>OZ010790.1:521149432-522389794 GCA_963932465.1 Maratus speciosus | reverse complement strand
TGTAATATTCTGTTTTTACACGTATATCTGTATAATGCTCTAATAGATATTCCTGTGTAAAATTATGTTTTTACACATATAATTGTATAATATTCTTATACACATTCATGTGTAACATTGTGATCTTACACACATATAGTGGTGTCCAAAATTGTGGACATTTCTTGAAATTTTCATGTTTTATAATTTTGTGCGCTTGAAGAATATATAAAATTTCACTGAAATACAAATGTTTATATAGCAAATTCAAGGACATTTATAGTTGAATTTAATTAAAAAAATTAAAATATCTGCATTACAAAAAAGTTACGCTTACAAAAATAACATCTATCTTAGATTTCATAGTATTATAAAGTTACACTTTTATATTTAATATTTAGTAGTATATTATGTTTTTTATCACAGCTTCACAGCGTCTTCTCATTAAAAGAACTAGTGTTTGGAGTTCATCCTTTTTAATCACATGATGCCAAGAATCATAGCTTCAATAAGTTGCGTGTTATTAGATGGATGCCTTTTGTACAAGGATTTTCAAACGTCGCTACAAATTTTCTATAGGATTCAGATGAGGGCTGTTTCATGGCCAGTATCAATTGTATGCTTTTATTTTTAAACCATTCTTTGCAAATTTTTGCCGTATGGCATGGAGCTGAATCGTACCAAAAGATATATGGTGCTTAATTGAGGAATTGTTACCTCCCTGGTGGCAGGTATCAATTTTGCTTTCAGGACAGTTTCGGTTTGTTTTTTTACATTCAGAATGCTATCAATCACTTGAATGGAATGTGGTCTACACCATCTATAGACACACAGTCCCAAATCATGACATCTGTTGGGTTCTTTGTAGTTGTTTCAATTTAGTCAGGATGCAGCTCTTCCCCTACTCTACGTCACGCATATTTAAGACCATCACTACCAAAGAGCGATATTTTATTTTCATCGCTCCAGATGCTCCAGATTATTTGCTTCCATTGATTTACTGACCAATTAATGCTTTTTTTTTTCAACTTAATTTATTTCTGGGTTAATGAAGTTTTAAAAATAGTTTTTTTTTTTTCCTCGGAATTCTACCTTTCAGTTCAAATTCTGCAAATATTCTCCTTATTATTCTTGAACTAACTGAAATACTCATTGCATTCATTTCACATCTAACAGCATTTGATGAAATTCTTCTATCTTTGAGACAAATCCTTTTTAAATTTCTATCGTCAGAAGCACCAGTGCATTTTTTTTCGGCCTGAAATTGCATTATTTATCACTGATTTAGTTTCCTCATAACGTAAGTACAACTTTCGCACGTCAGATAAACTGATTGATCCACCAACCTATCTTGAAATCTCAGCATATAAGAGAGACCATTCTCTGTCAATATTTACCAGCCACATTTCTGTTTCTTTTTGTAGGTGTCCAATCAGTTCTTGTTGTTGATGACATTGTTTTAAATTATTTGCATTGAGAAAAAAATAGAAATATTTTTTTAAAACATTATTATATCTGGTTACACTAGTATTCACCCTTTTGCAAAATTCCTTCCAGCAAAATACCGCCTTTACAAATCAAAATATACTGCAGTTTAGTTACTGACATTTGATTGGTTCTGAAAACAGTCATTGGGATTACCTAGGAAGCTTTTATTACAATACACTTCAGCTTTCATGACTAATGGTGTCTGTATTTTTGACAAAAGTTTTTTGTAATGCAGATATCTTAATTCTGTTTTTTTTAAATTAAATTTTACATTAAATTTCCTTGAATTTGATATATAAACATTTGCATTCAAGTGGAAATTAATATATTCTATAAGCACACAAATTGATATAACACGAAAATTTCAAAAAATGTCCCCAATTTTGGCCACTACTGTATATGTGTAATATTCTTGTACATATTCCTGTGTAATATTCATTTCTTACACATAATTGCTGAGTAATATGCAAAATTACTAAATTTACAAAAATACAACAATTCAGGTAAATCCGTACTTTTCTATATTTACACAATTGTCTATGTTTTTAGAATGCAAACGGAAGTCGTGATGCACATTGGAACACTCTGTAACTTATGCTTTTAAAAAAATGTATATGCAAATCACATCATTTCGGTTCTTTTAAGTGTTTGACGATTGTATGCAATGTTTCTACATATGATTCTTCATAAAAAATTATGTAATTTTGATACAGTTTTTAATTTTTATTACAGTTTTTATTTTATTAGGATGGTATAGCAACCCGAACTATAGTTTTTTTTTTGAAATAGCGAAGCGTTTCTATGAGGATTATGGATATCGTATTTTCTTCGTTACTCTGAGTTTCTCCGACTATAAACATTTCGGTTGTAATCAGGCACATCTGGAGCACAATCCATATTTCTATTTATGATTCATTTTTCATAATTTTTATTTAATTTTCAAAATTTTTCATGGTTTCCTTGTAATCAATATAGATAATAGATTTTATGTAGCCGTGTAAAAACAATTATTTATATTAGCATAAGAAAGGCAAGAAAACATATATTTTTAGCATTGGTTATATTTTGGAAATATTTTAATTTTGTCCAAAGGGTCAGTTACATTTTAGTTTTGTCCAAACAAATTGCAATCCTGAGTGAAAAAAAGTTTTCAGTAAGTTTTTGTTTTATTTATTTAATGCTTTAAAATTATCAGATAGAAAAAATGAACTTCAAACCTATACATAGTACAACACTACTTGAATCCGTATGCAAACTGTTCTGTATGTTATAATCAAAAGTAATTTTGAAGCTTTCTATATCAAATCTCACCGATGTTATTTAGAAATATCCAAAAAAAATTGTTTTAAGTTTTAGAGAACCACATAAAAGTAGAATACAAGAAAATCTGAATTTACAAATTCATATGTACGAATGAAAACTTTTTTTTTTTATTCTAGTATCAATAAACATACTTAAATTAATAATTGCACGTACAAATAAAGGGTGGATATTTTTGTTTGTGATTATTTCAACAAATAAAGAGAATTCCAAATTCAGAGTTCTAGACAATTAAAAAACTGAAATTTTCATAACGCTTACATAGTTCGATTTGTTTTGGACTTTGATTAAAACTAATCTCTCCAAATTAAATAAATAAATAAATAAAAATCAATTAACATGAAAATATCAAGACTCAAAACTTTAAACTTTAAACTCTTACCTATAAAATTTTATAAATCAGATTGCTGCAAATGTAAATATTCAGGTTAAATGTTATGAAATCAATTGAAACTTATGTTGAATTACATTTCCTAGCGATAAATTTGTAAATATTTCAGGGGATAAATCATTTCTCAGATAAAATCAAATAAATATCACTTTTAAACACTTAAGCTACTTTCATTCATAATATTCCTTACTTTAAGGAATCAAAGTCAGTAGTTAAGGAATCAAAGTAATTATCAAGCTCATTTATCGGAAACCATTAAGTTTTAATTACGTAAAAAAGATGAAATGTCTTAATTATTTTTCGTCAGATGTAATCTAAATTATATTGAATCACGTTTGCTAGGTCAGGAAAATGCTTTGTTTTATGAACATTTGATAATTTTTCTAATTATTACAGTAATTTCCTGTCATTTATACAATTAAAATAACTGTTATTGTTAACATAAATGTCATTTTGTGTTCATAACATAATTACATAATAGCTAATTTGGAAGCTATTTTATGAGAAATATAATAATTAGCATTCAAAACATTTATAATAATTCCCTTTTTTATAACTTTTGAAGTTATTTCTACGAAAATAAACTGTCCTTTTTAACAAATATATTTCTCATGAAAATATTATCACTTTAAAAGTAACCAATTTAAAAATATTACACTAAATACATTTTAAAGGAACAGCTAATTATAAATGAATATGAAATTATTATTACATCAATGTACCTTCATTAAGAGAAAGGTAATGTGATAATTTGCTCATTACATTGCAAATTAGGAGATCGTTTATTAGCGAAGTTTTGAAGTATTGGTTATTGTTTCAATTATAAAAAATTCCAAAAGAGTCTCAGATACAAAGCTTTTCACAGCGTAAAATATTTATAGATTTTTTTTTTTTTTAATTAGAGAAAAAATCATTAGTGAAACAATTTAACGAAAGAAAATTTATTTCAAACGTCTTTTCTTAAAAAGAAAACATTACATTTTCGTCATGATTATTATACTTTTTATGAGATACGTTTTGACTCATTAACGATTTATGTAAGTTACTAAAGAAAAGTTTATTAATTTTACTTAATGACGAAAAATATTATAGATTTTTTTATTTTTTTAAGAAATGGGCTTGAGAAAATTTTAACTCATAAACACGAATTTACAGTACTTAAATTATTTAGTGTAGTGAAGAATTATGCAAGTATATTTTTGAAAATCTAAATTCACTAGTAGAAAACTAATATTAGTTATAATTAGCGCAATTTTGTGTAAATATTATACTAATTGGGAAATATTTTTATGAAGTACAAATATATCTTCAGCATTGACTTTATAATTGATATATTTATAATATAACTTTTACTATTACAGAAATGTTTGCTTACAGTTAGAAATATTTGCAGTCAAATACTCCTATTGTATAAAAATTAGTTTCACGCTTGACATAAGTGGAATGTAATGCCACTGCTGTGCTGTGTAAAAAATATCTGTAAAGTTACTAAAGTTTTTCTAGGAAACTGGGATTACTAGAACTTTTTATGTAACGGCAACAACAAAAATTCCTGGAACAGACGCTGTTACAGGAATTTTTGCGTTTGCCGTTACATGAAAAGTTCTAGGAGTCCCAGTTTCCTAGTTAAACTTTAATAACTTTACAGATTTTTTTTTCACAGTATGTCAGTGAAATATTGATTTTACGTTCGAAATTTTTGTAAATAAATTTTGTAAATAAATGCCACTAATATATAAATATTGGCTTTGAAATAAACAATATTTGAAGTGCTATTTTAATATTGTAGAAAAATGTATACTAATAAAATAAACTTCCGCTGTGTGTGCTCGTGATGGTTAGAGAAATCTACTGTACGTACAAGGCTGATAATTTGTGTAGTTCAAGGCCTCTCCTAAAGCGCCGGTGACTCTTATAATTTAAGATTTCTAATATCTAGCTAAGTTATTAATTAAAATCGCAACACACTCTCATCGAAAATCATTCATTTTGAGAGTCGAAAGCGTTCGCGCATGCCCAGAAACTTAATTTACACAGCTAAACGAAGATGAAGAACCTTATGTGGCGATTTGGGGTTATTTATTGTTGTTCTACTTTAACCTTAAATGGCCAAACATTACAGAATAGTTAAACAAGGCTGATAATTTGTGTAGTTCAAGGCCTCTCCTTATGCGCCGGAGACTCTTATAAATTTAGATTTCTAATAATTAGCTAAGCTATTAATTAAAATAGCAACACACTCTCATCGAAAATCATTCATTTCGAGTGTCGAAAGCGTTCGCGCATGCCCAGAAACTTGATTTACAGAGCTGAATGAAGATGAAGAACCTTATGTGGCGATTTGGGGTGATTTATTGCTGTTCTACTTTAACCTTGAATGGCCAAACATTACAGAATAGTTAAAAACGGAAGACATATCTTGAAAGAACGTACTTTTACGTCTTAAATGCTGTAATCAGTTTGAAAAAACACCGATGTTAAACCTTTGTAACGAAAAAAAACAAAATACGTCGTTTTCGTAATCTCTTATTCTACCACATGGCTTCACTTCTCTAAGATGCAAGTTTGGAGATACCGTTTAACAAAAAAGCAAGATGTAGCAATGTATACAGTAGAATCTATTTTTGTACACTAAATTAAAGCTAAATATTGCCGTTATGCTGCAGATTTTTAATTTATCTAATGTTACAATATTCTTTTAAATTAAAAAATATACGGAGACAATATTAAAATGTTTCACAATTAAATATGCTACAGCATAAAATTTCCCTCTCCCATCAACACATAGTACGTTCACAGAATGCACATCTGTATATCCAAAACAAATTCAATATCCCACAATTCTACGTTCGTAAATATTTTATTAATCTTGTGATTAAGTATATAAATAAAAAATTGTGAAAAAATAAATTTAGTGTTTTTTTTTTATACGTCACGCTACTTTTTTTTATGCACGCACTGTACAAAACGTTCTAGAAAAATATAATATGACCAAAACAACAATGTACCGTAAACTATTCGGTATTAATCAGAAAGGTTTTTTATTCTTAGAACTCCCCCTCCTACCTCCAGACAGAACAGTATATTTTCGGTGTTGAAAGAAGGATTTATTAAAACAAAGTTCCTTTTGCTGCCACCGATTTTCGGACACATTTCCGAGCAGTTTTATAGTGTATTAACCACTTGGGGACGAGTGTCATGTTTACAGAACGCATAAGGTAAGAATCCTTGACTTTTCCATCAATTATTTTTTATTGTGAATTTTGCCTTATTTATTTAAGACACTTCCCCTATTCAGTTAGGCAAATTTTCTGTTTTAAAAACTGGTGATAATAGATTAAAAATTCTGTAAAAGACTCTCATTGCGAAGAGTTTAATCAGTTTTCTAAAAGCGAAATATCTGTATTTAGGAGGATGTCAAATTTCAAATGAGTATTTTGAGCTGCGTAATTGATTTAATACATGCAAAGATAACCAATCAATTTTATTGTTAATGCTGTTTATTTATCAGTTTGTCTTTAAAACATGTTTATTGAAGTTGAAAATCCTTACTTGAGAATTGATGGTACCCTAAAATACCTACATTCGGGGTTGATAAAATTGATTAGTACACTACAAAAAAAAAAAAAAAAAAAAAAAAAAAAAAAAAAAAAAAACTTGGAAACGTTTTCGAAATTTAGATCCAGCAAAAGAAACTATTTTTATAAATACTTCGTAATATATTCGTTTCTGTGTTTTCATAATCTGGTATAAGTCAGAGGATATTAATGAATATTTTTAATCATTGTTATATAATATTTTCTTAGTCGAAGAAACATTGTAGGCGTAATTTTTGCCCGATTTCGAAGCGATTTGTTTTTTAAATGCTCTGAAAATATATTTGTTTGAAAAATTTGAAGGAGTAAAATTACTATGTTCCTTTAAACGAAAGAGTGAAATTACCACATTTTTAATTAGAAACTTATAATGTTTAATTAAATTGGCTGAAAAAGTTTAAGTCACTGTTAAATTATATAATTATTTATATCTAAATTCCAAATTCAAATTCATTCTGGAAAATAAATATGTTAAGAAAAAACTAATTTATCAACTTTTGTAAGGAAACTTATATGATACAAAATACGGAAATATATACAAGGCATATTCAAAAATACATTTCCAATTTCTTTTCCGTAGGTTTTATTTCTACCGTCTCTTTCCCATTAAAATTAAATATTCTAGCATACTATACTAGTACATGAAAAATGCATAAAAATTTTATTACTTAAATATTCCATAGTCTTACTTAAATATTCCTTTCTTTCACTCGCATAAGCAGAACTTTAATACCGTAGTTGATTATATCGATTTCTATACTGTAAATCATATGCAGTCAGCAAAAGAACAAAGTTTCGTTTTGTGCAACTCAATGTAGAATCTCTACCCGCATTATTTTTTTTAATTATGTAATCACTTTAATTAATCGAAAATTTCAAATAATGTAATATTTTTTAATAGTTTCATTACTAATTTTTAAATGTGAAATTAACTATTACATTTCTTCAAACTAAAATATCAAAATATATAACTATATCAGTATCGTTAGGAGAAGTTTTATTATTAAAAAAACATAATAAAAATTAAATTAACGGCAGCATATGTATAATGAGCATCTGTTGAAAAGTTTCAAATGACATGGAAAATACTTAGTGTGATGTCTTCTAACTACTATTTTATACATAAAAAGCAAACGCGATATTCGTTCAGGCTGCTTATTATTTGAGTTCTACTGAATGAATTCTGATGAGCATATCACTGTTAATTAGATAATCGTCCGGAGAATGTTTTAGTATATAATATGTCGTTGCATATTACTTAGTTATAAAATTATTGGAAAAAAGTTCTATAATCATGTAAACCTAATTATGAATTATTAATCTTTTTTAAAAGTTCTACACTGTAAAAAAAAATCTGTAGTTCTACAGATGTAAAAATACATGCTTACTAAACTTTCACCTGTAACTGTACGAAAAAAGCTGCAAATCTACAAAACTAGTTTTTGTAAAGCTACAAAAATCTGTAACTTTACAAATGAATCTGCTAAAATTTCAGTAATCTTACTAAACTTTTATTTGTAACCCTGGCTGCAGTTACATGAAAAGTTCTCGGAATCCCAGTTTCCAAAAAAATTCTTATTAACCTTACAGATTTTTTGATTTTCGGCGCAAAAGTGTGTCTGTTACATGAAATTTTGTTGTTGACGTTACATGAAAAGTTCTAGGAATCCCAGTTTCCTAGAAAAACTTTAGTAACTTCACAGATTTTTTTTTACAGTGTACTTGACGATTTTTGATCAGACTTGCACTGTTATTTCGATATTTTTTTCTATAATGGATTTAGTTTATCGCATATCACTTTAACTTTTTTTATCAAATCCTGCTGTCAATGACAATTTTATTTGACACATCAGAAACTTTAAGTGTAATGACATTCGTATCGTTCTTAGCAGGGTGGGAAAATATTCCTTATTGCTTTAAAACACGGCGTCTTATTCATCAATATTTTTCGCTTGATTTAAGTTCGTTTGGAGAAACCGGCTAGTGTAGCAAGTGATATACCTGCTAGTATATACAGGGGTTGGACAAAAATATGGAAATGCCTAAAAATAAACGGTCAAGTGCGAGTATTACTCGAGCTCAGAACGTTCCGTACAATAAATGTATGAATTATTCACTGTATTATTTAAAAAAATTGTTGCTAATAGAATAAAAAGATTTCGGAAAAAAACTACACAACGTAGGGTTGGGTATAGATGTATGTAATAAAAAAGTGAGAATAGGTTTACCATAAAAGTTCAAAGAGATATGAAGACTAAATAATGCCAAATATTGCCTTTCTGTATAACTCTTTTTTTAATCTTATCCGAATCTGTTAATGATGAACTTATTTCGGTACTGGCAATAAAAGTAATGCATATCAGTAGTGCTTCATTTGGCATTTCATAAAAATAATTCAGCGTAGTATTTTATTTTTACAGTGTAACTAAAACAAAACACTTGTTCAAAGTTTAAACTTGGCATTGTGCTAAGCGCGCTTCGAAAGAAGGTCGCAAAGTTGCAAGGCCCCATTGGTCCGTGCCGCGTACTTTCAGATAGGTTTTTACTTAACTTTTAAAGATACGAAAAAAGAACCACTCAATGCAAACTAGTCGCGAATCCAATAGTATTTATGCGATTAATTCTAGTTAAGGGGTCTTGTACCTTTTAAACGCGATGAAAATTAACGAAAAAATTCAGAATTTTAATTAGTATATCTTCAAAACCTCTTTATGTATAAACAAGAAATTTTGACTACTAATTAACAGATTGCGCTTTGTAATATGCTACCAATAGAAATTTATTAGACTTTTACAGAATTTGTGTATTGTTGAAATCAAAATAGTCTTTTTTTTAATCCATAAGTCATTGCGCACATGATATCTTAAGAAAATATTTACGGAATGTCAGAAAATTTGGTAAAGATACTAAACAAATATGTGTGTTTAAAATGATCTACTCTTACGCAAAAATTATTCCATTAACTATGTATAAAAAAAAATCAAAATTTTATATTTTTAAAGAATAAAAATAGTCATAACTAAAAATATTACCATTGTAAATACTTAAAAGAAGTCATTTTAAACACGCATATTTGTTTAGTACCTTTAACAAATTTCATGACAATCCATACATACTTTCTCAAGATATGCGCGCAATGACTCATGGAGTAAAAAAAAAAGATCTATTTTGAGTTTCAACAATGCACAAACTTTGTAAAAAGCTAATAAATTTCTAATCGTAGCATATTACAAAGCACAATCTGTTTAATCAAGTTCCAAAATTTCATGTTTTTACATAAAAAGGTTTTGTAGATAGACCAAGTCAAAATTTTTCGTTCATTTTCGACGCGTTTAAAAGGTACAGGACCCAATAAATTAGTCTGTTTTTAACAATTTGACGTTTATTGCTTTTATACTGCTACTTGGTATTGAATTACACAAATATATCATTAAAAGTTGATATCTGGGCTTTAAAAGTCGATGGAAGATCGGGTACACGGCCCCTGTCATTGTGTAAGTCCAAACCGTCCGTTTATTTATGGGTTAATATCTCGACTAATTATCGACGATTTTTCTTCGAAAATTAGTATCGACAATGCTTTTACACTTCTGCTGCGATAAGTAGTTGCAGCGCTCCTCAACACCTTTGCTGAATGCCTGCAAATCGAAAATTATGTGTAACAGAAAAATGCGCTTTTCTCAAAAACTATGTGACCTTGGGTAATCGCTATAATTTTCCTATAAGGTTTACATTTATGTCTACTACCCCTAATTTTTCATAATTTTAGTTTCAGTAGATTTGGAATTAGATGGGTGGGAACATATATTTGCGCTACATTTTCGACGATATTTGTGAAAACATAATGCCTAAAATTAAAAGAAATGTATTTTTGAGTTCAGTCTTATGAAAGCTTTTACCCGATACCCCACACGATATACAAAGAAAATATTTTTTTTTTCAAGTTATTTAATTAACCCCTATACATCTTTCCTAAATATATTTGTCAATGTTTAATAATCGGAAAATATTTGGGTCAATAGTCTTTATTACTTCCCCCAATTTGAACTTTCCACGTTCGATAGTTTACGAATAAAGTGGCTGTGACAGACAGACAGACACAGGAGTGATCTTATAATGGTTCCGTTTTTACTTTTGAAGTACGGAACCCTAAAAATTATCATGCCTAATACGGTGTAGGGAAACCTTTGGCATTCAAAAACAGCTTGCAGTTTTCTGAAAAAAAATTACATCTGGTTGGAATTCGAACCTTCGACAGTTCATTTTTGTAATCCCTAGAGAATGACCAAGTGATTTTGAATGAAACTGTTGTGAAGATTTTTAACACCGTTTTAATGTTTTAAATGTCATGCATATTTGTAAGTGTCATGTATATTTTTAAATGTGATTTATATTTCATTTCCCAGTACATTGTAAAAAACAAAAATCTGTAAAGTTACTAAAGTTTTTCTAGGAAACTGAGATTCTTAGAACTTTTTATGTAACGGTAACTACAAAAATTCCTGTAACAGCGTCTGTGAAAGGAATTTTTGTTAGCTGTTAGATATAAAGTTCGAATCCCAGTTTCCTAGAAAAATTTTAGTAAATTTACAGATTTTTTTTTTTTTTTTTTTTTTTTTTTTACAGTGTATACACTGATTTAGCAAATGTATAAAAATGTGAGCTTTTTTGGCTTATTTTTGTCATAATCGTCATCTCTAATCGTCGTTACTCTTACTCATTGATACTTAAACCAACTTCAAATGTTAATATTGTCATACATTAGCCCAAAAATTAAATCAGAGCAAGATGGGAAAATATAAGTGTCATTATGTTTAAGTTACTGTATTAAAATTTTCCACTGAAGCCGAGTATTTTGAGGCAGTACAAAAAGACGACCCGCGCGCCTTTGACTAACTGCAGATTGTAGATCAGAATGGAATTATATAAAATAAACCTTGCGTCTAGAGCTCTAAAACAATGAGAGAACTCGCCTGGATGCTGCGTTGGCGGAAGCAGACAACTGCTGTAATGGTGATTAAAGTTTTTCCGTCCAAACGTCCCTACAAATAAAAGCAAATAGACATGATCAAACAGAATATTTTTTGAAGTCGAATGAAATTAAACGGGAGAACAATGTTATGAACTGTGAAGATTATTAAAACTTGGAAAGGGATTAGAAAAGTATTTTAAGATGGTTTTGAAAAGTATTTTAAAGTGAAAGATAGTATTTTATAAGGGTAAAAATTTATAAATATAAAAATATATTACATATATACACACATACATTTATAAAAAATTTGACTCAATGTTTTTAAAATTTGCATAAATATATTTATAAACCAAATTATCTGTCTGTTTTCCAAAATCAATCGAACAAAAATAAGCGAACTGACGCAAAATCAATATTAGTGGAATAATATAAGAAACAATGACCTGAAGTCAGTTTTGCTGTTGTTCTTTTAAATTAAATTTTTTCATATATTTAGTCTGGATGTGCAAGTGTTCGACCATTGCTTATTAAAATGTTTTTTTATTTAGTTAATGTTCAACAGATAAGGAAATTAAAAGTATTAACATGAATATAACATATTTACTTTCCATAAATAGGAAGAGCTGACATGCTTTATAGATGTAAGTAATAAGTATAAAATTAAAAATAGTTTATTTTTAATAAACTTTTATATAAACATTTAAAGTTTATATGAGAGTGATATCTATGTCTATATAAATCGACGATTTTACTAAAAAAATTACTCTACCAAACTTTATTTTCGCTTGGGCACAGAACCTGATAATGGGAAATATTTCAATTCTTTTCAAAGTGTAGAAAGCGCGAGCTAGAAACTTTATAAATATATTATAATCTGTACTATGTGTTATTTTTAAGATAAGGTAGAACATTATTTAAAGGAAATCTAAAGGAAAGAAAGGATTTTAGAATATCTAAATTAATTGCTCAATGTATAATCATAATGAAATAAATATGAAACTATTAATTTAATAATGTGTAATTAATAATATATACAGTGTGTCAATGTATAAACTGACCGACCTTTATTTCCGTAACCGTTGGTCCTAGATGCATACTTCCAATTACAAAAGAAGGTTTAAATAAGGTAAAGAGTTATTTTTAAAGCGATTTGAGTCAAGAAAAACATTTATTAAAAAATTGCGAAATTTAAATTTTTATACGGTCTCCCAGTCCTATAAGTGATATTTAGTAAAAATTTACTGTGACACTAACAAGTAAGACAAAAAAAGTCCCATTCACTTAACATTAATATTGACTGAGTTATGAAACTTTGAAATGCATGACTTATAAAACTTTTTTGCATATCAAAACACATAATTTCGGCTTTGCTTTCAGGGGTCGTATATAAAGTACTTAAACTTATTTCAAGGTATCTGAGCTTTGAAAGAAATCGTACAACTATTACGATTCAGTTCACTTTTATTAGTTAAGTTTCAGATTAGTTAAAATAATTGTATTTTAACATATGTTTTATTCTTGTAAGGATTTGAGGCTATGATTTCTTTTAACAAAAATTATGTTATTTTCATAAGGTTTTATTTAACTTGCAACTATCGTCTTTCCAGTTTAAAATTTGTGCTCGAACTTTAACTGACTTTTGAATGTCCGATCGAAGTTAAATTTTACATACTGAATTAAATTTGATGACAATGTAATATTATTATGATTTTCGACGCTTATCATCTTATACATACATGTATTAGAGTATAACACACAAAAAAAATCGGATAGATTACCGTTAACACGTTTAAGAAAGAGTTTTAGATTAGATAACATAAACCTGCGATGGTTGTATCTTTTAACTTTTATAAATTGTTTTATGTATTTTTTAATGCTGAATAAAAAAAATTACCTTCACTTTTAACCATCATGTCAGTATTTTTCGCAAATCGTAAATTTCAAGGTTAAAAAATAGCGAAATATCTGATACTATAAAATATATGTAAGACCTTTTTATTCAGCTTAATTTTATTTAATTCAATAATTTATTAAATTTTATGGCTTATACTGGATTTCTTACAGCTAAACAGCTCAGAGGACCGATGAGGTTAGTAGGGGAAGGGGAATCAATTTATCTTTGAAATTTGCGATTTTAGAAAATTCCTGACGTGATGGTTTAAAGTAAAGTTCATTTTCGGATTCATCGCTAAAAAATACATAAGAATCAATTTTCAAAAGCTAAAAACACAACCATCACATCTATTTTATAAGTATCAAATTTTCGCTATTTTTTCTTTTTTTTTTTTTTTTTTTTTTTATTTACGATTTGCAAAAAATCTTTACGTGAGGGTAAAAAATAAAGGTCAATTTCGGTTTCAGTGCTACAGAATACGTAAGAATTGTTATCAAAAGCTAAAAAACATGGCATAACCCAACTTTTGCAGGTTAGTGTAATCTAATAACATTTTAAAATATGTATCATTTTGTAAAGAATTCAGGGTGTTGTTTTTCATCCTTTTATTTAACAGAAATTCTGTTTTTTCTTCTTATTATATGTTTATTACAAATTGTATATTTTGCATTAATATGTCAGAATGATTAAAGATTTCAAATTTATATTGCAACGTTAATTTTACTCTGAACCATTTTTTTTAAATATATCTGACGAAATTATATTTCTGCTAAATTTGTGAATGACCCCTAATTTGAAGCAAAAAATATATTCCAACTTTAAACTGCTATTACTCGGTCAATTTTAATCGTAGACGGGCTTTTTTTTATCTTACTTGTCAGTGTAACAGAAAAATTTTGCTAAATATAACTTATAGGACCGGGGGACGGTATAAAAATTTAAATTTCGTATTTTTTTTTAAAGAAATGTTTTGCCTGATCCAAATCGCTTTTAAAATAATTCCTTACCTTATTTAAACAATTTTTGTAATTGAAATTATGCATCTAGGACCAACGGTTGCGAAAATAAAAGTCGGTTAGTTTGTACGTGGACACACTGTATATTAAACTAAATTTGCACTTAATAGTGTTGGAAGTATTTCGTTGTTCCAGCTTTGCAGCCAACTGGTGGTCATAGTTGCGCGCACAATTAAATCAATTGTTATTGTAACTCGTATAAAATCGTTACCATTAAATCTATTTGACGATTTATCATCTATGACGGGCTAGCGAAAAACTGACTTTGAATAAATTAATTATTTATAAATAAGTTCTAAAAATATTTTAATGTTATCTTGCCTGTTTAAATAATTATCCTAATTCTAGCATGTCGAGAAGTGATTTGAAAATTGTCTCCAAAATTCCATATTTACATACATAAACCAAGTTGAGTTCAGCGTTCGCAGCATATAGGAATAGTTGCATTGCTCTTACCAGTATACGTAATCAATAATCTTCATCATAAATTTCTTTAACATACGCAATAAATACATAATTTTGAACTAATTTTCTTTCAAAATAGTGGTAGCAATAATAAAAATCTTCCTTGTATCCTGCCAGGCCTGTGAGTTAAATAAAAAAATGAAAAAATGTATAACGATAGTAAAACTTTTGATGAAATAAATCCAAATTTACTTATAGGAAATTTACAAAAAAATGAAAGTTATAAAAGATCTTTGTTATAAATGGTTATCTATAATCACACACTTTATCAATTGGTAATTGAATATCTATTTATAATAATTTTATTTTCTGTTAAAAGTCATTTTCATTAGCACCATAAATAATATAAATCTTTTATTTTGAATATTACTTTCTGTGACTGTAAAGTCAAAATAGCAATGCGTTTTGGGAAAATCATTATATAATTTACAATGTATTTTCAGAATAAAATGACAAAATGTTCCTTTCTAAGTACTAATTATAGATTAAAAAATCACATCTTTAAAATAATGCTTCAAATAATAGTTTTAAAATGTAATACATAAAAGGTTAATAAAAGCACATTCTGCTTCAATTTAAAATTTTGAATTAATGAGATAATATAGAAGGTGAAAATGTTGTATAATTCCTAAAGTTTATTTGTATTTCTATAATTGTAAAAGAAAAATATGTTAAATTTCAAAGAAGTCCAATTAGTATTTTTTTGAAGAACGATCATTTTACAAACAGAAGTTGTTTCTATTGTATTTTAAGAAATTTTACAGTTAATTAGAAAGATTTGTTTTAAAACTCTTTCATCTTTCAAATAAATGAAATCACTTTTTATTTCATTGAAAAGCTTCAATATCTATTATGTCTATAATTTATCTTAATTCGACATTATGCTTTACAAGGTTTTTTAAATCTGATTTGGATTTTAAATGTTTTTCTGAAATTATTAATGAATAATATTAGACTAAATGTAACTCAAAAACAGTATATTAAAAAATTATGTATAAATATACAAATTGTCCATAAACGAATGTTCCAGTTATAAATTTTAATAGTATCAACTGCAAGAGTTGTAGAGTTTTGATTCAAGGTCACAAAAAAGTAACTGAAACAGCTTTATATTAGCGTATACGCGAGTATTGCTTTATTATTTACTCTCTTGCTTTGTCACATACATGAAGCGGCGACTCCTGAGCGTAAAGCGTTATTGCTGGTCTGAAGATACCCTCTGACAGACTTGCAAAAGGTCAAAATTGTAATGTTGTTTTCTCTGCATTTTCTTTTAATTGCTAAAAAAATATGATTCTTTCAACATTATGTAAAAAAAAAAAAAAAAAAAAAAAAAAAAAAAAAAAAAAAACTTAATAAAAAATATGAATGGATTTATTTAGAGCATTAATCAATGTTAAATGTATTAAAAATTGATTAAATCAAGAGAATTACATTATTTTAAATATTAATGATATTGTCGTGAAACCTGCACCTTAGTAAACGTATTAACACGGGGTTGTCAGTGAGAGGGTTAAAAGCTGTTAGAGCCATGCCATTTTTTTTCCTTTGGGCTTTATAAAAGATCGTGTCTACGTTCCATCGCTACTTAATTATTGGTCAGATTCTTATTCTAATTAAACATTATTAATTG
The DNA here is from genome assembly GCA_963932465.1 of Maratus speciosus. Lineage (NCBI taxonomy): Eukaryota > Metazoa > Arthropoda > Arachnida > Araneae > Salticidae > Maratus > Maratus speciosus. Next base: position 522,373,040 of record OZ010790.1, on the reverse strand, counting down.
CCAACTTTTTATTTCTTAAAATAAGTTTTTCAATGTTAAAATATACATATATATATACATTATAAATTAACGCAACGCATGCAATTACATTATATAAGAAAACTTTATTAATTGAACAAAACCTCTAAAAATAATTTTTAATTAAATATTTAATGGTTTTTAAATTTATAAGAAAAAGGTGTCGGGCTATAACTTAACGTAGTTCATGTATGGAACGTTGGAATTCCATAATTCATATTTCATTCCCTTCATTGAGTGCTAGTGTTGTCAAATGTTGTGCGTTCCCAATTAGAAAACAATACTTTTATTTTTTCAGAATTTATTTGTCAATTAATAGATTCATATTATTTAGATTATGATTATATGTTGAGAAAACTATTGAGACGTCACGATTAAATAGTTTAAATAAATTTCCCCTGTTACCATACCTTAAAATGCAACTGAGCAAATCCTTCTTTTAAAAATGTATTATCAAGTGACACAGCAATAAATACCAGTTTGTTACAATAATGTGACATTTTTAGGGCAAATTCAATAGTTTTTTCTTCATACCATAATTAAATAAGAGAATTGGTGATTTTTTTTCATTATGCAGGGCGGGAAAAACGCTAAATTCACGTATTGTAAAAATAGTGAAGAATTTCCATCATGAAGTTAAGTTTAATTATATAATAATACATATATATATAAATAAATATATATATATGGATTATTGAATGGTCATAAAATAGTATTTCTGTAATAGTTATATACAATAGTATTTATATCTACTATGGCATAATGCGATAACTCAAATTCATTAATAGAACTGACGAGTTGTTTTATTACACTAATATATTTATTATGATCTATTTCAGAATTTGTATGTATTTATCTATGACAAATAATAATGTATCTCTTAATTTTGTTATAAACAGTATTTTTAATAAGTGATGGCTGATTTTTAATTAACATTTCATTTTAAAATTACTATGTAACACCTGTACTTGAATTAGACTTTTACTCTTTAATAAACCGAAATAATATCAAATATTTTTTTTATAATTCGAAATAGAAATTCAATCGAATATAGCACAGATGCATTTAGCACAGAACATAATTCAATTCAATAAAACCTAATGATAACAGAAAACTTGTAAAATATTGAAACTCAATTTTAGAAATACGAAATCAAAAGTACGTGTTACAATTCGCCCACAAAGCTTTCTGTTAATTATCTTTCCTTTAAAACTTTAAGTAATTATTAAAATTTGAATCACTTTTGCCGTTCTAGGAACTTCCTGTACTTTGTTTCAAAGAACAGAAACAAAGAGAATAATTTATTGAAAAAAAAAATAAGAAAATATGCTTTTAGTAGAAACATCAAAAGATCAATTTGTCTTTAAAAGTAAAAACTCAAGTGTAAAAGAAATTAGATGCTTTTATTTTATTTATTTTATGAAGAATTTCAAAGTGTAAATAAAATTAATTTGTGTGGCTTTTTAAACAAATATTTGGGAACTTTGATTTTTATTTTCCTCTATCTTAACCCTTTGTAACTCAACAACCCCGAATTGAAAAATTCTTACACAGATATTAAAATGCATCATTTTAAGCATGGAAAAAATAATAATAAAAAAATAAGAACAGAAAAATAAAATTTTATTTGGAAAAATGAGTTTGTTGCATATCTGCAACATCTTGCCAAATGGCAAAAAAACTGAAAATATTTAAAATTTTAATTTGCACGAAAATTTTTGAAACAATTGTTAGTTTTGTTATAGCAAAGTCCCACACCACATTTCTCACAAACAGTTTGATTAAAGTTTTTACATTCGGGGTATTTACAACGTATTCTTTTTTCTGCCCAATATGGCCAGTGCCCAATTTCGTCTAGGCGCACTTGTTTTGGTGGAATATGTTGAGTAGGCGGTCTATGCTTTTTCTGGTGAATTCTTTTTTCTGCGAGACCTTTTCCTTTTTTGCTAGCTTTGGACTTGGTGTTAATTTTACAGAGGGATGGGGGGGGGGGAGATCCTTAACTTACCCTATAGCAATTAAATATAAAAACAGACTAATGTTTCCCCTTTTCAGTAATTTTGCTCTTCTGAAATAAATGCAACTTAAATAACCATTAGAAGGTATTTTCGATGCACTTTTGATATTTAAAAAAATCCATTACAAGAGAAGATATGGCGCGTTGTTGCAGATCTGCAACAAACAGAAGTTTACGTTTATCTTTTACATATTATAAATTTCCCAGCTCGAAAATGGTCTTTAAATAAACAATTTAAACTCACCTTTGAAAACAATATACTTGTAGACATCTGCAGACTTTTTTAACCACTGTATTTCAAAGCTTAATTTAGCAAAAATCACGTGTAACTGATCAAGCGATAAATCAAACTTTGGCGCGAAAAAAAAAAATCAGTATAGACATTTGTTGCGGATTTAATGAAATAATTATGTTAATAGTAGTGTAATAGAACAACAACAATCAACAAAATCGTCTTTTGAAATTTACTGTTGAAATAACAATGACGTTTTGGGTATGTTGCAGATCTGCAACACGGTGATACAAATGGTTAAATAGAAAAACGTATTGCAGTCGAAATTTTTTTCGACCTCCGGTTTTCGACGGATTCACACGTTTTAGGAGTCAGATAGTTCAAAAAACATGTTTATAAAAAATGTCTGTCTGCCGTGTGTCCTTGTGTCCGTGTCTCCGCGTGTCGCCATTGTACCACTAAAATTGTATGAAGTTATGCATAGAATTGAAGAAAATTTTGTTTTTAAGTTTCTGGCTATTGCAAGCAGGCCCTTCCTTAATTTCTAAAAAATCCGCTACAAGGGGGCGCTGTAATAGCGATTTTTGGTCCATTTTGAATATTGTACCATCAAAAAGTGTATGAAGTTATGCATAGAATTGAACCAAATATTTTGTGCATGTTTTTGGCTATGACAAGAAGGTCCTCCCTGAATTTGGAAAAAATCTGCCGGAAGGAAGCGTTGGAATAGCTATCGCCAGAAGGGGGCGCTGTAATAGCGATTTTTGTACAATTTTCAATATTGTACAATCGAAAAGTGTATGCAGTTATGCATAATACTAATAAAAATACTAATAAAACTAATAAAAATGAAACATTGACATAAACAAACATTAGACAAAGTAACAGCATTTTGAAATAGTAAAATATATGAAATCGAACAAAGTTTTGAGATTGGTATATCCAACTAGTTAAGAAATCAGTTATGTTTACTTTTTTAAGATGCATTAAGTTTAGATTTTTATAAGCCATTTTTAAAGTTAAAATTTTATTAAACAAAATACATTGGCGTTATGATATTTCAAAACTATAAAATTTTATGTTTTGAACATGGGAATGAATGTTTATCAGACGTGAATAAAATAATGTTCAAGTTTATATATAGTCTTAGGATAAAATGAGATACGTACTTTAAAAGACTCTGAAGAACAATCCACTGCTCCATCTGGGGTAAAATTACAGATAATTTAAATTATTCGTTTGTCATTCAATAAATAAAAGTATTTATTAAGAATGTTTTCCGAAATATGGTAACAATAACTACACTCATTGCCATAAAAATTTGCGCACCAAGAAAAAGACGTCCAGATGAAATGAAATTTTACACGCGTAAGTACTACTGTAATATAAGTAAGTCAGTAGAAAACCAAAAAAAAAAGGATCATTTATTGCAGAAAAAAGTACAAATGAACGGAAATTTTAGTACTCTGTTGGAACCACTCTAGCACGACTGGATAATCATAATACAGCTAATTATAACCCAGCGCGACCATGTATATCTAATACTATCAATTTTAAATAGAAATCATGACTATTTTAAATAGAAATTATGAATAATGCAAACCTATTTAAAATTAATCCGGTTTAAAAATGTAATTAATAAAAAATACACTGCTAAAAACACAAGTTTTAAAAAATCACTTAAAAATAAAAAAATTATATATCAGGAATTGTACCCATTTTGGAAGCGGTAAAACCCGGACACGCACAATTGTGTGGGTCATTTGTTTTTCAACATTTGTAAAGCCTAATTAAATTTTTCAAAGGCAAAATCAATTAAAATCATGAATAAAGTATATGAAAAGAAAAAAATAAATCTAAGCAAACATTAAAAATCATATTTAAAAGAAATTACTTCAGTACATACTTTTTGTCTATTGCTGTCAGATGACATAGTCTTTTTAAAAGCAGAAAATCTAACCCTGTATTTTAGTTAGCGCCCCCTAGTGGTGTCTTATCAAAACATCTGAAGCCAATTAACTCGTATAAATGTGCAGATTTGGTTTTAAATCTCACAAAAACAGGAAATAGTCATTCCCTTTTACTTTAGTATCACCCCCACAATTGTGTGGGTCTGGGCTTAAAGGGTTATTATGAAGATAAGAATTGAATATTTAGCAAATACTGTTGTTTTAAAAAGATTGTTTTACTTTTATATTTATAGCTTTAATTTTTTTCAGAAATTGTGGGTCTTAATCTTTGGAGTTGTAAAAACATTCTTGAAATGAATATATGTACTAACTGCAATATGAGAACTAAAGACAAATTCTTACCACCAACTTAAATAATAAAAAGCCCGAAATGATCAGTAGCATTCCCAAAGGATTGCACTTGCTAGGAGTAATGTGTTTCATTTTCACAAAAAAAAAAAAAAAAAAAAAAAAGAACTTGTGTTTACGAATATATATATTCTTTATTTCTTTCAAATCCGTGATTTAGAAACTGCATGTTCTAATTTTCTAGGCTAAATAAAAATTTTGCTACACTCATATATTACATATTTTAATAACTATGCAGTGTTCACTATATTTTTAAATTTGTACTGTTTCTGCAGCAAGTGGAATATAATGCTCTACAAATGACCAAAAATGTTCTTAATAACTTTTGTTAGCAATTGAAAAATTAAAACAAAAATCATTTACGTCTGCATTTTAAAGTTTGTCTAAGTTTTGTCTTTAAAAATTGCAGAATTCTGTGATTAAATACGGCAAATACTACAGTCTGGAAGTAATACCATTCGAAATCTGTAAACCTTGGCACAAATGCATAGCGCGCTGTTATATTCATAATCTTTTTCCATCACAATGCTGTCTTCTGTTGTTGCCCATTGGAATATATATTCATATTGTCATTCGCTAATGTTTTTTTTTTCAATAAACTACAATTTTGTGCATCAACGGATAACTAAACATATTCAAGTTCTGGATACACATGTGAGTTTAGCTTGGAGGATATGTTTGCAACTAAAAAAAATTGCATTTCGAAAAAGGTGAAATTATGTTGTCTTTCAAATCACCATTTAATTTTTTAATATCATATTTATATTCAATACAAGTAATACAGAGTATAAATAATAAAATAAAATAAATTCGACAATGCATTTAAACGCAACAAAATGAAATTTACAATTTAAATATTTTTAACGATTTTTGAAGTTTAATGAATTTAGCAGATTAGTACAATGCAGAGGAAACAAAATTGTAATAGATATCTTGTAAAATATTTGAAGTGATTTTATAAAATATGGAATCAGAAGAGCGCAATAGCATTTCGCTATTAAAGCTTTAAGTTATTTTTTCCTGAAAAGCTATAAATAATTCTCAAAACCTAAAGCACTAATGCATTTCCAGAAACTTTCAGTGTTTTGTTTCAAAGAATTGCAGTAAGGAGGTTAAATAATCGAAATTATTAAATAAAATACACCTTTAGCAATAATATCAAATTTGTATTTTAACCCTTTGTATCACCATGTTGCATATCTGCAATATACCCAAAAAGTCAATGTGTTATTTTGACAGTAAACTTAAAAAGTCGATTTTGTTGATTGTTGTTATTCTATTACACTGTTATTGGCATAGTTATTTCATTAAATCCGCAACCGATGGTGATAAATGACCTTTTTTTTCTCACCAAAGTTTTATTTATTGCTTGATCAGCTACTCGTGATTTTTGCTGAATTAAGCTTTCAAATAGTGTTGTTAAGAAAAGTCTGCAGACGTCTACAAGTAATTTGTATACAAAGTTAAGCTTAAATTCTATATTTAAAGACCATTTTTGAGGTAGAAAATTTATAATATGTATAAGATAAACGCAAACTTTTGTTTGTTGCAGATCTACAACAACGCGCCAAGTCCTCACTTCTAAATGATTTTTTTTTTTACTTCAAAAGAGCAAGGTATAAAATTTCTTCTAATGGTTGTTTAATGTAACTACCTTAGATATTTGCCAATTTGTTGTAATTATTTACTATATGTCAGTAATTCATCTTCCAAGAGTGAGAAATTACTTGTCTAGTTCTATAGGTGTGCCAATTATTCAAGAATCTATATCTCTGAATAAGTTAAAACAATTATGACAATTTCTTCATTTCCATGATAATACCCAAAACCTTCCTTCATCCGACTCTGATTGTGATAAACTTTTCAAAATCAGACCTCTACTAGAAAAAATAAATAAAAATCTTGAAAAAATTTCTCCTGAGTAGTATTTATGTGTAGATGAACAAATTTGTTCAACAAAATCTCGCAATTTTATGAAGCGATACAATCCAAACAAACCACATAAATGGGAGTATAAAATTCATGTTTTGAGTGGTGCATTTGAATTTGCCTATAAAATCGATCCAGGTAATGTTATAAACTCAAGGGAAACAGATCTTGGTGCAACATGCAACCGTGTAATGCGTTTAGCAAAAATCATCCTAAGACATAAGAACTACAGAACATACTTAAACAATTTTTGCACATAAATTCCTTTAACAGTACATTTCGCAAAGAAGGGTATTCTAAGCTTAGGAACAATAAGAAGAAATGATATACTTAAATGCGAGTTACCAAAGATATGATGAAAAAAACACAGGTCATCTGCTGAATACTGTGCAACACTTGAAGGGGTAAATGTTTCAATAACATCATGGAAAGGCAAAAAAGTTGTTCATTTAGCATCATCCTTTGCTAGGGAAGAACCTAAATCAAAAGTTCGAAGGTTTGAAAAATCTATGAAAACTTACATTGATATTGACCGACCTTTTTACGCGACTGAAAAGAAGGGTTATGTGTTTAACGCGTATCTGTGTATGTGGATTTCTTTATACCCTCGAAACATCCCAACGGCTATATGGATTTTAATGAATGAGGTATCTAACAATTCCTGTTAATGGCCCAAAAGTTATAGGCTAAGTTTTTTCTTATAAATTCAAAATGGCGGTCGTAAAATACAAAATGGCGGTATAGACGAAAACGCAATTTGCGCACCCTATTGAGTGGCATGTCATTGGATAGGTCTTTGAAAATAAAGACCATGTTTCATTGACTATTTTACAGTAAGAAACTCCGTTAAAATATTATACAACCTGGAAGTTGTGTATGTAGGATCTCTAGATTTACTGAAACTCTAACCATCATAGAAATCTACAGACCTCATCAAAACAGTGTTTATAGATAGGAACTAACAATTAAACACAACTTAAATGTCATCAATACAAGTAAATAAAAAAAATAGGTAAGAAATGTAAATAAGTAATATAAAAGAAATTTTTTAAGTCAGTTCCTACTTAGGTGAATAAGAGAATTTGTTTTTCTCCCATATTTGTTTCCTCTTGAATGGCACTTAAAATGCCTTGATTAAGAAGGGGGCTCTCGGTCTTAAAATACCTTGATCAAGAAGAGGGCTCTCGGTCTCAAAATATCTTGATCAAGAAGAGGGCTCTCTCGATTATTGAAAATTAATTAATTTAAATTTAATTACTGAATTAATATTCGAAAAACTGGATTAACATCAAATGTCATCCACTGCAAATTTAAAAAAAAATTATTTGAGCTTGATTGGATGAATAATAAGTATTTTATTAATGATTGAAAATTTGAACAAGATATATATAGCGAGAGTGTGAGCTAATAGTAGGAATTAGAAAAAATAGTTTCACATTCATGAGAAATAATTAATTAGTTCGCTTTTTACGCAGTCGGGTTTTTTGATTTTTTAAATTTTATTGTTTATGTTGTATCTGTGTGTAACAGACATATGGATGGTGTAGATTTAATAAATAGCATTATGGGAAAACAAAAGATGTTATTGAGAAGCAAAAGATGACCTATTCGTATGTTCTGTCACATTTTCGATTTACTTATGTCTAATTCTTTTTTATTATACAAACGCGTTCATGAAGAGAAACAAAAAACTAAAAATATACTTAATTCCGCTGACTTTCGCCTTGAAGTTGCTGAAACCCTCTGTAAAATTAATACCAAGTCCAAAGCTAGCAAAAAAGGGTCGCGTACAAAAAAGAATTCAACAGAAAAGCATTGAGGGCCTACTCAACATATTCCAAAAAAAAAAAAAGGGGGGGGGCGCTTGGACGAAATTGAGCACTGGCTATATTGGACAGAAAACTGATTACGTTGTAAATACCCCAATTGTAAAGGCTTTACTTAAACTGTTTTGAGAAATGTGGTGTGGGACTTTGCTAAAACAAAACTAACAAATGTTTCAAAAAATTTTCGTTAAAAAAATAATTAAATTCATAAATAAATAAAATTTTCGTCAGTTTTTTTTACATTTGGCAAGATGTTTCGGATATGCAGCAAACCCATTTCTCCGCTCTGATTTTATTATTCTTTTTTCCGTGCTTAAAATGATGCATTTTAATATGTGTGTAAAAAAATTTCAAATCCAAGTTGTTGACTTATAAAGTCTTAAATATAAAAACAGCATAAATAACGGGAGTTTTTCAATTTCTTATTGAAGAAACATTAAATGCTTAAATTCACTAATGACACATGTATAATAATCATTTATAAACAGATAAAGTTAAAAAATGCTATAAAAAGTGATAGAAAATCTTTATTACGATTGACGATCGTTTCGTTGCACAAACGGCAACACTTGTAGCTGTTTAAGAATTTCTTTTTCGCTTTCTAATTGGAAATTCCAGAAGCAGAAAGAAGGTCTAAAGGAAAGCCCTTAGTTAATCTTTTAGAAGTCCCTCTGAAAAAATTGCCACTGTTTTAAAGGTGAAGAAGTTTGAGGAAGATCATTATGTCTTTTTAGCAACAAATCATTCAACGATAGAAAATATTTTCACATAATTTAAAAACAATAAACACAGTAAACAATGTCACGCGACATGATGCATAATGAAAAACATTGTAAACATAAAATTAATTTAAAAGATTAGATTAGCTATTGGTGAGCGTGGATTAATTTTCAAAAACAATAACATGGTAAACAATGTCACGAGACAACATGCATAATGAGCATTGCAAAATATAAAATAAAAATAAAATTTTCTTGGCTATTTACGAGCGTGGATTAATTTCTACTATTGTTACTAAAATTACATAGCATCTCTTTCCAAATTTTAGGTAATTCTATGGACACTGAATCATTGCAAATATTCTTGTTGCGTAAAAATATCTCTATTGATTCTCGGATTATGAATGGTAAATAAAATCTTGATGTATAAATTAACTTGCTATTTTTAAAATCGATCCGTAAAGGTTCTTCGCTGTATAATCTGGCCAAAGCTGTGGTTTTTCTGTTGTATTTGATGTCTGCTATATGTTCTTTGATTCTATTTTTAAGTTTTCTAGTTGTCATACCTATATAAAACTGCTTGGTTCCATCTTCTTTGGTGAAAGGTATTTCGTATACTCCCGATAACTGGTTTGACTCAATAGGATCTATTTTCTTGCAGACTATATTTCTTAATTTCATAGAAGGTTTTACGACTAGGGAGATATTGTATTTATTGAGTTTATATTTCAGACGTTCGAAGAAACCAGGAAAATATTGTAAAGTGGATATCATGGAATTTTGCGGATTGAAATTTCTTTTCTTGTTATTCTTTAAGCTCTTAATTAACTTTTCTATGGTACTTTCTTTGTATCCATTGTTTCTTGCAATATCATATATTTTATTTATTTCGTTTTTTAACTGCACGGGGGTACAAACTGTGAAATCTCTATGAATAGAATGTCTAAGTGCAGAAACTTTGTATGAAAAGGTGCTTGAGCAGTATGAGGGATAATGTATTGACTGGCTATGGATTTTCTGTAAACAGTGCGTTCTATTCCTTGGTGCGCCTTGATTAGTAATACATCTAAGTAAGGTAGCGTACCATTTTGTTATATTTCCAGTGTAAATTTAATTTTAGAATCAAGGCTATTAATCTGGTTTAAAAAGTTATTGAGCAAGGTATCTGCATGTTGCCAAATGATGAAAATATCGTCTACGTATCTGATCCATGTATGGGGAGTATAATCCAATTTGTATACATCGATTTCAAGAGGTCGTAATATGAATTCAGCTAATAATCCTGATATAGGAGAACCCATTGGAGCTTCGTTATTTTGTTTGTATATTTTGTCGTCGAAAGTGAAGTAATTATTATTAACTATAAGATTAAGAGCACTCTTAAGTGTAGTTTTCATACTTTCATTAATACTCTCCATGTGGCCAATGCAGTTATTTATATTTGTAACGGCTTTTTGGGTATCAATAGATGGGTATAAAGAAACTACATCTAGACTGGCTATTAAATAATCCTGAGAAAAATTAATGTGATTCAAATATTGAATGAACTCATACGTTGAATTAATTACATGATCTGAGCTGGGCAAAATATTTTTCAATAAAACTACAAAAGCTTTTTCCATAAAATATGTGGGGCTTGAGCATTTAGTTACTATTGGTCTTATTGGCATATCTATTTTGTGGTCTTTGAGTCTGCCGACAATTGCTAGGATTATTGCTAACTTATTAATTTTCATTAGAACTTTCATATTATCAGACCAGCTTCCTTTATTAACCAATTCATTAACTTTTTTGTTGATTACTATGTTTATTGTTTTTAAATTATGTGAAAATATTTTCTATTGTTGAATGATTTTGAAAATGTTGCCGTTTGTGCAACGAAACGATCGTCAATCTTAATAAAGATTTTCTATCAATTTTTATAGCATTTTTTAACTTTTCACAAATGACTTTAATAAAAAATAATTTTTAGAATTTATTTTTAAAAGGTGATTTCCCTCCAGAAGGCCAAAAAATGTGGTGTTTGAAGAGTCCTTTTTGTGTTTTGGGAATAAAGATTTTAGCTTCGGGTTTTTGGCATGTTATTTACTATCATTTGAAGAAATTTTCAAAAAAAACTTAATAAAAAGTTGCTGATGTGGCCCGAGATGCGCTTAATTTCGATCTCGTAAACACTTGTTTGAATACTTTCTAGTGAAAATTCAATTAAGACTACATTAATGGGATCAACAACAAATTAAATAAGAAATCACATTATGAAAAACATTTATATTATAAGGCAAAAAGGAACTGTATCTTTTAGAAATGCATTTCCTTGCTAAGTGCTATGTTTGTATGCATATTTGTAGGTAGAGAGGTCGTATTTACGAAGATATACACAGTTAAAAAATTGAAGAAATATTCAGAAATTCATTTAAATCAAATGAAACACTAGTCTCTGAAAAAGAACAAAGGAACTCTGTATATAAATATGTATGTATATATATATATATATATGTATATATATATATACATATATATATATACATGGACATATAAAAAAAATACGGGGTATCATGCATTTAACATCATAAATTTTCATATATTGCTTCATCATATAAGGACATATTTTACTATCTCAATATTCCTCATTGCTTTTTAAAATTTCACGCTTAGTTACATAATACAAGGCTATATTTTACAATCTCAAATATTCCTCATCTTTTTAAATGTTATTTATATTCTCATTTTTTATGTAACAATATTTTGTCTTTAAAATAGTTAATTTAATCAATTGCCAATTTATTTATTTATATATATATCTTTCTTTTTTTTTGTATTAATTTATTCTTATTCTTTATTTTAATTTGTATTCACTCAGTACTTATTTAGTTTACTCCTATTTTTTTTTAATTCTACTTTAACTAAAAGTTAATCTAAGTCTTTTCTTGATTTCCTCAATCAATTTCATCCCTTTTATTTTTTAATTTATTGGGGCTAAAGATGGCAACACTAAACATTAATGTTATTATTCCAGTTCCAATTTACATTTTTTCCTTTCTCACACCAGATGGAAGCACAGTTATGGGTTTATCAGATGCTCAACTGTAGCTCACATGTTAAAATAGTCTTAACTATGTTTTCCATCCTGATATGCTGTAGTTTTGACTCCTCGAATGTGTTCAGGTATTGTGCTCTAATAATTTTTAATATCCTGTATGAGGTGTATCTTTCTTTCGATCTCTTAGATTTTTATTATCTTTTTCTGTAATGTTTGCGTTATAAGGAGCTAAATTTTGTCGTTTTAGGCTTAATGCCGACAAAATTGGATGAAATAACGCATATTCTATCTCACAATCTATCTATCGCATATTCATAACTCACAAGCTCCTCCGACGATTCTGTGGGTCATTCATAGTTTCTTATTTTACATACTGGTTTCACATGTTCATTTCTAAATCATCTTTAGAAATTTACCAATTTCTTCATATATTTGTGATTTCAAATTTATTATTATTATATATACATATATTTAAGTGCTCGATACTCTTCACTTTCTCGAAAAAAAAAATATCAATTGTCTATTTTTTTTTTTTTTTTTTTTTTTTTTTCTTAAAATGTATTTAGGCATCCCTAGTATATTATATTATGGCAAAGTTACGTAAATATCCGTTGATTATAAATATGTTAAAAAGGTTTTTTACATTTCTTTTCAAATTTATGTTGTAATCAGTTTTCTGAGTTAATATTTTTAAAGTGTAATAAAATGAGAATGACTTTTATCAGTATAATATATCCTCCTCCCTCCTTTCAAACTTCAAATATCAATATAATAAAAAAAGATAAGATATGATCATATGCTTCTCAATTTACTCGGTATTTTATGGACGATTTTATAAGAGCGTTTTATGAAAAAAGCATACGATTTTCGGAAATATAAATAGTTTTATTTTTTAAATAAATGGGTTAAGTAGTTACTTTTACTACTTTTTTTACAAAGCTTATGAAATTTTATCTATTTTTTTTTTTAAAGGAATTTGTTTTTTGAAAGTACAATCCTTAGTGGTATAGAATAAACACTTTTGTAAAAAAAAAAAAAAAAAAAAAAAACATGGACACAATATTTTCTAAAAGCTTAATATTTAGGCGAAGTAAAGTTTTAAAATTTAATTTCATTTTTCATTGTTTTACTATAAGAATTGTGTTACCGGAAAAATTATTTTGTTTCTTATATTATTAATATTTTCATTTTAAATGTATTTATAAATATGTTAAAAAGACATTTTAAAACAGCGAAATAAAAAAAAAAATGTTCAAACGGTAGTGAATCCCCTTAAATAATGTAAAAGCTAACTAAACTGAACTGAAAAGTGCAGTTCAATGTCTGCTAAATGATGCATGCTAAATATTTAATTTCAATTTTTAAAATACGAAATCTCTAGCGGGCATTAAAATCTCTCACATTGTTTTCAAATAATTCTAATTCCGTGAAAGCATGTATGCAATTCAATATCAAAATCTCTTTTTGCTTTTAAGAAGCTTACGGAGCTTTGTTTTAAAGAATTTGAAAAAAAACAATAAATTATTGCAAGTTTTCCTAAGAAATGCGTTTTAAGCATTACGATCAAGAAGCCCATTTTTCTTTGAAAATAAAAACATAACATCAATCAAATGGTTTTATTTTATTTCTAATATGGAGACATGTGAAATGAAATTGGTAATTACAACATGGTAACTGTAATTTTTGATTTTTTTCCGTATTATTTTCCGAAGCCAAACTTAAAATTAATTAGATGAATCCAACTTTTATAAAATGGTGTATGTCTAAAATTTAAGAATATTGGTTGACACGATTGTAAACCTGAATTATTTAAGCTTGAGAACCTCTACGGATTCGAGAAACTTGTTTCGTTAAAAAATGCATCTAAAAACTTTGTCCTGAAAATAACAACAACATTATGTTTATAACAAGATAATCGTATCTGTATCAAATGACCCATGATAGGTCAAAACAGTAGACAAGTAAGCGGCAACCTTTTTGGATGCGAGTCACAATGAGCCAAAGTGTGTGTATTAAGAAGATGTTTCGGGTCTGTGATATTTTATTTTAAAACAGCCTTTTTGGTGAATAATCAAATACATTTTATTAAGAAGATAATCACAATACGTTTTTTAAACTTTAAAAATAAAAATAAAATTATAATTATAACTATAACTATAACTATAACTATGATTAATATAAAAAGATACATAATTGAATAAACTTTACTTTTTTCTTTGATATCAAGGACTCCCCTGATGCTGAACTTGTGACGTCACTTCAGACAAGTTTGACTTACAGTTAGTAGTCTTAAGACAATTCGCGATGTTAAAACAACTCCTGTTGTTACCTAAAATAAATTTCACGCGTGAAACTATTTGCTCATATTTATAAGTTGAACCGAACGGGAACAATATGGCAAAGTCAATTTGTAGCAATAGATCAAGCTGACATTTGATTGGCCAAAAGCTGAAAGTGCGGAAAATGTGCCGAAAGTAGCGATTGGACACTGCCTTCTACCTCACCTTCGTTTGTCCAATTGCTGAATTCCTTATGCATGTTTGTTACAGTATCTATGTAATCAAGCAAATATGTTATTGTTATTATATATTTTAAGTTTATTTTTATAGGTATTCTTCAAGTGCTCAGTTCATATTTATGTTCTTTTTCTATATTATACTTTATTCGGAACTGAAGATGGCAACTTAAAACTATTAAATGGGTCTCTAGGGGACCTGCGGGCCATAGGTTGTCGACCCCTGCAGTAGACCATCCTCCCCATTGATAAATTTTCATTTGCTGTATACCGTATAGCAATTTGTTTTGCAAAGATATTTTGTTGTTGATGATGATGTCTAATTCGCAGAGGTAATGTAGCCATGACACCAGTTTTCTAAACTGTTTGGTATGATTTAGATATCTGGTGTTAAAAAAAAAACAGTTTTGATACTTAATGAATTATTCAAGACACTTAAAACGTTTATTAAAAAATTGGCAGCAGATTGTTAATTAAATCTTTACTTGTATAATAAGGAAAACTTGGACATTAATAATTCGTTGGGCTCATGCATGTTTGAATATGTGTTTACTTATGTGGATTTTATATGCTATACAATATGTTTATGTATACAGTTTTTTAAACATTTTTCTTGTTTTTTAAATCCAAGTTAAATTTTACAAATAAGGAATTAAAAGATTACTTTGAAGTTGCCGAATATAACTTTCGATTAATCATATTTCTTTAAAAGCTTTAAAGAATTCTTAAAATCAAAAGCACTTTTGACGTTTTAAAAACTTCCGGTTCTTTATTCTAAAGACTTGGAACAAACAGAATAATTATTGAAAGTATTCAAATAAAATACATTTTTAGCAAACGCATAAAACAAAACCTACAAGTATAGCAACAATCAGATGCTTTTGTTTTT
Source organism: Maratus speciosus (assembly GCA_963932465.1). NCBI lineage: Eukaryota > Metazoa > Arthropoda > Arachnida > Araneae > Salticidae > Maratus > Maratus speciosus. The sequence goes on along the minus strand of OZ010790.1, from coordinate 522,357,537 downwards.
CCTTTATAAGTAGAAAATAATATGTAGATGTTTAAATTAATTGATGATTTATTTAATAAATTCTATTTAACTTTCACTTTTTTAAGTAAAATACTTAATTAAATCTGTAGTAAAAATTTAAATGCATCTATCCATTTTTTTCAGTAATTTTATGGTAGATACAACTGCATTATGAAAATATCTGTTGTTTTCAAAATTACTTCTATAGTAAGTATTGTTTATAATTAATACTCGTCATAGAAAACTACGAGTATCACGTCGCATCTGTGACAAAAATATAATATTTTGACATAACATTCTATTTTAAACGTGTCAGGCAAATATTGTAAGAAAACTTTAAAACAATTTTATTTGTAAAAAAAAATATTTTCTGGGAATATTTTTAGCTTTTGTGTCGTACTGTGACATTATCCTAGTAAAGTAAATTACATCACAACTGTGCAGGCGCGGATCCACGGGCCCCCTCCCCCCCCCAAAAAAAATATAAATCAACAATTATCACAAATTTCGACAAATGATCACCAAAAAAAATCAATTTCGTCAATCGTTTGCAGGTCAAAAGATCTCAAAAGAAACACGAATTTCGTCAAGGGATCGCCCAAAAAACTTCAATTTCGTCAAAGGATCGCGAAAAAAACGTGAAATTTCGTCAAGGGATCTCAGAAAAAACGCGAATTTCAACAAAGAATTGAGGAAAAAACACTAATTTCGTCAACAGATATCTGAAAAAACGCAAATTTCTTCTTAAGAATCGTGAAAAAATACGCGAATTTCGCCAAAGAATCGCTGAGAAACGCGAATTTCGTCAAAGGGCCGATGAAAAAACGCACAATTAGCACCGGGAGGAGAATCCCCTAAGCGCGCATCCACGGGGGGGGGGGTCGAACGGGGCAATGAAGGGAAGAACAAATTTACCAAGTTGGTTTTTAAGAAATCAACACACCCTAAGCATTTTAGCTTTTAACTGACTAGGATTAGGACATAATCCTTTTTTGTTCATTCATCAAATACGCCTTGAAATTTACCGATGTGGGTGGCAATAACATTACATTTTTTACACATTAATGGCTTTCTTCAGAAAACATTAAGATGCTTGAATTTTTCGAAGGACCTTTCTTTTTCTTGTTTCTTTCTTTCTTTGGAAATTGCTATGAATCCCATTCTTTTCTGAAAAAATAAAGCAATCCTCAAAAATGTAGTTATACAGAAATTAGAATTGCTGCTTCTATGAAAGAACGAAAAGTTTCAACACTTTAAAGGGATCCGCATAACCTTGTCAATTTCTGTTGTAGATATTCAACAAAAGGTACATGAATGGCATCGTCCCCCACCTCAACCCATACTGTCAAAAATTATGGCGCCATATGCCTTTTGACAGGACATAGTCCCATTTCGTTCACTAATTCCCGAAACGACAGTGAGGTTTACCATTGACAACCAGAAAATGCTTGGTTTTCGTTTGCTTCTCTGTCTGTTCCGCGAAAACTGCCATTTAAAAGCGTTGGATTTATATCTTGGGGGATTTATATCTTGGGTTGGATTTATATCTTTGGGTTAATTGTGCGTTTTTTTCCGCGGCTCTTTGATGAAATTCGCGTATTTTTTCAAGATTCGTTGACAAAATTCGCATTTTTCCGAGATCTGCCGACTAAATTCACATTTTTTGAGCGATTCTGTCGCGAAATTAGCTTTATTTCCGTAACTGTTTGGCGAAATTCGCGTTTTTTCTGCAATCCTTTGACGAAATTCGCGTTTTTTCTGACACCCTTTGACGAAATTCGCGTTTATCTGCTATCATTTGACGAAATTCGCGTTTTTTTCGTGGTCCTTTGACGAAATTCGCGTTTTTACCGTGGTCCCTTGAAGAAATGCCGTATTTTTGACGAAATTCACGTTTTTCCGCGGTCCTTTGACGAAATTCGCGTTTTTTTCGCGATTCTTTGACGAAATTCGCATTTTTCCGAGATTTGCTGACGTAATTCGCATGTTTTGCGCGATTCTTTCGCGGAATTAGCGTTTTTTCTGTAATTGTTTGGCAAAATTAGCGTTTTTTTGCGATCCTTTCGCGATATTCGCGATTTTTCTGCAATCCTTTGATGAAATTCGCTTTTTTGCGACCCTTTGACGAAATTCGCGTTTATTTCTACGACCCTTTGACGAAATTCGCGTTTTTTTTCTGCGATCCTTTGACGAAATTCGCGTTTTTCCTGCGATCCTTTGACGAAATTCGCGTTTTTATCGTGGTCCTTTGACGAAATTCGCATTTTCCGTGGTCCTTTGACGAAATGCCCTATTTTTAAACAAATTCACGTTTTTCCGCGCTTCTTTGACGAAATTCGCGTTTTTTGCGCGATCCTTTAACGAAATTCGTGTTTTTTGCGCGATTTTTTGACCTGCGAACGGCTGAAGAAAATTATTTTTTTCCGCGACCATTTGTCGAAATTCGCGATAATCGGTGGATTTATATTTTTTTTTATCCAAGGGGTGGGGAGCGATCGTGGCGATCACCCCCCTGTATTGGATCCGCGCCTGTGAAGAAGTATACACACCAGTTAGATGCCACATTTTGACTTTCAAGGATGTTAAGGCCCCTTCAGATTTCTGAAGGGTATCCTTATTCAGAGATTACCCTCTTTCAGAAATCTGATATTAAAAAATGGATGTGATGGTTATGTTTTTCTGCTTTCGATAATTGGTTCTTATGTGTTTTTTAGTGCTGAATTTAAAAATGACCTTCATTTTTTACCATACCATCACGTCAGGATTTTTCATAAATCGCAAATTTTTAAATTTTTAAAAAGTCGAAAAAATTGCGAAAATCTGCTACTATAAAATAGACGTAACATTTTTTCATAATAATTTATTTCATTTTTTGCTTATACTACGAATTTTTACAGTTAAACATGTAAAATATTGTGTATTTAAAATCTTTATGATTTTATTCCATGCATGGAAGTTTCTTTGAACCGCTCATGCCCTGCTTCCCGCTTTTCTTTTAATCTTCTCTATGGGGTTCATCTCGGTATCCTCTTTTATTTTGGTGGTTAAGGCTGGGGAATTTGTTGCAGATGCATTTAAAACATTTACCTTCTTTTGTTAAGGCTTTGACAAATTGCTTTGTGAGATTTTCACTATATTTTACTTTTCAACTTTGAAATTTACGATTTGCGAAAATCGTGACGTGATGGTTAAAAATGAAGGTCATTTTCGGATTCAGTGCTAAAAAATACATCAAAATCAATTATCAAAAGTTAAAAAACACAATCATCGCAGGCTTGTGTTATTAACTTTGTTCACTATAACTAAAAGAACAAAAAATAAGATAAATAATTACCATAGTACAAGAGTAAAAAGAAAAAGAAAAAAATAAGACATTTAATAAATAAATTCTATTATAACGTTTTTAATTTTTCGACCTAATAAGTAACAATAAACCATATTTTGAGGATAGGCCGGGATTATATAATAAGAGTGTTGGATAGCCGAGTGTTTCGATTAATCGGATGTCAGATAATCGAGAATCTGTAATATTTTCAAATCGCATTATTTATTTCATATTCATTTAATAATTAACTGCAAGGAATGATTTTAGCAACAGAAGTTATGACTACGTTGATTATGTGTCACTCGGTATCGCCCCCCCCCCCCCCCCAAAAAAAAAAAAAAACGATTCTCTGGATCCGCCCCTGCAACTGTGACCAAAATGTTACGACGTTATGAAATGGTGAGTTTCAACAATATACAAATAAAATAGAATCGAAAAATCATGCAGCAAGTTATGGATTTTGAAGCGCTTTCCAACACTATCGAAAAATAGTTAAGACATTTCATTTTTGTTAATGCTTTAAAATGGATTACCTAAATAAAAGTTTTAAAAAATCACAATGCCTAAAAATATTAATTTTCAGCAATTTCTGACCGTAGCCGGTAATAGTTTCGTACAGCTCTGTGTATGATTACACATTTCGTAATACACTAAAATTAGTTACGTTAAGTTTTAAATGCATATCGCAGATTGAAATGCATACCTATCAAATATGCTTGATAGTCACTACTATAACCAAAGTCTTTTGAGTGTCTCTGTAATGTATAGAAATAGAATTTTGTAATGCACCTGAGCGATGTATATCGATTTTAGGGAAATAGTATAACATCATAAAATGCATTGAAAACTATTTTTCTCCATTAAATGTAATGTAACAGAATATTATTGAGTGTTCCTATAAACGAAGTATAATTACTAATATTTTATGCTCTGTAGAAAACATATTGTAGTCCACCTGGGAGACGCATATGAATTTCATTATGTTTAAAATAGTGTAATGACATTAAAATGCACTGAAAAGAATTTCCCTGCACACTCACGATAAAAGGTGTTTCAATACCAAGCTTCACATGGTAAATCCCAATAACATATATCAATTACATGACACTCCGGGTGTATTTATGAGAGTTGTAACACGAACAGACGTACTCAGAAACTGAATATATAAACATTTTTTAACTATGTTGGAGACTATTAAAAATTAATAAGCGACAGGACAAATTTCCATACATAGAAATTTTGTTGAAAATGTATTTAAAATAATTCTAAAATATTGATAATATAGGTGTCAAATAGTTTTTGTTCTCACATTATTTAACTACATTACAACCATTTAGAAAACTATTGATTTTAAATTCAGGTATAATTCTAATAAATGTATTCTAAATAAATGTAGTACTGTAAAATCTCCAAAAGCGACCACGTTCCGTTCCAAAAAATATTTGTCGCTCCGAGAGATGGTCTCTTAATAGAGGTCATGTTTAAATCTAGATTTTATTGTTGAAAAAAGGTAACAATTAATGTTACTAAAATTTATTTTTCATATTTGGAGAAAATATGAAAATTTAAGTGTCAAAAACAAAAGTGAATTACGTAAGTAAATTACTGCTTAGTTTAACAAATTAATATGACGCTTTTATATTACGGCTTTATCTTTTATAACTTTTCTTTCCAAGTCCTTTTGAAGTTCAGTAAATAAATGCATTTTTTTTTTTTTTTGGACGGGAACAAATAACGACAATTTCAGTTATTTATCTATTTCATTGAGATTTCCTGACAGAATAGGGAAAGGGGTTTGTTGACCGTCTTCTTGATTTGTCATCAGAGTTAAATTCATTGTTTCAAAAGGCACAAAGGGGTTTAAACACTTAAAAGTTACAGAATAAAAAACAATTCTAAACATATTTTAGTAGTGTAATGAATAATGCGCTCTTCGGAATTATTTTTCTAATACAACACTCTTCAAGCGACCAGGAAAAAACAGAATTTGTTTCATTTTCTTCAAAGAAATTGGTCGCTCATGAAGGGAGTTCAACTGGGATGGTCTCTGATTGGAGGTAAAATTACTATTGAGACCGGGAATAAATTACGTTCCATGAAAAAATGGTCATTCAGGGAGGTGGTCAGGGATGTTTCACTGTACATTAAATATAAGCTGCACAGAGATAAGATAAAGAAATTAGTTTAAAAATTTTAAATAACAATTCTGGTGTAAAATATTTTTATACAACTTGGGTAATATTTATGAATGTTAAGCTGGGCTTTTGATAATGGCATCTGATCTCTTATCTAAAACAGCTCAACAGAATAAATTGAGGGGAAAAGAACTCTTCGAAAACGTTCGATACATTATTATAATTCATAAATTTAACACAATTATTCTGATTGTTTATTAAATTACGCGATTTGTAATATTCCAAGAGAGTGATAAAGACTCCACGAAGGATTTTAACAAGGGACCTTTGTCTTAAGCTTTGGCAGCACTCTACCAACTAAGCTATCTTTGCTATAATTTTTCACTAAGTTGGAAAATTACAATTTATGTGATTTATTTACAAATTATAATAATTGTGCTAATTTAATTACATTCTTGTTCTCACTTAACAGTAGACGTCTTGAAACATAATATTATTTTAAATAATGAATGTTCTTCCTTTTTTTGTTCGGCATAAGTTATCTTGTATTGTATGTATTGTTAATTTTAGAATTTCATCTCTATTGAAGTACTGTAGCCCATCTTTATGTATCGCTTCGCTGTATTGCGCATATGGGTATATCGCTCTTCTTTCATGTTTCCCATGGAGGAGAGAAGTAATGAACAGCCCGACATTATTCACAACTTTTAAATAAATCACTCTAAATAATAACAAACAAAGTTATCTATTTTGTGGATTTATTGAATAAAGTGGTAGCATGTGTACAAAGTAACTTTTTGGCCAGAAATATAAAAGATTTCACTTGTAGATTATCATTTTTCATTATTATATTGAGACTGGGAATAAATTTCGTTCCATGAAAAAATGATCGTTCAGGGAGGTGGTTTCTTGATAGAGATGGTCACACAGGGAGATTTCACTCTATGTTACTTATAAAATATGTAAAAAAATATCAGACTAAAGATAAATGTAACGATTTAGTAAACTATCAATTATAAATTCATAAATCAATTTTATTACAAATGTTCAAAATTAATGTAGAAATTTGATTATAACAATTTTCTTAAATCCCCATACTTAACTATTTCGTGAATAGTATAACTTCCATATTCTATATATGTAAATAATATGATTTCCAAATGGAAATTATGTTCCATGTGAATATAATTTCTATATTCCCATTTTCATTGTGAATAATATAATTTCCATATGACATTTTATTAATGAGCAGTATTTTAATACATATATTAATCATGTTATTATAAAAAAATATCCTGTAAAATTATGTAATATTTTCATTGTACATGCATCTGACACATATTTTGAAACTAAAGTTTTATCTGTTCATTTCTGTAATTTTTCTGCGCGGTCAATATTCTGTTGTTTTGTAACGATTATAATAATTTTGATTTATGTGTTTGTTTTCTGGTGTATATAATGCCTGTTACAATTAAAATGTGTAATACATTCGAGTTTCTAAAATAAATTTTTTGGTTCATAGCTATCCAAACGTAAATCCCATTTAATCAAATATTATGTGCAACTAAAGATCTTATATTAAACTTACCTATTTGTCTATCTTTAGCTATCTGTGTAGGTAACTGCATAAACTTCTCTTTGTATCTCTATCAAGTGTATCTATAAGTACATAAATAGATACATAGATAGATAGGTAGATACATCGAAACGGGCGTGTGACAGTCATTGAGAGAGACAAGGGAGATGCCATTAGTTACATTAGCAGATTTATCCTTTTACATTATAGACTATTCGAATGTACCAATCCTAGATCTTTCTTCTTTCTCATGCATGTTAATATTTCAGAAAGTTATTACGCATGTTACTTCCACAGTGTTTTTACTTCAATACTACACCAACTTTGATTTTCATCTTAAGTAACTGCTTTATTTTACTAATCGGAGTAAAAATGAGTTAGTCTCGATCATAATATCATATAAAATCAATATTTTTCGTTATTATGCTATAAATCAGCTGCTTGAGAATCTCCGAGTTAGCTGGATGCGAATTTTCCGTCACTGCATGAATAACTGATGTACAACATAATTTTGAAACAAATATTTTGGTTTTTTTTCTTTCTTTCTTTCTTTAAAATTTTACCTAAGTGAGTATAAACTTTTTTTATTTCCTTATAAACTGATAATAATTTGCTTTTATTTGTACTCATTTAATTTTTCAAAGATTTTGTTACAGATAAAATGCCAATGCGTAAGTGAGTGGTTACACAATCTTATGTCAATTCGCAAAGAAGAAAAGCAGCACGTATAAACGAAACAGAAGAAAGAGAAACACGACTTACGAAAATTCGAGAAGGAGTGCAGCAAATAAGAAAAAGTCGAAGATAAGAACAATAAACGGTCATCTACGAGTTTTACTCGCGCTCAGAAGGTTTCGTACAATAAATATATGAATTATTAACAGTATTATTATAAAAAGTGTTTAAGAAAAAAGTAAGACTTTGTAAAAAACTATAAAACGTAGGGTTTGGTACAGCTGTATATATACTAAAAAAGTATGAACGTGTATACCGTAAAAATTCACAGAGATATGTAGCCTAAATAATATCAGATATTGCTATTCTGTATAATTCTTATTTAAAACTTATTCCAATCTGATTAGGACGAACTTATTTCGGCACTGACAATGAAAGTAGAGCATATTGAAACTTCATCTGGCATTTCATAAAACTAAATTCAGCGTCGTAATAATCTTTTCTTTTTATAGTGTAGCTAAAACAAAACCCCTATTCAAAGTTTGAACTTGGCATTTTGCTAAGTGTGTTTCAAAAAGAGATTGCAGAGTAACAAAGCCGGCTTGGACCGTGACGTGTTTTTCCAGCTAAGTTTTTAATTAACTTTTAAAGACACGGGATGCGTATTGAGATATATATTCAATGCATACTAGTAGCGAATCCCATAGTATTTATGTGATTAATTCTAATTAAATTAGCCAGTTTTTAACAATTTGACGTTTTTTGCTTTTATACTGCTACTGGACTTTGTATTACACAAACGTATCATTAAAAGTTGTTCTCTAGTCTTTAAAAGCCGGTGGTACATGGAGTACGCCGCCCCTGCCGTTATATATGTCCAAACCCTCCTTGTCTTTTAGGATTAATATCTCGGCTAATTATCGACGATTTTTTTTCAAATATCATTATCAGCAATGCTTTTATACTTCTGCTACGATAGGTACCTCCAGCGCTCCTCAACATTTTTGCTGAATGCTCGCAAATCGAAATTTTTGTGTAACGTAAGAATGCACCTTTCTCAAAAACTATGTGACCTAGGGTAATCGCTATATTTTTCCTGCAAGGTTCAAAATAATATCTACTTCCTCTATTTTTTTCATAATTTTAGTTTCAGTAGATTTGGAAATAGATGGGGGAGAACATATTTTTGCGCTACATTTTTGAAGATATCTCTGAAAATATAATACCTAAAATTAAAAGTAATGTATTTTTGAGTTCAGCGTTGCGAAATTGTTCTCACGATATTCCACACGATATACAAAGAAAACAGTTTTTTTTTTTCAAGTTACTTGTTTTGCCCCTCTACATTTCTCCTAAAAGATATTTGTAAACGTTTAATAATCTGTAAATATGTGGGTCAATAGTCTTTATTACTTCCTCCAATTGGAACTGCCCCACCAGTGGCTGAGAGGTTCTGCTCTCGAAGCTGGTAGACGGGAGGTGCTGGGTTTGATCCCAATCGCGCCCGTCGGCCTAATCGTTCGGAGTTTTCGTAGTTTTCTTCGAGCCATGGATTTCCATGCGTAAATACGGATTAGGTTCCCTTAGAAAAACCCCCACGAAGGGCACTCCCCCCTCGCGCCTATATCCCTAGTGTAGATAATCGGCCGTCAAAAAACCAACCAACCAACCAACCAATTGGAACTTTCCACGTTATATAGTTTACGAATAAAATGGCTGTGACAGACAGACACAAGAGGGATCTTATAATGGTTCCGTTTTTACTTTTTAAGTATGGAAACCTAAAAAGTAAACATTAATGAAGAGGCGGAAAGTTCATTTAGAGCCAGCCCATCAACGTCGAATGTAAAACAAACAAAATAGAGAAATAATGACTACTCTATGTGAACATAAACCAATTACAGTAAGTAGAAACTACAGTTTAGAAATTGAGGCGTTCCATTATGATTCCATGAAAAACGGCGAAACTGTACCAAAATTTAACGGCGAAACTGTAGGTATGTGTTGTATGGGTGGCACAGTCATATTACCAATATTACAAGTATCATAAACAGAACTATTCGCTTATGTGATCGAAATGGTACTAGAATCGAAAACTTTTTTACAAAATGTACTTTGATACAATTGTTGCTTTCATATGACTTCATTCAGGTCTACATCAATATGCAACGTAGAAACTTTCAGCCCAGCTTTTAAAGTCGAAATAGAAATTTATACTCGAGTAGGCTCGCTAATGCACATACCAAATGAAATACTGAAATGTCAATATTTAGCTGCTGATGAAAAACTCGAAATATGTTAGAGTTGCACTCACTTTCAAGCAAGACAAGTCAGCAAGAAATTGTTCAGGAGTTACAACGTCTACTCCATAACCACGATCAACTGATCAATGTGTTCGAGACTTCTCTAGAACGAATGTTTGCAGAGAGCTATAAGATCAATATTCGGGCCGACAAAAGACCATCCAGTGAACATGAACGAAGATTTAATGCGTATCTAGTCAATGAAGTTGCAGTAGTAATTGTCGATAAGGAACATAGCCATCGTGATATCATTATTCAGAGCCAAAGAAATGAACTGCAATGAATTGCTAAAACACATCGCATAGGAGGATTAGTCCTCATGCCATTAAGCGTGCGACACATTCTGACCCGGGCAATACCTGGTATTGAAGCTACTATTATATAAAATCAATATATTTCGTTAATATGTTGTACATAAGCTTCTTGAAAATTGCCTGGTTAGTTGGATGCGAAGTTTTCGTTTCTGCACGAACAGTCGATTCATAACAGAACTGTGAAAACCGCTCTTAAAGCGTTCCCTTCATATGGAATATTTCCAATTTAATGAGTGACTGTTTGACAAAAGGTCCAAAACAAAAATATGAACTTTAGTTCAATTCTTAGCATAACGTCATACATTTTTTGATGGTACAATAATAAAAATGGCTCAAAAACCGCTATTGCGGCACACCATTCCTGCGAAATATTTGTAATTCAAAGAGGACCTGCTGGCCATAGACGAAAACATACACGAAATATTTAGTTCACTTTTATCCATAACTTCATACTATTTTCGATGATACAAAGCAGACATAAGGTCACACAGACAGACATACATTTTGTATAAACATGCTTTTTGGGATCACTGGCCCCTAAAACATGCAAATAAGTCGAAAACCAGATGTCGGAAAATTTCGATTACAATACCTTCTTCTTTAGGAAGAAGAAAGTAAAAAGTATTGTAACAAATAGTTACAAAAAGTATGAACATGTTTTTATATGTAATCAATGGATCTTAATTGCCAAAATAGTATGTTTTTATGGAAGTTCTATTTTATTTCAGAACATTTGTTTTAATTTTTTCAAACTTTAGTAAAACTAATAGAAAGGATTTTAAAATACAGAATGCATCTTTTATACGTTACCGTAAAGAAAATATTTAGATGCATAAAATTGGTTATAATTATCGTTGCTTCATGGTAATTTAAAATATGTGTATTAGAAATAAGTGTGATGTAGCAAAATCTTAAACTATAATTAAAAAATCATAGATATTCCATTGAAAAATATATGACCTTTCTGTAATAAAAGTAGATATACAGGGGAGCCAAAAGTCTTACCCTGATTGTAATAATTCATTACAAATTAACCGTTTGTATAGTAATGTAACAAGTTGTATCAATGGATAGGTCAGTTTAAGAAAATTTTTTTGTGCAATAAATGGCGCGATTTCTCCTTTAAGAGCGACTCAGGGAAGGAGGACTTTGTAAGGAAGATATTTTCGGCCAAAATGGCGTTCCTTCAAGACATAGCTCAATGCGTACTTTGGTTTCACGAAACGAAATCGCCCATTAATGTTCTGCGAACATTTCAACGTTGTTTTGAATACATCCCTCCTGATGCAAAATTAATAAAGCGATGGTATGACAGGTTTCAAGAAAGAGGCAGCGTTGTTTATCTGTCCAGAGGTGGCAGGCCTAGTGTGAGTGAAGCAAATTTTGAACGCGTTCGACAATCGTTATAGAGGAGACCTACTCAATGAACTCGTGAACTTCAAATATCTGCTGCGAAAGCTACTGTGTGTACTGTAACAGAAGACATGTTAAGAATACTTGACTGGAACAAGAATGCCACTTACACATTCTGTGAGATACGAATGGGACACATGTTGGAATTTACTGAGGCACGTGGTCTTATCAAAAAAATTATAACAGTACGTACAACGTATCCAAACAAACATATGTCTAATTATAATAGTTTGAGCACAATAAATATTTATAGTCAGGGCAAGGATTTTGGTTCACCCTATATATTATGCAGGTATTCATTAAATGCTCTAGTTAAATATAATTTTTTGTTACATCTGACTTCATAATGAAATGATGTAAACATACAGTTGAATTATTATTAATATATATAATTTAAACGCAGACATAGATTTTATAATGACATCTATAAAACTATCATTATCTGCAGCTCACATTACTTATAGATTTCTAATATATAACATCTGGCATTTGCCTGAATTAAACCACGAATAGAAAACTTAAATCTTCAAGACCAATCTTTTTACAACAATTGGTGACAGAGATGTCATTTAACTACTTGAATGGGTCTTGTCGACATAGACATCTAGATTATAATTAAGATCTCAATTCAGCGTGTTTAATAAGTAATATTATATTGAACCTGTAACTTAATGTTAAAGTTAAAAATGCATGTATATCAATTGATCTTCTTATAGCTTTATATTAAAAATAGGGTATAATACAATTGAAAATAAGCAATTTATATATAATTATAACAATTCTACTACCTTAAATACATTTATCATGAATGATGAAAAGTTATTATTCCATAAATGAGTTTTTTCAAAATATATAGAAATGTTAAAATAAAACTAAGCAAAAAGAATCGATCTAAATTTTAAATATTTTAATCTAACAAATTTCATTTAAAAATTATTTATTTTTATGAACTTCTATTCAATTTTTAAGATATATAACTGTAAATAGAAAATGAAATGTCTGTGAAAGATACATTGACAGATGCAAATCTCTTAATCATCGTTTAGTTAGTAAAGGTTGTAATTTCCAAAAGTAGAAAAATTGTATCAATCATATCCATTTTTTACGATAATGGAAAGGTTTAAAATAATGCTTCAACAACCTAATCACGAATACTTTTATTTTTATTATTTTTAAAATTTATCACTTTTTTTAAATCTAATTATCAGTTAAATAAATTTAAACATAAAATGCGTCTCTTATTAACTGATAACCTAACATCATTCCCACTATTCCTCTTGAAATTACAAACATTGAATTTATAATTAATTTTAATGAACATAACGGTTTCGTATATCAAGTTTAATAAAATATTGTATATGAAAATATATAATTAATAAAGTACAATTTCACTGTCATTTTTTAATTACTATTTACATATATAAAACAAGGTTATCACATTCTTAAAAAGAAAAGACTAATTATTTTAATTACGAAAAGACTTATATGTAATTCATATTACGTATATGAAATCAAATTTCAACAGAGAATTTTTTTTATTACTTCTAAATTAACACAATATCATAGCTCTCTGAATACAAACAAATTTTTTCTTAGTTTATAAGAATCAAAATACTTCTCACAATATCTAATTAACATTTTCGTACGAAATTTTACGCCTTTCAGAAGTAATTACTTTTCTATTTATTTTTATTATACTATTTATTATTTCTATTTATTACACTTCTGAAAGTAAAAATAGATTTTTTCTTCATATTTTCTGTTCTAAGAAGTGTATTTTAGTACAATAAGCTATTTCGGCCAATTTCGAGTTTGCTTTTTCATATTATTTTATCAAATACGAGATATTACTATTCGTATTATTAGTTAGATGTTAATAATTTATGAATATATGTCTAGCTCTTTTTCCAAAATCGTACGTGAAGTTTGAAAAATAATTGTTTCAAACAAAAGTATTTTAACCCTTTGTCTACTGACGGTACTTATAAGTACCATTAAGATAACTTGTTATAAAATTAATTTAATACATCGATTAGTTGTAATACAGTTTAGAATGACCTATAGATACATTACGTTATCTTGTTCCAAAAGCATTATTGGCTATACGAAATAAAATATTTTTTAAATGATGATTTATTTTGCCTTCTTTCCATCTTTTCAGCTTTTTTGACGTTCTTGGGGGGGGGGGGGGGGATTTTACAATTCAGAAATATTTCTATGTTTCTATTGTAAGAACATTATATTTGTACAGTTCCTAATTCTGCAAAATACTAAGAAAAATATTTAAAATAAAAGATTTGAGTGGAGTTATAAATATTGCACAAAATCCCTATAAATTCAAATTTAATTAATCCTTCTAAAATCCTTCTAAAATTTATGAAAGGATTATGTAAATCTTCTAATGTAGTTTAAACAATTCCCGAAAAATGATTTATAAGATAAAATTTTCATGAATTCATAATTCTGTAGATAAAGGGTTAAAAATGAGCATTCTCTATTTCGTACATGACGCACGGTGGGTGATTTACCGATTCTAACTGGACAAAATTATTTTTGGCGTCAATTTAATCTCATCGCAATGATATTGAAAAATGGTATTGATATCCACTATTGAATGTTAGGTATGGGGAGACCGGGGCTAATTCGCTGCAGGGGTAAGTAAAAGCAGTCCTCATAAATTACCTGTTTGTGGATAGATTGCGCAATCAGTCACAGAGTACCTTTCTTCTTGCTTTTCACAACCTTCATTGTAGTTTTGCACCGTTGCCTACGTGCAGTGGACATTTATTTCGATTTTTCAGTTTTTTTGCACTCATGAGTAATTTTTTGTTGCTTCATTCTTTTTTAAATTTCTAATACTTATCTTAATAATTGCGATTTAACTTGTGTAGTTTTTCTTAGTGTATGATTAACTGTACCTACCCCATATATGATTTACTTGGATTATTTATGTTTAGAAGGTTACGTTTCCCTTTTGTGAAGAAATTTATTATGGGGCTAGTAGGCGCATTGGACACGGAGCGAGTTGGCTCGGTGTCTGGTGTGTGCTGGTAGCTTGTACTACAGCAATTAAAGGGAAAAGTGGTTACAATGCAAGATTTTGGGCACATGAGGCTTGTCCAAACGGATACACTCGATTTTTTATTTTTGACAACTGTAACTCTGATGATGATACCGATTAGGATAGAAGTTACTCGATGTTAGTGTTTTATTCATTATTATTATGTCTGTATAATTTAGAATTTACATTGTACGGAGATAACGCCTTTCTGTAAACTTACTGGTAATAAGGAAATCGATTTCTCTTAACTGCGTGTCATATTTGAGTTTCATTTAAATTTTTATAAAGAGTGTGCCAACTTACATCATAGGTATAGGCAACTTACTCCGTGACGTGGTAGGTTAGCGCACAATTTTCCTTTTACTTTAGGCTTCCTCTAAACATAAACTACTAAAGCTACAAACTCAAAACTCCAGGTATTTATACCCATATAATGCTTGTTCCTTAAAAGTGCAGTTAAAGTTTGTTAAAAAACTTAAGCAAAAAAATAATAAAATTCAATAACTAAAAACTGCGCCTACTAGCCCCGGTCTCCCCTATTGCAAAATGTAGCATGTAGCAGTCATAATTTTGTTACACGGACATTCAAAAATATTTCATTGCATTGAGGAAAAATCTTTTGCGATGGTTTTCAATGATGTTTCATAATTTCAAACACTTGGAAATTTATATACATATTTACGAAGTGCACAACAAGATGATTGCTACAGAATATGATATGGATAGCATTTATCGATCATTTACAGATACACAAAAAAGAATTATGTTACATTACACTCTATGGAGAAAAATTGTTTGTGGTGTATTTTTTTATGTTACACTATTTCAAAAGTATTTAAATTGATATAAATCTCCGAGGTGCTCTATAAGAGGCTTACTATTGAATATGATGTGCATAGCATTCATGTTACGTATACAGGGGCACACAAGATAAATCAGTTATATTTCTCTCTCTATGAACAATAATTGATTGGAAGTATATTACATGTTTTCAGTTGTGGAACACATTTTTAAAATATAAAAATTACATTGTATTTAGTGTGTATAAATTCTATAAATTATACACAGGACTGCACAAAACATCTGAAGTACATTTCCGTTTATTGACGGAAGCTGCTGACGTGGAATTTTCAACCATGATGCTATGCGTTACCTAATTGTTCTAAATTTTTGAATTATATGATAAATCTATAGTTCATATACAGAGATATACAAATTTTTCAGTTATTTTTTCGAGTTTGATTGAAATTGTGTTTTTAAACGTGTTATATGTTTTACAAATTATTTTCTTAGACATCGTTTTTCACGTTATTAAGCTATGAAGTTTTGTTATAATAATCCGAATGCGTTGATAAATGTTTCCTAATCTGATTGACACATGATTTTACGTTCTTCTTGAACATTTTAATGATACTTTCTTAACGGTTTGGAAGCTAAAGTGATAAAACTATTTTTGTATTATTATAACAAATCCTAAAATTTATTTGTCTAAAATTTAAGATACGGGAAAAACATTCGACAGCTTTAATGAAAATTGATGTGTTGTTTATTCTATTGCGTACTTATATTTATCTCTGCACAGAGGAACCCAATGTAAAGAATGGGAGTCATAAGATATCATGTCGGAAATATGTCTACATTATGTTTTGGATTGTATCAAATCTGAATTTGGAGAATTTGTCTGGATCAATTTTGTAACCACTCGATATTTGCAGCCAGGTAATGTATTTTACATAATTTTGTCCAGAGCTATCTACATACAACTGGCAACTTTTGTCCAAATTTGGTCATAAAGTTAAACATTTCGCGCTTGCAAAACTTTATGTGCTCTTCATTGTAATTCTCTTCTATAAACAAAACATTTTCAACCAAATTCACATTTTCATTAAATTTTAAATCTTGTAGCCGTTGCATAATGGTTCAAAAGTTTATTTATGTGACTAACGCAAATTCTGCTGCCTTTGATATAAAGAAAATGGTACTTGAACAAAAATTTAAAAAAATATTTAGATTTAATAAGACAAAAACAATTGTAAAAATTGGGGAGGCACCTAAAGGCAGACGAATGGAATTGGAAAGAAAAGGTAATAATCTAAACTACTTAATCATATCAAAAGTTCAGCTTAATCGTGCGTTATCATATAACTTTTTCTTTATTAAATCGGAAAAATTGTAAAAAAATATACAGAGTTTTTTGCGACATTAAATATGAAATAACAGCTGATATGTGACAAATTTATGCACATAAATCCGATAAAATAAAGTCCATATTTTGTTTGGAAGCGTCCATAATTGAGCAATATATTTTATTCCGCTTTAAGTAACAGTTTAAAGAACTATATTTAAATTGATTCATTCATTCCCAACTAAGAAGCACCAACTTTTCAATAGTCTAAGGACCATACAATTATATTTATATCAGAACCAATTACAGAGTATGACGCTCTAACTATTGAGCTATAACAGGCAAAACATAAATTACGCTAGGATAAACTTTTAAAAATCGACTTTTGGCCAGCTAGAATCGGTAAATCACTCACCGTGTGACGGTGTCTGAATATTTTTATGACGATTTTTGTTTTTGTGTTCGTTTGCAAACTTTTTAATGTAGTTTGACTAAGATATTACAAATTAAACATTAAGGAGAGCTTTATTTGACATGACAATGTAATATATATTTATTATTATTATTGTTATTTACTTCTACTCCTTAATAATGCTGTATGATTAGTCCTACAGGAAAATTAATAAAATTACGTTCGCACGAACCATAAACGTTAAGCCAGGAAGGCCATCTATCTATATCTGCCAAGGACAGATCTTTACAATCTCGAAACATTGCTTGGAACAACTTTTCAGCAAAATAACAGATTTCCATATTCTTTTTTTAAATAATGAAAATTAAAATTCCTAAATAATATATCTGAATAATAAACACATTTTGTTTTCAAGTTATAACAATAAATATGATAAGTTTTTATTGATTAAATTTATTTTTATTAAGATTCTTTAATTTTTTTTTTCAGTTATTGAGGGAAACCATAATAAGAAGTATAACGAAGAAGTGTCTACTCCAATATATCGAACCATGACTTCAAAATCGTAGCAAAACTATTTTTCAAAGGTGCAATAAAGACATAACATTGTACGATAAAATTATTCTTTTTACAATTTAAAAGACTTTTAATTTCTATTAAACATGTATAAAATAATGCAAAAAGAAATAATTGCCTAGATTAGCTACAGACTTACTAATCAAATCTCAAACATCTGCCAATTTGCTTAATTTGAAACGAAAATTTGTGGTTCCCTTAATGTGATCGAATAAAATAATTTTCTATCTTACAAGGAGAGGGCCAACCTTGTTAATCACAGATTTTGATTATTTTAATATATGTTGTAGGGTAGACACCCCTTAGTGTCAGGTTCAACGGATTTTATCCAATGCCCCTTAGTTCTTGTGAAACCGGGGGGGGGGGGGGTGTCTAATATTAGTGCACAACTTAAATACTTACTTTGCTACAACAACGATAGGTCAGTCTTAGCTCAGTTGGCATGACGTTTTCCGGCTGATCCGAGGGCCCGGGTTCGATTCCTGAATCCGCTACATTTGTTCTTCTCATTTTTTGTTTTATAAATATAGTTATAATTATAATTTAATAATTTCAATTAAAAATTTGAACACCAAACATTAATTATAACGTTAACAAACTTAAATTTATCATTTCTTATTTGTAAACTATCATTTCTCATCCATTAAAGAGGTTCAAAAAGAAATTGGATCTATTATTGAATGATAAAAATTCCAAAATCGTGACAAATTCTGTTGTGGTGCCATCTAGTTATGATAAAAAAAAGGAATATTCAAATAAAATAAAAGCAGAAAAAAGATAAAGGGGAAAGCAAAATAATTGAAAGCGCAAGCATACTTATTAGAAATTTAAAAATCTTTAATATGCAAAAAATCGGTTGTAATTGAATTCTGATGCTAACTTTTAATATGATTATGCTTGTTACTTTAAAAACAGAATAATAGTATTATCTCATTGACTTCCTTTGTTAAAGCAATGCGTAAATGATGTTTCTTTAAAATCACGTATTGACACAATTGCTCAATATCATTGCAACGATAAAGAATATGTGAAATACATTTTTAAAGTGATTTTATAAAAAAAATAACAATTTTATGATGTTTTATTACAACTATTCAGTTAAAAGTAAAAAATTAAATAGGTTAAAATTATAATTGATATACAATATTAAAAATTTTATTTGACAGTGAGATTATTAAGTTATACTTGGAAGTACATTTATAAAACAAAAAATGAGAAAAACAAATGTAGCGCATTCAGGTATCGAACCCGGGCCCGCAAATCTCCGGTTAACACCATACCAACTGAGCTACGACTGACCTATCGTTGTTGTAGCAAAGTAAGTATTTAAGTTGTGCACTAATATTAGACCCCCCCGGTTTCTCAAGAACTAAGGAGCATTGGATAAAATCCGTTGAACCTGACACTAAGGGGCCTCTACCCTACAACATATATTAAAATAATCAAAATCTGTGATTAACAAGGTTGGCCCTCTCCTTGTTAGACGTGTTAAGGCTGATCTGTCTCCTTTGTTGTTTTTTTGTATCCGTATAGTCTGTATATTTTTCTTACAAGACCGAGATAGCCACAAAATGTGTTAACAGCATGTTGCTTGTTGATAAAGACATTAAAAACATTTAAAGGGCTACATACAAAAACATTTACAGAAAGTTATTGATATGTGCATATATATATTGATATGTGCATATATATTATTGATTGATATCAGTCACGGTGAAATCCATCTTTTCTTTTAATTGTGTTCCTAATATCAGGTTTTCAATCTAAATATCTATAAAAAATGTCTTAAAACTCCTTTCTAAAATTATTTATATGTACTCAAAAATTACGAAGCATGTATTGCAGATATCGACACAAACTATTATAATTCCTCAAAGTAAGAACCTCGAGTGGCGACACACTTCTATCAATGAGCTTTCCACGCATGAAAAGCGCCCTGAAGTCCTTTTCCGGAGCGTCCTTCAAACAGCTCGTCGAATCCGCTTTAACCTCTACTAATGTCTAATGGCGGTGTCCTTTAACTGTTTTCTTTAGTTAGGGGAACAGGAAAAAGTCCACCGGAGAGAGATAGGGACCTTTGGGGGGCTGGCGAAGTGTTATGGTGCTGTTCTGACTCGTTGACTACGGAGCATGTGGGGCTTAGTGCAATGTCATGATGCATATTCTATTTGGCGCTTCCACACTCCAGCTCTTTCTGGATCATTGCCAATGTCTCCATAGACGATTTTTAGAGTCGCGCACATATTTTAATGGCGTAGCACTGTTCGATAGAAGGTTGCATTTTTAAGTTTCAACCGAGCCTAGGTTCAGGGTCCACTAAAACCAGGTTAGGAATCACACGGAAGCTAGTAAGCGGCAGAAGCCCGGTACGTGTTGAAGCTTACCTTTGCCTTCATTGAATCACCTTGGAGCTTGCGCGGGGAGACGTACAGTTGCGTAAGAAAAAAAAAATAGGTCTCGTTCCTTTTTATACAAACCCTGCATATAAATTATAACTATGCAGTGTTCAGAATTCTGTATAATCAATATCGAGCGTATTAAATTATTCACTGTTACTATTTAATTAAACGAAATGCTAAATAAATTTAACTCGCCTTTCATAAAAAACTCACACCTCAACATCGTTTTTTTTTTAATTATAAGTTAAAAAAGAAAATTCATATGAAATATTTTTATCGTCGAAAAATAAAACGGAATAAAAGTGTTGGCTTATACGATAATCCATAAACTTGACGTTACCTTTCGTGATGAAAATGAAAAGGTTTTCTTTAAATTAATTCATATTTTGACATTAAACAAACAAACTAAAATAAACCTCAAAAATTTATTTTTTAAAGAAAATTGTTCAGATGGAAATTTATAAAATTTTTCTTAACACATTGAACTGACAAAATATAATATGAATGTTTCCATGAAATATCGGTTTTTGTGATAATGATCGATTTTTTCCCCTATAAAGTTGTCTGACTGGGTCTAAAATATAGATGTCAAAGCAATCTATCAAAGCAAACAGTTTCCCAATTCGGTTTTACCTCCAACTTTATTACCTGCGGCGCTTGCTTTGAAATATTTTCACCTTATATTGCAAACATAAAACTGCATTTTGTGGGAGATATCGGTTGCTGAAAGATTAGATTCATAAAATATTTATAAAAGAAATTTTTTTTATTATGTTACAGTTGTTATGTAAATTCTGAGATATGTTCATTTAAATAAGTGCAAAACGGTTGTTCCTACAGGAATTTAAAAATTCACCTGTTTTTTGTTGCAATTAATGGAATAATTAGTGTCAAGTTTCTATTCTTTTATATTAAAAAAATTCATTTAAATTGTTTATATATTTTGTAAAAATACGTTTTTTGTTCCAATTTATCATGCAGTTGTATTTACAACATTTTCAATTAAAATTAGTTAAATATTTATTTTATTGTTGGTAGTAAGTTGACATTATTTAATTCAATTGTAGAATATGTTCAAAATTATTATTCTCTTTGTTGTTCATTAAAATCACAAAATATATTTATTTTTATTGTATAATATGTAAAAAAATATCACTTTCTATATAAAATATAATTATTCTTGTACTTTTAAATTAAAATTATCGATTATTAATGTACGAGTTGTGTCCACTCAAAATCATTATCCATGTATATATATATGTAGTTTTTCTACATCGTCATTGCTAAATGCGTATTTCAGATGCTGATTTGATGTGCGAGATAGTTGTATGTGTTTTATTACTCAGAAGGTTTAAATAAAATTCTGTTTTTTAATGTCTACTTTCTCTTATTCTTTAGATAAATACATGACAGGAATTGTATTTAAAGAATTTCTAATAACTTTTCTGACAAGAAAGGACACTTGTTCCCGCCAATAGCTCAATCTCATATAATTACTGTAACAACTCACAATAAATCAAAACTTGCGGACTGTATTGCTAATTAAATTTTAATTCACAAGTCAATAAATTGATCGAGAGCCGATATTTACACTACGCCTCGGATCGGAGTCTCGAACCCAACTTACAAGTTTCCAAGCAATACACATAGATGGCGCTTCTAGCGGCAACATAACGCCGGGCGTCGAATGTTTCAAACATTCAATACTATAAATACGATATCAATTTAGGATACAATCTCAATACTACAAAAAAATTTCTCAGCACATACACTAAATGAAATATTAAATTTACATATATAAACACAAGAATATAATACACTATCCTACAAAAATTTTTGCTTAATTAAATAAAATGTATGAATTCAAGTAGTTAATGTGGTTTCATTCACATCAGGCAAAACAACAATTTTTGATAGTGGCCTTTTATATGTGCCATTTTGATCTTTTAAAGTTACAACTCTAACTATAACATCTTGGCCTGGATGGATTTTAACAATTCTTGCCAAATGCCATTTTAAAGGGCTATAATTATCAGAATTTTTTATTTGTACTAAGTCTCCCTCTTTTATCTCTACCCTTCCTTTATGCCATTTAGGTCTATTTAAGAGCTTATTTAAATATTCTGATGACCATTTTTTCCAAAGATGTGTCAATTTCTGAACTAATTGCCACCTGCTCTACCTATTCATACGAATTTCAGTATAATTCGTTTCAAGTAAGGCCATTAAAGATGAGCCAATAAGAAAATGAGCAGGTGTCAAAGTTTCAACATCATTTGGATCATTTGAAAGAGGGCAGAGTGGACGAGAATTAAGAACAGCTTCAATTTGAATAATGAGAGTCAAGAGTTCCTCATAACGTAAAATGTTTTTACCTACAACACGCTTTAAATGATGTTTAAGTGATTTAACACTTGCCTCCCATAAACCTCCAAAGTGAGGGGTTGAAGAAGGATTAAAATGCCACTTAATTCCATCATTAGCTAAATAATTTTGAATTTTCTCCTCACTTTTATCCTTAAATAAAGATATGAGAATTGCTCTTAATTCTTTATTGGCACAAACAAAATTTCGGCTATTATCACTAAAGATATCAGAAGGTTTGCCTCGTCTCGCAATAAAGAGTTCAAGCGCTGCTAAAAACGCTGCACTTGTTAAATCATTGACAATTTCAAAGTGCAAGGCCTTTGTAGTAAAACACACAAAAATACAAACCTTTTTTACCTGTTTACTCCTACCTATCGAATTTTTTACCTCAAAAGGACCGCAGTAGTCTAATCCAGTACTCATAAATACTCTGGATACCGTTACTTTTGCTGCTGGCAAATCAGCCATCTGTAGCTGCGAATTTTTAGAGTTAATTTTTTTACAAATAATACAATTAAAAAGGATTTTTCGAACTGCATTTCTGCCAGCTAAAATCCAGAATTTTATTCTGATGAGGACATCGTTGTTTCTGACCCTGCATGGAAATATAAAACATGAAAATAATTAATAACACAAAATGTAAAATTGTGGTTAGCAGGAATAATCATAGGGTATTTTTGGTGATCGGATAAGTTACTGTTTTTCAGTCTACTACCAACACGAATGCAGCCATCACTGTCTAAAAATGGACACAAGTTTATCAGTTTGCTATTGTTAGGGATATCAGAACTCCTTTCTAAACACTGGATTTCTTTCACGAATGAAGTCCTTTGAATGTTCTTTACAAGGCACAATAAGGACTGAGAGAGTTCACTGCTAGATAAAGTTCCAGCTGTAGGATTTAAAGGGTTTCTACAGTTATATATGAATCTTTTACACCATGATAGTACGCTTTGTGGTTTGATGAACGAAGAACAGTTATTAATTACGTCTAAAGGTTCAAGAGTGTTAACTAAGACACATACTTGAGTTACTGATGGTGATTTTAATTCACGCAAAAACAACTCATTGGTTTCAGCAGGACTGCTATCAGGACACTCAACCACCTCAACCTGTTGTGGAATGCTGGACCGAACCACCACATTTCGCACTGTTGAATCTTGATGGGATCTATACCTCTAGAAATAAGATCTGCAGGATTTTGCTTGGAAGGTACGTAATGCCACTGTTCAACCGAAGTTACACTTTGTATAATCGAAATCCTGTTGGCTACAAACGTCTTAAGATCATTGGATTCCTTTTTTAACCATGCAAGTACAATGTACTTGCATGGTTAAAAAAGGAATAAGGAAGTGCTATCTGTCCAAAAATAAGTTTTAGAAACTTCTAGTTTTAAAGCACTTAACACCTTCTTCATTAACTTAGATAGCAGGACTGCAGCAGAAAGTTCAAGACGCGGGATAGTGACATTCTTTAGAGGAGCTACTTTGGACTTACTAGTGAGTAGTTTAACAGCAGAATCACCACAAGAACTAGGAGATTTCATGTAAATGATCGCTCCATAAGCAATTTCAGATGCATCGGAAAATCCATGTAATTCTACACAAATAGACTGAGCTATAAGAATACATCTAGGGATACTGATCAGATTTACACTCTTTAAGGAAGTAAGAAAGTCATTCCACTCCTTATTTTCTTTCATTGGGAGATAATCACATCAATCTATTTTCAGCAACCATAATTTTTGCCGAAACACCTTGACCCTTGTAATTATTGGACCTATCAAACCCAAAGGGTCAAATATTCTAGAAATTTGTGACAAGACTGATCGTTTAGTGTATAATTCTCTTTGCTCGATAATTAAGTTAAATCCAAAACAATCTGGTTGAGGCTTCCACAATATTCCCAAAGTTTTTGTCTCACTAGAAAAAGAATATTCAGATTTTGAATTATTACATAAAAGAGCAAAATTATTTACTGTCCATTTATGGAGATCCATGCCTCCTTTATATAACAAAGATATCAGTTGTTGCTGAATCTCCTTAGCTGTGTCTAAATGATCTGCTCCTGTTAGGATGTCATCTATGTAAACATCCTGCAACAACACATTCGCAGCTGAAGAAAATTCATTTCCTTCGTCTCTGGCTAATTGCATTAAGGTTCTTGTAGCTAAAAAAGGAGCACTAGTTGTGTCATAAGTCACAGTACATAACTTGTACCCTTTTACTGGCTCATTCACCTCAGGTTTAAATGCTATTCGTAATAAATTTCTTTGACTCGGGTGTATTAGTATCATACGATACATCTTTTTTATATATGCTACGAAAACAAATTGGTGCTTTCGAAATCGCAACATTATACAAATTAACGCATCTTGGATTGTTCCTCCGTTAAACTACAAACTGTTTAGCGATTTTCCTGTAGAAGTTAAGAAAGAAGAATTGTACACAACTTGCAATGGTGTGCTATTTGATTCTGTACGGAACACGCAATGATGTGGAATATAATAAGTGACTTCTGGCTCTTCAGATTCCATCACTTCTTCCATGTGACCCATACTTAGATATTCTTCCATAAATGCTTTATAAAGATCATTAACTTTAGGTTCTCTAACTAAGCACTTCCATAATGAATTTGAAATATTCATTGCCTTTTGTTTTGATTCGCCAAGACAAGACGGATCTTCATTTAGTGGCATTTTCACCATGTATTGTCCATTTTCAGTTCTAGAATAATTTTTCAGAAAATACTCTTCTCAAATTTCGACTTCCTTAGTTTTAGAAATCTCAGACTCTCTCTCTATGTTCTCTATTTCCCAAAACTCTCTAATTATTTTTTCTAACTCCAAATTATCTGTTATTAACCCACAATGTATATTACCTTCACCCCTAGCCGGAAGGCTTCCACTGACAATCTACCCGAAAACACTGTTTTGTAAGACAATTTTAGAATTTAATGCTTGCGGATAAATTTGACCTGGTCTTAAAAATTCATAGAAATTTTCTGCCCCTAAAAGCAAATCAATCGGACCTGGGACATAAAATTTTTCATCGGCTAATTTGATGTTATGTAACACTGGGATAGACGTCTCAAGCGGCCTAGACGTCGTAAATTCTGTAATTTTTGGAACGACTAAAAAGTCTAATTTTAAATGAAAATCCTTATCTCTATTTAAAACAGTTGTGTCAACCATAGATCTAACATTCAGCGATAAATTATTTATGCCTGAAATAGAAATGTTAGTCTTTTCTCTTTTCAAATTAAATTTATCTACTAACCATTTACTCATAAAGTTAGAGTTTGCGCCAACGTCTAATAAACCTTGTACTTCATGAAAATTACCCAATTCATCTTTTATTAAACAAACATATGTGCTACGTAACAGGCACAGCTTTTAACTCATTAATTAAATTACATTTCGTTGAAAATAAATTGTTTTGATTATTAGCTGAGAAAGGCTGAAATACTGAAGTCGAAACATCCAAATTAGATTTATTACCTCCGTTGTTTACATGACTCATTTCCAGTGAAATTACCTCTTGGTTTTCAATTTTATTTATTTTTTGTTCGCGAGGAAAATTCAAAGTTACATTGTGCCTTTTCCTACAAATAACACACGAGAATTTGGATTTACAATCGACCACTTTATGATTCATAAGACAGTTAAAACAAAGATTTTTTGCCTTTACCAGCTCAACTCTATCACTCACTGACATATTTTTATAAACAGGACATTTATGCAAAGGATGATTTTCATTACATGAGAAAATGCATTTAGAATTTTTTTACATCAGTTAGAAAAATGTTAGAAACTGGCCTGGAATAATTATTTTTATTATTCGTCCTAGAATTATCAACCACAGGTTTTCCCTTTGATGTGTAATATAACATTTATAAAACACGTAACATCCTTATCAAGCGTCTGACAAATTTTATCAGAAATCACTAACTTTTTTAAAGTTTCAAAAACTGTCCCATTTCTCAATTTAAGTAATAATCCCAACTCGTTGTTAATCGGGATGCAGATTGTACATACGTTTTATTGGGTTAACGTTGTGCTTTTCTAAAATGTTCTAAACAAGTTTGGGGAATTGGCTCAAATTCTCTAAGTACTATAGCTTTCACCTTTGAATAATCTTCTAATTCCCCATCCTTAATGTATGTAATAACATTTGTCGTCCTTTCCTCTAACAGATTTAGAAAAATTTCCGATTTTTCCTGGGACATTTTTTGAAATGACGGCCCTTTCTAAAGACGTGAAAAAATACCCCCCAACCTTCCGGTCTAGACGGAATTTTGATTGTAAGTGTTCTTATACTTTTAATGAGAGAGTCTAAAGATTCTATACCTTTTCCTTTTTCGAAATCATTTATTTTTTTCCTTTTGGTTTCTGCTCGGGCCTTAGCTAACTCAAGCTTCAATTTTGTATGTTCAATTTTTAATTTTTCAAGTTCTAGTACCTTTGCTTCCTCATTTTTTCTCTCCTCTATAATATTATTGGCCCTTTCTTCTACCAATTTAGAATCTGCTTTATATTTTTCACTTTCCTTTATTAAATTCATTAAATCATAATTAGCTAATTTTATATCAGAAATATCAATCCCTAACTCAAAAGCTACTCTCTGATAGTCTTCCTTTTTCGCGCATTTGAACATTTTAATAATTAAAGTTCACAATAAATAAACAAATCTCACATACCTTCAAAAATAAAGGCGAATTTCTTTTTCCAAATTGCTGAACGACGGCAGAATAATATTTTTTCTTTATTTATTTTGTCTTCTCAAAATAAACATTTTGCAACTTTGTTTATTCTCTGCGTCAAATTATCACGTATGATTGCGAAACAGTCACACGGCAGAACATAATTATTATTGTTCTTGCATCATAACAACCACATTATTTAAACTCGCAGTAAAGCACTTTTCAACATCACAGTATTAAAGTAATATTATAATAACTTATTAGATTTATACTAATAAACAAACGCCACAAATTTCATCAAAAAGAAAACACTCAATTCGTATCTGTACACTTGTAACTCGTAGAATCGAAACTTTACTTAAATACGCAATTAAATGCTTGGTTTTTACTCCGGGTACAGGGGACCAAAAAAATAGATGTTCCCGCCAGTAGCTCAATCTCAAATAATTGCTGCAATAGCTTACAATAAATCAAAACTTGCGGACTGCATTACTAATTAAATTTTAATTCACAAGACAATAAATTGATCGAGAACCGATATTTACACTACTCCTCGTATCGGCGTCTCGAACCCAACTTACAAGTTCCCAAACAATACACATAGATGGCGCTTCTAGCGGCAACAACACTCATTCACCATAATAAAGAAAGTTAAAAATATTTTCCATTTTATTTTAAAAGGAAAACACTTTTTAACAGTCGACTTAGCCACATTATAAAAAAAAAAATCTATAATATAAAACCTTATACACATACGCATCACGCATATCTATATATCCATAAATCAACAGATTTATATTCATATTTACATCAGTACGACTGTAAATTTAATAGAAATGAAACCTGATTCATGTAAAAGTTCTTCCATAACCGGAGTGTCCTATATATTTCATTATAAACTGTTTGTTACATTTCTATTATATGGACGTTGGAAAAATAGACAAAATGGCCTTGACAAGAGGTGGAAATTTGGCAAAATACTTTCTAGCAACATATTCATTGTTTGATATACACAAGCACTTTTTTTTAATATTTATAAAATTTATTTCGAATAAGAAAACCATATATCTATACAAATAGAGGTAAATTGTACACTCAAAAACAATAATTTTAATACACAGTTATAATAACAGTATAGGCACAATTCTCATTTCTAAAGCACGAATTGAGCCATGATTTAAAATAAAAAACAATGCAAAATACCGTCTGTTTTTGAGAAAAACGTGCCAAAAATGGGGGAAAATCCCTTTAATTTCTTTCGTTATTATCATCTAAGAAGAAATAGAAATCCATTAGAAATAGAATTAGAAATAGAAGATTAGAAATAGATTATTTTTAAAAAATTAAACGAAATAACTACTATATTCAATATTTTCACATATATGAAAAATAAACTTTAATGGATTACAGTGAGTTGATTTGAAATCCAGCGTAGTGGAGATTGCTTTGAGGCCTATAGAAACAAAGGCTGTCGCCTCGAATGATCCTTATTTATACACAGAAATTGTAACACAGACCAGACATAACAATTTTATATCTCTACATTACATATATATATATATATATATTACTTTGAAAACACAATCACAATTATATCCATGTTCACCCAGGGACTCGAACCTGGACCCTCAGCGTAACAGCAGCCCCCGCTTACAGACCACGCCACCGGGCGACATGGATTACAATAATTTCTGCTCAAATTATAGCAAAATAAATCAAATGACATAATTTTCATTTCATGTCGTATCCTCTTTCCCTTTCCATCAGTTTTACGACAACACATGAGACATTGTCTGGTTGGAGTAGTAAATTACATATTATGCATTGGACGAACTGAGTTCGGTCTTCACGGAATTGAAACACCGAATTTCCTCTTGCCCGAACTCAGGTCGGGAATAAAAAATTGGGGTATTTGCGTTGCCCGAACTGTTTTCGGGCGTCACAGGCAAGGGTTTAAGGAATGAAAATAACAACTACTCTGCCAAATCTACCTATAAATGTATAATGTAATTACGCAGCTTAGGTTAATAGATTATATTGTATCTTTTTACTTTCTTCTATCTTTACAAGAAGAAAGTATTTGATTCATGAAAGTTTTCGACGGATTTACACGTTATAGGGATCAGAGAAACCGAAAAACATGTTTTTACAAAATATCTGTCTGTGAGTCTGTGAGTCTGTCTGTCTGTGTGTGACACAAATTTTGTGGGCGGTCTATCTCAAGAACTAACGAACGGAATTTAATAAAAATTTAATTCAGTTAGTCCCTGATATAAATTGGTGCTGATTAGTTTTGGGTGTAAATCGCTCAACAGGTGGCTCTGCTATACAGCATTTTTCAGTTTCCACACTAGCTCAATCTCCAGAATTAATGCACGGATTTTCATCAAACTTCAGATTCTGTTAGTCCTTGACAGGAATTGAAGTTTTATACATTTTGACGTAAATCACTCAACAGGTGGCGTTGCTATGCTGCATTTTTTGCGATTTCCGCAATAACTCTATCTCAAGAACTAATGCTTGGATTTTCAACAAACTTCAGATTCACGTATACCTTGATATGAATTAATGCTGTTTGTGTTTTGGTGCAAATCGCTCAACAGGTGGCGCTGCTATGCTGCATTTTTCACGATTTCCACACTAACTCAATCTCCAGAATTAATGCACGGATTTCCATCAAACTTCAGATTCTGTTAGTCCTTGACAGGAATTAACGTTTTATACATTTTGATGTAAATCACTCAACAGGTGGTGCATTTTTTTGCGATTTCCGCAATAGCTGTATCTCAAGAACAAATGCTTGGATTTTCAACAAACGTCAGATTCACGTATACCTTGATATGAATTAATTCTGTTTGTGTTTTGGTGCAAATCGCTCAGCAAGTGGCGCTTCTATGGTGCATTTTTCAGAATTTCCACTATAGCTCTATCTCAATAAGTAATGCACGAATTTTTATCAAACTTCAGATTCAGGTATACCTTGATATCAATTGGTGCTGTTTATATTTTGGCGCAAATCACTCATAGGTGGCACTGCTATGCTACATTTTTCACAATTTCCGCTATAGCCCTATCTCAAGAACTAATGCACGAACTTTCATCAAGCTTCAAATTCAGATCTCATTTGATATGAATTGGTGCTAAATTGGCGTAATTTCTTGTATTATTTAAATGATTTAATCGACGTGATTTATATAGAAGAAAGTTTTGTGATGGTCACAACATACTAGTTTATATCTGGATTTTCAATAATTATCTAGAAAACACAAATAATAAAAATTAAATTATATTACATCTAATTTTTTTTTCACTACAAAATATTTTCCCAACTATTTTATAAATCATTTTCAAATACTTAGTTTTCGACATAATATATAAAAATAAAGTTAGATTATCATACTCATTTAATATTCTAGTTTTTTACTCTAACATATTTGATAAGTATTATTATTAAAAATATACAGAGCTATCCAAACATATCGTAACTGAATGTTGTAAAAGAAAGTTTAATATATATATTTATATATGATGGATTTATAACCCTCTCAGATATGAACAGTAAACTACTTTAGAAACATTATACAAGCAATAACTTTCAAGGACATAACACTTTAAAATACTTGAACTAATTTAGTAGCAGTAAATCAATTCATAATTATCTTAGATATCATTAACTGATTTCAAAACAGGAAGCAATTCAAGAATACAAACATTTGAACACATAAATAAATACATTAAGTAATAATAAATCATTCTATAATAAACAAACTTTCCGATTATTGCTAAATCATCCTACTCAAGATAAACAATGATATTAATATGTGAAATATGTTCGCGAAATTTGTTTTAATATCAACCCACGAATGCTGCAGCTGTCTGACGTCATCAAAAGAACTCTGACTCAAAAAAAAAAAACTCTTTTTATTATTAAGTTAGTTGCCCAATTTATCTCAACAGAGAGAGATGTAATATTTAATTTGTTTCTGCAAAAGGCAGCTGTATGTAACGCATTAATTTAAAATGTAAAGTCAAAATTTTAATATAATTCTCTATAATGAAAGTGATCAAGTCTCAAGTGTGGATTAAATATAAATAATATAATACATTTAACCAACACCTTTTGTTTTCAACACTTTAGCTTCGTAATAAATGGATTACCCACCGGAGTTAAAAATGTGCACCAAGCCGAAAAATGAGGAATATTGCTGCTGAAGAAAGATAAAGGTAAGCAATTACCTATATTATTATATTAATTGTGTTTTAATAGCCAGAATGATATATATTTATTTATCTAAGTACTAGTGCGCGTAACCTGCTGTGCAGAGTAGAGGTGGCTTTTTGCCAACAATTTGATTATGAGACTGAAAAGGTCTGTATTTAGTAGGTAAATAATATTTGTAAAAGAAAAAAAAAACTACTGGCCATAAAGGTATGCACATGAAAAAGAAATTGTTGAAAATAATTGAAAGATATAGTTCACCAGTTATTTGATGATAAAATAAATATTGTGCATTTTTTTGTTGATATATATGAAATGTTAAACAATTGAAAAAAAACTAGATATATAATAAGAAGTTTTATATAGAATAAAATAAAAACAGCAATTCCTCACATAAGTAAAACTTAAATAACTAGAAAAATGGCCGCATCACGGGAGATACAGTTAGTAGAAAAACTAAACGAGAGTAACTACGGAAATTGGAAATTTAAAACTGAGATGTTACTGATTAGAGAAGACTTGTTCAATTAGCGAAGATAGTCCCACGCTAATCACGACCGATTGGGAGAAAAAGGACAAGAAAGCCAGAGCGATAATAAATCTATCAATTGAAGATTCACAAATCGTCCATGTAAAAGGGCTTAACACAGCCAAAGACACATGGAACGCACTTAAAACGATACACGAACGGGCGAACCTCTCTAGTAAATTATTTTTGTTAAGAAAGCTTTATGGAGCCAAGCTCCAAGAAAACGGAAACTTAATCAAACATATAACATACATTCTAGAACTAAAAGACAAACTCTCAGCGATCGGGGAAACAATTAGCGACTCCCATCTTTCAGCTTTATTGCTGTGTTCGCTACCCCCTAGTTATAACACTTTGATCACTGCACTTGAATCGCGAAATGAAGACGAGCTTACACCACAATTTATTAGAAGTAAATTAACAGATGAGTACAATAGAAGGGTCGAAAACACAGACCAGGGTGAAAATTCAACAAAAGCGTTTAAAACGCAGAAAAGATTTCCTAATGATAACTTTAAAAAAGATAAACAGTGCACGTACTGCAAATTGAGAAATCACACGTACAGAGAATGTTGGCATTTGAAAAATCGAAACAATCACCCAAATACACAAAAACAACAACAAACATACAAAAACAAACATTACTCATCATCGTTGTGCTATCAACAATCTGATAACCAGATAGGAAACACTGACCGCGAATCAGTAGAAAAGAGAAATTATAGATCGGAAATAAAACCAGATCAAGGCAGCGACGCAGCCTTTCTAATAGACAAAGCAGGAAAACAAACCTGGATTATTGATTCTGGTTCATCTTCACATATCCTAAACAATAAAAATGAGTTTACTAAATTAAATGACACCGAAAAAACAACGGTCATAATTGCCAACGGCAAAACTCTAAATTCGCTAGGTACAGGAGAAACTACATTCACGACGAAAACATCCGATGGAGGTATAAATAAAATTACGTTGAAAGAAGTGTTGTATGTACCGGAGTTAGAATCTAATTTAATTTCAGTAAGTAAAGCGACAAAGAATGAGTATAAATTATTTTTTGCTAAAGATCGATGCACGCTGTCCCGAAATGGGAAAATCTACTTGGAGGCAAAAATGAAAAATAACCTATACGAAGTTGAATTATTAGAAAATGCTGATAGGAATATAGTAAATATGACACATGAATGCAAAAGTAAAGACTGCCTGGAACTTTGGCACAAACGCCTAGGGCATAGAAATTATAATTCCATAAAGGAAATGGTTAAAGATGATTTAGCCTATGGCATGAAATTAAATAATTGCAATCATGGAACAACATGCGAAACATGCATACAAACAAAAACAAGCGATGCTCCCTATCCCAAAACAGTGTATAGAAATAAAACAGGTAGAGTACTCGATCTAGTGCACACGGACATATGCACAGCGATAGGAACCCCCACAATAGGTGGTAAAACAATGTTTGTAACTTTCATTGACGACTACTCTAGATTTACTGTAATATACTTATTACAACCTAAAGATGAAGTACAGGATAAACTAATCGACTATATAGCTATGGTTCGAAACCAGTTCGGGAGATATCCGAAAGCAATAAGATCGGATAACGGGGGAGAGTACATAAATAGTGGGATAGAGGATTACCTAAGAAAAAGGGGCATTAAACATCAATTAACCGTGCCGTATTGTCCGAGCCAAAATGGCATTGCGGAGAGAAAAAATAGGTCGCTATTAGACATGACTAGAAGCCTACTCAGAGAAGCAGATCTGCCACAAAGTTTTTGGGGAGAAGCAATTAACACCGCGAATCATTTACAGAATCGCTTACCAACAAGATCGACAAATAAAACCCCATTTGAGCTATGGTTTAATCGCAAACCAAATTTACACTATTTGCGAACATTCGGATGCAAAGCTTACGTATATGTGAATAAACAACATCGAGGAAAATTGGACGACAGGGCTCAGGAAGGGATTTTTGTAGGATACGATAACAACTCAAAAGGATATCGCGTATACACTAAAGAAAATAAAATTGTAATTGGCAGAACAGTGAAATTCATAGAAAATAGCAAAATTAACCTAAAATAAAATAAAAAGACAGAAAACTCATATGACGACAAACATTACATTGAAACAGAGATAAACAACACAACCGAAGAACCAACCACGTCCAAACAACCGACCAATGAACCAAGAAGATCTGAAAGATCGAACAGGGGGGTACCACCAGACAGATATTCCTGTTATGTAAAAAATGATGATATGACAGAACCCACTATTTGGAATGAAATATTGGAAATAAATAATCCCAAAGAAAAGGAAAATTGGCTTAAAGCCACACAAGCGGAAATCAATTCGCTGAGACAACACAACACATGGGAATTAGTGGATCCTCCACCTACCAAAAAGTTTATAGGTTGCAAATGGATATTCAAAAGGAAATTAGACAGTTACGGAAACAATCAAAAGTACAAACCACGTTTAGTAGCCAAAGGGTTTAGTAAAAAATATGGGGAAAACTACGACGAGACTTTCCCCCCAGTAGTGTCACAAACAACTGTGAGAACATTTTTGACAGTAGCCGCACATAAACAGTTGAACGTGCGACACGTAGATATCGACACAGCCTTTCTCTACGGTGAGTTAGAAGACGAAATTTATATGAAACAACCGGAGGGGTACATTGAGAAAAACTCAGAAAACAAAGTGTGTAAACTAAAAAAATCGATCTACGGACTAAAACAGGCAGCCAGAACTTGGAATAAAAAAATCGCACAATCTTTAAAAAATTTAAACTTTCAACAAAGCACCGTGGACTCATGTCTATATACACAAAAAGAAAACAAAACTTCAACTTACGTAATAGTGTATGTTGACGACATTTTGATAGGCGGTGAAAACGAAACGATTGAAGACATAATAAAATCTTTAAAGGAAGAATTTGCATTAAAGGACCTTGGGGAAGTAGCTCACTATTTAGGCATGGAAATAAAGAAATCAGAAAACGGGTATAAACTGAATCAAAGACTAAAAATAGAAGAACTTGCAAGAAAATTTAATTTAGAACACGCAAAACCTGTAAGCACTCCTATGGATGCCGGTTTTCACAAATTAGAAGAAGAAGAAAATTTATTACCCAACAATACGAAATTCAGACAAGCGATAGGATCGTTGTTATATATAGGAACCACTACGCGTCCAGACATATCAGCCGCTGTTAACATACTCAGCAGAAGATGTGAAAATCCGCGCCTAAAAGACTGGAACGGTGTGAAACGCATAATAAGTTACCTGAACACTACAAAATCTTTAAACCTCACCTTAAACATAAGTCACAATACACAACTCATCGGTTTTTCGGACTCCGACTGGGCGGGGGACACACGAACCAGAAAATCAACTACTGGAAACCTATTCATGTTGGGAAACAGTCCCATTCAATGGTACACGAAAAGGCAAAATTGCATTGCCTATTCATCGGCAGAAGCTGAATTTGTAGCTGCAGCTAGTGCAGGACAGGAAATTGTCTGGCTGAGGAAATTATTAGCAGAACTGGACTTGAAACAAAATTTACCAGTAATACTGTATGAAGACAACCAGAGCGTCATCAAGATGGTGGAGAACGAAAAATTTTCAAAACGCACAAAACACATTGATGTGCGTTATCACGCAATAAAAGAGATGAAAGAAGATGGAATACTGGATCTTCGTTACTGCCCAACACAAGACATGACAGCAGACTCGCTGACCAAACCACTGGCCAAGCCTCAATTCCTGAAACATCGTGAATCCATGCAACTATTACCGGATACATCTGAGATGGTTAAGGAAGGGTGATGGATTTATAACCCTCTCAGATATGAACAGTAAACTACTTTAGAAACAATATACAAGCAATAACTTTCAAGGACATAACACTTCAAAATACTTGAACTAATTTAGTAGCAGTAAATCAATTCATAATCATCTTAGATATCATTAACTGATTTCAAAACAGGAAGCAATTCAAGAATATAAACATTTGAACACATAAATAAATACATTAAGTAATAATAAATCATTCTACAATAAACAAACTTTCCGATTATTGCTAAATCATCCTACTCAAGATAAACTATGATATTAATATGTGAAATATGTTCGCGAAATTTGTTTTAATATCAACCCACGAATGCTGCAGCTGTCTGACGTCATCAAAAGAACTCTGACTCAAAAAAAAAACTCTTTTTATTATTAAGTTAGTTGCCCAATTTATCTCAACAGAGAGAGATGTAATATTTAATTTGTTGCTGCAAAAGGCAGCTGTATGTAACGCATTAATTTAAAATGTAAAGTCAAAATTTTAATATAATTCTCTATAACGAAAGTGATCAAGTCTCAAGTGTGGATTAAATATAAATAATATAATACATTTAACCAACACCTTTTGTTTTCAACACTTTAGCTTCGTAATAAATGGAATACCCACCGGAGTTAAAAATGTGCAACAAGCCGAAAAATGAGGAATATTGCTGCTGAAGAAAGATAAAGGTAAGCAATTACCTATATTATTATATTAATTGTGTTTTAATGGCCAGAATGATATCTATTTATTTATCTAAGTACTAGTGCGCGTAACCTGCTGTGCAGAGTAGAGGTGGCTTTTTGCCAACAATATATACGTACAATATATATCTGTATAGCATTTTACACAAGATATCTGAGAGACTTTCTAATTTTTGTTAACTACATGTTTTTCCAATTTGATGTTGTCATTCACATGAACGCCATTACAACTGCTGATTATTTTGGCTATAAATTTCTGTTGGTTCGTCTCTTACTTATACATTTCTTAACCTTAAAAAAATTTCGTTATATTATATATGATTCAGATATAATTAATTATTTGTGCAGAAAGTATGCCTATTCTCCTAAATTAACAAATACGAGTGGCCGGTTGGATACATCTATGCCTTTTAAGTAATTCAAAATTTGAAAATTATTAAATTCAAGTCGCCTGAAATTTTCTACGAAAAATTTCCAAATTTATATACATAGATTTTTTCGCTTTCATTGATGCTGGATTTCCGTTTTGTTTCGTGGATCACGAACATTATTCCATCATGTGGTGCGGTTGCAGATTTGCCAACATATGAGAGTGAGAAATGGCATCGTCCAGGTAGCTCAGTGACAAAGCATTGGCGCATATAATCAATGACACTGGTTAGATTTCAGACTTGGATACTTTTTCACTCTGTTGGTTTTAAACTTTTTAAGGGGTCTCAGGACTCTCAAAGCTTCAAAATTTTCGAATTTTTAATTTTTTTAGATGTTAAACTTTTCTCAACATTTCGATGTAATTGTTTCCTTTAAATTACCATTAAATTACCATTAGCTTGATCCTTTTCATTTTTTTTATCGGCTCATCCTAGCCCGGTCGGTTAAAAGAGTTGTCTTTAATCCACCGGCCCGGCCCATTGTAAAATTTCATTTTATTTTGCACGGGTACAGACCTCGGGGTAAGCCCAGACCGATGCAGGTCTCTATTAAGGGGTCTCAGGACTCTTAAAGCTTTACAATTTTCGAAATTTTTTTTTTTAGATGTTAAACTCATATCTTTCCTGAACATATAATTTTTTCCTTGAAATTCTTATTAGAACAGAATTTGTGACTTTTAGAATTATATTCGCTCAATAGCTGAAGCGGCGTTTCCAAAACATTGAAGTCATTTTTCTCCAAATGACGTTTTTGGGCATAACGCTCACGATATCTCAAAAACTTCTGAATAGTTTTTCATGAAATTTTCAAAACAATTGTTTCATGTTAGGGTGTATAAACTGAACCTAAATCTTATTTTTTCTGTTTTTTTTTTTTTTATACTGTTGAAGTTTTAAAATGTTTGTATTAGTTAAATACAACTTTGTATTAAAAATATAAAAATGCTTAAATGCAAATTTATTTAGGTTCAGCGTAATTATTATAATCTAAAGTATAAGTTGGCACGAAAATTTTCATTCTAATTGCAAAATTTATTTTGTAACCCTGTGCGTAAACTGTTATACCAATTTTCTGTTCGTCAAATGTTTGACTCTTTGGAGCCCCCTGTAAATGCTATGTCTGCATCTTTCCATCTTTTAAATACAGGAAATGAAAGACTATAATTACATCTTTCATCCCAATAAAAATTGTGTTTTCAAATTATATATATTTTATTATATTAAATGTTGAAAATGGTCTTTTTTTGTTCTTTTTTCCAATTTTAAGAGTCTTGAGACATATGTATGACATAAGCATGATGCTGAGAAATAAATATGCATTGCTTTTATTGTCAGTACCGAATTAAGTTGATCATAAACATATTAGGATAAGGTTAAGTAAGAGTTATACAGAATAGCAATATTTGATATTTTTTAGGCTTAATATCTCTTTGAACTTTTATAGTATACTCATTCATGCTTTTCTAGTATATATAGCTATACCAAACCCTACGTTGTATATTGTTTTACAAAGTCTGATTCTTTTAGCAACGATTTTTTTAATAATAGAGTCAATAATTCATATATTTATTGTAGGGAACCTTCTGGGCGTGAGTAATGATCGCACTTGGCCGTTTATTTATAATAATTTTTTAATTTCTGTTTAAATAATCAAATAATTATAAATATAGAATAACAAATTAAACCACTCTAAAAGTCTTCCCTTTAAACAAAATTTAATTTTTAAAATGAACAACAAAGCATTACCTTGATTGTGCTTCAACATCTATTTAAAGAAACCTAATTTAAACAGTCAGGTTTTTATTAACATAGGGTACTTCAACTTTTACTTGTTATTAAACAATTGCAAAAATTATTTTATTATGATTAATTATTAAAAGTGTCATTTTATATATTCATTCTAATTATAGTTATGTTATTTATAATTATTAGAACTTTTGTTTCCGCAATAAACTCTTATTTGGGAGACTTTTTTTCACAAATAGCCATTTACTTCTCTTAATGGTTTTTCCTAACATGACTAAATTTTATCTTTCAGACACAACTTCATCTATAAAAAAATAATAATTGCATATTAAAATGGCGTAAGAAATAATATAAATTCAAAATAAATTCTTCTTTTAATTGATCATGACGCACTTTTGATGGCCAAATGTAATGAACGATTTGTTATTTTCTTAAATTACACCAATTCATTTGAGACTTGAAAGAACAGTTTGAGTAAATTTTTCAACTCAAATAAAGCAAAACTTTCTCTCTCAAACAATGCTAATTAACGTTTTTGTAATTGAAGTTCGTTTGTTTTGTATCGATAATTATTTATACTACGACATGATTAATATTAAAATAATTAACTATGTAATTTCATGAAATTAAGAATTACAATTATTCCAATTTGAGATTATAAACACGCTTCCTGCATACTAATCATTATTTAACTGTTTAAGCAATTCAGATTTAAATGTTTGCATATAGCTGCAGAGGTACACTTAAAAACCTTTAACTCTCACAGTTTTTAATTTTAAGTGGCGTTATTGACCGAACTTAAATATCTAAAAAAGGAAAATATTTAAAATGTAATTAAATTTTCCAAGACAAATGTAAATATATTTTTTAAATTAATGCATTATTTTAGCTTCAAAAACTAAGATTTACATTTAATATTACGATTATTTACATCTTTGTAATTACTTTATTCAAGATTGAAGAAAATTATTAAAAAAAAAAAAACAAACAAAAAAAGAAATCAAATCATAATACAGAACTTCCAAAGTTAAATTTGGACTGGGTGTCCCAAAAAGTCCTTGGCATATTTTAAAATTCAATAAAAAATCAAGTAATTGGCGTACAGGACTGCGGTTTGAATTAAAATGATTCTCAGGATGAAAAGTTTTCTTCAACCTAATGAAAGTAATAATTTCCAAATTTTGATCATACGTAGATGGCCCTACTCTTCAGTATGCTTGGGTTTTTTTTTTATAAACATGCGTTTTTTATGATTTTCAGATTAAATTTGACACAGTGACACTGAAACGACGACTCCCAACGAAAAAGGATAAAGTACATGCTTCTCCTGCGGCTGAAATTGAATGAGGCGAGAATCACGTGTGTGATCCAGTAAATTCCATAAGCGAACACGTGGATTGAACTGGATTTCCGTTTGAATGTAGCTCGAGCTACAAAAGTGCACTTATTGAAACATGCTAATGGAATGCACAAATGATTACTCTTTAATTTTGACAAAATATTAGGTTGTAACGAAAGTTTTTCGCCAAATAACTATTACATAATACTAATCATAATATATATAATTAACTGTAATACACTATGACGCAAAAGTTTAGACAATGACGTCATTCAGCTTTAAAATGTAGAATTATGACGTCAGAATTACAAAAACCTGTAAATATATTCAAAAACTGATTTAAAATGCTATTTACAAAAGACAGTCGTTTTATTTGCTATAATACTAATTTGTTTCATAAAAATTCAAATGTGCTTGTCGCAAAAGTTTAGACACTATTCTAAATTTCTTTGAATATTCGCTGGCATATGCAAATTTAGAATCGATGATGTCACAAATTTGGAGTACTTAAGTTTTGCAAACGATTGCGCTTCATAGTCGACATGCCGAGAGCTAAAGAAATTCAAGTGAATGAGGTTTCAAGGATTTGGCAGTTGAAAGGTGAAGGGAAGAGCGTTTCTGAAATTTCTGCTATTATTAATAGGTCAAAAAAATCTATTTATTGAGTTTTATCGAGTGGTTCCGAATATAAAGCAAAATGTCGGTCTGGGAGGCCACGTGTGACAAATGTACGAGAGGATCGCCTGATACAAAGACTAGCGAGTACTCAACAAATGAGCGTACGTGGAGTTCAAAGCTCATCGGGACTCTCTGTATCAAAGGATACGATTCGTAGACGAATTTTGGAAAAAGGAACAATCGTTTATAGCAAAATGCAGAAGAAACCAGCTCTGAAACCACATCATAAGTTACAAAGACTTATGTGGGCTCGAAAGCATATGTCATATGGAGAGAAATGGCAGTCAGTCATATTTAGCGATGAAAAAAAGTGGAATCTGGATGGTCCAGATGGTTGTTTATCGTATTGGCATGACTTGCGGAAGGAACCTCGACGTTTTTTTAGTCGCAGACAAGGAGGGGGCTCGGTGATGGTTTGGGAAGCCTTTTGCTATAATGGACAAGTATCTCTGACCTTCACCAGTGGTCGTCAAACTTCACAGCATTATACACAGACATTAGAAGAAAACCTACTGCCATTTGCTGAGCTTCTAGGGGTCCTCAGTGGGAATTTCAGCAAGACAATGCTTCAATTCACACTGCAAAACATTCAAAATCTTGGTTTAATTCCCATAATATAAGAGTTCTCGACTGGCCAGCATGTAGCCCAGATCTTAACCCTATAGAAAACCTTTGGAGCATCATGTGTCGCAAAGTTTATAGCAACGCTAGACAATACTCTTCTGAAAAGGAACTTAAGACATCTATTGAGAATGCATGGTACGATATCGATCCACAAACTATGCAAGATTTAGTTTCTTCCATGCAATCTCGTGTATATGACGTAATACATAAGCATGGATGCGCAACCAGGTTTTAAAAATTGTTTATTTCGATTTTATTTAATTTGTGTCTAAACTTTTGAGACAGCAGTTTATTTTTGTTACCATTTAATTTATTGCAATATGCACAATTCCACTTTTCTTTG
The DNA here is from genome assembly GCA_963932465.1 of Maratus speciosus. Lineage (NCBI taxonomy): Eukaryota > Metazoa > Arthropoda > Arachnida > Araneae > Salticidae > Maratus > Maratus speciosus. Next base: position 522,315,698 of record OZ010790.1, on the reverse strand, counting down.
TTATAAATATTGTTGATATGTACAGCACATTAATTTCAAGCAGTGATTTGAAAATTGAATAAATATTTTTCAAAGTATGTAAGAATTTCTTCATTGTCTAAACTTTTGCGTCATAGTGTTTCATATATAACCACCATTCTGCTAAACCTTCACAGTGCGTATGATACAACACTAGTACCTAAAGCTGTAACACTTTATTCGGTAACATTCTGTAGCTGACTTTATGCAACAGAAGTGGGAGTAAAAGATGATTCTAATCTGGTTGTGTGATAGTTCCTTTCAGACACCTTGTACTTAATGATAATGATATTTTTTTTTACAAATTTGAAAACACAGTGTTAGAAAGTAAATCTCTTCAAATGCCAAAAATCGTTTGACAAAATATGAGCAAACACGTCAATGTGAACAGGGCCTGACTTATGCAGCGACATGCGGGGCAACTGCAAAGGGCCCCCTTTTTTAGGGGCCCCCCTACATGAGAGTAGTCAGGATTTTCACTAAAAGGTGCAAAATGATTAAAATTAGCCAAAAGGGACCAAAATTCATATTTTCAAACATATAGGAAGGGAGTGTGGTCCCCCTTCCCCTCTCTGCTTCCAGTACCCTCTCCACCCATGCAAAATACAAACTATATCATTAGAAAACTAATGATTAATATTTTATTGTGACAACTTACTATTCTATTGTCTTCAAAAGAAATTCCTTATTAACGTTTTCTTCGTAACGTGGCAAGTAAAAACCATTAATTATGACCCATTTGGGGCATTTTCTTTTAGACACCTTTTAACGTTAGACAAGCAAAGTTAAAGTTTGCAAAAAAAAAAAATACTCGTATCAACCAATCTTTATTTTTTTTTCTACTATTATCCTATAAGCATTTTTTCTTAAAGTTGTGACCATCTTTTTGTGACACTCTGTATACAGATGTGAGCAGTACCGGGTATAAAATTTATGCATATAATACCATATGTATGAAGTTTAGTACTATCCACTTCCACATTATTAAAAAAAATCTATAGATAGATAGAAGGGGGCCTCCCAGAAGGATTCTTGCCCCGGGGCCCCCCATAGCCTAAGTCGGGCCCTGAATGTGAACTGTTCACACAGACCGTATTAACTGTGGCGGAAAACTTTCGTTACAACCTGATAAAACGATCTGTAACTGAGTGCTTGAGTTTTTCATGCTTCTTTTTGATTAATTTTAGGTGAAGCGCTATCTATGGGAGGTGATATGAATTAATCTCCTTATTTGCTTGAAAAAAACTTTTCATCGTGAGAAGCATTTTGGTCCAAACTGAACTCCTGTGAGACAATTACTTAATATTTTTATTGAATTTCAAAATGTGTCAAAGACTTTTGGTGCACCCTGTATAAATATGTGTGTTGCCAATAATACAATATTTTAGAACTTTCAATTACTACAATAATTTATATTTATGAGAAAAAAATTCTTTAAATAGATTTTCTTTAGTTAGATCATTCAAAACAAGATTTATGTATTTAATTTAATCATTTATTATACATGGTGTACATAAATGAATATCCCAACTTTACAGGGCTATTAAAGGACAAAAACTGAGAAAGAAAAGTGCCCAGTTAAATTGGTGGCATTGAGCTCATAGGCAATTCATACTAATTGTATATCATACTCTTATTTCAAAGAATATCGCCCATCGAAAAGTAAATTAAGGGGGGAGGTAGCCCCCCCCCCCGTTGACCCTCTATACACTTCAGCAATGAGCCTACAAATCTCATGAGGGAAGCGCCTCATCAGAATAAACCGGTATACCAAATTTGAAGCAAATAGGATAGATAACCCATTTACTTACATTAAGGGGTTATTAGCCCCCAGTCCCCCCCCCCTTTATACTTAACCAATAAACCTCGAAATCTAATCAGGGAAGCGCCTTAGCATAATAAACCGGTATACCAATTTGAAGCAAATCGGATAGAAAAACCCAATTATCTAAATTAAGGGGGAGTAATACCCACCGTTCCCCTCTTTATACTTAAACAATGAAACACCAAATCAAATAAGGGAAGTGCCTTATGATAATTAACTGGTATACTTAATGTGAAGTAAATCTGATAATTCTGCATGAAAAACATGCATTTATCTAAGTTAAGGGGATTAGCCCCACTTTCCCCCCTTTATACAAAACCAATGAACCCCCAAAACTAATCAGGGAAGCGCTTATCAGAATGAACCTAGAAAAAAAAATGGAAGCAAATCGGATATTTCTAGCAAGAGTTATCGCGTTACGTACATACATACGTGCAGAACCTGCGGGCACATTAGCTTTCAGGCCTTGATAGCCTGTGAGCTTAAAAACTGCAACCTTGTTATTCATTGATAATCAAGTATAACAGTTAAAATTTAAATTCAATGCCATTATAAGTGTTTAATGTGAGCCCATCCAGAAACACAAACGATATCGAGGCCGTATAATACCTCATCCCACACTTTTCTCAGGATGATTTTTTTTTGTGTGTGTGTGTGTGGGTTTTCATGAAAGATTGTTTGTTCCACCGCTACCAACTGACGTTGACGAACTTAGAACAAGCAAACTGTTCGTTTCCGAAAGCCGCACGAAGCACTTTGGGACGATTCTACTATCCAGAGGGGTGTTACGCTGAGATGGACATTTTCCGAAGTCCAACTTCGGAGTTCTCGTCTGCGTTATCAGCAAGATTGGAGCTTACTAGTTTCTTACTTTTTACTTCCGATCAAAGTTTAAAATACTATTAATATCTGGTTTAATTCAAATTAAAACTTCTATATTTAATGTTCAAATGGCTAGTTTGAGTAGAAATAATTTTTTCACGGGGGGGGGGGGGGGGGTAGTAAGAAAATTATATGTAATGTCATTCAATTTTGTGATCAAGAAGCAGGAAAAGGAGAATTAATTGTACCGATAGCTCATTCTACAAAACGAGCCAGTCAAATTGCTAAGGTTTCTAGTAGTACTATTAAAAAGTTTCGCTGAAAAGCAGCAGATGAGCGTAATCTTGTTTTTTGTTCGCCTATAAAAATAGTTTAAAAGAATGTCTTTGATAAAACAGGTATTGATATCAAGTGGCCAAACTCATATTCTTTATAGTTATTTTAATAGATATTGATTCAATGTAAAATATATAAGGGAAAGGCTGGGATTTTACAGACGCGGCCGAGGCATTGACCGTAAACATGAGTAGGGTGATGTCGTCTGTCCAGACAAAGCATTTTGGACAATATTTAAATGAAAATACTTGCTGAGCAAGCTACATTTTAACAAGGGAATGGTGCAACGTGGCTAATTTTATGACATGCCGCTAAAAGCTGACACAACTCTTTTCCTTGTTAGACAACTTTTGCCCTGTCAGCGCCATTAAGTGCTGATCATTGCTTATTACTATGCGTTTGCTGTTTCTGGATGTTTCTAAATGCATCACTGCTCTCGGTCGATGACCTAACCCATCTCTGACATAGATGAATTTCAGCAGATGAGGAGGATAACATTTAAATTAATATTTTAACAAGTAAGCTTTGTTAATATAATTTGCAAAAAAAAAAAATTTGTTTCGCAAAAAACGAAAATGTTGTATAACATTTAAAAAATTTTAAGCGTTTTCGTCTTTTATAAATATTAACTACAAAAACATTTTTACATAAATCGATATTATTTCTCCCAAAAATCACACTCTTAAAAAATGCAGCTAAACAAAATCCGCTCACCCCTATTTTGATGAAATCAAAGCAGACCTGACGCATGCGCAATAGCGAGGGGGGTTTTGCTTACCGAAAACAAAAAGTATCTGTAGCCATTCAAAGAGTCACACCTGACATGCGGAAAAAAGTGTGGCATGAGTTATTCTACTGCCTCGATATCGTTTGTGATTCTGGAGACATTGAACAGTTATAACTGTATTGAATTTAAACTTTCAACTGTTATTTTTCATTTCCAATTAACAACAGGTTTTTACTTCTTTTTTCTATTAATATCACTGTAAAATTGGGATATTCTTTTAATTAGACAATCTATTTAGTTTTTTCCGTATATTTTACTTTGATATATTTTTTTTTATGAATATATGATTTCATGTGGATGTTTTTGGCTACAGCCAGAATGTCCCATGTGAATTTGAAAACGATTCGTCGGAAGAAAGCGCTGTAATAGCGATTTTTCTCAATTTGTCATAGTTCTGTTGTATATCGGCTGTTCATGCAGCAACAGGCAATTGGCATTCAACGATTGTCCAGCAGCTGATTTACAACAGTATAACAAAAGATATTGATTTTATTAAATATTGAGATTAACTCATTTTTACTCCGATTAGTAAAATGAAGCAGAAACTTACGATAAAATTCAAAGTTGGTGTAGTATTGAAGCAATAACAATGAAGGATTACAAGAAGCAAAAAACTTAATTTTATTAAACTTTTCATTATTTAAATACTTAATTTAAAGAGATCAGATTCAAAACAATATCGCGTTGATTATTTTTTTACTTTTCAGAACTATCTGTTGACTGACAAGGGAACCACTTTTGGTGTTGCTCGCACCTAGTACTGAGACCTGGTGCATTTTAAAGCCCTATATTATGAAGTTTGAGTATCGATAACATTTTTCTGTTAAAATAATATTTCTTGATTATACAGCAGCATATCTTTCTGAAAATGCAATTTTCGAGACTACTTATCGGACTATAAACATTGAATTTTTTTTTTAAGAAAAGCATTTAAAAATAAAAATTAGTTAATAATAAGTATGAAATATTGAAAAAAGTTGCTATAGTACTGTCACAGACTATTGTCTCATTAACATAAAAATACGCGCATCTAGTTCAGACTATCGTTTGCTCCTAGCAATTCATCGATCTATTTTATAACACACTTATAAGAAACTATAGAATTGATTCAATATACATAGAGAAATGATTAAATTTATAAGAAGTTTGTAAACATACTCAAATATTCTATTTACTATTTTTCAGAAGATAAATGCATAAGGGGCTGGAAGTCGAGAACGAAAAAAAATGCTTTAGAAATGCTTTAATCTAAATGCAAAATGTTTCTGTCAGTTTCAATTTTGCATTAAAAATTTAAGTTTTGATACGCCATACCTTGAAAGAGAAAACAATCTTATTGAGTAGTCGGGATTTCCATTCATGAAATTTGTAATTTAAAGAACATCTTCCAGCATTTTTATGTGTTGACAGTTAGTTTTCATTTCCGAATTATGTATTTGATATATATTATTTTCGTTAAGAGCCCTCATAGAAAATAATTTATTGATTATTTCATTTTAATAGAGTGTAAAACATACTGTCTTTAATAGACCCAGCATTTCTTGTTCTTGACGCAGAAGAATTAAAGAATTCATGCATTTACATGTATCTATACTTAATGAAAATAAATATTAATGTGATTTGACATAATTCAGATAGTTATATTAAATATGATGTGATACAAATATGAATTTTGTATTTTGTATTTTCAGTAACAGATTGCTGTCTCAAAGTATTTTTTCCGTACTAAATGAACTTTAAAATTTCAGTAGTCACAAGTCAAAATTGCTGTTAATGGTTAAATTGTTAGGATTATTTCTTACCATTGTGTTTTTATTGCAGAATTTTATTTATGATGTACTTCAACACAAAATGGACCGGAACTGAAAAATGATGAATCTATATTCTAATGCAATACATAAAGAAATACTCAGTATCAAGTGTGTAAACTTCTCTGTTATTTACATTCTCTAATGCATTCTATTATAATTTCTATTGCAAAAACATGCACAGATATGTACTCCTATCAATGAAAAATATATATTTTTCCATCTAAAGCAATATAATGGACTTTTTTTTTCAAAACGGGTTACTAAACCCGACCCAAGAGGGTCAAAATATATACCGAAACAAAGGCGAACCAAAAACATTAGGATTCAACCGAACTGGAGTATGACCCAAAACAAAACAAATATATCGCTAACCCGACCAGAGCCACTGGTTTGTTGAAGTTCGAACAAAATCGGTTTTCTATCTAAAGGAGAATTCTAATTCATATTTATTTTATGCTCTTTGTTTCATATATTGCTCATTTTTACACGCAGCAGACGGTGATATACAATTTTTTAGACGGGTCTATCTAGAAGAACTATATATATATAGTAAAAGGACTATTTTAACCCTTATTGATCTTATGCCCCCTCCCACTTGACATCTTTACTTTTTCTTATCGGTCGTGTTAGGTGACAAAATTAATCTGTTCGGGACCAGAATCTCTAGCACGAATTTTATTCGGTTGCTAATTTAACCCTTTCCATACATTTCATCATACAGTAGAACCCCAATAATCCGAACTACGCTGATCCGAAATTCCGGTTAATCCGCACCGACTTTATTTTCAAAAATTATACTTCAACAGATTAAAAAAAAAAAAACAGAATGAAACATACTCAGTAAGGAAAAAGTAGAACATAAGTACACGAATAAACTAGTTGGATGTGCCAATCCCAAAACTTTCTTCTCTCATATATTTTAATATTTGAAAATGTTGTGGCAAATGTCAATATTTCATATATTAGTTCTGCTATATAAACTTTGACCTTCATCTTAAATTTCTGATTCAGTCAATTAAGCGGAGTAAAAACGAGTTAATCTCCATCATGATATTTATTAAAATAAATCGTTTTCGGTTATTCTGTTGTATATCAGCTGTTCGCGAATAGCCGGCTTATCAGGATGGGAAGTTCCCGTCCCTTCACAAGCCGCCCATGTATAATAGAACTACGAAAAATCAAGAAAATTACACAAAAATCGCTATTATAGTGCCCCCTTTCGACGGAATATTTCCTAATTCAGGTAGGACCTAAAAATTTGGTTCAATTCTATGCATAAATTCATACACTTTTCGATGGTAAAATATTGACAATGGCACCAAAATCGCTATTACAGAGCCCCCTTTCGACGGAATCTTTCCAAATTCAAGGAGGACTTTCTTGCTATGACCAAAAAAATAAACAAAAAATTTGGTTCAATCCTATGCATAAATTCATACACTTTTCGATGGTACAATATTCAAAATCGCGCAAAAATCGCTATTACAGCGCCCCTTCCGGCAGATTTTTTCCAAATTCAGGGAGAACCTACATGCCATGGCCAAAGACTTACACAAAAAATCTGGTCCAATTCTATGCATAACTTCATACAATTTTCGATGGTACAATATTGAAAATGGCACAAAAATCGCTATTATAGAGCCCCCTTTCGGCGATTTTTTCCAAATGCAGGGCCTTCCTACAGCGCCTCCTTCCGGCGGATTTATTCAAAATTAAGGAAGGACCACCTTGCCATAGCCAAAAACTTAAAAAAATGTTTGGTTCAATTCTATGCATAACTTCATACAATTTTTGATAGTACAATGACGACAGACACACGGACACACGGACAGACAGACATTTTCTATAAACATGTTTTGGGGGATTTCTGACCCCTAAAACGCGTAAATCCGTCGAAAACTGGAAGTGGAAAAAAAATTTCGATTACAATACCTACTTCTATTGAAGATAGAAGAAAGTAAAAATGAAAACGTGCACTCTAGGCCTACTCGTAGAAGCCATCTTAAAAAAATCTCGAATATCTGTTTGTTTGCCAATTACTATAAAATTCATTTCTAAAATGCAAAAAAGTAGTTAATAATTCAGACGATAAAAATTTATTCTTCCTTTCTACAGTTTGATTTCGCATTTTATCTACAGAAATGTTTTTTCCTTCACCCCTCTTCGACGAGGTGATTGAGCTATTTATAGATTCGCGATTTTGTACCGTTTGTAATCGGTTGCCATCTACCTACTCATTCAGAAGTTCCATTGGATTATTATAAACACCGGGAGTGATTAAACAGGAATACTATTTTTTTTTCGAGCGTCGTGCCTGGTTATCCAGCATGCTGTACCTTAGGATCCGGATTAGAGGATGTTTACTATACTACCGAGTACTTATAACTTACATTTTGTACAGCACGCAGCTTTTTCTTTTCTAATTTTAACAGAATTTCGGGTAATCCGAATTTTTCATAATCCGAACTGTCACCGGTCCCAATTAGTTCGGATTAGCGGGGTTCTACTGTACTAACAAAAGAAAGATGTTTGTCCACGATGGACTAAGGAAATCTACCGCGCAATGAAATCAGAAAATCTGGATGAAGACAGTCCATGGCAAGCTCAAATTATCCTGAGACTTAGATTTTTCATTTTTTTTATACTTAAAATTCTTATCGGTCCTATGTCACCTCTTACATGACATTGGTACTTTGTCGAATAAGTCGTATGGCACGTGTAAGGTGACAAAATTAACCTGTTCGGAATCAGAATCTCTTACGTGAATTTTATTCGGTTGTCACCATTTTCTTTTAAGTGCCAATTTCATTTGTACTTAGACAACATCCGAAAGAGAAATATACGCTAAATTTTATTTTTTACCCGACCGCCAAGGGTTATGTGTTGCCCGCGTATCTGGGTATGTAGATTTTTTTATACTTTCGAAACATCCAAACGGCTGGATGTATTTTAATGAATGATGTCTATATCGATTTGTTTTAACCGTCCGATTGTTATAGGCTAGGTTTTGTTTTTATAAATTCAAAATGGCGTTAGAGACGGAAAAAATTTTTTAAGCACCATATTGAGTGGCATATCATTGGATAGGTTTTTCAAAAAGAAGACGTTGTTTCATGGACTATTTTACAGTCAGAAGCTCCGCTTAAATATTACACAACCTGGAAATTGTGTAGGTAGGATCTCTAGCTTTACTGCAACTCTAACCATCATAGACATCTATAGGCCTCATCAAAACAGTGTTTATAAATAAGAACTAAGAATTAAATACAACTTAAAAGTCATCAATACAAGTAAATAAAACAATAGGTAAGTAATATAAAAAATAGTTTCACTTAATGAGAAATAATTAATTAGTTTGCTTTTTACGCAGTCGGGTTTTTTGATTTTTTAAATTTAATTTTTACTTGTTAAAGATAGTTGTTCGAATAGAATACAGAAATATTTGTTGTGGTAGCCTTGCGAATATTCACTGAATAAAATTAGAACCTAGTTGCGAATCGCGTAGAAAAAGCTTGCGTCCGACAAGGGATAAAATCGTAAAATAGTACTGTTTATTTAATTCTATATTAACATTTCGTAACAACTGGTTAACTTTTATAGGAAATAAAATACACTAATAGCAAACATATAATTCTTAAATCTTGAAGACTTAAAAACGGGACTACCATCAGAAGGAAACTCAACACCCCTCGCCCCCAAAAAAAATTAAAATCAAAGAATTTTGTTCAAAATTTATAGGTGGACGTATAATATTAGGTTGAGCAAAAAGTTCTAGGAATTTTTTATGTAATAGTTACCAGAGTTTTATCGTATATAGGAGTATTAGTGGTATTCCGGAGAGTTCAGGAATTTCTGGCTCTAAAATGCCTATTGAACACAAACAGTATGATTTGCGTGTGTTGATCTGGCATTATTGGAGAAAAGGTCTAACGATTCTGAAAGCCATCCGGGAAATTAATAAGGATGAAGGTGCTGGTATGTCGGCAAACTTCTTACTTCTAGATAATCCGGAATTTGGCAGAACGATGGCAGAAAGTCGTGGACTATGATGGTCTCTTCTTTGAAGAAGAGTTCTCGTTGCTTTTGTTGTTAATTTGCGCATAACAACTTAACTTTTACAAATTTCCCAGAACTTTTTGCTCCACCTAGTAAAACAAATTTCAGTCAACGAATTGTTTTAAATGTTTCTTCGGAAATCGGCTAAAAGTAACTAGAATACAGAGAATATCTTCGAACGTTATCTGAAAAACTGTATGAAATGCAATATTGTAAATTAAAGCAGCTTTAATCATACTTTCAGTACATTAAATGATATTATTATAAAAAGGACAGAAAAACATTATTATGAACGTTTTAATGTTCATCTGAACGTTGTTTAAAAAGCAGTCTATATAAAACTTTAATTGACAAATTTCGTTTTCTTAGAACTTCTTTTTAATTTTGGTTTAGCGATAATAATAAAATATCTATTTGGTATTACATCATTTGTTTTTCTACAATAGGAAATATCTATTTAAGAATCATCTGAAACATCGGTGTCTGATTTTAGACTATTCAATACATTTTCTATGATCGTGTCAATTTATTGGCAAGAATTTATAAAATTATTTAATTATATTTATGAATAATACTTGAACTGAGCAAACATTTAATCGTAACCTCGTAAAACCATTTATTATAATATCTTATAACCTAATTTAAACTTGTCAGAATATAAAAAGTAGGCACAATAGGAAATATCTATTTAAGAATCATCTGAATAATCGGTGTCTCTTTTTAGACTATTCAATACATTTTCTATGATCGTGTAAATTTATTGGCAAAAATTTATAACATTGATTAATTACATTTATAAGTAATATTTCAACTGAGCAAACATTTAATCGTAACCTCGTAAAACGATTTATTATAATATCTTACAACATAATTTAAACTTGTCAGAATATAAAATGTAGACATCATAGTTACAAACTTATTCTACGATGACAGGGCCAGCAATACTAATTAATTAAATAATTCTTAAAATAACATAAATTAATTTTTGATAGCTAGATTAAGATATTACTCAAACAGTTTAATTTACATTAATTAAACCCTTCAAGTAACCCTCCATGTGTTCTCACATTACAAGAAAATTACTAACAAGTAAAAATTAAATTTTAAAAATCAAAAAAACCCGACTCGAACTAATTAATTATTTTTTATCGGAGCTTCTGACTGTAAAATAGTCAATGAAACATTGTCTTCATTTTGAAAGACCTATCCAATGATATGCCACTCAATATGGTGCGTAAAAAAAAAAAATCGTCTCTACAGCCATTTTGCATTTTACGGCCGCCATTTTGAATTTATAAAAACAAAACCTAGCCTATAACCATCGGACGGTTAAGACGAATTTATAGAGACCTTATTCATTAAAATCCATCCAGCCGTTGGGATGTTTCGAGTGTATAAAAAAATCCACATACCTAGATACGCATGAAACACATAACCCTTCTTGGCAATCGGGTAAAAAGTAGTAAACATTTTATAAAATAGTATGTATCGGGAAGAAGATATATTTTACTTAAATAGAATTGTTTTAATAAATTCCCTGTCGTAGTGAAATCCCCTGTCGCAGTGAAGATTTTGTAATCGTAAAACTGTAGTTAAATCAAAAGAAAGTCATCTCCTTAATGGCTTGCATTAAAGAAAAAATCGTTAAAACTGCTGAACATGACTTCAGTTTTAAATATTTCCCTTTTTGCATGTTGAAAGGAAAATAACATATTCGTATATATCTTTTGTAATATTAAAATTGCATTTTTATATTTAGGTAGTTTGAAAAATCTACAAGAAAATGACTAAAAAATAGTAAACATTTTATAAAATAGTATGTATCGGGAAGAAGATATATTTTACTTAAATAGAATTGTTTTAATAAATTCCCTGTCGTAGTGAAAAATTTTGTAATCGTAAGACTATAGTTAAATGAACAGAAACTCATCTCCTTAATTGCTTGTATTAAAGAAAAAATCGTTAAAACTGCTGAACATGACTTCAGTTTTAAAGATTTCCCTTTTTGCAAGTTGAAAAGAAAATAACATATTCATATGTATTTTTTGTAATATTAAAATTGCATTTATATATTTAGATAGTTTGAAAAATCTACAAGAAAATTACTAAAAAATAGTAAACATTTTATAAAATAGTATGTATCGGGAAGAAGATATATTTTACTTAAATAGATGTGTTTTAATAAATTCCGTGTCGTAGTGAAAAATTTTTTAATCGTAAGACTACAGTTAAATGAAAAGAAAGTCATCTCCTTAATTTCTTACATTAAAGAAAAAATCGTTAAAACTGCTGAACATGACTTCAGTTTTGAAGATTTCCCTTTTCGCATGTTGAAAAGAAAATAACATATTCGTATACAGTGTAACTTCAAGAATCCGACATCGTCGGGACCGGGACTATGCCGGAATTTTGAAAATTCCGGATTTTTGAAGGAATATCAAAATTAGTATCTAGGAATATAAAATAGTACTATATTCTTAATAATACCTTTAGCCATAATTTAATTCAATATTAAGTGATAATTATGTTAGAAAAAGAGAAAATAAACACAAAAAAAGATTTAATTGTTATTTTCTATATTACAGAAAAATATCTAATAAAGACTGAAATTATTATTTTTCTTGTAATTACAAAAATATCGATATCAACTTTATTTGCTTCAATTTTTGGCCGTTCTTTAACAAGTTTTTGCATTTTATACAAATGAAGAATATCTATTTTGGAAATACAATCTTGTTTCTCTAAAGCATATATTAATTCTCCAGTCAAATTTATGCATTTTTCTAGTGACACTTTTTCTTCTGCAGGTTGTTTATCCTTGTCTTCTGAGCTACTACTAGCATTATCGTCAGCTCAGGGTCAGAGATCTAGCCTCCCGTTAAATTGTTCGTTGTTGATGCATTTTCATCAATGCTTAGCCAATCATCTTTATCACTTTTTGCGACACTTAATGCATTTTCAGATTTTGCGTGTTCAATGAGCTCATAAATTGCGGCATTTTCACGGGAAATGTGAAAGGTTGAAAATTCTTCCTCATCATTGATGTCGCCGTTGCTGAAACCGCTGCGCCGTTGTTCGTTCCGGCCCTATATTGTGCCGTGGATTCGCCAAACTTGTTCCCATTTCTAAGCACCGTTGCAGCTTCAAAGAACATTTGTTCAGAAAATAATCGCCTCTAACAAATAAAAAAGAATCAAATATTCTTTTTTTGCATATTTACTTTCGATCTTGAAGCTTTTAATTCCCATTGCTAAGCACCGTTGCAGCTGCAAAGGACATTTGTTCAGAAAGTAATCGCCTCTAACAAATAAAAAAAATCAAATATTCCTTTTTTGCATATCTAATTTCGATCTTGAAGATTTTAATTCATAAAGAATTGCTATTTTTATTTTGTCATAACTTGAAAATGTAAAATAAAAAAGGAAGGGAAAAGATAGTTTTGATGCCGGCATCAAAACTATATCTGAATATATCTGAATGCCGGATTTTTGAACTCACATTGTATATCTTTTGTAATATTAAAATTGCATTTATATATTTAGGTAGTTTGAAAAATCAATTTATGGCATTTATGAAATAATTATGAAAGTTTTAAACTCTATAACATTATTAAATGTTCCATAACGCGCACGTAAATGTGTAATAAATGTATACTGAGGAAACATATTCATACTCGTATGAATTCACTCGTAATTTTGTTTCCTAACAAATGGTTTTAGACGTTATATTTTCTTAAATCATAATAAAGTATATGTTTTGAAAGTTGTCTCTTTCATTCTCTTTTATTTCTTAAGCGCAAAATTGAAAATTGAAAATACCAGGGATTTCAATTGTTTTATGTACTTACCCGTTACCATAAACTGGGGCTACTTTGAGCCACTTTTTCCTGGTTCAACTAACATATCCATTATTAAAAAATATTATATATAATTTTTCAACGTCGAAATTGAGTTGTAAGCAATTAACATGAAACAATGAAGCAATCTGTGAGGTTTTAAAGAGGCAATTTTTTATTTTTTTATTTTTAACTATTTTTAAAGTTTTGGAACAAAGTAATCCCTGCTGGGGGCATCTTTGGTCCATTCACTTATTTTCATATAAAATGAATACACTTCATAAATGAATTATTGATCCCCCTTGCAGTAGAATCTGCTAAGGGCTTAATACTGCAAACTTGATAAAAAAAATTGTGTTTTTTACATTTAAACATACAGTAAACCAATTGTTAATATTAAAGACACGAGAAAATGTTTTCATCATGTTATCCTCAGCAACTGGAACAAAATTAATTAATGTAACATTTTGCTACAGTAACATTTGAAAAACAATGTTACTTAATACATTTTTAAAGAGATTTGGTTGTATAAAAGGCATTTCTAAATAACTCGGGCTACTTCCGGACCAAAAAAGCCCTGACACAAAGTTGCTCCGAAAAACTAATTTTCATGTCAGCTTTATGAAAACGTAAATATTTTCTGTCAAAACAAAAAGGTAAAGGAAAAATTTCATCACACATGGGTTACAGTATACTAAAGGTAATATTTTGAAACTTACCTTAATTGTATATCTTATCAATTCAAAAAATCCCTGCAGGCCCAAGGCGGAGGTAGATTTCGAAGTTAAGTATACTAATTTCACCAAAAAAACTACATCATGATTAGAGATTTATCCACTTTAACAACTTTATCAGGCTGCTTTTGACGAGTTTTTATTTCATTTTTATATAATAGATGGTTTTATCAAAATCATGTTAAGGAGGTATTCAAAAAAATATTTTTCCATGCTCAACAACTCAAAATTTTCTGGCATATTTTCAGATTGCTTTTTAATAGAAAAAATATTAAACTTGCTGACGTGATTTTTGAAGAGATTTATAAAAGACCTGCGTTTTTATTTTTCGTTCAATTAATTAAAACTTGATTTATGAACAATTATTTTCTCAGTAGGACAATATTTATCGTTTCTAACACAATCGCTTCGGGAAATTTCTGTTCAAAATGCCCACTTTGACATCATTTTTTTTTAAAATATATTCTGCCTCCATCAAAAAATCGATCATTACGGTACATTATATAGTTTCTGAATAAGAGAATCTACCAGTTGGATGCATTTGACAGAAAAAATGAATTTAAAAATGAGTCTGAAAATAAGCAGTTTTGATTTGAATACACCAATAATAAGATGATTTTTTTCTTCAACCGCTATGTGTTTTTCAATTTGTTTTTGCTGTAAGAATTGGTCCTATCAAAAACTTGTCTATATAAATGTTGTAGACAATATTAAGAAGATATATGATAAATTCATGGGAATTTTATATCTTTCTTTCTTTCTAACCGATGACCAGGCCCCTACCTGCCGGGATGCCCCAGCTTAACGGGTTTAGTACCTGGCATCGGGGCGAAAGACCGCCTAACCGCCGCGAAGCGGCAATAAACCTGACATCATTGCTTCGATCGTCATCCTATTTGCAGTGCCTACTGCTCGTTTGGGTATACTATGTTTTGCCGGTTACTTAACGTTATAACCTGTTGTTCGGCACCTGCACATATCTTACCATTTTATATCTTGTAAATTGACGGAGTTATGGATTTTTAGGTAGCTTTCTTTACAAAAAGCTACCTATTGCAGCCGTTCGGAGGAAAGCGATTTCAAAAAATTTTGGTATATTTTCATCGATCATGACCCCCAGACCCCGAAACCACCCTCCGTTCAAAATTGATATATATATATATATATCTGACCTATGTCACACTGTAACTCTCGTATTTATGAACCAATTTGGATGTAATTCGGTGTGTACATAGTACATACCAATGTCTCGACCGAGTTCGTTGGCCCGCTTCATCCGCCATTTTGTTTCAAAATGGCGGCCATTTAAAAATTTAAAAAAAATTTAAAATTTAAAATGTGGTACCAAAAAATTGAAAATGGAAAAATATTTTTTTCTTATGTATTTGACCTTTATACAAAGACTCCGTAGCAGTTTTTGTTTCGTCTATATCTTAAAAAATGGCTGAGTTATAGCATTTTGAATTTCTAGCGAAGCTGACATTTTGAAACGTCCTGAATTTTGTCACGCGATAAAAGGCGTATTTATGAACCGATTTGGATGTAACTTCGTTTATACATAGTACAGACCAATGTCTCGACCGAGTTCGTTGGCCAGCTTCATCCGCCATTTTGTTTAAAAATGGCGGCCATTTAAAATTTTAAGAAAAATTTTAATTTGAAATGTGGTATCAAAAAATTGAAAAATGAAAAAATATTTTTTTCTTATATGTTTGACCTCGATAAAAAGATTCGGGAGCAGTTTTTGTTTCGTCTATATCTTAAAAAATGGCTGAGTTATAGCATTTTGAATTTCTAGCGTGGCTGACATTTTGAAACGCCCTGATTTTTGTCACGCGATAACAGGCGTATTTATGAACCGATTTGAATGTAACTTGGTCTGTACATAGTACATACCAATGTTTCGACCGAGTTTGTTGGCCAGCTTCATTCGCCATCTTGTTTCAAAAGGGTTGCCATTTAAAAAAAAATGTAATTTAAAATTTAAAATGAGGTATTAAAAAATTGGAAAATGAAAAAGATTTTTTTTTATGTGTTTGGCCTTGATACAAAGATTCTGGAGCAGTTTTTGTTTCTGAAAATTTGTTCTTTTGTTTATATCTTAAAAAGTCCTTCCGGCCAGTGCCGGGAGGAAGAGGTAGCTTTCATATTCCTTATTTTTAAAAAGCCAACTTATATTATTCAAACACACGAAGCTCAATTAAGTGGAAACCGAATGTAGGAGATTTAATACTAATTTTTATCAATACTAAATCATTAGGAATGAGAATTTCGCGAAATTAGTCAGCTTTATCCAAGCTGCTTTTATTTAAAGTCACTTATATTTGGCTGCCAAATTCGGCGATTTCTTAAAGTGCCTGCCATTTTAAGACAACATGGTAGATGAGGCTAACCACTGAACTTGGTCAAGACCTTAGTAATTGATGTGCACATGCTCACTCATATCGGAATCGGTTGATATATACGAGTGCTGTCGCAGGCAAAAAATCAGATTTTTCAAAATGTCACCCACTTTAGAAATTGAAACTGCTATATCTGAGCCATTTTTTAAGATAAAGACAAGCAAAAAATGCTCCTGAATCCTTATATCAAGGTCAAATACTTAAGAAAGAAACCCTTTTCAATTTCTAATTTTTTTGCACATCACTTTAAATATATTTTTTTTTTATTTAATGGCCGCCATTTTGAAAGAAGATGGCTGATGAAGCTGGCCAGCGAACTTGGTCGAGATATTGATGTATACTATCCACATGCCTTCTTCCATCGAAATATGCGAATACGTGTGGTATCGCGTGGCAAATACAAGATCGTTTCAAAGTGTTAGCCATGATAGAAATTCAAAGTGCTATTATTCAACCACTTTTTAAGATATAAACAAAAGAACAAATTTTCAGAAACAAAAACTGCTCCAGAATCTTTCTATCAAGGCCAAACACATAAAAAGAAATCTTTTTCATTTTCCAATTTTTTAATACCTCATTTTAAATTTTAAATTACATTTTTTTTAAAAAATGGCAACCCTTTTAAAACAAGATGCCGAATGAAGCTGGCCAACGAACGCGGTCGAGACATTGGCATGGACTATGTACAGACAAGTTACATTCAAATCGGTTCATAAATACGCCTGTTATCGCGTGACAAAAATCAGGTCGTTTTAAAATGTCAGCCACAATAGAAATTCAAAATGTTATAACTCAGCCATTTTTTTAGATGCAGACGAAACAAAAACTGTTCCGGAATCTTTGAATTAAGGTCCAACACATACAAAAAAAATCTTTTTCTTTTTCCAATTTTTTGGTATCTCATCTTAAATTTAATTTTTTTTTAAATTTTTTTAAATGGCCACCATTTTGAAACAAGATGGCGAATGAAGCTGGTCAACGAACTCGGTTGAGTTATTTGTATGTACTATGTACACACCAAGGTACATCCAAATCGGTTCATAAATACGTCTGTTATCACGTGGCAAAAATCAGGACGTTTCAAAATGTCAGCCACGCTAGAAATTCAAAATGCTATAACTCAGCCATTTTTTAAGCTATAGACGAAACAAAAACTGCTCCCGAATCTTTTTATCAAGGTCAAACACATAAGAAAAAAATATTTTTTCAATTTTCAATTTTTTGCTAACACATTTCAAATTTAAATTTTCTTAAAATTTTAAATGGCCGCCATTTCTAAACAAGATGGCGGATGAAGCTGGCCAACGAACTCGTTCGAGACATTGGTCTGTACTATGTATAAACGAAGTTACATCCAAATCGGTTCATAAATACGCCTTTTATCGCGTGACAAAATTCAGGACGTTTCAAAATGTCAGCTTCGCTAGAAATTCAAAATGCTATAACTCAGCCATTTTTTTAAGATATAGACGAAACAAAAACTGCTACGGAGTCTTTGTATAAAGGTCAAATACATAAGAAAAAAATATTTTTCCATTTTCAATTTTTTGGTACCACATTTCAAATTTTAAATTTTTTAAAAATGTTTAAATGGCCGCCATTTTGAAACAAAATGGCGGATGAAGCTGGCCAACGAACTCGATCGAGACATTGGTATGTACTATGTACACACCGAATTACATCCAAATCGGTTCATAAATACGAGAGTTACAGTGTGACATAGGTCATATATATATATATATATATATATATATATATATATATATATATATATATATATATATATATATATATATATATTGATATATATATATATATATATATATATATCAATTTTGAACGGAGGGTGGTTTCGGGGTCTGGGGGTCATGATCGATGAAAATATACCAAAATTTTTTGAAATCGCTTTCCTCCGAACGGCTGCAATAGGTAGCTTTTTGTAAAGAAAGCTACCTAAAAGGTCGAGTTATAGCACTTTGAAAATTCTAGCATGGCTGACATGTTGAAACGATCTGATATATGTCACGCGATAACACACGTATTTATTAACCTATTTGGATGCAAGAAGGCATTTGGATAGTATATAGCAATGTCTCGACTAAGTTCACTGGCCAACTTCATCCGCCATCTTAAATCAAAAAGGCGGCCATTAAATTAAAAAAAAATTATATTTAAAGTGAAGTGCAAAAAATTTAGAAATTGAAAATGGTTTCTTTCTTGAGTATCTGACTTTGATATAAGAATTCCGGAGCATTTTTTGTTTTGTCTTTATCTGAAAAAATGGCTCAGATACAGCAGTTTGAATTTCATTATGTGGGTGACATTTTGAAAAATCTGATTTTTTCCTGTGACAGCACTCATATATATCAACCGATTCCGATGTGAGAGAGCGTGTGCACAGGAATTTCTAAGGTCTCGACCAAGTTCACTGGTTAGCCTCATCCACCATGTTATCTTAAAATGGCAGGTACTTCACATATCGCCGAATTTGGAAATCAAATATAACTTTAAATAAAATCAGCTTGGATAAAGCTGACTAATTTCGCGAAATTCTCATTCATAAGAATTTAGTATTGATAAAAATTAGTATTGAATCTTCTATAATCGGTTTCCACTAAATTGTGCCTCGTGTGTTTGAATAACATAAGCTAGCTTTTTAAAAATAAGGAATTTGAAAGCTACCTCTTCCTCCCGGCACTGGCCGGAAGGACATTTCTTAAATGGCAACCGTTTTGAAACAAGATGGCAAATGAAGCTGGCCAAAGAACTCGGTCTAGACATTGGTATGTACTATGTACAGACCAAGTTACATCCAAATCGGTTCATAAATACGCCTGTTATCGCTTGACAAAAATCAGGTCGTTTTAAAATGTCAGCCACAATAGAAATTCAAAATGCTATAACTCAGCCATTTTTTTAGATATAGACAAAACAAAACCTGTTCCGGAATCTTTGTATTAAGGTCAAACACATACAAAAAAAATCTTTTTCATTTTCCAATTTTTTTGTATCTCATTTTAAATTTTAATTTTTTTAAATTTTTTTAAATGGCCGCCATTTTGAAACAATATGGCGGATGCAGCTGGCCAACGAACTCGTTCGAGATATTTGTATGTACTATGTACACACCGAGGTACATCGAAATCGGTTCATAAATACGTCTGTTATGACGTGACAAATATCAGGACGTTTCAAAATGTCAGCCACGCTAGAAATTCAAAATGCTATAACTCAGCCATTTTTTAAGATATAGACGAAACAAAAACTGCTCCCGAATCTTTTTATCAAGGTCAAACACATAACAAAAAAATATCTTTTCAATTTACAATTTTTTGGTACCACATTTCAAATTTAAATTTTTCTTAAAAATTTAAATGGCCGCCATTTTAAAAAAAGATGGCGGATGAAGCTAGCCAACGAACTCGGTCGAGACATTGGTACGTACTATGTATAAACGAAGTTACATCCAAATCGGTTCATAAATACGCCTTTTTTCGCGTGACAAAATTCAGGACGTTTCAAAATGTCAGCCACGCTAGAAATTCAAAATGCTATAACTCAGCCATTTTTTAAGATATAGACGAAATAAAAACTGCCCCGGAGTCTTTGTATAATGGTCAAATACATAAGAAAAAAATATTTTTCCATTTTTAATTTTTTGGTACCACATTTCAAATTTTAAATTTTTAAACATTTTTTAAATGGCCGCCATTTTGAAACAAAATGGCGGATGAAGCTGGCCAACGAACTCGGTTGAGATATTGGTGCGTACTATGTACACACCAAATTACATCCAAATCGGTTCATAAATACGAGAGTTACAGTGTGACATATGTCAGATATATATATATATATATATATATATATATATATATATATATATATATATATATATGGATATATATATATATATATATATATCAATTTTGAACGGAGGGTGGTTTCGGGGTCTGGGGGTCATGATCGATGAAAATATACCAAAATTTTTTGAAATCGCTTTCCTCCGAACGGCTGCAATAGGTAGCTTTTTGTAATGAAAGCTACCTAAAAGTGGTTGCACTTTGAATTTCTATCATGGCTAACACTTTGAAACGATCTTGTATTTGTCTCGCGATACCACACGTATTCGCCTATTTCGATGGAAGAAGGCATGTGGATAGTATACATCAATATCTCGACCAAGTTCGCTGGCCAGCTTCATCAGCCATCTTGTTTCAAAATGGCGGCCATTAAATTAAAAAATATATATATTTAAAGTGAAGGGCAAAAAAATTAGAAATTGAAAAAGGTTTCTTTCTTAAGTATTTGACCTTGATATAAGGATTCAGGAGCATTTTTTGTTTGTCTTTATCTTAAAAAATGGCTCAGACATAGCAGTTTCAATTTCTAACGTGGGTGACATTTTGAAAAATCTGATTTTTTGCATGCGACAGCACTCGTATGTATCAACCAATTCCGATGTGAGTGAGCATGTGCACAGCAATTACTAAGGTCTCGACCAAGTTCACTGGTTAGCCTCATGCACCATGTTGTCTTAAAATGGCAGGCACTTTAAGAAATCGCCGAATTTGGCAGCGAAATATAAGTTACTTTAAATAAAAGCAGCTTGGATAAAGCTGACTAATTTTGCGAAATTCTCATTCATAATGATTTAGTATTGATAAAAATTAGTATTGAACCTCCTACATTCGGTTTCCACTTAATTGAGCTTCGTGTGTTTGAATAATATAAGTTGGCTTTTTTAAAATAAGGAATATGAAAGCTACCTCTTCCTCCCGGCACTGACCGGAAGGACTTTTTCTTCTTCAACCCCCCCCCCCCCTTTTTGTTTTTGCTTTTATTTTTTTTTTTTTTTGCGGTGCGAATTGGTCCTATCAAAAACTTGTAAATACAAAAGTTGTAGATAATATTAAGGAAAATTATAATAAAATTAATTGGATTTTATATCTTGAGAATTGACGAAGTTATGATTTTTTTTTCTCCCCAAAACCCTATTTTTTGTTCCTCTTGATATATATATAGATATATATATAGATAGATAAATAGATAGATAGATAAAGTTTTTTACTGAGGGTGGTTTTGGGTTCTGAGGGTCATGATCGGTGTAGATCTGCAAAAATTTTTCAGAAATTCAAACATAGGGGAGAATGTAATAGGTAGTATTTCATACAAAATCTACTTAAAAACCCTTAACGGGTTAAAGTACGATCGAACCCTTAACGGGTTAAAAGTTTGTGACGCAGCACTTTATCTTATTGCTATAAGAATTTTAAATATGGAACTTAAAAATAATGATATCAAATTTTAAGTGACGCTATATTATTTATTTCATGTTTTTATTTTTGTTTTATTTATAAATGCATGTGTAAGAATTATGTTAAATTTAAAAGGATGTATCAAAAATTTATTCCTTGATGCTTTATCATTCACATCTTTCATAAATTCAAAATATGAGTTTTAAAAGATATGATATCAAAATTTAAGTGACGCCTTGATGTAGCTTTAAACAATTTGATTTAAAATTCAATTTTAATTGTTTTCGGTTTGGCTAAATATATTTACACATCTAACTAAAACTTTTAATTTTTCAATACACTGTTAAAAATATCACTTTCACTGAAATTATACAATGCACTGTAATGTATTTATATGAATAAATTGATTTATTTTTTGTGCCACGCTATCCAAAATCAAAAAGTAAAATTTATGTAAACGATTTCTTTGCGTCATAATATCCATTTGCATACATTACGCTTAGTTTGGATACAATGACGCAAAGAAATCATTTACATAAATTTTACTTTTGATTTTGGATAGCGTGGCACAAATGATAAATCAATTTATTCATATCAATACATTATAGTGCATTGTATAGGTTGCTGAGTTATGAAGTGGCGGCTTTTTGCGTTTCCTTTGATCTCGAGTTAGATGTATATATGAGTTCCGCCATTCTTACGATTTTAGGCTTAAGGCTGCGTCACTAGAATACTACCGTCTTCCATGATATCCAGATTGTCTCATTATAGAAAGTTTGGGGAGTTACAATCTACCCACGAAAACAGTTGTTTACAAACATATCCAGTGTTGCCACAAACAAAATTTAAATAACCCCCAAACTATTCAAATACTCTATAGTAGAGTATAAAATATTTTTCAAGGGCAAAAACTCCGAATCATCTTGTATTATTTGTTCAATATAAAGAATAAAAACTTTTTTTATGAGATGGACTTATGTAACCCCGCAAGGACCAAAGTAGTTGACGGTATTCAACAAACATCGGAAACTTACCTAGTGAGTTTATGTGAAGAGGGATAGCTGAGGAACCATTTTCACAGATTTTATGTGATATATATATATAAAAAATTGGGATCTTCAGTGACGTGTGTTGCTGTTTAATACTTTCATTATTAAATAAATACGTTTTAGTTTATGTTGTGTTTTATTTAAATATTTCTGCTAATATGTCTTTGTTATATTTGAGATTTTTTAAGCTATTATAATACAGTATTGAAAAACTGAGTACAATAAAACTATTATACTTTTACGTTACTATTGCGGATATTGAAATGTATTTCAATATATTATAGTCATCTCAGTTTTAACAAATTTAATGCACTTTACAGACTACTCCATAACAACTTTCATGCACCAGTGGTGTTTGTTTTCGGTTAATAGGCGAGTAGTGCTCATGCACCGGTCTATGATTGGGGTTGTAAAGAATTTAATAAATTTTAGAGAATTCTGCACAACGAATTTCATGCATCCAAAGATTTATTCTCGTTTAATGGGCGCGTAGTCCGGATACATTGGATAGTGATTGGAGTTTTAACGAATTTTATACATTTTAGAGACTGCTTTAAAAGGATTCACTTGAAAAAATATGGTTGGCGATATTTCGGCGATCAGTGGCGCCCGGATAACCAAAAACTACCAAATTATCTTTCACTTCCGATTGAACCGAAAAGAGTTTTTTAGCATTATAAATGAGTTTGAATGCTGTGTACTTATTTTAAATAGTCGTCATGTTTTGTGTATACTCTGTATTACTACAAAGTGTTTGCTTAAATTTCCATTAAATGCCAGTTTACTAGATTATACTATTTTAAGGATGTTTTACGGTAAATTAAATCTTGCCATATTAAATAGGAACTTATCTTTATAAATTCAGCTTTTTAGAATTAAATTTCTGTTTTAATGAAATAATCATTTAAAACAGTAACTAGATCTTATTTCTTAGAATGGCCTTACTTCCAAATAATTACTTTTAGAAAATAGGAAATACAATCATTGAAAAAACAAATCCTTCAAATAGAATTTTATTTTTTAAATGAACCACAATAAAAATCTTGAATTTAGGACCACTTATATAATAAAAAAATCTTACACTAACAGCATGGCCTTTGTTATCATAGAGTACTTATTCTTCTGGTAATTATTCCTTTTCGAGAATTGTTTTACTTTTAACTATTAACTAATTTTTAATTTTATATGCGTAAAATAATTACGATTGCGGTCTTTATAATTATTAAACTTTTCCTACATTAACCTAAACTTCTATATTATTTTGCATAAATAGTCTCTTATCAATTATTTTTCATAACATAATATTTTTTTCTTATTAAAAACAACTTCAACCTCATTCATGAAACAAATAATTAATGAATGTTTGTTTAAATAGAATAAGGAGTAACATAAATTTAAAATATTTCTTTAGATAATCATGAAGTACATCTATTACCTCAATGTAATTGAAAATTGGTCATTTATTTAAGTTTTCTGGGATCATTTAGATACTTGAAGGAACAAGTTCAATTCCATACGAAGTAAGAAAGAACTTTTTTTTTCTCCTGATCAAGACTAATTAGCGTTTTTGTATGCGAACTCCATTTGTTTTATGCCAATAATTTTTGATAGTCTGTCTTAATTAATTTGAAAATAATTAACACAATATTTTAGACATTTCCTCTTAAGTAAGTGTTATTTCATAATGATGCGAATTAAAATTATTTCAATTTATGATTGTTAAAAGCTAGCTTAATATCAAGCCTTATTTAATAATTTATGCAATTAAATTTAAAATGTTTGTATTATTAAGATGAAAAAAACATGTAAAAAAATATGCCTAATATATATTTTTTAAGTACGAATAATATAATTATCCAAAATTTTAACGTGAGCTAAAAATAAAATAAATCACAATTGTTTTCAAAAATTCCAAATTCATAAATTGTAAATTTTATTAGTGTCTAAAATTAGAATTTACAAACAGATTTACAACAATTTGAACTCCTCTAGTTAATTCGTTGGATATATAATATAACGCTCAAATTAAAAAGTGATCTCAAAGAAACCCAAGATATGACTATAATCTATACTAATATTATAAACAAGTAAAAATTGTTTGTATGTTAGAGGTAAACTCTAGAGCTACCGAACCGATTTCAAAAGTTAAGGTATGAAAATGATGGTGTTAGCCCAACTTAAAACATAGGCTATATTTTATGCCGTTCTATATATACCGTTCTAAAAATTCAATTTTTGTGTTATGAAAGGGCCTAGAATCATGAAATTTGGAATGGTAATTACTTATAAGATATAACTGATATCTAAGAACATTTTCTAAACAATTCGAAATTTAAAAGAGGTGAAAATGCACAAAAAGCGTTCTGAAAAACGTTCTAAATGGCGGTTTCTACACAATCTCAGGAAATACCAAACTGATTTTAAAAATAATGGTGTCAAAATGATGGTAACAACCCTTGCTCCAAAATAGGCTATATTTATGTCGATGCCACTACCCCAAAGGGGATGCAGGAGCAAGAAACTTTCTAAATTACGTTTTTTGCGTTACTAAATGGCGTAGAAATATGAAATTTGAAATATTAGTTACTTATTATAATCTATACTAATATTATAAGCATTAAAGCTATATAGCAAAAGCATAAACTATAAAGCAGATAGGCTATAAAGCATTTCTAAGAACAATTCTTAAAAAATTCGAAATTTAAAAGAGTTGAAAATGCACAAAAAGCGTTAGCTATAAAGCAGATAGGCTATAAAGCATTTCTAAGAACAATTCTTAAAAAATTCGAAATTTAAAAGGGTTGAAAATGCACAAAAAGCGTTCTAAAAAACGTTCTAAATGGTGGTTTCTACACAATCTCAGCACATACCAAACCGATTTAAAAAATAATGGTGACAATCCTTGTTCCAAGATAGGCTATATTTTATGTTGGTGCCACTACCCCAAAGTGGATGCAGGAGCAAGAAACGCTCTAAAAAGGCAATTTTTGCGTTACGAAAGAGCCTGGAAATATGAGATTTGAAATATTAGTTACTTATTAGCTATAAATGATTTCTAAGAATAGTTCATAAAAAAATCGAAATTTAAAAGGGGAGATAATGCGCGAATAGGTTTCTAGAAAACATTCTAAATAGTGATTTCTACTCAATTTTGGGAAGTATCAAATCGATTTCAAAAGTAATGGTTGTAAATTGATGGTGACAGACCACACTCTAATATGACTCTGTTTTATTTTTGTATCACTACCCAGCAAACACATACCTTTCGGCACACGATCTGACCGCAGCCGGCAGTATCGGTTAAGTGTCGGCATGGGCACAGTGGTTTCGGTGAAGTGTCAGAAGCATGTCGGCAACTGAAACTTAAGAATCTACTTTTTCGACTGCGGTTTACCGTAATCGGTCCCCTTATGGTTATATATCGGAAAGCGACTTACAACTGCAAGTGACGCAGGACCGATATGTGATTTTTGATAGTGGCCCGATTAGATTTGCCAACATCGGTCCGAATTCGAATGGAATTTTCAGTCTTAGCCGACATTTTTTTTTTATTTTTCTTAATCTTGCTTGAGTTTGAGTTTTGATAAGATATGTATATTTCATGTATTTCATATAAAATTCTAACAGTGATAAACAAAAAAAAAGTCAAAATTAGCCTATATTTATTTATTTAAAAAATGTTGTTATTGAATTCATTTTAAAAAAGGACTTTCAATTATTTGAATCATCAAAATAGTTTTTTAAATCGCTCCTTAAAATTATTATTCATTATAAACTTAATCGTAGAAAAAATATAAATTAATTGAACTAATTGTCTAATTATATATTCATTTTAAAAGCAATAGCTATGTTTCTTATTTTATTTAAATTTCAGATTATTAAAAAAGTGTTTAAAATTATTTTACAAGCTATAAAAATATAAGAAAAACTACCCAACTTTTTAGCATTAAAATTTAAAAGAAAGATCCAGAAATATCTCACTTCAAAAAAATTATTTACCCCCCCCCCCTCCCCCCCCAAAAAAGATAAATTAATATTTCTATTTTATTTGATGATTAAAAAATGTTGATAAGTAAAAGAATGATTATTTTACATAATCACTAAAAATATATTCTACATTAAATCATCAAATGACAAAAAATGAACTCTTATTCTAATTAAAAGAGATTAATTACCAACTTATTTTTTTATTAAAATTAGTTTTTATGTGTTACAAATATATATTTCTTGAATTAACACATTTAATTACATCATAATTCCAAAAGAGAAAATTGTATTCAGAGAAAAACCTCTGAAATTCACTTATTTTATTTAATAAGCATTCTTAAATTTATAAGAAATATTCAGAAATACCCCCATTTAAAAATTATCTTCCAAAAGAAAAAAAATGTAATTAATATTTTTATTTTATTTTTAATTAAAAATATTGAAAAGTAACAAATTAATATTGGAACATACTCATTAAATATATGTTCTATTTTAAATCATCAAAACAACATAAAATGATTTACAGTCGGACCTCTATTTAACGAACCTCTATTTTGCGAACTTTAACTTGAAACCAAGATCATTTTTCAAATTTCTTCGTAAAATAACCTCCAAATAGCGAAGTGTATTCTCTATTTAACGAACTTTTCCTTGGGATCTAATTTTTTCTTCTCCCGATTTCTTAAAATATTACTGGACATTTCAAACTTATTCTTTCTGTTAACACATTTTATGATGATCAATGACCATGAACAGGTCTTACCAGGCACCTAACTCACCGAGAGCAGTAAAATTTCTGTGATTCTTTGCTTTCCATCCAAGAAGTGCAAGCTTTCAGTATTTCCTTTTAACCCTCAATGGAGCTGTCCCATGACCTTAAACTATAATTTCCCGTTTTCTAGATAGTTGATCATGATCAATCGTGTTGATAATTTCGGTTCTTGTAGCTCAAAAATGTCAAAGCGAAAGTGCTTGAGCATCAAAGAAAAAAAATTATCCTTGATGAGGTGGATAAAGGCGGGAAGAAAAAGAATACTGCTTTAAAATTTGGTATTCCCCCAAACAACTTATCAACCATAATAAAAAATCGTGATTTTAATGTAAAGTTATTTTTTTAACTGAAAATACAGTGTATTTCCAGGCAATGTTTTGTTTCATTCTTATTTTCCTTGCAGTTTTCTTTTTGATGGGTAAAATAAATAAAACAAATAGATATAATTTATTAAAAAAGTGTGACTAATTATTTTTTTTTAATTATATTTAGTGTTTATGGACTTAAATTACGTTTTATGTAGTTTAAAGTATTTTAAAAAGTGACTCTCTACTTAACGAATTTTCCATATAACGAACTATTTTTCGGGATTTAGCTACTTCGTTAAATAGAGGTCCGACTGTATTATTCTAATTAAAGTTATTAATTACCAAATTTTTATTTATTAAAATAAATATTTCCCTGTTAAAAATATATATTTTATAAATTAACGCTACGCATGTAATTAAATTATAATTCCTAATAAGAAAATTTGATTAACTGAACAAAACCTCAAAAAATATTTTTTAATACTTAATTATTATTAAATTTCTATATGTTCATAGTTATTTTTAATTATATCTATATCTTAATTATTCTTAAATTCGTTAGCTTTAACGAATTCGCTAAGATATTTATTTCATTCATTTAAATATTAAATTATTTTAAATACACGCGCATAAGACAATTATAAATAAATAAATACATAATAAAATAAAAGCACTTCAAATTTCTAATTTTTCAATCTACCGTTTACCTTCAACAACAAACTATTCCGTATCGATATGTCTTCCCCTTATTACCTCATATAATCCTCCCCTGATCAAGTCTCCATAGCCAAGTGGTTAAGGCGTCTACTTCCTGTCCTTGGGTACGTGGGATCAAACCGAGTCTCTTCCATCGCCGAAACGCGTTCCTTTCAAATATGCATTCCACAATGGCTCATAGATGGCGCCAACAAAACATTTTTTTATGCTGGTTTCGGGCTGCGGCCGGCATTCGTATGGATAGCTATCGGAGTGCGGTTGGCATAGTTTTCTGCCGATACCGGACCGGCTGCGTGCCCTATGAATCGGGCCGCATTCGCGCGCCGTATCAAAAAAGATACGGAACCGGTAGCGGCAACTGATATCGTGCCGAAAACCGCCGGTAGTGGCAAGCGTCTGTCGGCCGATTGCTTACCGATAGCTCTGTGTTTGCTGGGTACCAACTTGTGGTTGCAGGAGAAAAAAACGTTCTAAATTGCGATTTTGTGTTATGGAAAGGCCTAGAATCACGAAATTTTGAATGGCAGTTACTTATAAGATATCAATGATCTCTAAGAACATTTACTGAAAAAAAAAATCGAAATTTAAAAAGGATGAAAATGCGCGAAAAGCGTTGTAAAAAACATTCTAAATTGCGATTTCTATGCAATGTCAGGAAGTACTGAACCGATTTCAAATATAATGGTGTAAAAATGATGGTGACAGCTCTTGCTCCAAGATAGGCTATATTTTATGTCTGTTTCCACTAGCCCAGAGGAGATGCAGGAACTAAAAACGTTCTAAAAATGCGATTTTTGAATGAGGAAAGGACCTAGATTCATGAAATTTTGCATGGAATATATTTATTAAATATAAATGATCTCTAAGAACATTTCTTTAAAAATTCAAAATTTAAAGGGGGTGAAAATGCGCGAAAAGCGTTCTAAAAACGTTCAAAATGCCGATTTGTGAGTAATCTCAGGAAGAATCAAACTGATTTCAAAAGTAATGATAGGCAAATTGATGCTGACAGCCTATTCTCTAACATGATGCTATTTCATGTAAGCGTCACTATCACCTGTAGGTTGCAGGAGCATAAAACGTTCCAAATTTCGATTTTTGTGATCGATAGGGTATAGCAACTTGAAATTAGGCAAGGTACATATTTATTAGATATATATGATCTGTAAGAATAGTTTCGAAAAAATTGAAAATTGAAAAGGGGTGAAGATTCGCGAAAAGCGATCTAAAAACGGTCTAAATTGCGATTTCTAGGCAATCTCAGGATATACTAAACCTATTTCAAAAGTAATGGTTGCAAATTCATAGTGACAGTCCCTGCTCCATCATATTCTATATTTTTTGATGCTGTCACTACCATGTGGGGGTGCAAGATCAAAACATGTTCTAATTTGAGTTTTTTCCATAACTGAGGGGTCTAACATTTTGAAATATGGCATGGTATTTACTTACAAGATGCAACTGCTTTCTAAGAACAGTCGAAAGAAAATTCAAAATTTAAATGGATGAAGTGAGCGAAAAGCGTTCTAAAAACGTTCTAAATTACAATTTTTATGCAATCTTATCAAATACCTAACCGATTAAAAAAAATAATCGTGACAAATTGTTGGTGATAGAACCTGCTCAAGCATAGGCTATATTTTATGTCTGTGACACTACCACCAGAGGGATGCAGGCGCAAAAAACTTTCTAAATATCGATTTGATTTCTGTTATACTGAAGAGGCTAGAAACTTTAAATATGGCATGGTACTTATAAATATAAGTGCCCTCGAAGGACTGTCAAAAATAAATTCGAATTAAAAAGGGGTGATGCGAAGGAAGGTGCGAAAAGCGTTCAAAAAAGTCCTAAATTAAGATTTCTATACAATTTCAGGTAATATAAACCGATTATAAAAGTAATAGTTGCGAATCAATGGTAATGGTCTCTGGTCCTACACAGGCTATATTTTATGCCGATGATTCTACCAACTGGGGTTCACCGGAACAACAAACGTTCTAAAAAAGGCCTTTAAAAGCTTCCTAAATTACGTTTCTGTGGAATATAAGGAAATAACACACCGATTTAAAAATTAATGTTGGCAAATTAAAGGTGACAGTTCCTATTCCAACATAGCCCTTTATGTTGAGAGAGTGGGTAGGACTTGGAATTTGACATGATGGTTAATTTTAAGATGTAAATGTGTTAAGGTGGTTTCTAAAAAATTCAAAACTTCAAATGAATACTGAATTGAGCGTATTAGTTGAGCATAAATGTTTCAAAATATTTTCTAAATTATCTAAAGTCTCATTTCTTCCTAATGCAGTGTAATAATGAAGTTTAGTCAAACTGTGTTTTAAATAGTAATTTTTGCATTATTCCTAAAAGTATGATTTCCTTTAATAAAAATGAGACATATAAATATCACTTGGCATATTTCAAATATTACGCTACAAAGCCGCGGGGTTTGCTAGTCTAATATAATTCTAATTTTATGGAAGGTAACTGAAAACTATGAAGAATCTTTTTTTCTGAATAAAGGGTTTAAAATGATTAAAAAATGGTTTTTTCTAAATGAAAATAGTATCAAAGTATTCCATATTATCCAATTTATGTTTTAGAGGAAAAACATGTGATTTGAGTAGGTTTTTCAAGAGGTTTGTTCTCCTAATGCAAGTATCAAAGAGATCTATAATAAAAATACTTCTTAGAATTACAAAATGTCAAGGGAGTTTTGCCTCTAGAAGATCGAAAAACGAAACAATTTTAGCATTTGTTTTCTGCAGTAGAAATAAATATTTTACCTCTGAGATTTTTGCATGTTATTTGTTAGCATTTGAAGAAAATAAAAAAAATAAAAAATTAATAAAAAATTGATGATGTGGCTCAAGTTGCTAGCGTGAGCGCCGTTCACTTCCTAATGGGTGGGGCCATATAGATCTCCATAGATAAGATTTTCTGGAGCTTCCAGCAAATTCAGGACAAAAAGTTGAAAATCAACAATGTAGCTAGCAGCCATTTGAAAAAAAAAAGACTGGTCCTTATTTTCGCACTGTTACATGCTTCTAAAAATATTTATTTTTTTTATTGTGAAAACGGTTAAAAGTGGTCCAAGCCACAATAAATTATATTACCTTTAATTTAAAAAAAAATAGCAAGATCAGTTTAACAGTTTTTACTTTCTGTACCACCCTAGTTTTAAAAAAAATCATAAAAAAAGTCAAATTTTTTCAACCGAAAAAACGTACCTCCTTCCCCTAAAAAGTTGTTTTTTTTACGATTTAGAACAGCTATTTCCAAAATTTGTTCTTCTACTTTTGCTGATTTAAACCAACACTGTGCGGTGCAGTAGTTGGAAACATAAGATGGTAAAATCTGGGTCCAGCATTCAGGCCTGGATAAACCATACCTCCAAACGTTGGAACAAAATTTGACCATCTTATGTTACTACTGCAGTGCGCAGCATCGGTTTAAGTCAGCTTAAATTTAATTGTTATTTTTAAAATATAGTTTATAATGAAATATTGTTTTATAGGCTATGATGGAGCATTTCATTTGTTCTCAAAAATACTTTTTTTTTTAAATCCTTTTTAATTTTTTTAATCCTTTCATAATTTTTTAATCATCGTATTTGAATTGTATCGTAAAAGTATAGCTATGATCCCAAGTATGTCCAGACATAAAAATATTAGTTGAAAAAATGTGATCTAAATACTTTTTACACCAAATTTTGGCAGAGATTTTTTTTTTTTTTTTGTAGCACTAAACACTTTGGTTTAAATATTTTGGCTATTTGAATTTGTTTATAGAGTCTCAAATAGCCTTTTTTTATTTATTTTTTTAAGGAGACCGGTAAAGCCCTATCTCCTCCATGTTAAATTCATCAACTTTATGTACCTTTTTCTCAGAAATGGTAAAAGATAGAGGTCTAGATTTTTCAGAGTAGTTAGAATAACATGATTTACGCATTTTAACACACCATTTTCTTTCTAAGTGAAACTCAAAATTAATTATTAATTAATTATTGAAAGTCATTTTTAAATTAGCAATTTTGGCAAGATTTCACTGCCTAAAATGAATAATTCTCAACAAATCATTAAATCCCTGTGTTAAAGTATACAATATTACATAACATAAGTATTAAAAAAAATCTGAGTTCTTAAGTTTAATAGATATTGAAAAAAGGAACATAAACATGAAAAATCCAAGTTTTGAGAAAAGTCAATTAAAGATTTAAATGGCCATTAAGCTGTGATGTACTCTTAGAAAGAATGACTAATTTCAACAGTTATTTTTTATATATAAACATGTGTGACACATCGCTGTAAAGATAAAAGTTTAAACTATTTAATAATATAAAAAAGTAATATTCAATTTATTGGTTGAATTTTGCTTTTCCGGTCCTCTTAAGGGGATTCTTCACGCACTTGAAAACACACGCTCCGTAATGTTAATCGTACGGGCAGGTTATTTTTGAATTTCTCGTTTCAATTTGAATATTTTTAAACGATTTTTTTCCATAGGATAGCTGATCTCAATATTTAATATGATTCTTTTTTACTTTTTCTATTTTGGTTGCAGATTTTTTTAAAAAGGTACTTTCAGTTTCCAAATCGGTTTAAAACTGAAAGTACCTTTTAAAAGAAATCTGCAACCAAAATCGAAATAGTGAAAAAGAGTCATATTAAAGATTGAGCTCATCTATCCTATGCAAAAAAATCGTTTAAAAATATTCAAATTGAAACGAGAAATTCGAAAATAACCTGCCCATAGGATTAACATTACGGAGCGTGTGTTTTCAAGTGCGTGAAGAATTCCCTGAAGTAAATGCACAAAGATTCAGTCTCCTGTAGAAAAGAAATGTTTTAATTTCTACCTGAAGAATTATAAAATGCAGCTGACCACATACATTTTAGTCATAACATTTAGTAATCACATAACATTTAGTTCAAATATATGAATCACTTTTCACAATATTTTTAGTAATGTAAAAAATACCAACAAGGAAAACATTTTATCTTCTTCAGTTTCTAGAATTTTCGTTTCAGAAATTTATAATTTATAGAATGAATCACTTTCCATGCATTATGGCTTACTTGATCATTTTTTTAAATTATTTAATCTCAAACATATTTCTCTTCACTAAAATTATTTTGTTAATCATTTTCATTCTCTTGTCATACTTACTTGACTTTATCTTCATGAATTTCAAAATGCATGCATTAATTTAACGAGTTTACATTAAAAAATGTAATGTTTCTGAAAAATGAATATGTCATTATTTATATGACATGGTGTTTTACAATTTTTGTTTTCAGATGTCTAATATTGTGTTGTTGATTTTTTTAATTTTAAATTCTACTTTTCATATTTTGGAGACACTAAAATATTTTTAAATCATGTTTTAAATGTACTATAACTTTCAAATTAAAAGAAGTCAAAATTAGTTAGTGATTTTTCATAACAATAATACATCATGTTTTGAAATTTCTAATATTTTATGTTTATCTATTATAATTTAGCACAGAAGATATTTTTGAAATTATCTTCTTTTTGAAATTGAAAATATGCATTAATTTAACTCATTTACATCACATGATTTTACAATATGTATTGTGCATCATCCTTTAAGAGGAGAATTGCACAATTTCTGAAAAAGTTAAACTCTTCCTATCTCAACATTTCTGGACTAATGAAAAACAGTAAATGTTTTAATTTGAATTTATTAGTATAGATATGGGGTTTCCAAATGACCGCGTGTTATCAAATTAATGTGGACAGTTTATTTACTTTTTTTAATATGACTCATCATGCGGGAATAAATGTATAACTAATGTGCAAATGTATGTATACTAATAAAATAAAGTTTCGCTCTGCATGTGTGTCTGTCTGTGTGCGATGGCTAGCGAAATCTACCGCACGTAGAAGTCTGACATTTTAGGTGAGGTTAGTCCAAGACAGGCCCTGATGCACCTGAGGCTCAGTTTTTTTAATTTTTCAAGGGCCGGGGTTCCTAAGCCCTTTTAAATTAATTTTTATGCACAGAATTGTTAATAACTTGCTCCCTTTTTAAACAAACTTCTTCGTTTTGGGGGAGCTTTCAAAATGTAGTTGTTCTCGCCATTCAGTTTCCAGTTATGACCCTGGACCCTTGGGTCCCGATACAAAGCCCCTTGAAGTTTTGCGCTACTAAATTGTTAATAAATTGCTTCCTTTTAATCTGATCTTCATTTTTTGGATCTTTTTTCCATTTACTTATTCTCATGCTTCTATATTCCAGTATGTTATTCCATTTCCCTGGGCCCCCTAGGGAATCGCAGGGCCCCTTGAACTTTTTGAGCGCCAAGCATTTTTCACCCCCTAATTTTCTCACCTTCTAAGTGCATAATTTTATTGTTGAGTCTTGAGTTCTTATTCCTGGACCAACAGCCTCATACTTTGATTGGGGACCTAAGGAATAGCAGGGCCCCTTGAACTTTTTGAGCACCAAGCATTTTTCACCCCCTAATTTTCTCACCTCCAAAGTGCATAATTTTATAGTTGAGTCTTGAGTTCTTATTCATGGACCAACAGCCTCATATTTTTATTGGGGCCCTCTTTTTAAACGTTATCCAATCTTTTGTGCATTTCTTTACAATATTATTCTAACGAATAATTCGTACCCTATGCTTAATTTTGACTAATTGATGTTCTAAAGCACTAAGTACTAAGTCATTTTAACACGTTTTCATGTTAAGGCCTTTTTACATAATGAGTTGGCTCCTTTTGAGCCCCCTATTAAAGCTCCCTTAAAAATGGTCCGATTCACTAGCTTTTTTTTTCAAACAACTTCTTAGGTCCTCCAGTTACTAATCCTTTTTCCATTTAGTTAGTCTCACGTCGTTACATTCCAATTTAGATCCAAATAAATAAGTCACAATCTTAGCTTATAGACTTCTTTGAAATAGGTATTTTTTTAAATTGCGAAATTATATGCCCAAGCCTTTTATCTATATATGTTTGTAACGTACAAAATATAGGGCGCAAGACGCAAATGGGTACATAATTCCTATTAGACATTTAGAGGCCAGTTATTTTTTAAAGTCCTTTTCAAGATGATTTTGAAATAATTTTTTTTAGCCTCAAATGCGATTATTATTAATTTATTATTAATAATACTTGTAATGTTAATAGCCTCTGTAAAGAAAAAAATAGATTGTTATTACTTCATTAAATACTAATTATAGTACATAATATACAATTTAAAAGCTTAATTTATATAAATTTAGACAAAACATATAATTATGCATTTTTCCACATATGGATATTCCCATATTTAGTGCGTTTACATTTTATATAATAAATACGAAAATATTTTAGCGTATTTTTTTTACTAGTTTTCCAGTTCATTTTGCAAGATTTTACCGAGAAATTTCAGAAGACAAAAATTCAGGCATAAATGAGTTAATAACACAGGTCTGCAATGGATGTTTGTTGTTTTTTACGGGCGATTATATACGCGAGAGGCATAGGCCATGGGGTGAATTATCGTTCGTCGGATGTCTTATAAGGGAACCTGATCGGTATTGACGCATGTTTCGAAAGAAACCCAGGGAAACGCCAACAGTTAGACTCAAGAGCGCTACATGGGTTCAAACCTCGGAGTTCCCATGGGTTCAACCCCTGGGGGGGGAGAACCCATGGGTTCAAACCTAGGGGCCCAACGGCCCCTAGGGGGCCGTTGGGCCCGGTCCAGGGCCCCTTGAACTTTTTGTGTGCCAAGCATTTTTCACCTCCTAATTTTCTCACCTTCTAAGTGCATAATTTTATAGTTGAGTCTTGAGTTCTTATTCCTGGACCAACTGCCTCATACTTTTATCGGGGCCCTAGGGAATCGCAGGGACCGGTCCAGGCCCCTTGATCTTTTTGAGCGCCAAGCATTTTTCACGCCCTAATTTTCTCACCTTCTAACTGCATAATTTTATAGTTGAGTCTTGAGTTCTTTTTCCTTGACCAACAAACTCATATTTTATAGGGGCCATAGGGCCCTTTTATAAACATTATTCAATCTTTTGTGCATTTCTTTAAAATACTATTCTAACGGATAATTCGTACCCTATGCTTAATTTTGACTAACTGAAGTTCTAAAGCGCTAAGTACTAAGACATTTTAACCCGTTTTATGTTAGGGACTTTTTAAAAAAATAAGTTGGCCCCTTCTGGGCCCCCTATTATAGCTCCCTTAAAAATGGTCCTATTCGCTAGCTTTTTTATTTTTGAAACAACGTCTTAGGTCTTCCAGTTACTAAATGAATGACAAAAAAAATTTCTCAAACTTCAGCTACCACCAATTTTCAGTATTAATCGCCTTCTTGGGGACATTGGTGCGGATTTTTTTTAAATGGTCCGGGTTTTTTGAGATTTTCTTTAACATAGATTTAGAGTCTTCTGATTACTTTAATAAATGCTAAAAATATCTTTATATCCAACTACATACCAGTTAAGTCCCTAGCCCTTTGGGGTCCCTTTGAAATTTTTGCACCATAAATTGTTAATAAATTACCCCCTCTTAATACAATGTCACATTTAGATTCATTGAAGGTTAGTATCATGAGACCAGGCAACGCCGGCCGAGTCACTTAGTTAATAAATCTAATGATTAAATCAAAAATTTGAAGATTATTCTAATTTTAAATTGATCCGAACTCATGGAAGATATAATCAAAAAATATATGCACATTATGCACGCGAAAATAGTATTAAAGGATCAGGTTAGTTTCCAATTATGCAATGCCATATGATTTTTTTCTTTTTCTTGGTCAAACAATATATTATATTTTAGTGAATATTAAAATCAAGATTGTTTTAATAAAGCAAATAAATAGTGTTGGAGAAAATACTTCTCTTTATTTGGTACTCTATACAGATAAATGTCATGAAAATTTCAGACAACGAAAAATGAAAGAAGTAAAAAAAAAATAGTTTCTATTTAAAAGTAATCAAGAAACATTCTTCAAAGAATAGCATTTCTTTGCAATCTTCCGTCATAGTGTTTTACAGAAGAATGTTTTGTAATTTTTAATAGTTAACGAACTAACATTATATAGAGAAACAATTTTGTGTTAGAAACTTGTTTAAATAAATATTTACATAAACTTCTTTTTCATGCTTTGTTTTTCTCTTTTTAAACCAAATTATTCATATATTGTTAACGAAATATGTTACGAGGATTATTTTTAACTATGCTTTGTTCAATAATAATATTCATATTTTTAAAAGATTGTTCTGTTTGAACATCAAGTATCACATATTTTCAGCCATATTTTTTTTAAATTATAAATTTCTTTCTTTTAGATTTCATCATTTTTAATCAAGACATATTTAGTATAATGCTATACGCGGTTCTTTTCGAATCACGTTAAAATTTATTATTTATTGTCGAAATAACTTTAATAATTTAAAAAAGAAATAAAAAATAAAATTAAACAAATGAGATCTTCATATGTTTCCTCATAGCATTTACATAAAGTATTTTTTAAATCAAATTTTAATTAACAGTTGGTGCTACACTGCACTAACTGAAACTTGCTCAAACTAACTATACACCTGGACTAAGAAAAATTAGATTTTTCTACGTTTTTAGTTTACAAGTTGTGATAAAAAAATATTATATTTCCATGTTTTTGAGTTTTATGTGGTTGAGACAATGTAGGCCATCTATTGATTAGATTTAAAATTATATATATATATATATATATATATATATATATATATAAAATTTGCGAACTACCTTATAAAATATGTTATTGTATTATTGAATTTTAGCCTTTTGATTACATTCCAGGTCTGGCGACTTTTTTACCCGACTGCCAAGAAGGTTATGTGTTTCACACGTAACTGGGTATGTGGATTTCTTTATAGCCTCGATACATCCCAACGGCTGGATGGATTTTAATGAATGATGTCTCTATCAGTTTGTCTTAACCGTCCAATGGGTATAGGCTAGTTTTTGTTTTTATAAATTCAAAATGGCGGCCGTAAAATACAAAATGATGGTAGAGACGGAAAAAAAATTTTGACGCACCATATTAAGTGGCATATCATTGGATAGGTCTTTCAAAATAAGGACGATGTTTCATTGGCTATTTTACAGTCAGAAGCTCTGTTTAAATATTACCTAACCTGGAGGCTGTCTAGGTAGGACCCATAGCTTTACTGCAATTCATTCTTCATGGACATCTATAGGCCTCTTCAAAACACAACTTAAAAGTCATCAATACAAGTAAATAAAAAAATCGGTAAGTAATATAAAAAATAGTTTCACATCGGTGAGAAATAATTAACTAGTTCGCTTTCTATGCAGGTGGGTTTTTTGATTTTTTAAATTCAATTTTACTTGTTTTATATTTAATCGTAATACAATTTTAAAAAAAAATCTTTTTGATAGATTTCTCTTTAAGATATCCTGGTATAAGAGTATGGCACAAATTAGTTTCAAAAAGCGATACGAATAGAGCAAAAAACGTTTCCAGGGACGTCCCACACAGTAATCAAAAGTTAAATTTCGGGTACACTTTTTAGGACATCCTTTACGAAATATACATGAAACAAATGTCCTTTTCCTATGTATTTATGTATTTCTTCAATATTTTAATAAAATAAAAGATAGAAGATAATTAAGTACAGGGTGCGGAGAAAGTATTGATAGTAAAATCAATCTTTACTACAACACCATAGATACAATTATTTCAATAATTTTTATTGCGTAAGATTAACAACTAAGTATCAATTGATATTCTATCATTCATTTTCGATTCGGTCTTCTTTTACCTTGATACACTCGCGGAGAAAGTGCGGGAAGGCATCCACGGTGCGCCGCAAATAGTCCGTATCGAGACCGTTCCATTTACACGTCAGAGCAGCTTTCAAAGAAGGGATATCTTTGTGAGAATTAGCACATGCTCTTGCTTGCAACATTCCCATACTGAGTAATCAAGTGGATTAAAATCAAAAGTATTCGGAGAAGTATTCGGAGGAAAGCGAAACAGTTTCTGTCTCTTATCAATTAAACAAATTTAAAAATGTTAATTATACTTCATAATCTAAAATTGTGTATGTTATTAAGCATATTATCCTACCATTTGCACAAAATAGCGTCCTTGTATTATTATGTAGAAATGAGCCTTGACCTATACTTTAAAGACAAAATACTTGCTTCCATATTTAGGTTCTTTAAATAAAAGAAAAAAGTAAATAAAAATTGCCAGATATATGAAGATAAAAAAGGAAATAAGAAAGTTTAAAGATCAAATAAATGTTGGCTGAAATACCATAAATAATACTTCTGTTAGAAAAAACAAAAAGAAGAAAAATGAGTAAAAAGCTGAAAACTGTTAAAATCATGCTTATCTGCAAAGATTCCAGAAATCCAGGTAAGTCTATAGTTTCAATAATACAGCTATAAGTTGAATAATGAAAAAAATATATCCAATAACTCAATTATTCTGATTTTAAACAGAAAATGTGTTAAATGTATAATTAAATCAATATCAATAAAGTTAAGTTTAAAACAATGATAGCAATATAGGCTAAATTATTTAAGAAAACTATTTACTAATAAAAAATTGTGGATTGCTTGCTTAATTAAACATTTTTAGTAAGTTATTCTTCAGTTTTTTTAAAAACTCTATACGTTTAATGTGCATGAATTTTTGAATAGATAAGGTAACAATTTATTTATTTATTTATTTATTTTGCAAGGAGTGTATTTTCATAAATAATTCTCTAGTTTATCTAACTGTAAAAAAAGTCACGTGATCAAAGGAGCAAAACTTTTTTTGAAGTATATTTTACAATAAATATAATTAGACATTATGTACATATATTTCACACATTCGTTAAAAACGTTCGTTAGTAACGCAAAATAAGTGCAATAAAAATAATTTTCACAGTTGACTATTGCATAATTGTATTTTTAAAAAACTTTCTTCGTTAATGTAATTACTTTAAGCGTAAGTGTAGCATTTATTTAAACAATATAGAAGAAAATAACCCAACAATTAAAACTAAATTAATAAAAAAGTGTAATTAAACAGGATCATGCTTAGACTCTATTAGTCACGATTTTGCTTCTTTTAAATCAGCGACATTTCACAGTCTTCAAGAACAATGCCGAGTAAATTACGACAAAATTAACACAAAAATGTTTACTCTTGATTAAGCCTAATTAAAGTTTTTGCACTATTTTAGTTTAAGTGGCTATTTTGTTCAATTATATCTTTGAATTGCTCAATAAGTTCTCGATGTATCTGTTTTTTAAGAATTAAATACTAATATTAATAAACGGTTATTATTTGAGGTTCTAACTAACCATCAGTAGTAATCTTAGTAAAAGTGAAGATGAATTGGAACCTGCAAAGCGCAAAGAAGTATAATTTTTTAATTTTTAATTAGTCTTTTTGCATTTTAAGAATAAACTTAATGTAAATTTTCGTTGTTCAAGTAAAAAGAAAAAAAAATAAAGTACTGTTTTTATAAAAATTAAATTTTAATTTAATAAGAAGAAGGAGAATATTAATATAAATATTAATAGTATTAATAATGATAATAATAACATACAATGATGAAACTTTTGATATATTTAGTTAGAAGTAAAATAATTTTTTGCATAAAATTTAAATAAATGTACAGGTGGTTGAACAAACAAGTCGGAAATTGCACGTCAAACATAGCAAATGAGGTGCGTTCGTACTATAACTTTTATAAAAATTCAGATTTTGTGCAATAGCTGTAGTACTCATATGCAAAAATTCATGAATACAAATTTATTATGATTATATATACCATTAAATTCAGTAATACGGAAATAATATGACTCCATCTTAATTATGCCGTAATCATTATGCAACCTAGAATGATTACATATCATTGGATATCATTGATTTAATAGAATGCAGAAAAGGTTTATTAATATTTTTAAAGTTTTATTTCGATTTTTTATAAAAATTTGAAATGACTCAACAGAATTCTGTAACGAATATATATATATATTAAATTTTAAACCATTCGGCTGGGAAGTTGTTGCGCTTCTATATGAAGACAGACAGAAAGATGGACGGACGGACCAGACCATTATTATAGATTCTACGTATTTATATAATTACGAACGCACCAAAAAAGAGGGTGAAAGAGTACACCTTATAGATTTTAATCACAAATTTATTGCATAAAGAAAACGAAAACAGTCAGCCAACTGGAAATTATGTTTTTATTAACTTATTTTTTATAAAAATGGATTGACTGCGCACAGAAATCCTTGCATGATCTGTATAAGAAAAGAATAAGTTTACAAACATACAGATCCGTCAATCTATCTACTTCAACTAGATTTTTACTTTAGCGATCATTGCAGGAATCGCCATGGTAACGTAGACCAATCGTATCACAGACCTATTAATCGTGACGAATCCGATCTCCTGAATTCTTGTGGACTTCAAGGAACATAAATATAAAAAGTTATCCAGACATCATTTTTCCAGCACTGATGCAACCTACGCTTTCCTTATACGTACTTGCATACAAACACTTACTTTTGCGATCTAATTTGAAGTCTTCAGTACATTTTAAACGTAGGAAATGAATGATACGGAAAGTAATTCAGTAGAGAAGTTTAGGAATTTTTCCCAGTTAACGTTACGCTTCTTACTAATTATTGCAAAACGAACTGCATGGCATGTAATTTATAGGCATGACTCAAAATTTAATTGCCCGATTAAGTTAATATTTTGGATTTGGATATTTGAAGATTCTAAAAATATTTTTTTTTTTGTTTTTATAGGCTACAATACAATATTTTTAATTTTAAATTTTGAATGATATATAATTTAATTAAATTTCGAAAAACAATATATATTGTAACCTATAAAAACATTAATAGAAATCGATTTCGTTAAGCTTCAGTTACGCGAATCGAAAATATAACTTCGCTCCGTAAGTAGTTTTTGAGTTAAACTTCAGGCATTAAAATTTTCTTTGGTACTATTTATATTGAATTTGACATTAGTAGTTCAAAAATTTGTAACTGTAGTCTAAGATGGTGCAGGAATGCCCACTTCAGCTATTTCATGAAATATCAAAAAATGAAGAGATTTAAGGCATGATTTTATACTTTATTTATTATAATCTTAGATTATTAAGATAATAAAAAAATGGATTCATCAACTTACAAAAAACACTTTCGATATTATTTGAAATAAAAATTAAATTTAAAAAATCAGAAAAACTCGACTGCGTAAAAAGCGATCTAATTGATTATTTCTCATCAGTGTGAAATTATTTTGCATATTACTTACCTTTTTTTTTTTATTTACTTGTAATGATGACGTTTAAGTTGTGTTTAATTGTTAGTTCCTATCTATAAACTCTGTTTTGATGAGGCCTGTAGATGTCTATGAAGGTTACAGTAAAGCTAGTGATCCTACCCTACACAACTTTCAGGCTGTGTAAGATTTAAACGGAGATTCTGACTGTAAAATAGTCAATGAAACATAGTTTTAATTTTGAAAGACGTATCCAATGATATTCCACTCGATAGGGTGCGTAAAAAAAAAATTCCGTCTCTACCGCTATTTTGTATTTTACGGCCGCCATTTTAAATTTACAAAAACAAAACCTAGCCTATAACCATCGGACAGTTAAGACGAATCGATAGATACCTCATTCATTAAAATCCATCCAGCTGTTGGGATGTTTCGAGGGTATAAAGAAATCCACATACCCAGATACGCTTGAAACACAAAACCATTTTTGGCAGTCGGGAAAAAAGATTATCCTTCTGAATACGCACTCTTATACAACCATTGAAGGCTCAAGAGCGCAGTCAAGTATGCAAGAATGCGCAATATATAAAAATGAAGCGTTTCCCTTACAAACGTCACATT
This sequence comes from Maratus speciosus, assembly GCA_963932465.1. Lineage (NCBI taxonomy): Eukaryota > Metazoa > Arthropoda > Arachnida > Araneae > Salticidae > Maratus > Maratus speciosus. The sequence continues at coordinate 522,272,088 of OZ010790.1, read as the reverse complement.
TGTAGCCACCATAACCTGCGTAGTCTGTGCGTTCTTCGTGCCACCAGTCTCTGAAAAAAATGCCCTCGATCAACAATTGGTTTCATTACGATCATCTACAATTGGTTCTCAATTTATTTCTGAGCAACTTGGACATATCCACAGTTTTTTATTTAGTATAGTTTTTGGTTTCTTAGGTTTACTTTTAGTCTTTTTGTTTGTTTGTTTGTTAAAGGTTTTTGGCTTATTCCGCAGCGCCAACTTTAATCTGTCCTTTGTGTGGTGATCTGCTTAAAATTTAAGACTTTCTGCCCCACTTAAGTGGGTTAACCCCGTGTGATGGGTTCAAAAAATCTATTTTTTCTTTTTGCATAAATTGATTCCTTTTCATGTTAGAATACGATAGCAAAATAATTTTCTAAAATTCGAAATTGTTATAAAGATATAGAATTTAGAAGAAGCAAATGTTTGGAGCGCCGAGTTAAGTGGCTTACACAGGAATAGAAGGAAGTTTCTAGAGTCACTTATTTTGTCGTTACGAAAAATGCCAGAATGGAAGGCAGAGCAGAGCAATCCGCATTGATAGACCTCCAAGAAGAAGAGGAAGGAATGCTCTATGGGCCAGGCATCGCAGGTTGATGGTACGTTAAGATATTCATCATTTTAACCATATTTGAAACTTTAAACGCGTTTTTATCAAAATATTTTTTTTCAAACTTTCCTCCATCATATCTCGAGAACGATTTGACCGATTCATTTGAAATTTATAGAGTAGACTCAGCACATATAGACGGACGGCGTGAACTAGGATCATCAGAAAATTCCGAATAATTTCTATTTTTCTCGTAACGAAAAATTAAAAAAAATAACATGAAATTTGTAAATTTTTTTTTGTAAATTTTCAGAAGTCTATCAAAAACCCAATTTTTAATACTTTCAACTGATTCTAGTTCATTTGATACATTTAGGCTTACAGATTAAAAAGCCGTTTTTTTCTCTCTTACAGATAACCCAATCAGCCGAAATCGTGGAAGAAGTGAGCATCCTTTTTTTGGAGGCAGGTGTCTTCAGAGTGGTGTAACTAACGTTCTGATAAAGATTTTTGCTTGAAATTTATTTCACATATTCTTAAAAAAACAATAATTGCATAATTTAAAACTCAAAGTTCTATTTTTTTATTTGTCGTCAAAAACAAATTCCCCAAAAATGCTTAAAATACAGGCTGTCACACGGGGGAACCGCCTTAATATAATATCGCAGTAAATATGATACGCTGACAACTCCGTTAATTTGACTTTAGATGAAGTTATTGAAGTCGAAGACATATCTTGCGAAACCTAAGTTGTATTTACTTCACACTGAGTGCGTGACTTTTATTTACACCGCTTTCCCTGCATTTTCTGAAATATCATTTTTGTTAAAAGCTATTCCGTTTCCTCCTCAATTTCAGTGTTTTGTTGTCGAATTGACATATTTGGTTCAACAAGTTTAGATTCTAACGGTCTTTTAGTTATGCTGCTTGCTCAAAATCAGTATATAAAAAATAGTATTATTTGAAACGCTATTACTTTATCCCTGTTTTAGCAACGGTAGCAGTTTTCCAAGAAATGTGCTCACTTTTGCACACTTTAGCACTGCGCACTCTTGCACTATCGTCACTAAATATCTTTGAAACATCAGTAATGCCGATAAACAAATCCAAATCACTTAGGTGGCAGGTATGCCGATAAACAAATCCAAATCCCTTAGGTGACAGGTAGTCCAATAATAACCTAATTCATAGAAACCAAAAAACGTAAATTAGCTTTGTAACCTTTATTATGATCTATCGTCACTAAATATCTTTGAAACATCAGTAATGCCAATAAACAAATCCAAATCACTTAGGTGACAGGTAGTCCAATAATAACCTAATCCATAGAAACCAAAAAACGTAAATTAGCTTTGTAACCTTTATTATGATCATGTTTCCAAAAACCATAAATACTTTTGCGAGAAAGCCAAAATCACTTTTTCTCTTCTACATCAATAAAAATTTCAGCAACATTCGCCGTTTTATTTCACCATAAACTTATAGTGTCATTACATTTTTTAGAAATGTCTCTAATTGTAAAACTCTGTTTTGGATTTAGATATTTGCTCTGCGTACTCTTGTACACCGCAGAGTCATCCACCACCTTACCCTAAAATTCGAAAACTTACTTGGCCGAATGACTTCCCGTTTAGTATCTGAGTAAAATTTACAAAAAAATCCAAGATGTGAAATTCATGTAACGAATGAAATTCGCATGGAAATTGCCAAACAGCAAAACTGTCTAGAAGTACCAACAAACCAAAAATATTTTCTTAACTCTGAAACGTTCTTCTAATCGATGTAGTAACCGGTTTTTAAAAATATGAATTTTAACTGTTTCAAATATACCGGCGAACGCAGGTCACTTCGCTCTTCACTGAGACGATATTTTATCTACGCTAAGAGTATCTAAACGTTCCAATTATAACACACTCTTTTTAGGGAATCTCAATAGATCAAATTTACATGACCTACAAAAATTTTAGAATGTTCGGACAAGTAGAAAGATTCTTTGCAAAATAAAAAATTGTTAAATTTTCCACGAAATCCGTAACAACTGGAGTGATTCGTAGTGTTTTTGTCCCTTTATGGCGCAATTTTAGATGTACCGACAAGACAAAATATGTCCTTAAAGCAAAAACCTTCTTCTAAGCAATAGTATAATCGGTTCTTGAAAATATGATTTTTAACCCTTTCAAATACACCAACGAACGCAGGTCACTTCGCGCCTCAGGAAGACGATATTTTTTCTACGGTAAAAGTAACTAAGCGTCCGTATTTTAAAACAATCTTTACATAACATCTCAATAAACCCCATTTACATCACCTTCAAAAATTTTGATACGTTCGAATGAGCAGATTTTTTTTTTTTTTTTCAAAATAAAATGTACGAAGATGTCGACGAATTCAGTAAAAATCAGAGTTTTCCTTCCCGGTTTCACTCGCTTCCGTTGCGGATAGACTCCAAAAATCAAATTACAGAGACTAAAATACCAAATTGCATATTCTTTCAATTCAACATTTTTTCGCGATTTTTGCATTTAAAAATATAAATTCAGACAAAATGGAGTTAAAGATATAAAATCACACAAATTGGGCGTTCATTTAATGGTCATTCATTATCGGCTAGCGGGTCAGGTAGTATTTAAATAATTCTGTTCAGATAAAATAAAAAATAATTAATAACTGATAATCGAAATTCGCCTTTATATTAAGAAGCTAAAGAATATCTAACAGTAAATAATAAAAAGCTGTGCAGAAAAGCAAGATTTTCAATAAAAAGGCAAATAAAGCCCAAAATATTTGTTCATTCGGAATGCATTCCAACTACCCATACAATTTTAAATTAGAAATGTTAGTTTCATTTTTAATCTCTCTCGGAAATATGTCTGTTATGACCACATTTAAAATAACGTGGATACTGAAGAAAATGCCTCCAAAATAAGCCAGATAAATAGTCTGTCGAAAGACTCTTTTGAAATAGTATTTATGTGAAGAATTGAAGCTTTTCGCATTTCGTTAATTAAAGACAGTACAAAGGATGAAAGATATAAATATGTTGCCATGAAAAGTTTCTTTAAAAAAGAAAAGTAACTTTTACTCCGTGTTTGTGTCAGCAATGAAAACAGGCTTGTTTTATGTTTTTCTTAAAAATATTTGTTTTTTCCTCTTGCGAATTTGTTTCCGATAGCATATTATAAATTTGCAGACTTCAAATCATTTTAGAAGTTCATTATTTTCTATCTTAAAGCAAAAGAATTGAAAATCGCTTTCATTTCGCAAAAATGAAAAGTCTCTAATCATAAAAAAAATAATCTGAGCAAAAAAGAAGAAATACAGAAAAGAAGAAAAAATATAAAACCCCCAAAGCACTTCATTCTGAAAATAAACAGGCCGAAATAAAAAATTATCATCGCAAATTCTGACTCGTAAACATTTCTTACTCATCACTGGAGCTCTAAAGTTGCAAAGAGCTTCTATGATTCTCGGTATTTCTCACTGCTTTGCAAAATATTAAAATAATTAACATTTATGCATTTTAATATATATATATTTAAATATTTTTTTTGAAATAACATTAAAAAATTAATACTTGATAATCGAAATTCCTCTTTACTTTAAGAAGCCGAAAAGTCTCTAAAAATAAATAATAAAAAGCTATGCAGAAAAGCTTGATTTTCGAAATAAAAGCAAATAAATGTAGCCTAAAATATTGGTTCATTCGGAATGCATTCAAACTACCCACCCAATTTGAAATTAGATACTTTAGTTTCATTTTTAATATATCTTTGAAATGAGTCTGTAATGGCCATGTTTAAAATAAAGTACCTATTGAAGAAAATGCCTCAAAAATGTTGAAAGATTCTTTTGAATTAGTGTTTATGTGAAGAAATGAAGCTTTTCGCAATTCGTTAATTAAAGACAGTGCAAAGGGTGAAAGCTATAAATAAGTTGCCATCTAAAGTTTCTTTAAAAAAAGAAAAGTTACTTGTATTGCGTGCTTGTATGAGTAATGAAACAGGACTGTTTTATGTTTTTCTTTAAAATATTTGTTTTTTCCTGTAGCGAATTAGATTGTTTCCGATACCATATTATAAATTTGAAGATTTCAAATCATTTTAGAAGTTTATTATTTCCACTCTTAATGCAAGATAATTCAAAATCACTTTCATTTCGCAAAAATAAAAATTCTCTAACCATAAGAAAAAAGAATCTGAGCAAAAAAAGTAGAAAATACAAAAAAGAAGAAGAAATATAAAACGCCCAAAACACTTCATTCTGAAAATAAGCAGATTGTAAAAGATATATACAGGGTGCAAAGGAAAGTCTCTTTAATCTGAAAATACCAGCAAACAGAGAGATCTATTGCCACGTTAGTATTGCCACGTTAAATATAGCCAAAACTAATGGAGGACTCCAGAGAAAAACTAACCTGACCTGTCGCTTCCGCCCAGAATCAGAAACGATTGGATTGTTCCCCACGACAATGCATCCTCTCACGCGTCGCTCGCCGCCGCCTAAGTTTTGGCTATCTTTAACGTGCAATACAGCCGCTAATTACCTAAAGATCCGACCTCGCTCCCAGGACTCCCAGGACTTTTTTTTTGTTCCCCCGGATCAAAAATGACCTGAAAGGGAAGCAATTTGATAGGATTCCAGAGATCCAAACAGCTTCGACGAGGTACTTTAACAGCCTTGCGCGTGAAAACTTCCAGGGATCGTGTGAATAATTGAAAAAACGCTGGCAGCGGTGTGTTGATGCCCGAGGGTCATATTTCGAAGAATTTTAGTTCGCGGTACAAAAATGTTTAATAAATTTTGAATTATCGGACTAGTCTTAAAACATAGCGGAGACTGAAATGAATGCCTCAACAATAAGAGAGATAAATAGTCTGTTGAAAGATTCTTTTGAAATAGTATTTATGTGAAGAAACGAAGATTTTCACATTTCGTTAATTAAAGACAGTACAAAGGATGAAGACTATAAATAAGTTGCCATGAAAAGTTTCTTTAAAAAAAGAAAAGTTATTTTTATTTCGTGGTATCTGCAATGAAAACAGGACTGTTTTATATTTTTCTTAAAAATATTTGTTTTCTCCTCTAGCGAATTAGATTGTTTCCGGTAACATATTACAAATTTGCAGACTTCAAATCATTTTAGAAGTATATTATTTTTTCTCTTAATGCAAGATATTTGAAAATCACTGTCATTTCGCAAAAATGAAAAGTCTCTAACTATAAGAAAAGAATCTGAGCAAAAAAGAAGAAAAAATATAAAACGCCCAAAATACTTCATTCTGAAAATAAACAGATTGTAATGAATTATTATAGCAAATTCTGATTCGAAAACAATCCTTACTGATCTCTTGAGCTCTAATGTTGCAAAAAGCTTCTATGATTCTTCGTATTTCTCACTACTTTACAAAATTTTAAAATAATTAAGAATTAACAATTTGAATATATATATATATACATATATATTTAAATAAATTGTGTTCAGATAACATTAAAAAATTACTTGGTAATCGAAATTCGTATTCACTTTAAGAAGCTGAAAAATCTCTAGAAGTAAATAATAAAAAGCTGTTCAGAATAGCAAGATTTTCGAAATAAAAGCAAATAAATGACGCCCAAAATACTTGTTCATTACTAATGCATTCAAGCTACCCATTCAATTTTAAATTAGAAATTTTAGTTTCATTTTTAATCTCTCTTTGAAATGAGTCTGTTAGGACCATATTTAAAATAACGTGGATACCGAAATAAATGCCTCAAAAATAAGCCAGATAAATAGTCTGTTGAAAGATTCTTTTGAAACAGTATTTATTTGAAGAAATGAAGTTTTTCACATTTCATTAATTAAAGAAAGTTCAAAGGATAAAAGCTATAAAGAAGTTGCCATCAAAAGTTTTTTTAGCAAAGAAAAGTTACTTTTATTGCGTGTTTGTATCAGCAGTGAAAACAGGACTGTTTTATGTTTATATTAAAAATACTTGTTTTTTCCTCCAATGAATTAGGTAGTTTTCGATAGCATATTATAAATTTGAAGACTTCCCATAATTTTAAAAGTTTATTATTTTCTCTCTTGATGCAAGATAATTGAAAACCATTTTCATTTCGGAAAAATGAAAAGTTTCTAACCATAACAAAAAGAATCTGAGCAAAAAACAAGAAATTACAAAAAAGAATAAAAAATATAAAACGCCCAAAACACTTTATTCTGAAAATAAGCATATTGTAATAAAATATTATCATCGTAAATTCTGATTCGTAAGCATTTCTTAATGACCAATGGAGCTCTAAAGTTGCAAAAGTGTTCTATGATTCTCCGTATTTCTCACTACTTTACAAAATATTAAAATAATTAACATTTTTGCATTTAAATATATATATTTATATTTAAATAATTTTGTTCTGATAACGTTAAAATATTAATACTTGATAATCGAAATTCGTCCTTACTCTAAGAAGCTGAAAAGTCTGTAAAAATAAATAATAAAAAGCTGTGCAGAAAATCAAGATTTTCGAAAAAAAAGCAAATAAATGAAGTTTAAAATATTTGTTCATTCGGAATGCATTCGAACTACCCATCCAATTCTAAATTAGAAATTTTATTTTCATTTTTAATCTCTCGTTCAAATGAGTGTGTTATGGCCATATTTTAAATAATGTAGCTATTGAAGTACATGCCTTAAATATAAGCCAGATAATACACTGTTGAAAGATTCTTTTGAAATACTATTTATGTGAAGATATAAAGCTTTTCACATTTCGTTAATTAAAGCCAGTACAAAGTATAAAAGCCATAAATAAGTTGCTACGAATAGTGTCTATTAAAAACGAAGACTTACTTTTATTGTGTGTTTGCATCAGCAAGGAAAATATGACTATTTTATGTTTTTATTAAAAAAGTATTTGTTTTTTCCTTTAGCAAAATAGATTGTTTCGGGTAGAATATTGGATATGTGGAGACTTATCATTTTAAATGTTTATTATTTGTTAGTCTTATTAAAATTTGAATTCCTCTTTCTCAAATTATGCAAGCATTTTACATTCAGATTAATTACATATTTTACGTGAAAAACTGTAAACTAATTAGTTACAGCCTATAAAACATGTATAATTTTTTTTCATGATTTTTCTTTTAAAAGTCTATAAAGATATAGATTTATAAAATAGTCGAAATAGTTGAATACTGGTTGTTGTCATTCATTTCAGTATTTCACAATTTTCATATCCTTATCTATATGAAAACTGAACACATTAATGTTAAAAATAAACGTTAGTTTAAGCGTAGATGCTAGTGTGACTCATTAATAAAATTATGAAAAGTAAGTAAATGTGTTTTGAATAGTTGTTTCTGACACATCTTTTAAAATCAAAATTATATGAAGAGATTATGGATTAAAATGCAGTCTCTATGATTATTAAATATAAATATACATTTCAATTTAATCCAAAAAGTTCATAGTTTTAATTTCCAAATAGATTTTTCAAATCACAAAAATCACTGACTTTACGTTTTGCTGTGGATACAAAATAGAATTTAAAATTCGAAAGACATTTAAAAATTTAAAATTGCCTTCCAATTTCAATTTGCAATTCCTCTAAGTATAATAATATATCGCCATTTAAAAATAGACAATATTTTTTACAGCAACATATTTGGTAGCAACATCTTCTATTCAAATGTAATGAAACATTTTATCTCCAGAGTAATTCAATATTCAACAGAGTATTCAACAAGCAATTCTTTTTCTTAGTAAAAAGAAATATTTTATTTATTTATTGTCTGTAAAACATGAACAATAATTTACTTATTTATTATATCTTTAACATTTTCCAAAGATATATATTTTTAAATTTTTCGAAATAGTTGAATGTAAGATGTTACCATTAAGCTGCATAATTTGAAAACTTTTTAAAACTGAAACCTGAAATATCCAAATGCAAACAAAACAAATGAAATATTTAATACACATCAAAATTATTATGTCGTTTCATCTAAATAAGCAATAACTGGAGCATTATATTTAATGTACCAAGCAAATGTGACTCGATTTCAGAAATAGAGAAATAATTCAGAAAATGTGGCAATTAAAAATAAACAAATTTTACAATGCAGCCTGAAAAACGAACAAATATTATAACCTGTCTACATCGGCTGTGTAAATTTCTATTTTATTCAGAAATTCTGAATTCACATCAGAAATTTTGTAAAAAATAATAAATAAATAAAGGATTTTAATTTAAATTGATAGGTGTTTCGTTCATAAAGTAAATATTCTAGATTTTCTGGAATGAATTCCGAATTTCTAAATACATACATACATACATATATATATATATATATATATATATATAATGCTTTTAAAAATTTTTTAAAAACAAACAACCCAGTGCATCAGGCGCAACGAAGCTTCTTATATGCACTAAGTGAATATACCTCAATTAAAAGTAAATGATTTATGAAAATCATGAAAAGAGGGTGCAAAACAACAATAAAAATCTATGAAAAATTATAACGAAAAAACAATAAACAAACCACTCCCTGCTCATCAGAAAGTGGGAGGAGTGAAAAAAGCAGGTACCAAAAACAGAAATTGGATCCTCACGGGTTTCGCAAGATATGGCCAACCCACATACTCCAAAAGTATAAAAATAGATTTAAACTTTCAAAAACACAACATAACAAAGCTATTTTAAAAATATTAACGAATCAAAACTGCTTTAAAAACAAATATAACCAACCAATTCAAAATCCAAAAAAAACCGATTTAGCTTATAAAACGTAAATAAAAATTAATAAAAATTCTAATATGACTAAATCATTAAGCAATTAAAAGTATTGAACATGTGAGAAGGCCATACCCCCACCTTTACCCATGAAGACCTGAAAAAAACTTGCTACCTTTAAATCAATCACTACGCTCCACTTCTTTCCATCAGCAGGAGTTGCAAGCAAGGCCATAATCCAAGTTGGACCAGCGTCCTGAAGACTTGTCTTTCCATTATCCTCATAATCATTAATTTTCTTTCCAAGTCACCGCAGTTTCTACTTGAAGCACATCAACATGCAGACGTTCTTAAAAAGACTTTAATCCACACCCTTCATATATTCAAGCAGCTACCTTGGCATCCATTACGGTGTTTGGCCGCTTAGCTGTTGCCACTTTATAAAACTCTTCTCAAGCTGATTTACATAATGAAAAATAAACTGGTATGGAAATAAATTATTATAAAAAAGATTAGCAGTAAATTTAAAAATCTGTGAACTCAAAAATTCTCTATTACTACAAATTCTATAAAATCTATTAACTTGTCCCACAATAATGTTAATAAAAACCTTTTTACTTAAATTTGAATACCAGTGTGGCATCGATTGAGTATTAAAATTAAAAAAAAATCCGTTTATCAAAAAGCTTAATTAATATATTGCTATCTTTAATTAAAATGTCTAAATCCAAAAAATTAACATGTAAACTATCAACAGAAGCCTTATTTAATTTTAAACATGGAGGATAGATATCGTTAATCGATACCAAAAGTTTGTCATCGAATATTATTAAATCATCGATATACCTTAAAACTGAATAACTCTTATTACTGTTTAAAACATAATTAAATTCATAATAAAAAAGAAACAGATTTGCAGCAGAACTCGAAAAATTAGTACCCATACCGATGCCACATACCTGGTAGAAAAGTGAGCTATTGAATGTAATGAAATTATTAAGAAAACAGAAATTACATAAACTTAAGAAAAAATCTCTTTTAATTCCAAGCTCCTCCTCAATACAAAACATATCAAAAATCATATCAAAAATATTTTTCAATGTATCATAAAGTAAATCTATAGGTATATTAGAAAAAAGATTTTCAAAATCAAAGGTATACAAATTTGTGGGCGTTTTCCGCGTATTTTTTAATTTTATTTAAAACCTCATTACTATTGTCTATACACCAAAAATAGCTAGTATTTCTATATTTATTAGCTGTTGATGTACCATCAGGTTATTGTACATTTTGCAAGTTTAATAATGTTGTTTATAAAATTACATGTTTGATTTGTTCGCAGGCTTATGTTGGTGAGACTTCTGGTTCTCTTAATATTAGAATTAACAATCATAGATCAAATGTTCACAATGATGATTTACAATATCCATCTTTTGAAATTATGCATTTTAAGTTGCATACTTTTGATAACATTTTGATTGAAATTTTAGCACATGTTGAGAATCAGAATGAGCGTTTGAAAATAGAAAATGACTTCATTTTGAAACACAGGACTTTGTATCCTTATGGCCTAAATACAGTATTAAATTCTTACAATATAAAAAGTATTGATAATGTTTATAGTTTTTTAAATTTGTTTACAAGGGGATACAAGATACAAGGGGATCACATGTGTTATCCAATAAATTAAATTGTTTAGTGCCAGAGGAATGGATCTGTAATGTTGAAAAGGATTTTATAGTAAATTTCAGTATTAAAAATGTAAAAAAAAAGCGGTTTTCACACTTAAGCTTAAAATTTTAAATAAAATTAGGAAAGCTAGTAAAATTTATAAATTTTCTAATTTGCATTTTAGGGACCTGCTTTGTGACTTTATTAATTTTAGATTAAAGAATTTTTTAGATTCCAAAACTGACAGGGTTTTCTTTACTTTGAATTTTCAACAGAAGTCTTTCGACAATTTTAAAATTAAAGATTTTTTCAGATATTATGACACTTTTTTCCCTCTTAGAGATATTGATATAGCTGTTGCTTATAAATATAACATTCCTCTTAGTAAAAAATTATTCAATTATAGATCTCTTGCTTTTTCTGATGAAATTCCTGAAACATGTAAATGTGACACAGATTTCTTAGATTTTATTGATGATTTCCATAAACATGTTATTACTGGAAATTTAGATATTATACAGAACAAAAATTTACATTCTATGATGGGATTGGGTACTAAGTTTAGATTAAATAAAACAATTAGCAAGAAAACTGCTATTCAGATTTTTGAGAGGGATTTGAAAAAATTCATTATGCAATTATGTTACAGATTTAACACCCCCTTTGAAGCTTTTTTTGAATGGGCGTGGCATATATTAAAGGAATTTGAGTTTTTTGTTAATAATTATTTGAATAGTAAGGATTATGTTTATCATAGTCTCAATAACGAAGATATAAATTATATTCAATTTTTACATAACAATTTTGTAATAGTACCGGTGGACAAAGCGTCTTCAAATTATGCAATTATATGAAAGCTTTTTTATATTGACTAAGTTAAAAATGAGTTAAATAATAGTAAATTTTATAAAGAATGTAAATTAAGTCACAAGGTTGTTGTAAACAAATTTAATGCGTACACCAAAAAGGCTAGAAAGATGTATTCATATAATTTTGCTATTAAGAATCATCATACATTTCCATTTCTGTTTATGACCCCAAAATTTCACAAGACACCTATTAAATTCAGATTTATATGTTGTAATTCAAGAGGCATGGGTAAAAGTTTAAATGTTAAGTTACAGGAGTTTTTGAAGCGCATTTATGGTTTTTTGAAGTTTAAATAGAGAAATACTAGCTATTTTTGGTGTATAGACAATAGTAATGAGGTTTTAAATAAAATTAAAAAAACGCCCATAACGCCAACAAATTTGTATACCTTTGATTTTGAAAATTTTTTTCTAATATACCTATAGATTTACTTTATGATACATTAAAAAATATTTTTGATATGTTTTGTATTGAGGAGAAGCTTGGAATTAAATGAGATTTTTTCTTAAGTATATGTAATTTCTGTTTTTTTAATAATTTCATTACATTCAATAGCTCACTTTTCTACCAGGTATGTGGCATCGGTATGGGTACTAATTTTTCGAGTTCTGCTGCAAATCTGTTTCTTTTTTATTATGAATTTAATTATGTTTTAAACAGTAATAAGAGTTATTCAGTTTTAAGGTATATCGATGATTTAATAATATTCGATGACAAACTTTTGGTATCGATTAACGATATCTATCCTCCATGTTTAAAATTAAATAAGGCTTCTGTTGATAGTTTACATGTTAATTTTTTGGATTTAGACATTTTAATTAAAGATAGCAATATATTAATTAAGCTTTTTGATAAACGGAATTTTTTTAATTTTCATACTCAATCGATGCCACACTGGTATTCAAATTTAAGTAAAAAGGTTTTTATTAACATTATTGTGGGACAAGTTAATAGATTTTATAGAATTTGTAGTAATAGAGAATTTTTGAGTTCACAGATTTTTAAATTTACTGCTAATCTTTTTTATAATAATTTATTTCCATACCAGTTTATTTTTCATTATGTAAATCAGCTTGAGAAGAGTTTTATAAAGTGGCAACAGCTAAGCGGCCAAACACCGTAATGGATGCCAAGGTAGCTGCTTGAATATATGAAGGGTGTGGATTAAAGTCTTTTTAAGAACGTCTGCATGTTGATGTGCTTCAAGTAGAAACTGCTGTGACTTGGAAAGAAAATTAATGATTATGAGGATAATGGAAAGACTTCAGGACGCTGGTCTAACTTGGATTATGGCCTTGCTTGCAACTCCTGCTGATGGAAAGAAGTGGAGCGTAGTGATTGTTTTAAAGGTAGCAAGTTTTTTTCAGGTCTTCATGGGTAAAGGTGGGGGTATGGCCTTCTCACATGTTCAATACTTTTAATTGCTTAATGATTTAGTCATATTAGAATTTTTATTAATTTTTATTTACGGTTTTTCTGGATTTTGAATTGGTTGGTTATATTTGTTTTTAAAGCAGTTTTGATTCGTTAATATTTTTAAAATAGCTTTGTTATGTTGTGTTTTTAAAAGTTTAAATCTATTTTTATACTTTTGGAGTATGTGGGTTGGCCATATCTTACGAAACCCGTGAGGATCCAATTTCTGTTTTTGGTACCTGCTTTTTTTCACTCCTCCCACTTTCTGATGAGCAGGGAGTGGTTTGTTTATTGTTTTTTCGTTATAAATTTTCATAGATTTTTATTGTTGTTTTGCACCCTCTTTTCATGATTTTCATAAATCATTTACTTTTAATAGAGGTATATATATATATATATATATATATATATATATATATATATATATCTGAATGCACCAATAATGCAAATGGGTTAAAGGTATATACAAATATTATTTAGACATACATACAATAAATCCAACTGGAGTGAAAAATTAGCAAGTGCCAGGAATCGAACCCGTGATCACGGCGTACTAGGCTGTTGCTCTACCACTGAGTCACTCCGTCCGATACTAGGGTCTGTTATTCTTCAGTAATAAATCATGTTGGGAAAAGTCATCAACCATCTATCAGACAGGCGTGGAGGGCTGATGGGTAGGTGTTATTTATGTGTGAATATGTGTTTTAATTAAAATGGGTTAATATTGAGATGAATTTAAACAACAACAACCAAAATAAAATGCAGTGCCGAAAACGGCAAGAATTGTAAAAGGCGTATAAAGTACATTTAATAAGAAGTTTCGTCAATAAAGTAAATATGAAAATAAAGTGCCAAACTCATATGGTTTACAACGATAAGTATTTAAAAAGTTTTTATTAAAGGTACAATACAAAATCAAAACAATAATCTAAAAGTATGATTATTATTTTCCTGACCCGACTAACTAATTTTAGAATACACGTCAATGCTCATCATTAAAATAAAAGTGGTGGAGGGTAATTAAGATCAGACAATTAAGAAAAATCATGCGTTTAGCATAGATTATGAAACACTTTCCAACACTTTCTGAATGCTTTAACAAAACTTCGTTATTTAGAGAAATAAGGTATATAAGAGAACTAAGTAAACATTTTAGAAAACGCATAAAACATTTGAAAACAGATTGCTGCAGTTACCATATATAGCCAAATATGTATCCCAATTCTTTTGAACAGCCCTGTATTTGATCTGTAGGTTGATATATATACTATATAATGGAAAAAAAATTTTTATCAAGAAAACTCATAACAGGTTGAAATTTCTCTTTCAGCAATGTATCCAATTCTTTGCGTGACCCTGTATATTCGTTTATCTATGTTCCACAAACATTACCAATCAAACCAAATGTAGATCTGCGTAAAAAAGCATAACTCATTTAAAAAACACATTTAAGCAATTCGCAATCATACACAGTAACCATTACGAATTAATTATTTTGTGTAGCCCTGTATATGTATTACAATATTTATACACACCATATACTATGCATAAATATGGTGAAGCATAAAAGCACATAACATATATAAAAATGCATTTCCAACAATCATCGCTACTGTACAGTACTTCGGACACAATATAGTATCTGAAATCTTTTGTGTGTCCCTGTAAATGCTATGCACTTCGTATTATACATGAAATAAGTTATAATAAACCTCAGCGACGTATATCAATTTCATTATACATGAAACAATTTAACTTAATTAAAATACTCCGCAAACAATTCCCTCCACCCCTATTTCGTTCTGTAACGGAATTATTTTGTGTGGGTCTGTAAATGAATAATAACTATTCTTTGCATCGTATATTCTACAGAATGCACATTTTAGTGCACTTCATGAATGCATATGAATTTTATTATGTTTGAAAGCATGTAACATCATTAAAAACCATTTTAACCGATTTTTTTCATAAACCGTAATGTAACGGAAAACTTTTGACTGCCCCTGTAAATGAACAAAACATGCTAGAAACTTTATTTGAAATAGGGATCGTGCTATGGTAGAGGTTACTAACATACAAAAATTTCAGAACGATCCGACTATATTTACGAGAGTTAGAGCGTGGACAGACGGACACACAGACAGACAAACCGAAGTCATAAACACTTTTCAACTTTGTTGGAAGTTGTTAAAAAGGGGCCTTGTTGCACTTAAAAGTTTTACCGCCCATGTCTGTAAAACTTTTTACAGAGGTCTTTTTCCAGATCCTGTTCAATTAACAAACTATTCTTAAAATGAGTAAAATGCATACCACTAGATTAATTTTAATACAATTATTCCAATTGGTAAATAAAAATGCATACCGTTGTATATTTTAGTGCATCTGCCGAAAACAATTTTAAAATGTATAACAAAATAATTGAATCTCGTTTTTATTTCATTAAATTGCTAATGGTCATTCCACACGAATTCAACCAGTGGATGTTGCACCAATCACATTTTTTTTTTTTTTTTTTTTTTTTTTTTTTTTTTTTTTTTATCATAGACAGGCATAGTAGTGAAACCCTAAAATCCGAAATTTAAAAATAATTTTTGAAATATTGGCTGAGATACAGCCTTTTTAAAATTGGTCATTTTTACCAAATGGCGGCCATCTTGGATTTATCCTAATGTCTATATACACGGAAGAGCCAAAACATTATGAGCAGCTACCTAATAATGCGTTGACTCACCTTTGGCCCGCAAAACAGCTACAAACCGCCTTGGCATGGATGCCATAAATCCTTGGTAGATGACGGGAGATAAATTTTACCAGATTGCCAAGCAGCGGCCATGCATACCCGGGATACTCGAAAATGGCTGTTTCTGTGCTCTGGGCTGCCGTTACATGACACCCGAAATGTGCTCTATCGGATTAAGATCCGTCGAGTTAAGCGACCAGGGCCTGAATTGGAATTCAGTATAATGTTCATGCAACCAAATGAGCACAATTGGAGTGCTGTGACACAGTCTTGCTCGGGGACTCAATTTCCATTTCGAAAGACAGATAACATTTAAGGATGCAAATAGTCCGCCATGATGTTCAGATTGCCCGCGGCCTTCATGGTCTGTTCTACCACAACTGCAGGTCCCAGAGATGCCCTTGAGAACGTACCACAATGCTTAATATCGCACCACCGGCCTGTGTATGAACTGCTGTATCTGTAACTGTTCGCCTAGAAGACGGCGTACCTAACACGGCCATCACATGGCTTCTACTGATGGTTTCACCATCATTCATCCACTGTGCATAAGTACTAACAACGATGTGTCATGAACAATCCATGAAACGTACAGTTTCGAAGATACGCGTTCCTAGTCATCTGGTGACTGAATTCTGCCCTCTATCAAAGTCGCTTAGGTCAGAAGCCCTTACCATCACAAGCAACATCCCAAGACGTAAGTGCAAAAATAATTCTTCAAACTCCCTAGCAGCATTTAAATACCATTCCCACCTGGTTGTGTGCCCTCCACGCCATCCAGGCGAGTTCATTTCAATATGTGGTCATAATGTTTTGGCTCTTCGGTGTATGTCCATAAATCGGCAACTGATGTCTCAAATTCTATATTTTTGGCGCCAAATTGAAGCTATTTGTACTAAGAATGCATATATTATATGAAAACAACAGTCAATTTTTATTTTAGTATTTTTTTATTATTAGTTTTTGTAATTAGTTTAATTTTAATACTTTTTATTACGTGCAAACTAAAAATATCACCCTAAAAATGGCTTACTGTAATGAACCATCATGATTTTTTTTAAAACTTGGTAAAAGCATTGCTCCATCTGTGTGTTATAAAAAAATATTAGATAGGTATTTTTTTTTAATACACATAGGATGTCACTTACCAAACTGTGACCAATTTAGAACACGTAAGTATCCCTGATTTAAGAAACAATGGCCAAAACTAAATTCTTCCAACATTTGAATTAATATAAAGCTATAATAAAACCTCATTTATTCGTTTTTCGCAAGACCAGTGCAAATATATATATATATGTATAATTGAAAAAAATTAACTCTAAAGAATAAAATAAAATAAAGAATTTAATGTATAATTGTGAAAGCCTTTAAATGCAAGACATATAAATGAGGTTTTACGGTATGTATACAGTGGGACCTATTTAAGACATTTTACCACACAAGAAATTCTAATTTTTATATGCAAACTACTATTTCTTACTTTAAAAATTTCCTACTTAAGAAGTTTCACATTTGTGTGTGATCCTTTAGAAAACTCCAATTGTATTATATGTATTTAAATCATTCAAGCTGCATTAAATGCTACGATATAAAAATGTCAGTTTAATTTTTATTTCGATACATTTACATACTGAGAATGATGAATGAAGGTTGTGCAATAAAAATAAAATTTACTAGTCTCAATGAAAATCGTTTTTTTCCTGAAATAAAACTGGCAACCCTTCTTAGTGCTGATCAATATGTTGAATATATATATGGTATTATTTGGTGGAATTTTGGATTACTCGAAGAAATTCAATGAATATAGGAGTAAAATTATGTTCATGCATTCTCCTGGCTCTGGTTCATTATATTCTTGGCCAAAAGGGTTAGATGTTTGCTGGATACTATATGATTACATAATGAAAGTTGTGTCAACGCCCAAGACTGCTACAGGAAGAATGTATGTTGTAGCACCAGAAGAACATCGAGCAATGCAACTGTTATTCTTAAATTTCAAGACAGTTTAAATCTTTGGTTGGTAGTTTTAGATTTGACTGTGAATAAAAAAAAAACTCCGCAGAAAAACCTAAATTTAAAATCATTATTAAATGGTACAATTATAATGAAAAATTCAAAACATTTTTATACATTATTTTTTTCTTACAAAATGAAGTTTATTTTATGTTTACAATGCATTCTAACTGACTTAATGCTCTGAAGTGACCCAGTTCAAACTTGCCTTTCAACATTATATTTTAAAGTTATATTCATGTAAGTATTCTATGTTCTTATTTTGCATCGATTTGACCATGTAAGTTTTAACTTAGACTTACTTTTCTTCACATTTAATGTTTTGCTCTACATTTGTATTACACAACTTTTGTTTGTTTTCATTTTGTCTAGATTTGTTCATATAAGTTTTAACTGAATGTGAACTAAACATAAAAAACGCCAACTCAATTAATTCATTTATATTATTTTTTAATATTTTATTTAAATTATTCAACTGTGATTTCATTTACTATTTCTCCCATATTTTAGAAAAATATGTGGCTTTATTTTATAGTTTATTATAGTTTTTTTATAGTTTATTATAGATTTGATATTTATGTATATATATATATATATATATATATATATATATATACATATTAAATTATGTTCTCATTTTATATGAAATAAAAAGTAGCATTGAAATGAAAATTTACTATTATTTTAATATAGTATATGAAATTTTAGTATAAGTATAGGATCTGTAAGAAACGAAGGAAAAATAAAAAGTTCGATCTTATTTTTAAATGTTTAAAGTACCTTTTTGATTAAGCATGATATTATGAAGATATTTACAAATGATGATATTTCAATAAACAAGTAAATAACTCAATATTTAAACTCAGAGGCGATTGATAAATTAAGGGACAACTCCCCAATTATACAATAAAATCAACGATTCATATAGACGTTGTCTCTGTGATCAATGCTTTGGATCCTCTGCTCGGCTGCAGCTAGCTTCAAGAAAAAAATTGCTTAGATTGCATTAATTTGTAACCTGCCCTGGATTCTTCGAACGTGGTTTTGCTTGACATCTGATCGGAGTTGATTCTGGGCACCACATAAATAGCTGCAAATTGGTATTGGTATATTGGATTATATATATACACATACATTAACTAATATGTAGAAAATTTTAGTTTTGACCATTAATTCTTAAATCAGGGATACTTGCGTTTCTTAAATTGATCAATGTTTGGTAAGTGACATCATATGTGTAAGAAACCATTTATTTCAAAACAAAACCTTTTACCTCTCAAAATGTTTTTTATTGAAAGCACGCACATGTAGAAATACTTTTACCAAGTTTCAGGAAAATTCATGCTGTTCCGTTTTTTTAATGGGCCATGACAGTAAGCCATTTTTAGGGTGATATTTTCAGTTTGCACGTAATAAAAAGTATTAAAATTAAACTAATTACTATTAATTAATATTGTTTTCATCTTATATATGCATTTTTAGTACAACTAGCTTCAAATTGATACCAAACATATAGAATTTGAGTCATTAGTTGCCGATTTATGGACATATATAGACAATGGGACAGAATCTAAGATGGCTGCCATTTGGTAAAAATGACCAATTTTCAAAAGACTATATCTCAGCCAATATTGCAAAAATTATTTTTAAATTTCAGATTTGAGGGTTTCACTACTATGTCCGCCTGTGATAAAAATTTTAAAACAAATCTGTGACTACAGTGCAACAAGTTTTCTTTAAATTGGTTGATTTCACGTGGAATGACCCATAAGTGTACAATCATAAAAAATAATAAGATCCGAAGTACATTACAAAAAAGAGAAATTTTTCTTGATAAGTCAAACTTTATGAAAATATGACAAAATCTTTTTCGAGTTATTCACAATTTCGAAAAGCTTTCAATTATCTTTAGAAACCTCAGAAACTAATAGATTTTGGAGATTTAATAAAGAATTTCTGAAATAAACGGTTCTTTTGATCTGCGTTTCAAAAACAAGGAAAAAATTTAACCTTTTAGAATAGTTTTTATAGTATGTTAACAGTGTATTACAGCTATTTTGAGCAGAGTTTATGCATGCAAGGGTAACAAAATAAAGTTAATTTTAATATTAATGTTAATATGGCTAATTTAGTACGTATGTTGTTGAATATATTTGTTGTACAGGAAAATGTTTACTTTAGAATTGATAACATACAAATAAGTACTATTTCGTTTTGAAAAAAATGGATTAATGCACCATAACACCTACTCGAAAATGTATTATATTTTTGTAAAATGTTGCTTGACCTACAAAATCAATTTTTCTCTTTCTTTGTTTTCATACAGTACAGAAAACTAAACTTGAATAACAACTTAAGTATTTGTTTATCCTGGATGTATTCCGGTTAATATATAAAATTTGTTTTTATAAATTCTAATATATATAAACGTCCTTTCCCTGAATTCCTAATTTTACAAAATCTTTCATGACTCTCTCAGTAGTTTTTGCTAATTTACAAAATATTTTTGTATTGTATATCCCTGAATACATGTATTCTTGAAAACGTCTACAAACAAACTGAAATTTTTACACTAAGTAACCGAAATTCACAAATAAGATAAACATAAAAAGAACCTGAGTAGAAACATCAGAGCTTCAAAATAAAGGCAAATAAATAAAACCCAAAACATTTGTTCATTCAGAATGTAATCAAACTTTCCATTCTATTTTTAAATTAGAAATTTTAGTTTCATTCTTAAACTTTTGATGAGTACGTTACGATATTTTTAAGAATAACTTGGATACTAAAGTAAAGTAACTCTAAAATAAGCCAGATAAATAGTCTATTGAAGGGTCTTTTGAAATGGTATTTACGTGGAAAAGGAATCTTTTCACATTTCTTTAATTAAAGCCAGTACAAAGGATCAAAACTATAAAAAGGATGTCAGAAAAGGGTCTTTTAAAATCAAAGATATAATTTTCTTGTATGTTTATATCCTGAATGAAAGCTTGTGTGCTTCTTAAAAAGAGTTAATTTTTACTCTAACAAGTAAAATGTTTACGAATAGCATATTGTAAATATGAAGACTAGAATCATTTAAAAAGCATATTATTTTTCTTTCTTATTAACATTTGGGGGAATGGTTATTTTCTTCTTTTCAAAGTTATGGGAACCTTTTATCTGCAAGAAACATTTTATCTACAAAAAAACATTTTATCTACTCTATTGTTTTCTGTGCTATAATTTTTTCTAAGGGGTCTCAGGACTCTTAAAGCTTCAAAATTTTTGAAGTTTTCATTTTTTTAGATGTTAAACCCCTATCGTTTCTGAACATTTTGTTATAACCGTTTCCTTGAAATTGCTATTAGAAGAGAAGTTATGGCTTTTAGGATTATACCTGCTCAATAGCTCAAATGGTGTTTACGAAATTTTGACGTCATTTTGCTACAAATGGCGTCTTTGGGCATAACGCGCACGATATCTCAAAAACTTCTCAATATTTTTTCATGAAATTTTCAAAACATATGCATCATGATAGTCTATATAAACGTAACCTAAAATTTCTTTTTTATTGTTCAAAAAGCACTTTTTATGTGATTATACTGTTGAAATTTTCAAAATTTTGCCCTTGCTAAATACAAGTTTGTATTAAAAATATAAAAATGCTTTATATACAAATTGCTTTAGGTTCATAATAATTATTACGGTTTGAGGTATAAGTAGACACCAAAATTTTCATTCTAGTTGCAAAATGTATTTCGTAATTTTGCGCGTAAGTTGTTATACCAATTTTCTGCTCGTCAAATGTTTCACAGTTTGGAACCTTCTATAAATGCTAATTCTGCATCTTGCAATTTTTTAAATGCATGAAATGAAAGAACGTACTTATATCTTTCATCCCAATAAAAATTGTGTTTTAAAACCATATGTATTTTAAAATATTAAATGTTGAAAATGGTCGTTTTTTTGTTTCATTTTCTTCCAATTTTAAGAGTCCTGAGACCCTTAAATATTTACATGGAATAGTTTTTTCACTTGTCGAAAAATATATTTTTAAGTTTAGAATAGTTAAATGTATGCTATTACCATTTAGTTGCATATTTCAGAATTACCGAAAAGTTTCGCCTCAAATTATAAATGCAAACAAAAGAAAAATACTATTTTATAGATTTTAATATTATTAAGTCATTTATATGGTACCTTAAATTATATATATAGAAATAAGTGAATCAGTTTTAGGTATACAAAAAGGAGAATTGTTGTCAAGTATGTAACAAAAATAAACTGTTTCAGAATATGGATACATATAAACTTGAGCAGTTATGTTAGTATTGCGACTAATTCGCAAGCGAAATAAGCTGCAAGAGAGTAATTTTATCCATTTCGTAAACCATTTATTCAAAGAAAGGAAGATAAAAAATAATTTGCTCAGATTTACAAGGGTTGCAACGTGCATGAATGATTAAAAGCATTTTATGGCACAGAGGTTTTCCCTAGCCATCTGGAAAAAAAAGAAAAAAAAAACAAGAAAAGTAGTTTGTTGTAAATGAAATAAATGCCACAAGATTGCAAACCACTTTAAAATAGTACAATTTTCAGAGGTATAACAGACAACCCATTAAGATTATGGAAAATATTTTTTGAAACAATCTTTAGATTATGGGTACCATACACCAAGGAAATGTAGCTCTCTATTTCCAACAGTTAGTAAAATGCATGTAGTGCATGATGAAGTATGATATAATGTATGACATACGGTGTTGCCATATTCGACCGACAAATTCAGAGGGGCGATAGTAGACATTAAGAAGATGAAAAAGTGCTATAGACCATGGGGTCGTAAACCACGTTTTTGATAAAAAATATCGAGTGTTCTACCTTAACTCAGTTTAGTTTGACGGTAATAACTTTCAGAAAACTGAAGTACATTATAATAAAACTTTTAATAGAAATTCTTATCGACGCGACGCTCCATTTTTTAGATTGCGATTATCAGTTCATACGCTGTCATCGGTTGCTTGAGCACCTTGTTTTTTCAGAACTTTTCGTCATGTTATAAAATTTCACACAAACAAGGTACATACTGTTTCATTTTCATTGCAATGTGTTTATTTTTCTCAATATTATTACAGTCAAACCCCGCTCAGTTAGAATGAAACACCCAGCATTTGAGCTAAATATGTAGTAGTTTGCGTTCCATTATTCTATGACAATTTTACATCCACATGATGCCTACTATCACCCTTCTGAATTTGTCGGTCGAATTTGGCAACACCCTGTATATAGAAAAAGTTGGATACATAGACCTCGGTCCCATCTTCTTTCCATCTTTCAAAATCCTTTTAATGGAACATGTAAAAATATTTCATTCTTGTAAAAATAAATGCGTGTATACGAATAATCTTCAATTTTTTACAATGCTTTTTATTTCGATTACCTCATCTACGTGGGTTGTTCAATAATTATTGTCCCCAGTCTATATAAAATATTTGCACTACAATGGTTGTTGTGCAGTATCGAAGCCTATTGTCTTATATGCCTATATGCCCAATTTCAGAACCGTAACTGCTATATTCACATAGTTTTGAAGGAAGGAGTAGAGGTGAAAGGCTGATTTTTAGCTTATGTGGGTTAGATTTGTGACAGTGGATGAGACGTAACTACTGTCGTTTGGACTCGGGATCATAGTGATGTAGTCAAATCTCATCCACTGTCATAAATGTGACCTCATAAGCTCCAAACCAGCATTCCACCCTCACTTCCCTCCTTAAAAACTCCCTCAAAAATAGGTATTTAAAACTTCACCTCTCTCTCTAAAACAATGTTAATATACCAGCTATGGTTCTGAAATTGAGCATATAGACATTTAAGACACTTTGATATTCTACATCAACCATCGCAGTACAAATATTTTATATACACTAGGGACAACAATTATTGAACCACCCACTTATAATTTGAAATAAATTGTGTAATTACTAGGACTGAATTTTTTCTCGAAACAAAGTGCCGGACATTCGCGGAAAATTCGCCCTAAACTTTTAAAATTCCGCAAAACATTCGCGCAGGCACACTTTATAAAATTGAATCTTACATATTACGCTTGTCCGTAATAAAATTAATTATAACATGTATAAAGAACATATATATATACAGGTAATATTTCTAATAATTTCATTTATTTCACTTTTGTATTGTTATTTTTTATTTAAATAAAAAAAAAATACAGAGAGACAATATCATATTTGGTTAAATTCCTCTTCTTTTGTGTTTCGTATTTCGCACTAAAATCCTAATTTTATTTATGTCACTAGGTTTAATTCAGAGTGATGCAATCTGTTTTTCCTTATGTTTGCAATAAAAAATACATAAATTTTTAACTGTTTATCTCTCCAAGATGAATTTCAGATACAAATCACATGAAACAAAAAAAACTCCTACACATACTTGGCTGTAAAATTCCAATATTGATTCTTAAAAAGTAATTCTTAAGGGATAAAAAATAATAAAAGGATTCTTAAAATAATATTTTTGTAATCAATAAACAATTTAAGGAAAAAAATGCTAGACCGATGTTGTTGATAATGTACATTTTTGAGTAAGATATATCCTCCAACTTTCATTCCAATATCAATTAATTTTATTTGAAACAAAATATAATGTAATATGTGACGCCTATTTCATTTTATTCCTTTCTTGATTTCGAATTTAAAATATACTTTTCTGCATCCTTTCTAATTAGATCCAATATCAGTAGATTCCCGAATTTCTAAGTCCCGCTTGACCGAGTTTCAGCTTAATTATGACCACCCTGTATTTCTTTAATAATTAACACCGATTTGTGAATCCATTTCATTGAAAAACTACTTGCATGTTATTAAGGATTTCTTTATGTTTATAAATGTTATTCTTGAATAGCAATTTAAGAAAAAAAAAGTGGAGCTTTAAAAACAAAAGTGAATCGCAAAGAGTATTACTGTTCCAGTTCACCATTGTATATGTTCAATTTGTTTAGTTCTTTTATTTACTTTATCTGTCCAAATAATTTCAGAACAATTTAAAACTTCAATTACAAAGACTCCTTAATTTCCTTGTAATCTATATTTATTCTTTTTAGAACCACAACAGAATAAAAGAATGGCGTTACTAAGCTTAATTACTGAATCAGCAATGAAATTTTTATTTAAGGATTTTGTGTTTCATTAGATAGAATATAAAGTAAAATAAAGAAAAGTGTATCTCAGTTTAAAAAGAAAGACGAATAAATAAAAATTAGATCAGGTGTTTAGAATTTATTTGTAGACGCAAATAAAGATAACTGGAAATTTAACAACATGATAAAATAATTGCTAATATCACTAAATAACTGTATTTGTGCTCATAAATTCCATTATTATATGAACAAAATATTTAATTCTGAATGCAAATCAAAGAACAATTTATGAAATATTTTTTTTCCTTGAAAAATAAAACAGCATGACTTTTGTATCGTTGTAAGAAAAAGAAAGAAAAAAAAAGAAAAAGAAAGAAAAATTATGGCAAATTTCATAGATAAGAATATTTGTATACTGATTTCTTTTTAAAATGGTTCGGTGGAATTACAGTTATTCATTTGCAAAAATAATATTACAGTTTCTATCTCTCATTCATTATTTCTACGGAGTATTGTAGAATATTTTTCAAAAAGATATGTTTCAAAATATGATTATTCATTATGTATTGGCTTCTGATGATATCCTTGAATATTTACAACCAAAACTAAGCAAGACATTTTTCCTGATACACAATTCATCAGAAAACGCAGGAAAATATTGGTAAAAAGAAGGCTGTGCTCTTAAATTCTGATCTGATTTTCAGTCTTTGCATTGAGCTATAAATTTGATAAAAACTTCTCAGGTTCTCGGCATATATTTCATTAACTTTCAAAATATATTTACATGTTCAAAGTGTCTGCACTTGAATGTATTCATATTTGAAATATTCTTTTCATGACAAATTAAAAATGTAACACGATTCATTTGAAATTTACTTTCATTTTAGAAGTTTGAAAATTTCCTAATCCTAAATACAATAAAAATATAAGAATAAATTAAAACGGTTCAAAATAAAGGCAAACAATATCGCCCAAAATTTTTTTCATAAAAAATACAGATAAATAAATGCAAACATTTTCAGTTCAAAAGACATTTGTTTATTTTGAATGTAATCAAACTTCCCATTTTATTTTTAAATTAGAAATATTAGTTTCATTCTTAATATTTTGCATTCAGTATGTTGAAGGAATATTTAAAAGAGCTTGGATATTGTAATACCTCAATAATGTGACGCATAAATGCAGTGTTGAAAAGCATTTTTCTATTGCTTTTACGTAAAGAAAGAAAGCTTTTCAAATTCTTTTAATTACAGCTACAGAATAAAAAATATAAATAAGAAACCAGAAAAGCGTCTTTAAAAACGAAGATTTACTTTGCTGGTACATTGTGTCATCAATGCACACAGAAATCCTTTATGTGTTCCTTGAAATCAGTTACTTTTCCTTCTAAGAATATAAATGATTTCGGATGGCACATTGTAAATATTAATGTTCCAAAACACTATGGGAGTTTCTTATTTTTATTTAACATTAATAGTATTACGAGGAATAATTTTTACTCCAAGTAACACTTTTTAGACATTTGCAGAAAAATCTCACAATTTTTGTATGTAACAAAGATATTTTCATTGTGTACCATCTATCTGTACAACATGCAACCAATTTTTATTTATTTCCTAAAATACAGGGATACGACAATGATTATTTGAGCTTTCGATGCGGCATTTCAATGCTTTCAAAATATATTTTTAACACTTGATTACTATCCTCATACCTGTATATTATCATCGTATGTACGACAAAGTAAATATTTTCTTACTGCAAAATGTCAGAGACGTCAGTTTTGTATAATTTGTTTTTGTTTCTGTGATTAAAAAAGCAAAAGAACATACGTATCTAGTTAACTGATATCTTTTTCCGAAAGATTGCTCTATGAATTGTCTAAGTATGGAAATTAGATCATTTGATCTCACAGATACAATAACAGCAATAACGTAAATTTTTTGGAGATACTAATTCAGTGTTACTAGGTAAACGTCGTCTTCATCCAGTAAATTATTTATCTTATGGCGGTAAAATATCGAAGATCGCAGACTTAATTCGAAGAAATTTGGAAGCAGTATGAGTGCCGTTCAGCCTAATCTTTTGCAGAATATTCGTTACTCTCTTATAGTCTAGTTTTTTGAGTGAAAGCGATCCCTCCGATATTAACATGATAGCGCAAAAGCGACCTCTATCCTTAGTTTATCTTTATTGTTTGATTTTTTTCCTAGTGCGTATGTTGCACTTGGAATTTGAGATTCGGGGTTTTCGCTGTAGTTTTATGCTAATTAGGGTATTCTGTTAAATGCCAATATAAATGTGGAATTGAAAGTTGGTATCGGCGAATTTTCGATTCAGACATCCCGCAGATAAAAACAAAAGACCAGTTATCCTGCCTTTTCAGATTGGAAGGGCCGCGTGTGCTCTGTGGGATTTGAAGTTTGGTATTCGATAAAAGAAGCTCTCATACTGGGAATGCTGAGAATTTTCGCCATCATTCAATAAAGCTCTACGACAACCACGGTTTGCTATTTTTTGTGATATTTACATTTTTAATTAAATTTGTGAGGTAATCAATTAATTTCAGCTATATTTGTGTTCAACCTCTAGAAACTTCAAATATGTGAATACAAAATTACAGTTCATTCCGCCAAGTAGTTTTTAAATTTTGTTTAAACAAGTACCGCACTGCAATCTGTTTTGCAACGATTAAAAATGAATTTAACATTATGAGTTCCAAGCTTTAAGGGAACACGGCATGCAAATCAAAAAAATAATGTTATCAACTTTTTAAAAAAAAATGATTTTGTATATTATTATGTAAATGTTAAATAAAAATAATTTAATTAAAAAAAATAAAAAACAAAATTATTTTTTTGTCGAAATTGGAAAAATTGAATTTTGACAACTGACTTCAAAATGTTACAAGTATTTTATTTTATTTTTTCAATTTTCTGTTGATTTTTTGTACGGGTCATTAATGATATTTTGAATAGATTTAAAGATCGGATTTTTTCGATTAGCAATAGTTTTAGAGAAAAAATAATACACTGTAAAAAAAGGACTAAAAAACGGAGATTCTACTGGCAATCTGGACGCCAGTACTATTTCCATATTTTTATGGAAATCTTTCCCTATAAATTACAGAAAAAAATCCGTTTTTCTGAATAAAAACGGAAATTTTCTGTAATTTATGGGGGGAAATGACGGAAATAGTACTGGCAATGTTATCAAAATACAAAAAATCGAGTCCTTAAACCTCTTCGATATAGTATGATGTGCAACTAAGAAAAAAGTTCTAACACGTTTATTCATGTACCGAAAAGCCTCAGCATTTTAAAAACATGAAAAATCTGAAAAACACGAAATAAATCAAAGAGTTTAAAGATTTATATTGAAGGGTTAATATGATATTAGATGTTTGTTAACCCTTTATTTACTGACGGTACTTATAAGTACCGCTCACTTTGATCTTTCGTCTCATAGTGAGTATTACTAATATTCTAATGGTACTTTCCACGAATACTCTTTGAACGCCACTTTTGCAGGACAAATAGCAGCAGTAGTTCTAGATTCGTTGTTTTAGCGAGGAAGGAGGATATCTTTGAAATAGTTGTTGTGTTCTGTTTCGTCATTTTGTACGTATTGTCACGCTCATAGTGAGTATTACTAATATGCTAATGGTACTTTGCAGGAATACTCTTTGAACGCCACTTTTGCCGGATATATAGCAGCAGTAGTTCTAGATTCGTTGTTTTAGCGAGGAAGGAAGATATATTTAAAACAATTGTTGTGTTTTGTGTCGTCATTTTGTACGTATTGTCACGCTCATAGTGAGTATTACTAATATTCTAATGGTACTTTCCAGGAATACTCTTTGAACGCCACTTTTGCAGGATATATAGCAGCAGTAGTTCTAGATTCGTTGTTTTAGCGAGGAAGGAGGATATCTTTGAAAAATTTGTTGTGTTTTGTGTCATCACTTTGTACGTATTGTCACCCTCATAGTGAGTATTACTAATATTCTAATGGTACTTTCCGGGAATACTCTTTGAACGCCACTTTTGCAGAATATATAGCAGCAGTAGTTCTAGATTAGTTGTTTTTTCGAGGAAGGATCTTTGAAACAGTTGATGTGTTTTGTGTCATCATTTTGTACGTATTGTCACGCTCGGCTTTTTATTGATGCAAACATAGCAAAGTAAGTGTTGGATTTTTTTTTATGTGTTCGCAATGGCCTTAAATTGCAATTTGACTAGTTATTTTAAGTGAACGGTATTGTAATTGATTTAACAGTTGAATTACTCGGCGGTACTTAAAAGTACCGCCAGTACACTTGGTATTGGAGAAAAACTACTTGTTTAGTTTTCCACTATGTAGTTATCTATATTTTTTATGTGCTTTTTAATTGTAATTATTAAATTGTAGTGTAGTAATGTTTTTTCTGGTATTTCTTTTCTGTTTTATTATGATTTTTTACAGGAAATGGAAAAAGTTGTGGAACCGGCTCTTTTTTGCTATGCTAGAAATGGCGTAGTTGCATAACTAAAGGACTGCTAACAAAACCGAGCCCTAATTTTTTTTTTTTAAATACTATCAAATTTGAATTTTTACTGATTTTTAATGAGCAAAATAAAATTATGTCAATTTAATATATATATATTTTTTAACTTATGGGTGTCTTCTTGTTATTTAGCATTTTTAAGAGTTTTTTCCTATAGGATTTTTTTTTTTTATTACGAGAATATTTTGGGCATGGTGCACGGAGAGTGCTTTAAAGAACTGCTTTAATTAATTAGCTCTAACGAATTAAATTTCTCTCTGGTGAGTATTTTTTTATGAGTATCCTTTAATTTTCATTGTAGTAACCAAAAAAGATATAATATGAAAAAAACTACAGTAGGTCGTAATGGAATACATAAAAGGTTAAATAAGCAGTAACTGTAGTTCTATATGCAGTATTAATCTGAAATTTTGTCAGGATATAGTCGAAAGTCTATGGTACGTATGTGATAAGTAAAAAATCCTAAAATTAAATTTTTTACGAAATTTCGATATTGGTGGGGTGCCAAGGTCCCTAATACTTCTTATTTTCTGAACTGTTCGGCTGAATGCCATCCTATTTGGTATCTGGCAATAAAATGTACAGAGAAAGTCAAGTTGTGTATTCGTACTGCAAATTTCAAAGTTTGGTACACTTTTTATGTATATAAGATCCCCTAGGCTTTTTTTTTTAAAACTTGAATTGAAAGAAAACATTATGTCCATAGAATATAGTTTTTTTTAGATTTTCCCTGCGGCTTTTAGAATTGAAGTATTGACTGTCATCAATATTTATTTATTATTCATTTTTGAGAGAATTATGCCACATGACTAAAATCAACAATTCATATTTTCAAATATTCACTATAAAAAAAATTGTAATTTTTCCTGCACTTTATGTTGCGATTTTACAAGCACCGATTCTGTGAAATCGAATTCAATCAACAAGTTAAGTAAAAATCTAATTATTTACTCCGCAGCTAATAGCATTTACATTTTACATTTTCTACAACTCGGGATAACCCACCATTGGTATAAGCTTCCAGATCCCGCGTTGCAAGTTTATTTTTTTTTTTAATTACAATATTATTTAACAATAGTTTTAACAATAAGAATTAAAGGTGATAGTAAAAATAATAATAATAGTAATTATAAATGTTATAATAAAAGTAATAATAAAACAGATGAGCTGAGCCGAGCGCTTTACAGACGAAAATGTGTATTATTTTCAACACGAATATGATTGATTAATTATAAATAGCAGCAGATGAATAAAATGTTCTTAAGTCTCTACATATTCTCAGGTGCATTAGTTTAATAGTTATTATCATGAGTTCAAGTGTTTTTTTTCTGAGATAACTTTTAGGTTATGGATAACCTGAGTGTATGGCTGTTCTATGTACAAGAGTTTTCTAAATTTTATATTCTCGATTTAGTTAGGCACTGTTTGGCCTGAAGTTCACGTTTCTGTTCATTAGTGCGAATCTTATTCATCTATTGGCATTTGTGGGTTTTAAAATATTAGTTGATTGTTTTCTAGTATCCGCACACATTCTATTATTTTAGTATATAGCATTGGTGATTTCAGCACAAATTTAAACCAGTGGTGATGTTCTATTGTGACTGATTTACGGATATGGAGTGTTGATGTTAATGGACAGCTGAGCACATAGTGAAGGGAGTTACCAATTTCACCACAAAGCGACTTTCTCCAGACTTGAGAACCACCCCCATTAAACAGAACAGCCTGTAAAGTTGATAGCAACTGTGTTGGCAGCCGGTGTACCAGCACCTTTTCTTGTAACAATATAGTGATTTTTCCTGCACCTTAAGTTGTAATTTTCAAGAACCGATGCTGTGAAATCAAATTTAAACATCGATGCTGTGAAAGCGAATTCAAGCAACAGGTGAAGTAAAATCTTAATTATTTACTACGCAGCCAATAGCAATGCGACATTCTCCAGACTTGAGGAATTTTACACCACTCTTAAATACAACAACCTGTACATTTTACAGTAATTGTGTTGCCAGCCGGGGTATGGGCACCTTTTGTTGTAAAATACAGAATTTTTTATAAAATTTTAAAGCGCAGATAAATATACGGAAATCGTTAAAATCAACAGGACATTTAATAAAATATAAAATACACTTAACAAAAAGTGTTAAAAGAGCAAAATTAAATTATACTAATACATGTTTCGAGCTTTAACCTCTTCGGTTCCTGGGGGACCTCTGTTCTTTTCCTTATAAAAACTAAAATGTCCGATTTTTTGCATTTACACATCACTTTTTAATAGCTGAATGTTTTTTGCATTCAAAGCAAACGAATAAATGGCAGCATCTAAGCTGATTCCCACATAAATGAAAGTTATTTTCATCTGAGTTTGCAAAGTCATTGGATCTCGCGTCGGTCGAGATCCAATGACTATTAGCAGAATATGGTATCGATGGGTTCAGGACGGTAATACGGAACGCCGTGCGGGATCTCAACTACGCCCTATCACTAGCAGCCGGGAGACAGGCATGTTATCCGCAAGACCGTAATGGATCATTCAACCACATCACGAGCCCTGAGTAATGAATTGGGATCATTTGCAAGACAACAAATGTCTGCATGATCATTTCGACGACGTTTACAGCAGCATGAACTCTCCGCTCGGAGGCCATGGCTGCGGCTTCCCTTGACGCTGCGTCATAGATAGGAGCGACTTCAATGGTATGATCAACGACGAACCTGGGCGCACGAATGGCGAGACGTCATTTTTTTCGGATGAATCCAGGTTCTGTTTACAGCATCATGATGCTCGCATACGTGTTTGGCGGCATGGTGGTGAACGCACATTGGCAGCGTGCATTCGTCATCACCAGACTGACCCATAACTTGGCGTGATGGTATGGGGTGTCATTAGATACATGTCTCGGTCACCTCTTGTTCGCATTGACGGCACTTTGAACAGTTCACGGTACATTTCTGGTGTGTTATGACCCGTGGCTCTACCCTTTATTCGAGCCCTGCGAAACCCTACGTTTCAGCAGGATAATGCCCGACCACATGTTGCCGGTATTGTACGGACCTTAATACGGGAAATGTTCGGCTGTTGCCCTGGCCAGCACGTTCTCCAGATCTCTCACCAATACAAAACGTCTGGTCAATGGTTGCCGAGCGACTGACCCGTCACCATACGCCAGTCACTACGGTTGATGAACTGTGGTATCGTGTTGAAGCTGCATCGGCATCTGTACATGTACATGCCATCTAACCTCTGTTTGACTCAATGCCCAGGCGTATAAGCGCTGTTATTACTGCCAGAGGTGGTTGTTCTGGGTATTAATTTCTCAGGATCTACGCACCCAAATTTCTTGAAAATTTAATCACTTGTTACTTCTAGTATAATATATTTGTCCAATACATATCATTTTGTTATCTGCATTTCTTCCTGGTGTAGCAATTTTAATGACTAGTAGTGTATTTTGTTTTTTAATTTATTACTATATATATATTTTTTAATTTATTACTATATTTTGTTTTTCACCTTTTGATTCCTATTTATTTATTTTCAAAAATATAGCAAATGTAAGTGATGATCACA
Source organism: Maratus speciosus (assembly GCA_963932465.1). Classification (NCBI taxonomy): domain Eukaryota; kingdom Metazoa; phylum Arthropoda; class Arachnida; order Araneae; family Salticidae; genus Maratus; species Maratus speciosus. The sequence continues at coordinate 522,238,837 of OZ010790.1, read as the reverse complement.
GTGAGACATTCAATACTTTACTATGAAAAAACGCTATCATGGATAATTAGCGAAAATTATAGCTGCTTCTAGCTTCTAATATGTTCCAAAATTACACTATTAAAATTGCATATTTAAATACAAACAATATTTACTCATTATTGAGCATTTTCTCGGCTTATAATAGTTCTGAGTATTAAAACCTCAGTCTTGAAAATACACGTATTCATATTTACTTTTACATAAATATTATACGCTTTTTACGATTGTGTCGATGATAAATATCTATATTACAAAACAAAATAATAAAACCAGACACATGCAGTTGAAAACCCCTTCCGTACGCTCCTTCTAAGAAACAGATGATAATGTTTGAGGTGCACAACATTTTTCTTCAATCCATATTATCTGAATTGCTACATGCAGATTTACTAAACAGCTTATTTGTAAATCTATAATATGTTGTAATGAGGTATTATAATAGTAGTATATTATAGTTAGTAGTAGTAGTTAAAACTGTTATAGACTAATAAGGTATAATTATAATTACCAACAAGTTTAATTTATGAGTAAACGATATATTTTAGAATCACATATCGTCATATAAATAGATTTGTATTTAAAAAGGCGCAGTATCTTTAAAGCTTCAAATAGTCGATTTTTCAAAAATAAGCTGATAATTTCAGAAAATTGTTAAGGGGTATTGTACCTTTTAAACGCGTCGAAAATTAACGAAAAACTTCAAAGTTTGAATTAGTCTATCTTCAAAATCATTTTATGTATAAACATGAAATTTTGGATATTGATTAAACAGATTATGCTTTGTAATATGCTACCATTAGTAATCTATTACCCTTTCATGGATTTTTTGTATTGTCGAAATTAAAATAGCTCCTTTTTTTTACTCCGTAAGTCATTGCACGCATGATATCATGAGAAATTATGTATGGATTGTTATGAAATTTGGTACAGATACTAAGCAAATATGTGTGTTAAAATGATCTACTTTAAGTATTTACACTGGTAATACTTTTAGTTATGACTACTTTTATTCCTTAAAAATACAATATTTTTATTAGTTTTTTACAAAAATATTTTTTTTGTATAGTTAATGAAATAATTTTGGCATAAGAGTAGTTCATTTTAAACACACATATATGTTTAGTATCTTTACCAAATTTCATGACAATCCATGCATACTTTCTCGAGATATCATGCGCACTATGACTTACGGAGCAAAAAAAAGAGCTATTTTGATTTCAACAATACACAAATTCTGTAAAACGCTAATAAATTTCTAATGACAGTATATTAGAAAGCACAATCTGTTTAATCAATATCCAAAATTTCATGTTTTTTACACAAAAAGGTTTTGAAGATAGACTTATTCAAACTTTAAAATATATCTTTAAATTTCGTCGCATTTAAAAAGTACAAGACCCCTTAAGCAAATCACATCAAAATCTAAACAAGGCAGATAACATCACGCGACAAGCATAGATTTTTTCACACTTATGTTGCAATTTCCAACGCATTCAGAATAATGTAACAAAACTTCATCTATACTAATAAAAGAAAGTTTCGCTCTGTGTGTCTCTCTCTACGAGTATGTGTGTCAGCGATGGCTAGTTCATGTACGGCATATATGACGCTAAAACTTTTTGGGAAGCTAGTACAGTCTACTGAGGGACCTAAGACTCAGAATTTTAAATTTCTAAGAATGAGATTAGTCAGTAATTAACAATCGCAATGCACTCTCATTAAAGCCTCATCTGGGCCTGTGTGATAGGGAAAATTGATGGCGCATGCGTAAAAGCCTTATTTACGCATCGGCAGAAAATGAAAATAAAACAGAAGCAATTTCGTGTGTGTGTGTGGGGGGGGGATTTTGTTATTATTTATTAACTTACATCAGCCAAACTTCTCAGTAAAATTAAAAACGGAAAACATATTCTGAATGATTTTACTCTTACGCTCTCAAATGCTGCAATCAATTAAATAAAACATCACAGTTAACCCTTTGATTTTTTTTTTCAAAAAGGGTCTTTTTTCCGAAAATGTTTCCCTTCCTTATTGCAACGCCCCTCCATGGAGCAATTTTAGAGGTACTGACAAATCAAAAATGTGCTTTAAAAGCGGAATTCCTCTTAAAATTGATAGCGTAATCGATTAAAATATATATTAGTTTTAACCGTTTGCAATACACAGACAAACGCAGGTCATTTCACGCCTCACGGTAACGATATTTTTTCTACGTTAAAAGTGACAAAACGTCCGTATTTTAACACAAACTTTTCAGAGCATCTCAATTGGCCAGATTTACATCACTTACAAAAATTTTGAAACGTCCGTCCGAACGGATAGAAATGTTTCTTACAAAGTAAAATGTGTGACAATTTTGGTGACACCATTAAAAACATGAATGTTTCTTTGAGATTTCGCTCGCTTTCGGTACGCAGAGACTCTAAAAATAACAATACGCAGAAGATAAAATACGAAATAGCATACACTTTCAATGCAATATTTTTTCACGATTTTTCATTTAAGAATATAAAATTTTAAAAAAATGGAGTTAAAGATATAAAATCATACAAATTGGAGGATAATTTAAGGGTCATTCATCACAGGTCCGGGCAACGCCGAGCGAGTCAGCTAGTTGTATAATAAGTTGAAATATGATGTCCAATTGATCCATTTGGAAACACATACCATATTTGTAAGGACAATTTCAGCAATTTCCATCGACAGTCGGAAAATTATACGAATTATTCGATCAACCCTTATATGATACATAAATTTGTATCTATAAACTAGACGCATGCAAAAATTGAGTTCAGTTGGGAAAGAAATACTACAGTTGAAAATTCTCCTTCAGTGATTTCTGCGAATAAGCTGGATGGTACGTGATATTGTAACCGATTTCTTTTGTATAGCGTTGTAAATGAATGATACGAATGCCCGATTCTATAATAATCATCTTGAAGTGATATTCATTGAGTTATATCAATTTCAATAAGTTTGAAATGGTATAATGCCATCAAAATGCACTGCAAACAACTTTTCCATATTGATCGCAATGTAACGGAATTCTTTTGACTGTCCCTGTAAACGAACTATTGACACAACACACTTGATCTTCAATACTGAACATGCCATGGTAAACATTGTTAATATATATCAATTGCATGATAATCCGAATATATTTATGCGAGTTAGAGGGTAGACAGACAGATAGACAGACAATCCGAATTCATTAACACTTTTCAATTATTTTGGAAAGCATGAAAGACATTGCGCCTGTAGTAATAAATAAACTGTCAAGTGCGAGTATTTCTCGCACTGATAGGGTTCCGTGCAATAAATATATGATTTATTAACTGTATTATTAAAAAAATCGTTGCTAAAACAAAAATAAGACTTTATAAAAAACTATACAACGTAGGGTTTGGTATAGCTGTATACATACTAGAAAAGTATGAATGGGTAAACAGTAAAAGTTCAAAGAGATATGAAGCCTAAATAATATCAAATATTGATATTCTATATAACTCTTATTTAAATCTGATCCTAATCTGTTTATGATGAACTTAATACGGCACTGACAATAAAAGTAGTGCATATTTAAACTTCATTTGGCATTTCATAAAACTAAATCAGCGTCATAATAACCTTTTCTTTTTACAGTGTAGCTAAAATAAAACTCTTGTTCAAAGTTTAAACTTTGCATTTCGCTAAGCGCGCTTTGAAAGGGGGTCGCAAAGTAGCAACGCTGCCTTGTTCCATGCCGCGTTTTTTCAGATATGTTTTTGATTAACTTGTGAAGACACGGGAGGCGTATTGAGAGATCTACTCAATGCAAACTAGTCGCGAATTACATAGTATTTATGTAATTAATTCTGATTAAATTACTCTGTTTTTAACAATTTGACATTCATTGCTTTTATACTGCTACTTGAAATTGCATTACACAAATATATCATTAAAAATTGTTATATAGGATTTAAAACCCGATGGTACATACAGTACACCGCCAATGTCATTATGTATGTCCAAACCGTCCGTGTCTTTAAAGGTTAATATATCGGCTAATTACCGACAATTTTTTTCAAAAATCATTATGAACAACGCTTTATGCTTCTTCAACGATAGGTACCTCCAGCGCTCTTCAACACCTTTGCTGAATTCCCGCAAATCGAAATTTGTGAGTAACGGAAAAATGCGTTTTTCTCAAAATAAAAACAGAAATATTAACCGTGACTTGTTCTTTTAAAAAGTAAAACTTTTCATTCCATTTTTTTTTTAGTTTCTATTTTTATACTTTCTCGCAAGAGTAATAAAACAGTTAAGAGCTGAGAGTTACGAAATTTTACATTTATGTTGCATTTACTGATCTTTATTCGATAAACCTCCAATTTGCCCATGTGTTCCAAATATGACATTTTGTAGCATGTTTAATTATGAAAATTTTAATAATTTCAAAATTCTTTGAATTTTTACATATCTCAAAATATTGAAGTACTAGATAAATTTAAAACATGAGATTCATTGTATAAAAGCAGTTGTTAGCTTTAAATTAATACAATTAAGTAGGTTCTACAATGTTTTATAACTTATGTTTCAGAAAATGGGATTTGAATTAATTTATTTTTGAAATTTCTGTGTGCATATTTTCTATTGTTTAAATAAACATATTTAGTAATTTCAAAATTCTATGAATTTTTTCAATTCTCAAAATATTGAGATACTAGATAAAATTAAAAAGAGTGCGAATTGAATATTTCCAACTGAGCGAAAAAATGCCCAGGCCGGGAATCGAACCCAGATCCTTGGCTTACAAGGCCAATGCTTTTCCATTTAAGCTAACTGGGCCGACAACCAGCCAGCATATTTCGCTCAGATAACCTTATTGGTAGGAACATCTGGTCTGTCATGTAGACAGCTCAACAGAATAAACCGCAGGTTAAGGACCTCCATATTAACGATGGATACGTAGATGAACTATTATTTTAACACAGTCAAACTGACTGGTAAAGTTATCATACGAATTGAATATTTCCAACTGAGCGAAAAAATGCCCAGGCCGGGAATCGAACCCAGATCCTTGGCTTACAAGGCCAATGCTTTTCCATTTAAGCTAACTGGGCCGACAACCAGCCAGCATATTTCGCTCAGATAACCTTATTGGTAGGAACATCTGGTCTGTCATGTAGACAGCTCAATAGAATAAACCGCAGGTTAAGGACCTCCATATTAACGATGGATACGTAGATGAACTATTATTTTAACACAGTCAAACTGACTGGTAAAGTTATCATACGAATTGAATATTTCCAACTGAGCGAAAAAATGCCCAGGCCGGGAATCGAACCCAGATCCTTGGCTTACAAGGTCAATGCTTTTCCATTTAAGCTAACTGGGCCGACAACCAGCCAGCATATTTCGCTCAGATAACCTTATTGGTAGGAACATCTGGTCTGTCATGTAGACAGCTCATGCTGGCTGGTTGTCGGCCCAGTTAGCTTAAATGGAAAAGCATTGGCCTTGTAAGCCAAGGATCTGGGTTCGATTCCCGGCCTGGGCATTTTTTCGCTCAGTTGGAAATATTCAATTCGTATGATAACTTTACCAGTCAGTTTGACTGTGTTAAAATAATAGTTCATCTACGTATCCATCGTTAATATGGAGGTCCTTAACCTGCGGTTTATTCTGTTGAGCTGTCTACATGACAGACCAGATGTTCCTACCAATAAGGTTATCTGAGCGAAATATGCTGGCTGGTTGTCGGCCCAGTTAGCTTAAATGGAAAAGCATTGGCCTTGTAAGCCAAGGATCTGTGTTCGATTCCCGGCCTGGGCATTTTTTCGCTCAGTTGGAAATATTCAATTCGTGTGATAACTTTACCAGTCAGTTTGACTGTGTTAAAATAATAGTTCATCTACGTATCCATCGTTAATATGGAGGTCCTTAACCTGCGGTTTATTCTGTTGAGCTGTCTACATGACAGACCAGATGTTCCTACCAATAAGGTTATCTGAGCGAAATATGCTGGTTGGTTGTCGGCCCAGTTAGCTTAAATGGAAAAGCATTGGCCTTGTAAGCCAAGGATCTGGGTTCGATTCCCGGCCTGGGCATTTTTTCGCTCAGTTGGAAATATTCAATTCGTATGATAACTTTACCAGTCAGTTTGACTGTGTTAAAATAATAGTTCATCTACGTATCCATCGTTAATATGGAGGTCCTTAACCTGCGGTTTATTCTGTTGAGCTGTCTACATGACAGACCAGATGTTCCTACCAATAAGGTTATCTGAGCGAAATATGCTGGCTCGTTGTCGGCCCAGTTAGCTTAAATGGAAAAGCATTGGCCTTGTAAGCCAAGGATCTGGGTTCGATTCCCGGCCTGGGCATTTTTTCGCTCAGTTGGAAATATTCAATTCGTATGATAACTTTACCAGTCAGTTTGACTGTGTTAAAATAATAGTTTAAAAAGAGTGGTTTACTGTGCAAAGACAATACTTTGCTGTAATTTAATATAATAAAATAGGTTCTATTGTACATCTTTTATAAGTTATCTATCAGGAAATGGAGCTAAATTAATTTATTTTTTCGATTTCTGCGTGCATATTTCTATTGTTTAAATAAGTATATTTATTTAATTGAAACACTGTATTTACATTTTCAAGCGTAGTATATTGCACAAGCTGTAATATAATTGATTCATTTTAGTAATACCAAACGTTTTCTCTTTATAATGGATCGAAAAAGTATGTAAAAATGCACGATTGGTGATTTCGAAAGGCACTCACTATCTCCCATTAAAATAAAACAAATACCTGCATTCTGCACGAGTTTCAATTTTCCGATTGAGTGAAAAACTGCCCAGGCCAGGATTTGCATTAGGGACATTTTGTTTAACACTTTAACGACCAGTAAGACTCCATTCTCTCTCCGACCAAATGATTGAATATCTCATCAATCCGGAAATTTCTTCATCAAATACAGTAAAACCTGCCTAAAGCGACCACATTCCTTTCCAATAAAAATTGGTCGCTCCGAGAGGTGGTCTCTTAATGGAGGTCATGTTTAAATCTAGATTTTAATTGTTAAAAAAGGGTAACTATTAATGTTACTAAAATTTATTTTTCACTTTAGGAAAACACATAAAAATTTAAGTGTCAAAACAAAAGTTAATTACATAAGTTAATTACTACAGCGTTTAAAAAATGAATACGTTGACGTTTGATTTTATTTTACGATTTTATCTTTTATAACTTTTATTTCTAAGTCCTTTCGAAGTTAATAAATGCATTTTCTCAACGGGAACAAATAATGACGATTTCATTGTGATCTATTTCTTTGAGAGTTTCCTGACAGAATAGGGCAGGAGCGTTTATTGACCGTCATTCGTAATTTGTCATCAAAGTTAAATTCATGCCTAAAAAGGCACGAAAGGGTCTAAACACTTTAAAGTTATCGGAATAAAAAAAAAATCTAAACTTAGTTTGGAAGTCTGATGAATAATGCGCTCTCCGGAATTATTTTTCTAATAAAATCTTCTTCAAGTGACCAGGAATAAACGGAATTTATTTCATTTTCTTCAAAGAAGTTGGTCGCTCATGAAGGGAATTCAACTGGGATGGTTTCTGAATAGAGGTAAAATTAGTATTGAGCATATGGGAATAAATTTCGTTCCATGAAAAAATGGTCATTCAGGGAGGTGGTCAGGGAGATTTCACTGTACATTAGATATAAGCTACACAGAGATAAGATAAAGAAATTAGTTTAAAAATTTTAAATAACAATTCTGGTATAAAATATTTTTATACAACTTGGGTAATATTTCCGAATGTTAAGCTGTGCTTTTGATAATGGCATCTGATCTCTTATCTAAAACAGTTCAACAGAATAAATTGCAGGTAATAGAACTCCACAAATACGTTGGATACATTATAATAATTCATACATTTAACACAATTATTCTGATTGTTTCATAAATTACGCGACTTGTAATATTCCAACAGTGTGAAAAAGACTCCAGGAAGAATTTTAACAAGGGACCTTTGTCTTAAGCTTTGGCAGCACTCTACTAACTAAGCTATCTTCGCTATAATTTTTCACTAAGTTGGAAAATTACAATTTATGTGATTTATTTACAAATTATAATAATTGTGTTAATTTAATTACATTCTGGTTCTCACTTAAGAGTAGATGTCTTAAAACATAGTATTATTTTAAATAATGAATGTTCTTCCTTTTTTGTTCGGCATTAGCTATCTCATATTGTATGTATTGTTAATTGTAGAATTTCATCTCTATTGAAGTACTGTAGCCCATCTTTAGGTATCGCTTCGCGGTATTGCGCATATGGGTATATCGCTCTTCTTTCGAGTTTCCCATGGAGGAGAGAAGTAATGAACAGCCTGACATTATTCGCAACTTTTAAATAAATCACTCTAAATAATAACAAACAAAGTTATCTATTTTGTGGAATTATTGAATAAAGTTGTAGTATGTGTACAAAGTAACGTTTTGGCCAGAAATATAAAAGATTTCACTTGTGGATTAATATTTTTAATTATCATTTACTGTTCTCTGTTACTTCTTGCTGTCAATAAAATACGTTTTTTTTTGTCTTTGCACAAGCAAGATATAACAAATATTCTATTTTGGAGCATTCATGTATCCGTTTATGATGCAATTATACTTACAAAAACGAGTAAATTTACGAGCAAACGCGGAGCAGAAACGACCTTCACATTTCAGCAAGAATTTTTAATGTTATTACTTACAAAATAAATACATATCATCATGGGAGAGGTCATGTTCAAATAATTATGATAAAATTAGTCTATTTCATGTAGAGGTATTGATAGGTTTTCATAAAACATTTTCTAACAAAACTTTAATATGATGTATTTGACTTTCCTTACAATGTAATACACCTTCCCCAGCATATGAAGAATAAATCAGACATATTGCTTGATTTCTGGATAAATATTATGCAAGTTTTGTTTGTACAAGTTACGCTGAAAATTTTATTTTTAAATTTACATTTACTTTCATTTTTATTTTTATTAATTTATTTACTTTTGCTCAATGAATCGGTTTTGTTGCAAGCCTTTAGCTGCTTTATAAAATTCCATAATTGTCTATTTTAAGATTTGTTTTGAGTATAAAATTATCTGTCGCCTTTTATACAAATATTGTTAATAAATGTGTCTAAATAAAAAAAAAACACAAAATATTTTTAAATCCTTTACAGTAGCCTCCCGCTTAACCGGCCTAAAAGGGACCGAGGTAAACGGGTTAAGAGAAAAAAAACAGTTAAAGTGGGGAAGTAAAAATAAAATAATAATATCTGCGTAATTTATTTAATTAAACCCGTAACGATGCATTTAGTTTCTCAATTTGTGTTGTTTTAAAAAAGTACATATCTTCTGTGTTTTGTGAAATGAATACTAGTTATAGTTAACTGAATTGAAAGAAAAATTATCACTGATAACAAATAATGAAAAATATTTAACGCAAATTAAATTGTTGAAGATCGTGTCACACACCTTTATAAGAAAATGAAATTGTTCTACATTATGTATATTTAAGTTCATCAACCATAAAGAAATCAGCGACCTTCTTCTGTTGAAGCAAGATGCCCGACAATTTTGCAGCATAATCTCTCCATCTATTTAACATCATAAGTTTAATCGAGGAAGGTGTTAGCCATTGCTCATCATGGCGTAGCGCCAACTATAATGCTTTTACCCCTACCGTATGAGGAATTTTAGCCGTGTCATCTTTAACTGGATCATCATCAGGATCGACTTCGTATTGAACAACATCAGTTACTGTCCTAATGATATCCTCCGCAAATATTGTTTCATGCTTGAGATCTTTATCGGACTCAAATAACTCTTATACATCTACAGTGATCTGTTCGCACCCCTCAAGTCTTTTAAATGTTTGTACAAAACAGTTTGCAGATAGATCAGATATTATAGAGTTCCGGATGGGGGGTTGCATTTTTTGACCGTTAAAAACACAAAATCTCAAATCTTCAAGGGGGACACCTAATTTTTCCTGAGGGGAATGTCCCTCCAACCCCTCCCCCCGGACTACACCTTGAATTCAACACTGGTGAAGGTCGACGCGTATCCATTTAGAACCGATGTTCTCCTTTCGGAATTTTGCTCATTCCGCTCCGGACTGCACTTCAACTCAAAAGCATAAGCTGAGTTCATGTGGCCGTCATCCTTGAATTTTGCCTGATGTTTGGGAAAAAAAGTCGGCCGGTTAAAGTGGAGTTCCGGTTAAGAGGAGGCCGGTTAAGAGGGAGGCTACTGTATTTACCGTTTTGAACGAAAATACGGAATAACTAATTCTGAAAGTATTTTGTGTAAATAACTTTTTTTTTCCTGTGACTGTAAATATTTTTTAAGGGGTCTCAGGACTCTTAAAGCTTCAAAATTTTCGAATTTAAATTTTTTTTAGATGTTAAATTTTTATCATTTCTGGATATTTTGTTGTGGTTGTTTCCTTGAAATACTCAGAGCAGTAGGTATGGCTATTACAATTATACCCGCTCAATAGCTAAAGCGGCGTTTCCGAAGCATTGAAGTCATTTTTCTCTTAATAACATTTTTGGATATAACGCTCAAGACATCTGAAAAACGTCTGAATATTTTTTCATGAAATTTTCAAAACATATATTTCAAGTTAGTCTGTATAACCGGAACCTAAAATTTCATTTTTAATGTTCAAAGAAATATTTTTTAAGTGATTAAACTCTTTAAATTTTCAAAATTTTGTATTAGTTAAATACAACTTTGTATTAAAAATATAAAAGTGTTTTAAATGCAAATTTATTTAGGTTCAGGGTAATTATTATACTCAGGAGTATAATTAGGCACAAAAAATTTCATTCTAGTTGCAAAATTTATTTCGTAATCCTGCGCGTAAGCTGTTATACCAGTTTTCTGCTCCACAAATGTCTGACAGTTTGGAGCGCCCTATAAGTACTAATTCTGTATCTTACAATTTTTTAAATACAGGAAATGAAAGAACTTATTTATATCTTTTAATCCCCAAAAAATTGTGTTTTCAAATCATATACATTTTCCGATATTAAATGCTGAAAATTATCTTTTTTTTTTCTTTTTTTTCCGATTTTAAGAGTCCTGAGACCACTTAAATAAACTCGTTCCAATTAGCAAATATTTTTTATATATTAATGAAACATATTTCACGCATTTTTTTTCTTTTTGTAAATACTTTCACAACTGTCCTTTCGGTCAACACGGTTCTAAGTTTGTGGTCTTCATCCGTAACCCCCGCAATAGTTTTCAGTAATATATATATTTTAATAATAATAATAAGTGCGAACTGAAAAGTGCTTAAATTTTAATTATTCTGTTCAGGACAAATTAAAAATTAATGCAATACATGGAAATATCACTTCCATTTAGAGCATTTAAACGTCTCTAACCATAGGTATTATATACCAGTATTTTCGATCTCAACATCATTTTTTCTGTGCACATTCAAAACGTACAACTATGAATGAGGTTAAGAAAGTATATTGAGCAGTCTACTAACATTTCGCATAACATATCATAGTAACATTTCGTTCAAATACGTTGTTTGGTTAAAAATTTTAGTTAATCAAAAATTAACAGAAATGCATATCAGCTAATTATATCAAAGATTGCAATGCAAAAATCTAGTTCAAGTTTATTGGTATAATAAAATTCTAAAGAGAAAAAAAAGTGATATAAAAGAAAGACAAATTAATGATGTCAAAGAAATTGTCAATACATAATGCCAATCATTTTAATGGCTTTTGTTTTCGTAAATCTTTTAGAACAAACTATCCATTTTGTCTATTAACCCGAGTTTGCTCGCGCTGGATATGTCACATCAAGTGATGCTTTTTTGCAGTTTTTCTCCCTAATCTTTCTTGAGAAATGGATGAGTCTTTGTGTAGCTGCATCGAAGATCATAATCTTAGAGGGGGTGTAAACCGGTTAAATAATTCGAAATATAGATCTATCGTAATCTCCACATATGAGTATCTCACACCCAGCGCGAGCATTTCTGTAACAGCTCTGAGTACAGATAGATGGGAAATTTTCAGAATAAATGTCAATAACATTTTTAATATAACTTAAAAAATATATTATCCCTTCCTTTTGCGTAGTGTTTTATGTTTTATGCAGATTTTAAGGTAAAAATATTGGAAGAAACCGCCATGGGTATGACATACCCAGAGCGAGTAAAACCAGCAATTTTTCTCGCGCGTTCATTGAATGTAGATAGAGGCAGCGAATGTACAAAATAAATGTAAGTAACATGTTTAATATCTGTTTAAAACTCTATTATCCCTTCTTTTTTCCCAGTGTTTTATGTTTCATATAGATTTTAAGGTAAAAATTTGGAAGAAACCGCAATGGGTATGACATACCCAGCGCGAGTAATCCCGTTCGTTTTTTTCGCGCGTGTAATGCCGAGATAATATTTGAGTTTGAAAAAAAAACACGTGTTATTCTCTCCTTAATTTTCATTAGCTTACAGACGATTTTTAACTTTGTGAAAGGCACGATTTGAATGCATTTTGAAGTATTTATATACTTGAATTATTCTGTACAGTACAAAATAAATATTTATTACAATAAAATTGAAATTTACTGTTATTTTAAGAGTTTGAAATTTTTCTAACATCAATCATTATAAGAGCCTAAGAAAATAAAAAATATATATATAATAAAAAAAATCTAATACGTAAACATATGTTCACTCTAAATGTAACGAAATTTTCCATCCTATTTTAAAATTACAAATTTTAGTTTCATTTTTAAAACTTTGAAATGAGTACGTTATGTCTTTATTTAAAACAACCTGGATGTTGAAATGACTCTAAAATAATCTAGATAAATAGAGTGTCGAAAGATTCTAAGGTTCTTTTGAAATTGTATTTACGTGAAAAGAGGACTCTTTTCACATTTCTTTAATTAAATGTAGTACAAAGGATGAAAACTATAAATAAAATGCCAGAAAAGCGTCTCTTAAAAACGAAGATTTACTTTTCTTTTATGTTTGTATCATCAAAGAAAAAAAAAAGCGTTTTTGTGGTGCTTAAAAACTGTTACTCTTTCCTCTAGCAAATTAAATATAATTCCGTATGGCATAGCTAGATTTTAAGGCTTACTTATTTTTCTTTTATATTAATGTTTGAAGAAATAATTAGTTCCGTCTTTCAATGTTATACAAACACATTCTTTGCAGATTTTTTGTGCCTTGTAGTAAAAATAAGCAATTTTCTGTCTGAAAAACATGGAAAAAACTTGTGAATTTTTATGTTGTTTTAATATTATTTATTTATAAAATACGCAAGAAGGAAAAATCATACGCCAAGCATAGATTCTGAAAACTTTTCCAACACTTCCAGAATGATTTTACACAGCTTTACAAAGAAGATACCTAAGTAGACATTCTAGAGAACGCGTAACAGATTTGAAAAAAAAATTTCATTTCTACATCGCTGTATATTATGTATAGTTTTGTATGTATTATGTATAATATTCTAAAAATTAGTTTAGTAAGAAAATACATAACACTGAAAATTGTCCTTCAGCGATATCTGTCAATACATGGAAGCGTACCTGAATTCTTTTGTACAGTCCTGTATACTACCTAGAGATTTTTATACACATCACATATTAAGTTGAAACTTAATTTAGATAAAAACACCCTTAGAAGCGTAGGGTTCAGCACGTCTGGCTATCACGCAATAGGTCCAGAGTTCGACTCTGTGCTGTACATGGTACACTCAGCCTTTCATTCCCTCTGAGTCGATAAAATGAGTACCAAGTTTGCTTGAGAACTAAACACCCAGGGTCCGCATTAACCTGAATGGCTACTATAATTTAAGATATCTTCTCTCAATAAACGAATCTTTTACAGTCTCACAAAATGCAATAAAAAATGTTCTTCCAATGTAAACTGGCTTTTTGCATGTTTGAGGGGGCATCGGTCGGTTTATATATCGCTCACCCGCAAGAAAAGTGACACATCTCGCAAAAATTCCTTTTTGTGTTTTATTCCACTAATAGGTCTGTCATAGGTGCGTCTTGCTACACAAAAAGTTTCATAAGTGTAGTTATATGAAAAGTCACTTTATTACGCTATATGTACATTTGTGACCACAGAATAGGGGTGGATTGTGTGGGGAGGTATAATTACCCGAACCTCCAAACCTCATCCTATGTCTTCATTCTTAAGGGTTTTATATTTTTATGCAATTTTTCATTCCAGCATGCAGAGCTAAGTGCTATAATTTCATGGTACAATAAAATCTTGCAAATTTGCTTTTGCCTCTCCTGTGAAATTTACTTTTGTCGAGATGTGTCATTTTTCTTGTGGTTGAGCGAAATTATCTTGCATGCTTCACATTATTAAACACAATACATTTTTCATCAACCGTACCTATTTGCTTTGATAGGGGATCGATGTAAATGAAAATCAAAAACAGAAATTAGCTCAATAAACTTTTCTCCATCAACTCATGCTCCATTTATACATCAATTTTGCCAACCATTTCAAGTAGATGTAATCATCTTAAGGGTGTTAGTCAAATTCCGCTCAGCATGCCTGCCTGCCACGTTACAGGTCAAGAGTTCGATTCCAGTTTAGGAAAGGTTCACTCAATCTTTCGTCCCTTCCAAGTTGATAAAATGAGTACCAAGTTAGCTTGTGAACTAAACACTGGGGAAACCCGAATTAGTCTGATAGGGCTAATGTACACTGGTGTGCAAAAATTACGGACGAGACCTTTTTTAACGTTATACAGAAGTTCTGCAAAGTGATACAAATTGTACCATAATATCCTCGAGATATAAGAATATGGGAAAGGTGAACAGAATTTCATTAAAATGCTACAAATCTATTTTGCCACTGCTTTGTTAATTTCTGCATCTCGTCCTTAATTTTTGCTCACCAGTGTAATTTAAAATAATAACTCTTAACAAAGGAATCTTTTCTAGCCTCATCAAATGCGAAAACAAACCTTCTTCCTATTTACCCTCTTCAGTTCCGAAGCTAATATAATAATACAAATGCTTATTCATTGATTTTTTCCAAAGAAAATGACATCGTAAATGACAAAAAAAAATATATTTTCTGATATTGATCCATTAGGCGCTTAGTAATTTAGGTTAAAAAATATGGATCTAAAACTACAAACCCTTTAAAACATCAATTTAATAACCATTAACCTAAATTAACACAATAACAAATTTAAGAGTAATAATCTACAAATAAGTAAATAATCTACAAATCCTCAAATTGTTTTATAGAAAAAGATTTAAGTTAAATACTTATGAAAATTTCTCACTTTGTTGGTCATACTGTCTTTTGGGCCTTTTTAGGCATTTTGCAAACTCAGATGAAAATAACCTTTATTGTATGTGTGATTCAGCTTAGATACTGCCATTTATTCGTTTGCTTTGAATGCAAAAAAACATTCAGGTTTTAAGAAGTGATGTGAAAATGTAAAAAAAATCGGACATTTTAGTTTTTATAAAGAAAAGAACAGAGGTCCCCGTTTGGGGACCAAGAACCGAAGAGGATAAACTGGCTCTTTTGCTGGCTGAGGGCCATCAGACCAGTGACGTAGTGGTGTTAGTTTAAGATAACAGCGTAATGACGTTAATTTAAGATAACATCTCCCAATAAATTAATCTTTTCCAGTTTCACCGAATGCGAAGAAAAACCTTCTTTGTATGTAAATTGTTTTTTTTTGTTTTTTTTATGTTTGAGGGCGCATCAGCAAGCGTAGACCACGATTCAAGGATTTACATCATTAAACACAAAAATATTTTCATCAAATATACTTATTGACTTTGATAAGAGATCCGTGAAAAAGAAAATCACAAACGGAAATTAGCACAATAAAACTTTTCCCATTAACCCATGCACCATCGTCATAAGATTATCAGTCAGTCAATTTCCGAATTTTCCTCTCTAATATTCAGTCTGAAGCCCGGTTGCCTAGTACTTAGCATGGCTGTATGCCAAGGTACAGGTGGAGAGTTCGTCTCCCGCTTGGATAAGCTTCACTCAACCTTTCATCCCTTTGAGGTAGATAAAATGAGCATTAAGCTAGCTTTGGAACTAAACGCTGAGAGTCCTGCGTTAGGCTAACCACCTGATTGGCACATATGCTGTATAGCACCTTGGGGTCCAAGGTCAAGAAACAGGGTTGGGCACTTTAGGCCCTGATCCTGAATGTATCATAAAGTCTCAACTAATTTAATGTTAAATCTTTGGCGTAGAATGCATTCTTATATTTAAAACATCTCCTTGGGAAATTCATATTTAAAACATTTTTTTTTTTATTCTACTCCTCTTAAAAGATGTTTATTTTTTTTTCTTTGTTCCTAAAATATTTCTAAAATATAGGCTTAATTTAATATTTTATGAGTTAAACACTGACGAACTGTGAGTAAGATCTAAAATCTTCACGTAATATTAAATATATATTTTTAGAATATTTTGACAACTGAAGAAAAAAGAGACATCTTTTAAGAAGAGTACGCAGATAAAAATGAGTTTAAAATATCGATTTCTTGAGGATATCTTTTAAATATAAGAATGCCTCACGCTCCCATAGACTTACTACCAGCGAGGTGAATTCGGGAGTTGACTAACTAACAGCCTTAATATTGTTTACAGTTTGATTTCAAGAATGTGGTGCGATCTCACTCTGTGCGAGATTTGTGTCATACAATGATAGAGAACAATATGTTATTTTAACGGTATAGTCCCATTTTCTAGGATTTTATTATTGATCAAGCGAAATATACCCAACGAATTCCTTAGGTAATTTTTTTCTTAACAATAATACATCTTGAGAAACTTTATTAATATTTGTTTTTTATACTGCTCCTTATGTGATTCGAATTCACTTGTATGTAATAGTGCAATATTCCAGTTGAATTAAATCAGCGATTTTAAAAACTACATAATTCCCAGATTCTAACTTTTTTGGAATGAATAAAATATGTGCTACAGTAAATAATAAATACTACATATATGAAATTTTCTGTGCCCACTATAATTCTTAATTCTTAAAATATGTATAGCGGTGATCAGTGTATTTATTTTATAAGAATTATAATTTAAAAAAACTGTAAAAAATCCTTTGGAAATAACGATTTAATTGGGTAATTTTTTTCTTAGTAGTAATACATTTCGAGAAACTTTAGAATTATTTGTTATTAATGCTGTTCCATGTATGTTTCAAATTCACTTGGTTATAACAGTGTAATAATACAATTTAATTAAATCACAGACTTCAAAACTACGGAAGTCCCAGATTTCAACTTTTTAGGAATCAATAAATCTGTGCTACTTATAAATGACAGATATTACAGAACATTTTCTCTACTTACTATGCTTTTTAATTCTTAAAATATGTATGGCTCTGATCAGTTTATTTTTTTATAAGAATTAAAAATTTTTAAAAACTTTAAAAATTCCTTCGGTCAATGGGATTTTGTGCCCGACAAATGAGACAAAAAAATTATTATATTTTTTTTTTGTTACGTATTTGAGAAAATAGACATAAATGAATGTCTGCATCTTAACCCTTTCCGGTCTGGTGTGCTATTAATAGTACATGTCTTTTCATCGAGTATTATTTTGTCTTAACAATTAATTTTGTTATTATCTACATATAGTAATGATAGTATATATCTATGCACTTCTTATTATGACTTCATTTATGTTTTATCATTTAGCAACAATAATAATAACAAAAGTTTGCTTAATTCTCTTTGCTCCGGTGGCGATTCCTTTATTTTAAACATATACATATTTCACTCTTTAACCCTTTATGTACTGAATTATGAATTCATGAAAATTTTATCTTTTAAACGCATTTTTCGTGTATTGTTTAAACTACATTAGAAAATTTACATAATTATTTAATAAATTTTAGAAGGATTGAAGGATTTAAAAAGAATAATTAAATTTGAATTTATAGAGACTGTGTGCCATAGTTATCACCCCACTCAAATCTTTTATTTTAAATATTTTTCTTAGTATTTTTTAGAATTAGGAAATGTACAAATATAATGTTCTTACAATAGAAATATAGAAATATTTCCGAATTGAAAAATCCCCCCCCCCCCCTCAACGCCAAGAAAGCTAAAAAGATTCAAAGGGAAAAGAAATAATCCCTTTAACAATATTTTTATTTTGTGTAACCCATAATGCTTTTGGAACAAGATAAATTAATGTATCTATAACTCATTCTAAACTGTATTACAACTAATCGATATATTAAATGAATGTTATAACAAGTTATTTTAATTATACTTATAAGTACCCTCAGTAGGTAATGGGTTAAATTTAAAATACAGGTTACATTTCTAAACGAATCATGTGCAATAAAATGCACAAAATATTAGAAATTTGTGATATCTGTTAAATACGATCTATAATACGGTATTTTCCAAACGTCTCCAAAAACTCTTCCTTAGTCCTATGTCATATGAATATGAATTGAATAGTATGCAAAATAACTACATTCATTAAATTTCAGCCGGTGAAATATTCCTTAAACTTCAGTAAATCTATTTGGATACCTACGATTAACATTATTGACATAAATGAATTTTTTTTGTCAAAATTGAAATAAAATCGGACCCGAAAGGGTTAAAGATTGACATCAACCCCTTAATTCTCGCTCCCGTCAATATCACAGCCTGGGGTGTCGCTCGTTATTTCTCGTGCTCGTCATATTTCCGGGCTGGAGATTTAATTGCTGGAAAAAAAAAAAAACTTCTGAAACCAGGAAAATTTAACTGGCATTTCCCTGTGAAATCTTTGAATATTCCGCTTGGGTTTGGTTTTTGGCGCTCATTGTAATGCTGGGATTTGTATTGCATGTTTTGAAATATATAACACACAAAAAAATTACTAATAATCAAAATTTAATGTATATGTACTATTTCAAACATTATTTGTAAAAATTTGTGTGATGATGATAAATAAAGATCTAAGATGTGAAAAAAAAAGGTCTTATTCGGATTAATTTGTATGGTGTAAAACAGACATTAAGACACAGAATTCTCGCATGATGGCTTTTCTAAAAATATGAATTTGTTCTATAACATCTTTATTTTTCGCCTTAAAAAAACTAATTGCATATTGTATATAGAAACCTTATAATTATTCAATTTCTGTAATAAAAAATAGGTACTTTTTTGATGGTTTTTCCAAATATTAAGCGACCGTGAAGGGGTTAAACACATATATGCCGAATGTTACAGCTTTTGGATTACCACTAGTAATAGTAGCAGTATTCGGGGGTTATGTAGGTCAAATATTACCATTGGAAAATAATAGTATTCAAAAACTGTAAAAATAGGCACTTATTTAATAAAACACATAATCATATTCACCATCGGGTTCGATCACAATTTCTTCTTTTTTCTGTTGTTGGCCATTAGAATAATACAGCGTGGCCATAATTAAAATGCACGTGTTTTAAGGGCGCTACAAGTTATATTTTTAAAAGCTTTCCTATTTATACTGTTTAGAGTATGCGGAAACGATTTATATAATGAAAATTGTTAGTTTTAAATTGTACCGATAAATGGCGCTTCAATGTTAGAGGTGTTTTATTAGCAAATATTAGCAAAAATAACTCTTTTGATGTCAATATCTTTTGAGACGACGATATTCTTTTATGGCTAATTACTATTTCATAAAAAAAACTTTATTATTTGAAATTTTGCATAAAAAATTTTCAAAATTTAGCTCGTAAGAAATTCTCTATTTTTTAGTATATATAGCGCATCTGTTTAAAATAAATTTAATATTTTTTTTTTAATTGCAGAACTTATTTACACATGCTATAAACTAACTAAATACCAAATCTTTTTAACACTTTCCAACATTGTTGAAAAGTGTTTAGGACTTCGGTTTGTCTGGCCATCTGTCCGTCTGCCTGCGCTCTAACTCTCGTAAATATACTCGGATTGTCCTGAAATTGTTGGATGTTATTGACGTTCAGCATAGCATTTTCCCTATTTCAAATGAAAATTGTAGCATGTTTAGTTCATTTACAGGGACAGCCGTTCCATTACGGCCAATGGGAAAAAATCGTTCCAAAAGATTTTTGAAGATGTTACACGCTTTTAAACATAATAAAATTGATATGCATTTATGAAGTGCACTAAACTATGCATTTTGTAGAATATACGGTGCAAAGAATAGTTATTATACATTTACAGGGCCACACAAAATAATTCCGTTACATAATACTATAGCGTTGGAGGGAATTGTTTGAAGCGTATTTTAATTATGTTAAATTATATCACATATAATGAAATTGATATATGTCTCTGAGGTTTATTATAACGTATTTCATGTATAATACGAAGTGCATCGCATTTATAGGGACGCACAAATGTTTTCAGATACTATATTGTATCCGAAGTACTGTAAAGTAGCGGTGATTGCGGGAAATGCAATTTTAATTATGATATGCGCTTTTATGTTTCACTATATTTATGCGTAGTATATGGTGTGTATATATATTATATTTCATATACAGGGCTACTCAAAAGAATACGTAAAGGTTACTGGGTATGAGCGCAAATTGCTTAAAGGTGGTTTTTAAATGAGTTATGCATTTTTACGCTGAACTGCATTTAGTTTACTAAGAAATGTTTGTAGAATATAGATAAATGATATACAGGGTCACGCGCAGAATTGGATTCATGGCGGTCTATAAATGATAATTTCTGGAAATGTGATTTCAGTAGTTTTAAGAGTGTTTTACTTTGAATAATTTTTTTGTAAAATACTGGCGTGTAATAAATGTTGTAGGTAAACTACAGGTATCTACAAAAATATTCAAGTATGTTTTCCTCTATTAGTAGAATTGCTGAAAGAGAAATTTCAACCTGTTACGCGTTTTCTTGCTAAACTAAATTTTCCCCTTATATAATATATATATATCAACCTACAGATCAAATACAGGGCTTTTCAAAAGAATTGGAATGCATATTTGGCTATGGATGGTAATTGCTGAAATCAGTTTTTCAAATATTTTAAGCATTTCTAAAATGTATACTTAGTTATCTTATTTATCTTATTTCCCAAAATATCGAAGTATTGTTAAAGCATTCAATAAATGATTAGTGGATTATTTTTCTTTCTTGCATTAATATTTCAAATAGTTTAGCTTGTAGAGTCCTCCAAACACGTGCACTTTCATTATGGCCGCCTGGCAACTGGCGTCACATTACTTCAATATATATATGTATAGTATATATATATTGAGTTTATGAATAGTTTATAAGCTTTTTTTTCCCAAACTTACCCAGCAAAGAGGAAACTGCTGGCCAGCAGCAAGATAAGTGCACTACTCTGCATGACATTGCATGACCACTGCTGGAGATCTTCAGTCAACTTTGCTGTTGGAAATCATGAGATAAAATTATGGGGGGATACCGCTTTATCTTATGCGCTGGCCCACCACTACATCGAAGTGCACGAACTTTTGCAGTATTATTGCTGGGAATCCTTACGCTAGGTGGCGTTGCGAATATCGAAGGCACTGAGTACTTGAACACAAATCTGAAATGAATATCTTAACACAATTTAAGCTGTGAAGCTAATTTTTTTAATGTACATAATATAGCACCATTGCCACCAACTAAATAAATAAGTAAATGAATAAATAAATAATTCCTTTATTTCAACGCACTTTGTTTTTCTCGTTAAATCTGATTTTACTAAGTTACAAAGGATTTCGGTTTTCATAATTTACACAGTTCAGAATCAATAATAAAAAAAAGCGTATAAACTATATAGGATTTCTATACTTTGCAATAATTTCTATACCAGTTTAATGATTGGGAACGTAAATCCCAAAAGAACAAACTTGAAATAGTGTAATGAGAGCTTGAAAGTTATGAGTGGTTATAGCATACGCTGAAAGTATTTGTTCATGTCCGATCTCGAAAACCAAACAGCATCGAGCGCGGTCAGTACTTGGGAGGGTGTCCACATGGAAACCGCTGCAAGTTCAAATGTTTCTATGGACACTTGTACAGATAGCTCTTGCTGAAACTAGCTTATAGAAAAAAGAGCCATAATTCTACAGTACTTTGCTTTTTTTTATAGAATTCTATAAGAAATTTTTGTAAGGGAAAGTGTCGGGCCAGCAAAGGAATAGCAGTGGGATAGGTGCTAGCACTTCAGGAAAAGTGCCGGGTTGAAGTAATGTGATGGCATACCAATGTTGGCCTGCTGTTGGCCATCACTGATGAACCAGCTGCATTCTGCACGGACACTTTTGTACAGGATTAAGTAATGGTACCATTGCACTTTACCGTTGATGGCAGTGCTGGCTGACATCTTTTTTCCAGCTGATGGCCCACTGTTGCTTTCTTTGTTGGGTAAAAATGCAAGTAGTAATAAAACGTAGCGATTTTTTTTTTTTTTTTGGGGGGGGGGGGGTATTTAAAACAGAAGTTTTTGCTCTGTAAGATAGTGTGTTTTGATTTTTTAACAAAATGATTTTTGTGTATTTTCAGATTTCGATTGTCAAATAGACAAAACTGAGCATTTTCAACACCATTTGCTCTTTTACATATAAGGCTGGCGAAGCTTGGGGAGGGGAGGTTGGCTGGGGAGATTAGCGTTGTGGTTACTTACAACCACTGCCATATTTTTATTTAATTTAATTTAAGAAATATTTTATTAATATTTATTCATTTAATATTAAAATTCGCATTCTAAAATTATTTTATTTTCTTCCGTTTAAAGCTTCTTTTGTAAGCTTTTCTTTCTTACGTAACATTTCGTTTCATTTTAAAATTATAAACATAGTTTTGAAATCTGTACTTCCAAGGAAAGAATTCTCTGGAACATTCTACGACCTTCTATTCATGATATCACTTCCTTTTGCAGCTCCGCCCCTGGCCAATCAAATCCAAATCAGTTTAATAATTAATTTAAAAAATTGTAACATTTTACTACTAATTGGCATCTTATCTTAAATAAATCTATAAATTTACCTCTAAATAAAGCAGTTTTCATATTGTTTAACATTACAATTATGCTAACGGTTCTGCAATTATGCGCTGGTACGTTTGTCCCTGCCAATTGGTGAATTTCAATTATTACAGCAACCCTTTCTCCCTCTTCTATGAGGAGACTGTGCATTCTCAGTCTGGTTTTGATTTCAATGCAGAATGGTTGCGGTTTTGCCATTCTGCGAAGAATCATATGTGTGAAGTGAAAACAGTATATTGAAAGAAAATTTTTAATATTATGATGGTTTGATGGGATACATAATTTCTTCTGCTTGTGAGAAGGGTGGATAATAGTTCAACCAACGGACATTCAATAAGGAATCGTTTATAAATCTATGTTAATAGAATCCTGCTGATTGCTATGTGGCAGCTGTTATTTATTTTCAATTTCACTGGTGCTAACTTCCGTATTTTTGAATCAGTGCTACAATCAGATGATTGATTTGATTTTTTAAAACAAGAGCCTCCATATTCCCCGAGATAAATTTTCATTATTTGTCTCATATTAAATTCATTTAAAAAAACGTATACTATTCTTCCTAAGAAAATGGGTCTATTAAAAGGAGGTAGCCATTGTAAAATATTTTCTTCAAGAAGATTCTTTTAGATAAAGATCTTTTTCGAAACTGATTCCTCAGTGCGCTCCCTTTATTTTGCATCCACCACTGTTGTGTTTTTTTTCAGGTCACTTTTGCTTTAATTTTGTTTCTTTTGACTATCAAGTATTTATGAATATTTATTTAACGAATCATTTTTTAAAATGATTGTCATGTCGGCGTGGTCTTTTGTGGCCATAACTCAATGTACGCGATACCATATTTTGCTTGATATCACAAGATTTATTAGAGTATTAATATTATTTCAGAGCAAAAAAAAAAAAGAAACTGTATGATATTCATTGCACCTTTTATCATCCAACCACCACAATTAGTGCCATGCATAGAAAAAGAGCAGAGCCTCACCGTACCAACTGTCGTTGTTTATCTCCTTCAAAAATCTATGCAAATACATCTCATTATCATGTTCGGTCTTTTCCAAAGTGTCATATAAATAAACAAAATTAATTCATAAATTATAGTTCGAGTTATGCATAAATAACGGGACTGTATCTCTACAAGTGATTGCTTCATTTTTTAATAATTTATATCAATATATTTTGAGAGGACGATAATATTGCATAGCAGTGATATAATTACTACCATTTTAATAATAACGCTTCATTAATAGATCGCTTTTTTTTCAAAAATTTTAAGGGTTATAAAGCTCTTCAAGACTAAAGCTTTAAGTCAGAATCATGTGAAATTTGCAATAAAAAATTTAAATTTTAGCTGATATTTGTTTTGTTGCATAATTCGTTTCCGCATGCTCTAAACAGTATAAATATCAAGCCTTTTATAAGTTTTCCAAATAGTTTATCTTGTAGAGTTCTTCAAACATGTCCACTTTAATTATGGCCACTCTACATTGACTAATGCTGTCTTTTCATCAAAGAATTATTTTGAGTGGGAACGGCTAAATGAACGGATATTGCAAACACATGTGAGCCCACATTTCACTGTGAAAAAATAAAAAATATCTGTAGGGTAACTCCTGGAGAGTCGCCGCATACGGGATAGTTGCCGCACCCCTTCCATTTCTTGTAATTATCGATAGATGGTCGTCAAACGTACAGTGTAGGTGCGTAATGAGATTATTTTAACCAGTCTATAGCGTGAATCCCTATTCGATGTTTACTTGTAGAATTACAAGCCTTAATTTGACGTAAGTGCAAGATTCCACTGTCCAAACTTTTAAACACGTTATGTTTAAATACTTTTAATACACTAATTACTAAATGCATGCATGATTTCGAAGTCAAAACTTAGTGTAGCGTTTGTATAGAGTACTGTGTGTATGATTACTCCATTCCCCTTAGCGATGGCAGGTAACTGTGATGGCCGACGTCTGCACCATGCAAAATGGGATACATGCCGCACTGCTATTCCGGTATACATGCCGCAGATTCTTTTGTACGGGATGATTAAGAGTTATTAACTTTTTCTTTTCTTTTTGCACAGGCTAACCATGTTAGGCATGTTATCAAGTTTACTAAAACCAAAGGAGAAAAAGGGGAAAATAAAAAGTAAGAAGGGCAAGAAAGATGCAAGTCAAGATGATAATAATAAAAAATTGGATTTCGCGTAACGCAGACGTTCTTTGCAAACTACTCCAAAAAAGAGGAAGTGTAATTGGCTTCGTTGTATCATGTGTTTAAATGTAGTTACAAAAAGACTGCACTTTTTCGACACTTTTTCTGTAGATTGAAGTCGATCACTTAACCCATTCGGGGCCATATGTGCATATAAGCACCTTCATAAAGAGCTTACAAATTTTTTTATGTCACCAGTAAAAAAGAAAAATAATATTTGCTTTGTTTAATTAGAGCATTTTCATGATTATTAAAGTAAAGGTAACTTCTTTTAAAAAAGTGGTACCAGCCGAGTAAAATTTGAGTAAAAGCCACCGGTCTCGAAAGGGTTAATAAATAAATTATGTAATCACAATTTTACTTTTTTTTCTTTTCCCTTTCTAATACATTAATGACTTACTTACTTGATAACTTACGTTGTTGCTGAAATAACAATTAAAATTTAATGTAAAAAAAAAATAAGTCGATAATTTTAATAGTGAAAGTAGGCAACGATTATTAATTTGAATCTATTAATACGTTTCATTGTACTCATTTAGTTTCATTTTGTTATTACATCCATAATTATAGTCCAGATATAAATACATTTTTTATTATTTTCATTTATAACTTCGTTCTGTTCTTATTACAAGCGCGGCATAACTACCGCACAAGTGCGGCGTCTCAGACTGAATGTACGGGTCACGCGCCGCAGAGTAATGTTTTAGAAAAAAATTGTTAAAAAATATTAATAATTTGCTTTAAATTTTTTTGTCGCATTACACGCGTTGTATATTTAACATTAAATAGCACATCATGATTTTTTTTATTTTATGTCCACCATGGAACTTTGTACACAAATTCAAAAAAATGTGCGGCATAAATCCCGGAATTACCCTACTATTAAAATCTGTGCGCGTATGTTTGTAACCACAAAAACTCGGAAACCAAAGGGCGCAGGGCTACGAAATTTTGTACAGGGGTTGCTGGTACGAGGCCCATGAACGATTGGGGCAAAAAATTCGAAAAAGCCTTATATTTATCCCTCTGGGCTCCAACTTGTGTATTTTAATCTTTTTGTTCTAACTGAGCCCTAATTAAGTTTAAGACTTGAAATTTTGCATACTTATAGCTGAGCCCCTCACATCAAACGACAAATCATAAAATTTTGAAAAAGTCTTATATTTAACCCTCTGGGCTCCAACTTGTGTATTTTAATATTTTTGTTCTAACTGAGCCCCTAATTACGTTTAAGATTTGAAATTTTGCATATTTATAGCTGAACACCTCTCATCAAACGACAAATCATAAAATTTTGAAAAAGTCTTATATTTAACCCTCTGGGCTCTAACTTGTGTACTTTAATCTTTTTGTTCTAACTGAGCCCCTAATTAAGTTTAAGACTTGCAATTTTGCATGCTTATAGCTGAACACCTCACATCAAACGACAAATCATAAAATTTTAAAAAAGTCTTATATTTAACCCTCTGGGTTCCAACTTGTGTAGTTTAATTTTTTTGTTCTGAGCCCCTAATTAAGTTTAAGACTTGAAATTTTGCATACTTATAGCTGAACACCTCACATCAAATGAAAAATCACAAAATTTTGAAAAAAGTCTGATATTTAAACCTCTGGGCTCTAATTTGTGTATTTTAAGTTTTTTTTCTAACTGAGCCCCTATTTAAGTTGAAGACTTGAAATTTTGCATACGTATAGCAGAACACTTGCGATCACACGAAAAATCATAAAATTTTCAAAAAGTCTTATATTATTTACCCACCGGGTTCTAACTCTTGTATTTTAAGAAATTTTTCTAACTTCAACCCATTGCACCCGATGCGTAGTTTTCTAACTTTTACCGACACCACTTTGACCCCGCTTTCATATTATGCTCATAGTCTTACATATTTTAGTTCCACTTTTTACCGCCAGGGGGCGCTTACCTATTGGGTGCTATAGACCCGATCCCCTCGACTAATATACCTACGGATAGGTTGTAAAACGTAGTTTCGTTCGGGTAGAGGTTTGTGTAGAATATAGTGCACCCCTGGTTGTGAAATGTGGAACTAACAGATTTCGCATAAAGATAAAGTGTTTTGAAAAGAATATTAAACGAAACCCTCTGTGCGATCTGTGATCACACTTTACCCACTTGTTTTTTAATGCAGAGAAGAATACAAGAGGAATTTATACTCACTGTTTTCACAACGACAAAGCAATTTTGGAAACTCTTCAACCATATCCAGATCAGATGAGACAGCTTATAAATGGCAGTGATAGATCGTCAGCTCACTTTAATGAACACATAAGGTGATATAACAGTGCGTTGTCTTTTGCCTCTATGGGTGCTCAAGTTACACCTCCCCCAGGTACTGGCCCGTATTGTTTTAGAATCCATGGGCAAATTTATCATAATACTTCTCATCTTCATCCATCTGAAGTAGGTCAGTAAAACTATGCTCAATTGTATGTATAGGATTCTGATATAGCACTGCGGCAACGTATGAACAGTAGAGAAAATTTAAAATGTAAAGAAGAAATCATGAGCAAGCTTGACGATGTTATCAGGCGAGTTAACCCTTATGTACATGCTTTTAAAATGCTTCATGAAATGGAAGAACCAGTCATCGCAGAAAAAGGACCTGGAGCAGCTGAAAGCGTGTGTATGTATATATGCGATAAAAATTTATCAGGGGACCAGCATCGAGGCAGATACAATGCACCAAAGTCAAATGAGATAGCCATGGTTTTCCATAGTTCGGATGGTGAAACACCTACCAATGGGATATCCGAAAGGGAATCAAATGTGTAGAATAAATGCCCTATTTGTGGCCCTATGATTTATGTTTTATTTTTCCCACATGGCGAAAAGGGTTGGAGTGTGGATGATGGATGTTCTGAACTTCAATTTTACAGTCACAGGTTGTCAGTGAGAAGGAATGTTTTCAATCCCATACTTTATGGTGGAAAACTCTTGCAGCAGTATTGCGTCGATGCTTATGTCAAGGTTGAAGGAAACCGTCTGAATTACATCCGCTCTAACCAGAAAACATTAAGAGTAGAATCTTACTTAGGGTTAGCGGATCAATTTAATGCTCTTGCAGAACCATCTGGTTTGAAACCAGGTGTAATGGTTATTTTGCCATCTACAATCATACGAAGTCCCAGAGCCATGCAACAAAATTATCAAGATGCGATGACATTCGTTAGAGAATTTGGTAAGCCTGATCTTTTAGTCACCCTAACGTGCAATCCAAATTGGCGAGAAATCAAAGGGAACCTTTACCCAGGACGAAAGCCTCATGATCGCCCAGAGTTAGTGGCACGCGTGTTCGATATGAAGAAGAAAGTAATGTTGAACGATATTAAAAAGAGCGGTATTTTGGGACGCACAGTCGCAGACATACATGTTATTGAATTCCAAAAGAGAGGATTGACACACATGACCCTTTTACTCATTTTAACTGATGATGATAAGATAAGAGATCCAGCCACTATTGACACCATGGTCTGTGCTGAGTTACCTGATAACACAATTGAAAATGGATTGCACAAAATTGTCAAGGATACTATGATTCACGGATCATGTGGCGTCATAAATCCAAACTCATCTTGCATGGAAGACGGTGTTTGCTTAAAGAGTTATCCAAAAGAGTTCAGAAATAAAATGGCTGATAATGTTGATGGTTACCCAATATATAGACGGCGTGATGATGATAGTCACATAATGATAAAGGGAAATGCCGTAAACAACCGTTGGGTTGTTCCTTATAACCCATAACTCACAAAGAAATAAAATACCCATGTTAATGTCGAAATATGCAGCTCTGTTAAATCCATTAAGTACATTTTTAAGTATGTATACAAGGGTCATGATGGCACAAAAGTTGTTTTTGAATATAACGGTGAGGGATTTATAGTGTGGGATGAGGTGAAGAGTTATTTAAATGCTCGATATGTTTCGGTACCAGAGTTAATGTGGCGACTTCTTGAAAAGCCCATGCAGGACAAGTCGCATGTTATTGTTAGATTGCCGGTGCATCTACAAGATATGCAATCTGTGTATTTTAAGGAAGCGGGAGAACGTGAAGCTTTTGAAAGAGTAAGTAATAAAGACACCATGCTCACTGCTTGGTTTCTACTTAACAGGTCAGATCCTTCAGCAAACATCTATCTTTACCCAGAAATTCCAAAGCACTTTGTATGGAAAGGCAATGTGTGGCAAAGGCGTGTGAGATTAGGTGACTACATAGTAACAAGGATGTATTCTGTAAGCCCAAAGGATACTGAGCGATTCCATCTTCGTATGCCGCTTTTCATGTTCCCGTTGCCAAGTCTTTCGAAGAGTTAAGGACGTATGAGAATACTGCCTATGAAACATTCAAGGGTGCATGCCGTGCTAGAAATTTATTAGAAGATGATGATGAATGGCAACATTGTTTAACAGAAACATGTGGTTTTGAAATGTCGCCCAAATTGTGACAACTGTTTTCTTTCATATGTGTCTTTGGCAATCCAAATTCACCGATTTAATTATGGGAACAATTTAAGTCAGATCTCTTAGAAGATTTTGCTCGCCATCTGCCGCTACAAGAGATTAGAGATAGAGCCCTTCAAGGCATAGCCAATCATCTACGAATATACAACATGACACTTCATAGCCTTGGATTGCCTGAACCCTCAAGCCTGGAGAACTCTGTGGAAGGCGATGTCTATGATTTACAAGAAGAAAGAGCAGAGGGACAGCGATTGTTAAACATGCTATATCCGGAACAACGTATAGTTTTTGATGCTGTCATTGAAACTATTCAAAATGATTATGCTATTGCCGCTAAGGTCTTCTGTGTCAATGCTTTTGCGGGATCAGGAAAAACATTCCTATTCAATACTTTGCTGCATTACGTGAGAGGAATAGCACATACTGCTATTCCCGTTGCATGGGCAGGCATCGCATCTATACTCTTACAAGGTGGAAGAACTACACATTCTCAATTTAAATTACCAGTCTCCTTATTGGATAATTCAGCTTCAAAATTTCGGCAAAATACAATACATCTGAAGGAAGATTAATGCAAATTGCTAAGCTCATTATATAGGAAGAATGTACCATGACACCTATTCATGCTTTGAATGCTGTTGATAGAACTCTGCGAGGTTTGGTTGGCAAGGATATCCCATTTGGAGGCAAAGTGTTTATTCTTGGAGGTGACTGGAGGCAGATTTTACCTGTAGTTATTCATGCAAGCTGTATCAAGAATTATTCTCTCTGGACAACATTTCGACAGTTCAGTCTGGTTACAAACATGCGAACTGAGCTGGAGAACTTGATTTCGTGGAATGGCTCATTCGCCTGGGGGATGGTCTGTTGACTAATGATTATGAACTCGGAGAAGATGTTATTGAAATACCTCCAGAATGTTTAGTGCAGGATTCTATTGTGGATGATATTTTTGATTCGTCTGAAATTGATCTTGATCATCTTTCGGAAAGAGCCATTTTGTGTCCCAAGAATGAAGATTTGAGATTGAATGAGGAGGTTTTATGAAAAGTACCTAACGAAGTCAAGTCTTATTTTAGTGCTGATACAATACTTTGTGATGATGAAGAAGAACAAAACAATTTGCAGATGGATTTCATTAATAGTTTAACACCTTCTGGAATGCCACCACATCAGTTAAATCTTTGGCGTAATAAGTTGGCGTTATTGTTATGTTGCTTAGGAACATGAATCCGCCCAGTGGTCTCTGTAATGGAACACGTTTAATAGTCAAAAGGTTGTCGCAAAATGTTATAGATGCTGAAGTTTTGACAGGACATAAGAGAGGCACCCGTATTTTCATACCGAGGATCCTGCTTACTCCGTCGGATACCAGTTTACCTTTCCAGTTACGCCGCCATCAGTTTCCACTTAGGCTCGACTTTGCTATGACTATCAATAAATCTCAGGGTCAAAGTTTGGAAAAGGTTGGAATCTATTTGCCCCATCCAGTTTTCTCACATGGGATGTTGTATGTAGCCTTTTCAAGAGCATCTTCTAGAGGATGTGTACGTGTTTGGGTCAAGGACGGACCAAAACAAGGAAAACTTTTGTCACAGTCTGATAAGGTATTTACACAAAACATTGTCTTCCGTAAAGTTTTATCTTAAGTCGCAACTATTTTGCTTTATTGTAAAAAACAAACAAACAAAAATGAGTCTATTTCACTTTACCTCATGGATGACGTGGAAAACAATGCAAAGATTTTCATTTTAAAAGAATTTTTTTCAATTTTTTTTTAGAGTGACGATGTACATTCCATTCTTTCTTACAGATTTTTGTTTAGTTGTGTAAATATTGACTTCGTAACTGATTTCCTAAACTTTAATTTTGTTGTGTAAATACTCACTAAAAAACGAGTCTATCGCAATTTACCTCGTTGGTGATGTAGAAAATAGTGCAAAGATTTTTCATTTTGAAATAATTTTTTCCTTTTTTTGCAGTCGCCGTGTATATTTCATTTTTTCTAACAAATTTTTGTTTGGTTGTGTACATATTGACTTTATAACTGATTTTTATATTCCCAAAATTTAATTCAGTTGTGTAAATGCTTACTTTTTTTATTTTTTAATACATAACTGTTTTTTTTGTGTACGTACTTATTTCATATTGGTTTTGTATTTACTGATTTTTAATGGACATAACGCATTTTTATATTCATAAACTTTAGTTTGGTTGTACTGTTTTTTATTTTTAATTTTGGTTTTAGAATAAAATTCATGAACTCCCGTGCATAGAACGGGTTAAAGAGCTAGTAATAAAATAAAACTAGAGAACAGGAATTCTGCTTTTTTAGAATTTAGTAATGTCTCCGATGAAAAACAATATATATGTATAAAAATATAGATGCAGTAGAGTCCGATTATCCGAGTTAATCGAACTTAAACTTTTGGAATGGATCATTTTCTTCTGATGGACTTATATTATTATGAAACAGCCATTATAAATAAAGTGTTAGCACAAAAAAATATGGCCATTTTTTTTCCTATTCTGAACAGAAAATCAGAGTTCTAACTTTTTATAGCTGCTCTTTCATCTTCACCTAACACATCATTTATATTGGCTGTTTCATATAATTGTCATTTATAATGGCTGTTCTGTAATAGAAGCCAGTCCATCAGAAGAATATATCTGGGTTAAAGTGGCAACTCGGTTAAGCGGGACTCGGATTATTGGGACTCTACTGTAGTTCAGTTTTAAGACTTAAAACACGCGATTTTATTATATATAAAATAGTGTCATCCGCATCCGATGAAGAATTCCTGACTTACGATCCAGTATTAAACAACATCTACAATTAAGTACGCATATGACGTCACTATCGCTGAATGTCAAGAAACTCAACAAAAATATCGGCTATCTAATTATTCATATGCCTTCATTTGTTTGTAACATAGATATTTAAAATTAAATTTAGTTTCTAATAGCTCCATGTTTTAACAGAAATCATTCATTTATATTTTTTTAAATAGCACGTATTTTAATTACACTTTTTTTTCAGTTTTTATGAGAAAATGGCAACAAAAGGATATAATTGCTATTCTTCCTTTACTTTCTACAGAAATGGACAGTTGCCAAAATTAAACAAATGTTGCTGAAAACTACAAAAAAATTAATATCTAAAAAATAAATGGATATGCAGATTTCAAACAAATTGCATTTAAAAGTATTTTTTTTTCCAATACGACGGAATAAAAATTGAAAATGTGCGGTACTTAGAACTTTAAAAAATTGCAGTAGACAATTTAACAGTACAATGATACTTTGTTTTACGGCTGGCTTATACAACGCAACGTTACTTTTGGAGACGACACAAAATAAGCTGGGAGAAAGAAATAGCATACCGGGGGCTAATAAAATAAATCAATAAAAATATTTCCTTATCTCTAAAAATATAATGTAACAACGTACGAAAATAACTTCATCCGAATTGTCCACGATTCCGAAACGCGTTCTTTACCTTAAAGAATCGTTTAACCGTCACTCATTTACGGAATCGTCTCCCAGTAAATTTTAAGTGCATTAAACAGTTTCCTCAAACCGAAATATCAGTTTTTAAAATCCTGTCAATTCTCAGTTCAGCATTTTCAGCTGTTTAACTGACTTTATGCTGCAAAAGTAACAAAATGATAATAATTTTAATGTTTTTATTAATGCTATTAATTTGTCAGATTAGTTAGTAAAACTTGTTTGTTAAACATGAAAGTGTGTACATTAGAACTGATAGAATCTGAAAAACGTATATTCCAGTTTGAGAAATCTGTTTAATACGCTATAAAAACTACTCAAAAACGTTTCCGAAAAAATGGGGCAGCAAAAGAAACTCTGCTTTTATTCATACTTCTTTAAACCTCCAAAATACACTGGTGTGCAAAAATTAAGGACGGGACCTTTTTTAACGTTATACAGAAGTTCTGCAAATTGATACAAATTGTACCATAATATCCCCGATATATAAGAATATGGGAAAAGTGAACAGAATTTCATAAAACAGGCTACAAATCTATTCTGCCTTTTCGTGCCGCTGCTTTGTTTATTTCTGCATTTCGTCATTAATTTTTGCTCACCAGTGTATATTGCTTTCTATATTGGTTTCCTCTATTGTATTTTTCTATATTAAGGGGCTGTGCATATATAACGTTATCATTTTAGGGGGGAGGGGGAGTCTGACAAATGATATCGTTAGATATCTCTAGGGGGAGGGGGGGTTCGTCTTTTGATATCGTTATCATTTTTGATCCAACCAAAATTTTCTCTTTTTATTTATAACTTAACCTTTACATCAAAATAGAATGTTATCTTTTTTTAGTCTTCTATCTATTTTTATGAAAGTACAAAGTTATTATTAAAATCCTTAAATGGTTGTAAAATTATTTAATTCCAAATTTCTTATTTCTTCTGTCATATGTGTTGTGTATGCATATATACTTCGCTGTTCGATAAACCATATGCCAAGTATGTTTCAAATGATACCTGTGTTTACTAATAAATAAAAGAGAAAGAATGTTGTCCACCTATTTTGGTGATAAGAAGCTCTGTCTCCCCCTCCCCCCACCGCGAGGGGTCAAGTGCAAGAAAACATTATTACTGTTGAATGTATTATGTATCAAAAAGCTATTATAAAATACTTTTAAATAGTAACTATTTCTTTTAAGTGTTATTTGATTAAAAAAAAAAATCGTATATAAAGTGATATTTTATTGAGTTCTCTTCATATGAATCAATGAAGTATGCGAAAAATAAATATAACAATATTTGTATATCACTCCAAGCAAAAGAAAAAAATTTTAAAAATGGAAAGAATTTTTAGACATTGATAACGATATCATTACGAGGGGGGGGGGGGTTAGGGATGATAACGTATGATATCGTAAGGGGGGAGGGGGTTCAAAATTGCCAAAAAAGTGATAACGTTATATATGCATAGCCCCTAAGAAATATCCGTCTTTTTTTTACAGTAGGTGTTTCTCCGCTATCTCAAAAGAATTGTATTAAAATAATGATTGTGAAAACAAATTGGAGCAAAAGGTAGTAAATTTAAATGTTTCAAAGTGTTTCTTATTTCGAACAAGAATAAATATTCACAAAGTAATTTAAAATTATGTTTATTTTGCAGGAATTCATATCGTTTATTATTTCAAAATTATATATTTTTCAGGAACACCATTTGCATAACACCTCTCAGAACAGTGGGTAACTCCGGATAGGCTATTGTATATTTTAATTTCTGGTTCTGAAGGAAAATCGGCATTATGGAATGGTCGGGCAATATGGAATACTTTAATATCTGGCCCGTAGGATGCTCCAGCAAAGAGAAAAGCTGCCAAATGAATTCCTAGTACTTTCATGATGCACGGTGATGAAGTTTTGTCTCGGTAGCTGTTGTTAAAGTGACACGGTGAAATCAAATCTTATTTTCAATTGTTGATTTTTTTTTCAGGTATGTTTAATAAAATTCGTATTAGCTATAAAACCTCTTTGTCAGTGATGTTAATCCAGTTCTGAACAAGAATCTAATGACTTGTAGATAATGTAGTAATGTTTGCCTATTACATAATCTTGGTTATTCTTATAAATCGTTCTTTTTCTTGCAATTTTAATATCCCTTATAACCTTATTCCATATTACCCGACGGGTTGCCATACCCCAAAAATTGTGACATTTTTTAAAAATCTAAATATCAATGTGCATTTCTTTCTTCCCCTTTAAAGGCACTAAAAAATGTGTTAAGAAATAGTCAACTTTTGTACTTTACTAACTTTTCATGTATCTCAATTTTTTTCATCTTGACTTACAAATAAAAATGTAATTGGTGTTCCATAATACCCAAACTTCCTCTATTACACTTTCCTATATTAAGAAATATGTGTATTTTTTTACCCGACTGCCAAGATGGGTATGTGTTTCACGCGTATCTGGGTATGTGGATTTCTTTATACCCTTGAAACCTCCCAAAAGCAGGATGGATTTTAATGAATGAGGTCTCCATCGATTTGTCTTAACCGTCCGATGATTATAGGTTAAGATTTGTTTTTATAAATTCAAAATAGCGGTAGACACGAAAAAAATTTTACGCACAATATTGAGTGGCATACCATTGGATAGGTCTTTCAAAATGAAGACTATGTTTCATTGACTATTTTACACATAGAAGCTCCGTTTAAATATTACACAACCTGGAAGTTGTGTAGGCAGGATCTCTAGCTTTACTGCAACTCTAATCATCATGGACATCTATAGGCCTCATCAAAACTGTGTTTATCGATAGGAACTAACAATTAAACACAACTTAAAAGTCATGAATACAAGTAAATAAAAAAAAATAGGCAAATAATATAAAAAAATAGTTTCACATTGATGAGAGATAATTAATTAGTTCGCTTTTTATGCAGTTGGGTTTTTTTTTTTTTTTGATTTTTTTAATTTAATTCAAAATATTTTTATTACAGTAGGTGTTTTTCCGCTGTCTCAAAAGAATGATTAAAAAATTAAAATAATGATTTGGAAAACAAATTGGAGCAAAAGTAGTATATGTAAATGTTTGAAAGTGTTTCAATTTCGAACAACAATAAATAATCACAAAGTAATTTAAAATTATGTTTATTTCACAGGAGTTCATATCGTTTATTATTTCAAAATTATATATTCTGTAGGATATGATTTACAATAAGGCTCAACAGATATTACAAGAAATGCATTACAAAGAAATTACAAAATATATAAATATCTGTAACAATCAGTTCAAGACTTAAAAAAACATAATAACTTTCATTTTGTTCATTAATACAACCAGTATACCAGAATTTTTTTTTTTTGTAATACGAAAGAAAATTAACTTAAAAGTAAGTTTTGTAAACATACTTATTTTGCCATTGGAAGACGGAAATTATTTAAGATAGAAGTAGTTATTAAAATTTAGATGATGAAAATATTGTTTTTTTTTTTCGGAAGTAGGGGGATTTAAAAGGACCTAAATATTTGCTTTCAATTTAGTTTTGTCTAACAATTGGGTTTTGATGAGTAATTGAATTCTACGTTATTATTAGTTTTAAATAAATTTTCTAAAATTTAAATAAAACTTTTCCATCTTTCATATTTTGTAGCATGTATCTTAGTTTATAATTGGAATTACAGAGTAATAATTTGTGAAATCCTTTCTAGAATCAAAAAATAGCGTGAATTTTTCTTTCTAAAAATGGAATATTTTCTCCTAAAGAAAAATATAAAGTGACAATTACTAAACTCGATTTTTAGCTTTATATAACAGAGGCACCAAATCGAACTCAAATCTCTATTTTTATGTCTTTCATCTTACAATCTAATATTCGCATTCCGTTTAATTATTCTTACTTTTGTATATACATGCTCTAATAATGTTTTTGGCAAACAAAATAACACCTTGATGGAACAATGCATTCAGTTCCTTTTTTACAAATAGCTTTTTTTAACACCAATATGGGGAAGTTATGTGGCATTGATATAAGATATTTTAATATTTTATGTATACGTATAAAATTTGAGCAATATTGGAGATATTTTAGAAAAATTTCCACTATTATAATTATAAAGTATGTCGATATCACACCATCATGCCCAAACAGAGCTGAAATAGATATTCCATAATTCCGCATACGGATGACAATAAAATCGAATTAAAATCGATTTAAAATCAAATTAAAATGCTCTTCCTGCACGTCTTCTGATGCCATCATATTTCCCACAAAATAAAAGTAGCCTTTCAAAATTTTTGCTAAAAAATCTTCCTTCTTACTAATTTTAAGTGCGAAAATTTGGCTTCGTCTTAGAGTAAGTCGTCTGAATATGGGATTTCGATCTTTATTTCTTGTGTGAAAATTGTGAAGCTTAACCCTTTATGTACTGAATTATGAATTCATGAAAAATTTATCTTCTAAAGCATTTTTCGTGAATTTTTTAAATTAAATTAGAAGATATACATAATCATTTAATAAATTTAAGAACGATTTTAGAAGGATTGAAGGATTTAGAAGGATTCACTAAATTTGAATTAATAAGGATTTTGTGCACTATTTATAACCCCACTGAAACCTTTTATTTTAAATATTTTTCTTAGTATTTTGTAGAATTAGGAAATGTACAAATATAATGTTCTTACAATAGAAATACAGAAATATTTCCAAATTGAAAAATCCCCCCCCCCCCCCCCACAACGCCAAGAAAGCTGAAAAGATGCAAAGGCAAAATAAATCACTCTTTTAAAAATATTTTTGTTTTGTGTAATCAATAATGCTTTTGGAACAAGATAAAGTAATGTATCTATAACTCATTCTAAACTGTATTACAACTAATTGATGTATTAAATGACTTTTATAACAAGTTACTTTAATGGTACTTATAAATACAGGTCAGTAAATAAATGGTTAATGGGTAAAATCATTCCTCTAATTTTGTTCAGAGTGTTTGCGATATACAGCGAAACTTCCATTTAAGGAAGTCACATCGTATCACTTAAACACTTCGTTATGTAGAAAATTCGTTAAATAGATTTAATTATATGAATAAAATTTAATTAGAATAATTTCTATAAAAAAAAAAAAAAACATAATGAAGAAAAGTAAACAAAAACTAAAGTGTAGCGTAACTTTTCTCTTTTTTCTCACTATTGCAGATACTTAACTTTAAAACAGTCTGTAATATTACTTTCTACAGGTTTCTTATAGAAAAAATACACAGTTCATTAATTTTTTCGCGTATCTGAACAATTCATCTGTAAAATTTTCATGAAACTGGAAAACTGGAATCCCCTTCTTACTGTATGGAAGACTTCACCCCACTTTCAGCGCCATAGTGTTTGTGCGAGAGAGTGGCGATAGCAAGTGTTTACCTTAGAGTAGTGGTTCCCAACTTTTTATTGGCCACTCCCCACCAAAGCATTTGTAAAGTCCCCCTACCTCTTAATCTGTAAATTATATCTTTTACAATTTAAAAAGTGAACTGTATTCGCAGGGTGGAAGCGTAATAGAGCTTTAAAAGTTATTCGTTTCCCATTTTTAACTTATCAAAGTGGTGAATCTTGTATCACAAATGTGTTTTTAACTTAATTTTATAAATTCAATGAGGTTATATTTATATACATCTTCGCCTTTGTGCAAAAAATTGTTTTGTTGTTCTTCCAACTTATTTCAGTATTTAAGTTCACAAAATATCTTGAAGAGAAACTTACATTTAACGTTGCAATTGATAACATTCACGCATTTTATAATTCATTTTTTTAATTAAGAGTTGGTGAAAATGTCATTATGTAAATTTATTTATTGCATAGGATGCCTGCACTGGAGCCATCTACTCATTTGCTTCGCTAATGCTATTTAAGTTTTATGTAGATAATACTATCTAGTTCAGATATATCATATTTTTTAGGTTAAATATGTTCATGACGGCCAAATTTATATATATGCTTTTAAGTTGTTTCATGAGCAAAAGATTCTTCGCGTGACATACAGCAGAGTGAATAGAAGTAGAAAGTTCATTCAATAAATAATCGAAAGCACTACAGAAAAATGTAAAACGAATACCAGAAAAATTATAATACATTTTTATACTATATAAAAAGATGTCAAATTATTACAAACATTAGTATCATTATTCTGGTGTTAAATCTATTTCAAAATTTTGATTTGGAAGATTCAATAAAAAAACTGAATTCAGTAAAAAAAAAACTTTACAAGTGAACTGAGTTTGCTTGTATATCTATTCCTACTTAGTCTACAACATTACTTTTCCAAAAGAAAAGGACAAAAGAAATTGATAGCGAATGAGCGAGTAAAAAATTTGGAATTGCACCCCTGGAAAGTCAAATTCTCCCCCGGTGTGGCGTACGCCCCACGTTGGGAACGTTGCCTTAGAGTGAAAAAAAAAAGTTTTGCTTAGCACCAAGAAGAATGGAAATGATTAAACAAATAAAGAATTTTATTTTCCTACTGCCGGAGGAAATAAATTCATACATCCATCGCAGCAGCAAATCTCTCTGTTTGAATGCTGTACACGCACGAAAGTCGAATAAACTTCGTTATATAGAATATATTTTTCGTAATATCGACATTAATTTACATATTAATGGTATCCAAAGTCAGGTTCAGTAGAAAATTTCGTTAAGTAGAATCATTCCTTAAATAGAGACTTCGTTAAAGCAAAGTCCCACTGTATATATCTGTATATCATGTTTATTAGAATGAATACCAAGTCTCAAATACTTAAATGACAATTTCACTTTATGTGATATCTTACCTAAGCAAAACAAATAAACAAAAAAAAATCAGCTTTAATTTCAATACATTCAGTGTCAAAGATATTTCGTTTAAAAACGGCAGCAAACTGTCGAAACACAAATTTGATTAGAAAAGATTTTTCTGTTCTTTGAAAAAGTTATCGTCTTATGATGAGTAAATTTCAAGACATTTTGGGAAATTTCGTTCGAGAAGTTTAGGTATTTTCAGGGGGAATAGACTAGACATACGCAAAATTTGTGTTTCTATTACGAAAAATAACAAGCTGTACAGTTCCTGAATAACTCTGTGGCTAGACAGAAATTCACCGCTATGTTGGAGGATTTCAGGTAATTTTTACGTTATATTGGTTAATTGCTTTGTGGTGGAGAGTGTTGGCGGGGGTGGGGGTGGGGGGATCAAAGAAGAAAATTTCCTGTTAAAAACAGCAGGTAAAAATATGATACTTTTTAAAAGTGAAGTATCCATTTTAATGTACTGCGAAGTAGTCATTATCGACCTATAATGAAAAGAAAACAAAAATCCATATCGTTTTAACATATATTCTTTCTACTTAATTAAGAATATTTTTATAACCTCCTTTTTTCTAATAGAACTTTTAAAATGTCTTGAAGTTCAGAAACAGTTTAAAAATCATTTTACTGCAGCACAACATATATTTAAAGAGTCTTTATATTTTCGTGCCTTCTTCGTACTAAAATTTTAAAAATATTTAATAATTATATGTTTTATCATTAAATGAAATATTTTTTTTTGTTATTTTTACATTTATAGAAATCAAAAATACCAAAAACGATAAAATCAAATATTTTATTTTCTAAACTTTCAGTTAAAATAGCAGAAATACCATAGTCTATATACAAAAGAAAAAAAAGATTTTGTCAGAAAATAAACCCGCAAAATTTTATAACAGAATCGTAACTATAGAAAATTGGAGGAAAATTGAAAAATACTAATTACATTTAGTCAAAAATCAGAAGCATTTTAATAGGTAATCTAGAAATTGAATACATAATATAAATAAAGTGCAGCTACGACTTCGCAGTAATATGCAAGCGGAAGTGGGGGGTATTTGTATTTTTACTGAATTTATTGTGTATAATTTGATTAATCTAATGGTGAATTCCGTATTAAAATAAACTGTAAATTTTCTTTCTTAAACTTTACAAAAAATATCTTCATTTATCGGGCATTATAACTTCAACCCACCTCATATATAAGAAATCTATTACATAATATTTACTACAATTTCATTTGAAATTGGGAAATAACATATGCTCTAACAGTATATATAATATATAACAAAAGGATAACAACATCAATAATAATAATAATAATAATAATAATAATAATAATAATAATAATAATAATAATAATAATAATAACTTGAAGTAAAAAGTAGCTCATGAAAAAACACGCCAAAACAAATTACAAAAATTAAAATTTGTTTGATGATATGTATTTAACTTTGCATTATATTATATCCAAAATTTAAGTTTTGTCTTCATTTTTTAAACTTCATTCAATTATAAAACTATTTTATAAAAATTATTCTTTACCGATGTTGTCACATGATTTCCATTTTTATAGAGCTTCATAAAATTATATTAATAATATTCAAGCATGGAGAACATTTTTAATTCAAAATACCAGATATGTTTTCAAATATTCTTATTACCAATTATTACATTCAAACATATAAAGAGTGGCTTTCTTCTTTATGTTTCTAACAAATGTTACGGCATTCACTAATAATAAAAATAAATACATTTTATGTTATATCTTTCAGCAGCGAAATACAATTTTTTTTTTTGTCTAATCAATCAGTTATTTTGATATAAATGGTTGTGACATGATTTATATTCAAAATTGTCAGGAAAACATTACTTGATTGTTTAATAACACATTGATGGAAAAGTGATTGCACATAAATTTCAATCTTTTTAAACCAATATGAAAGCAATTTTACTCTAATTTCTCTACCTAAATACAGCTTCTTACTCAAAAACTGAAATTCTATATACATTGTTTCTATGAGCTGACCAGTTTTAAATATTAATTACGACCTCACTGGCATGCTTTTACTTTACATAAAATATTACACTTTCAATAAAATCATCAATGCTGGTAATAATAGTCATAAAAATTAATACTTCATATTTAAAATCAAACAAAATTTTCATTTTTAGTTGAATATGGAAACATATTTTGGGCAAATAAACTAGGGTGTGTATAAAATGATAGATCAGGTTTTAGGTTGGTTGTATATAAATAAAAACGTTCGGTGTGACATTTCTAAATCATCAGATTATTCATTAAGAAAGAGAGATATGTGGATTTCTTGAAAATTATTATTCCCTAACTGAACATTAAATTAACTATTTTTTCTTACATATTCAATTTATCGTATGGGTCATTCCATATCAAATGGCCTAAATTGGGATATAATCCCTGCTCGACTCGCTACTGGACATAAAGTCTGAAGAGGACATCTGCAAACTATCAGAATCACACGTAGTATAGTTAGGGTGTCAGCCAGGGTTGTCCCTACCGCTCGCCATTGCGCCAAATCTCTACAAAATGTTTCCTTTGGCGAGTAAACTAACAATCAGACTCGCCAAATTGCGAGTGCTCAATTTCTGCTCTGTTTCTGTGTGTGCCAATACTCTCGAGACTTATCCGCGTTTCTGAACGATTGATGTAATTTTACATGATCAATCGCACAGTGCCATTTACATTGCTCTATATATCAAGATACAGACTCAATATCAATTGAGTTTAATAACAGCCAAATGACAAAAGGATTATGCGATAACCTTTTGTCAGTTAATCACTGTCTATGCGCCGGGGTCGCTGTGGTAAAAACATAAACAAAATTACTCACAAAAAGTGCCACATATTGAAAAGTTTTGCTGGAATGTGGTTTTGAAATTAACAATACTATCTATTAGTTGTACATAAAGTATCATTGGCCGGTCAATTTTTTCTATCGATCGAAATCTCATAGCAATTTTTAACGTAAGTTTTCACAACGGTAAATAGAAGATAGCTGTCTTTAACTTTTATTCAAACTGCTAAAAGAATGCCTGAAACATTTACACATTTAGGAGGCACTTAGAATGTATTTATTTTTAATTACAAAAAATTAGGTTATTTTAGAATACATTTAAAAAATAGATACGATAAGGGGTTAAAAACAGATTTTTCAGTGTTTTACGCCGAATCTATTTTGCTAACATTTCTTTTCTTTTGACAAAGCCATATCACTAATGTTGGTCAAAAGCCAGCGAGAACACTGGTGCCAGCATGTTTCTGAAATGTTCACTACTTCACTCTTGCAATAAAAACGTTCAAATCACCAAGTTACCACGCATCTTACTAAGCATGAAGTGGGACATTTAACATTACATATTGCAAATTTTTTATTTGGTAAACATTTCTGTCCTAAAAACATAGTTGCATTTTTAAAAATCAGTATTTAGTGCATTCATTAGCACTTGATCTCAAACTAGGCCCTACAGCCTGCCCCGATGAATTTATCTCTTATTTTAGCTACTGAACAAATAGCTTTGGAAGTGTTTCTTTTTATCAATTAATTATATATACTATATAAAGCTACTAAAGGCATTTTTGCCTGCTTAAATATTAATTACAGTATAACTTCGATTAACCGAGATTCGATTAATCGAGGTTTCTCTTAACCAAACCAATAACAAAATCTGATTTTTTTTTCTTTTTTTTTTTTTTTGTGATTGAGCTTTGAAAAAGACCACACTTTTTAGTTCAATGTCCGTGCTATACAGGCTCTCATATCTATACTGCCCCCAAAAAGCACCCAACTCCCAAGAAACCTTGCACCTTGAGAAGTAAACAGCGAACAATGCTTTGTTTCCAGTGGCCGTGTGAACTTTCGTAAATTTTTCAATTTCCTTTTTAAAATTTATTACTAGTAGTTGATTTCCTTTTTTATATTTGTTAAGGTGTGAAACATAACTTTACATATATTTATTTTTATAATTAAAAAAACTGTTTATTGTCTTTTTTTTATTTTAAGATATGTTAAATTCACAAGCACGACGAGTTTTTATACAGAGTTTCTATTAACCGAGATTTCCGATATCCGAGATACTAGCGGTCCCAATTAGCTCGGATAATCGAGGTTTCACTATAGTTTCTTCATATGTCAATTCACCACAATAATTTATTTTATAACTTCAATACCATTTCAGAAGCCTATATCGCGAAAGTGGCACCTTTTATTTAATTCCCAATTGTATCCTTGAACAGAGCACACATCGATAAACAAGATAAAAATCGTTTTATCTTGATCCTTAATCCATGTTGTGTTCGAATAAAGCTAGATCTGTGGAACAACTGTGTACCTATACTAAAACCACCATGTGCTATCATAAATGTGTGATTACAGGGCTCTACAACGAAAATATTAAATGGTGATGCTGTATGAAATTCTTATCTAGAATTCGTTGTGTATCACAGAAATCAGGATCCATCTTTTAAAAAAGAAAATGAGTCTCTAAAAGCATGGTAACTTAAATAGTTAGTCTAGTTAGCCTCTTTAAAATAGGGGTTTTGGGCCTTTATTTTTGTCTTATACGAAAAAGGTTAAAAATGAAACGGAAGTTTTCTTGTCAATCAAGTTGTGCTTCTTTCAATGTTTCTATCTGTAATATTATCAGAAATTTCCCTTTTGAGTTATAAGCTTCAGTAAATAAGGTTGTACACGTGAAATTAATTTTTTAGGACAATTCAAAGAGGAATAAATTAATAAATATTTAAGAATGCTAGAATCACCTGTAGCT
Organism: Maratus speciosus; assembly: GCA_963932465.1. Lineage (NCBI taxonomy): Eukaryota > Metazoa > Arthropoda > Arachnida > Araneae > Salticidae > Maratus > Maratus speciosus. The sequence goes on along the minus strand of OZ010790.1, from coordinate 522,193,965 downwards.
TTGTATCATGTACGTAAGCAGCTAAATATATGGCCTAGTTTGACGCCAACTGGTGATGAAGGTATATATTTCTGATCTTTAATATTATAACTATATTTTGGAATAGCAAAAGGTGCACTAAATCACATATTTGCAATATATATAATGTGAAATAAGATGGCAAGCTTAGTGGTTTTATTGATTTTTTCCTTTAATAATGTAATTTTGATTTTACCGATTCGTTATTGGTGCCAAAACTATATCACTTTAGCACTTCTGATTCGAACAGTTTGCAGATGTCAATTTTTGACTTATATGTATGTTCTGTAATGATTACATCAAAATTAAAGGGGCCTAGGCTAAAACACCTACACCTGTTGACTGTTATCCATGATCATAACCTTTAAACATAAAAAAAAAGATTTTATTTGGTATGAGTAAATTGAAGCTGAATGGGGCACAGTGTATTATAACTGCTTAGTTTATAATAGCATAACGTATGAAAATGTGCATTAATAGTTCTTGCAATAAAGAAACAATTTCAAAACTCTTACATCAGATTTAAAGATAGATGGAGCACCTAAACCAGAGATCACACGGAGACCAGTACAAATCACCACACCATGCATCGTCATAGGTTAAGCGGTGATGCGACAGAGGCCACTTTCTGATTGTAATAAAAGACGTGTTTACGGAAGTGTTTCAAGGAAATGAATTGCTGAACTTTGTTTTAGCGAAAAACATAAATTAAAAAACAGGAAAAGGCTAATAATAACAAAAAAAATTAATTGAGCACACATTAAAATAAGTCCCTATAAGGAGCGAATATATGAAAAATTTTACCCATAACATAGAATTAATAATTTTTTCTTTTTGAAATTTATTTCTTGAATTATGACATACTTTTAAGTAGATTTCTCAGAAAACAATCTGTCTCAGACTGTCGAAAACTATGATTTCATTGGGCTATTGTAATTAGTATAATAGAATACATGATTTTATAATAGGATACTATATTTAATATAATAGCTCTTCCCATATTTTGAGTGCATTTGGTCGTAAAATCAGAGACTTTACTTAGCTATTTCTTAATTACTTTTTTGTATTAGTAATACATATTAGCATTCTGATGGGCAAAAATATTATGTATACATAAAACCATAATACATTTACTTGTTATTTTCTAGCAAATAAATCTGTCACTACAATCGGAAGTTCCCTCTGATGTATCAATATTTGAAAGACGACCATGCATAGCATGTTGATTCTTTCTTGTCTATGTGAGTTCCATCCCGACGTTTGTACTAATAACTTCAATGAAAACTGTAATCATTCAGGAAGACATATTTGAACTATCAGGTGATTTATTAAGAGGAGCAATTGTGTAAATTATTTGAAAAATTTTATTTGGCACAAGTTATCAAACTAATGATTTTTTTTTTTAAATTTCTAGTAAATTATAAGATGACAAAAAATAACCCGGGCAAACTTCAATTTGAAATTATAAAAACTACTAAGCTTCAAAACAAATTATCTTATATACTAGTAGCAAACGCGTTCTTCGGGGATAGAATAAAAAAAAAAATTACTGAGTAAACCTAAACATAGAAATACGTAAAGCTTCCATCAAAGAATATGACTTAGATAGGGGTGGAAAGTATATAACAAAACTATATTAACTAACATAGGTAGAGTTGAATGTATTACGTTTTGGCATTTTTTATTTTCTCAAAATTTAAGTAAAAAGTATCATTATTAATTTGTCAGACTTGCGTAATGAAACAACAAAGCCTGTTTGCAGCCGCTTGATATTTATTAAAATTAAAAGCAACCTTTTACACGTTTAATTTTTGTAAAAAAATAATTTTTAATTTATTATAAATCCGTAAACTGCGTTACAATTTTGATGCAAACTTTATCTGCAATAGCATCTTTTGTCACATTCTGTGCTGTGAAAACTGCAATCACGCGATATTAAGAAACAAAAAAGGCTAACAATGTCGAAGTAGATAGCCAACAAGGAACGTTTTCAGGAAATTCTAAGTTATTGTAAAGAGAAATGAATGCATACCAACGTTTTGAAGACAAAAGTCGTAAACGAGATGACCATCAATTGGAAGACGTTCCAACAAAATGTTGAAAATTTCCTTGGGTGCCAATTTTGCAAAACGAAACAGTGCCAAAAACGTATGGTTGCCAACAAAAAGGCAAGACTTTAATAATTAATAGTACCAAAGAAACTGGCCATTAATGATCAGTTTTTAAAAGATTTTTTAACATTTTTACAATCGAAATGGAAAGTAATCTACACATTAGTCGAATTCTGCGGAAGGATAAATATGAGGATAGCTTGGGAGGCTGTTATTTATGACTTAAATTTATGCGGTTCCTGTCCTTCTGTGTCTACCTTATTTGACGCGACGCGTCTTGCGCTATAACTGCTGTGTGCGGTCGCAGGAAAGGTATAAATAACGTGCTTGTCAGCTTCAATACTTTCCACGGAGGAAGAATGATATGTTGACTCCTCATATTATATCCTCCAAGAAGGAAACTATTTGCCCACAGTTTTTGAGACAAGTTAGCCACAGCCTATTAACAGCTTACACACACGACAAAACTCCATTATGGTTTTCCTACGGGGGGGGGGGGGAGTATATTTGTTATGACTGGCTAAATGCCTCTCCGTTTCGTCAAAATAAGCCACGAAACATACTTTTAAAACATCTTACAGAGAGAGTTTTGCTTCTCTGGTCTAAAGTTCAGTTAGGAACTGCAAAATAAAACCTCAATCAAGATTATGTTTAAGCCCAAAGTACAAAGGGTAGGAGGAATGGTGCAAGTCAAGTCACATCTTTCAGACATCTTAAGAGTCCAAAAACGCCCCGTATACTCGCTGGTTTTCTACAAGATGAATTAATTTGAACGATCGCCGTACTTAGTAAAATGTGTTCTAAGTCACAAAAATGTCCCTGTAAAAATCTCTTTAGGAGGAATGGAATATTGAAGAAGGAGTTGTGGCCGTTTACGGAAAGTTTTTTCAAATGATTTCAGTCCACGTCAAATTTAAATACAGCTACTTCGGAAACTTATAAGTTTTCTGTATATCACACGTCTATACTCTGCCGGTTAGGTAACTAGTTTTCATTACTATGGCAACCAGAAATATATAAACTAAGATGATCATCCGAGTTATTTTTTGTTATCATGTACATGTTAAACAGGTATAACGTAAAAAAAATAATAAGTATTAAAAAAACCTGTCTTATCCGTATTTTAAAAATAGAAGGGACATGATTCTTAAATATCCAATTTTTAATGATACAACACATAAACAGGGTTTCTACAATTTAAGGGAAAGTACCAGTATTATCTTATAGAAAAACCCAACTTAAGTAATCGTGCGATTGAATAAGGCAAGTTTTACTATGTGCAAATGCTGGTATTTTTCTGACATAAAGTCAGAGAAATTCGCCCACCTGTAGAAACACTGATAAACAATTTCATAAAACTATCTTGCAATATATTTTTAAACAATATCATATGAAATTGTAAACAATAAGTAAAGAATGAGGGAAAAAATTAGCCAATTTTTTTTAAAACTTAGAAAAGTATATTTTACAACAGTCGGGTCAAAAAATCTTTACAGTAATGACTCTTGATTGAATATTGTTATTATTGAGCATCTAATCTGTATACTATTTACAAATCAGAAATGTTTTATGCTTCATCTATTACACTGTATTACTTGAAATCTTGGAACTTTGGCTTGATTAATAAATGTTTCTGAATTATTTAACTTTGTAGTGCAGAGTATACAAGCAGTTAATAAATAGTTCTAAGTATGAAGCATAGAAATAGCTTTGGCACGAGATTCTTATTTTCAAAAATGTATGAGCTGTCCAAGAAGCTTTCAGTGTTGTCTACCACTTTCAAACTTTCGTTGAAGAAAATTGTTGCATTTATCCAGATATTTTCAATTCCTTTTCCTTGCAAATTCTACAAAATGATTTTTTTTTTTCAGGAAAAAGCATATTTTTATATGACAATACTGTAGCTACTCAGGAATAATTATGCAGTACTTGGTAATATTACAAAATTCTTTTCTTTTCTACTTCGTATAGTCATACAGTTCCCACTCACTTTTTAAAAGTAGTTGGGTAAATGTCATTTTTTTTTCTTTTACTTTCCAATAAGGAAAATAGGAATATCTTTCATAAAGCTGTTGTTACCGATTATATATCAATATCCATAATACACACATATTACACAAGGCAATTATGAAATGTGAATTCAAATTATAAGTTCTTATTGCAGTATCTTTGTCATCATCAACAACTGAAAAAAGATAAAATAAAACATAAGTTATTGAGAAATAAATAAGTTGAATAAAATTAATTTACAACATTGCAATTTGCATTTTTCATTCAATAAATGCATTTCAATATTTCGAAATATATTATTCAATATTTTGTAATTGAAAGAAAAAAAAACATTACCTAAAATATAATTAATGTAATGAAGGACTGATATTTGGCAGCTGTATAGAAAACTGAACCTTCGATATTCACGAAAAATATTTAAAAATGCTCCAAAATTATCATGCAACTTATGTAATTATTGCACAGGAGACACTTAAAATACTTTAAAGTTTGCTAGCAAATGTGTAAGTGTTTTTCATAATTAAAAGTACATTTTATTTTAATTATTTATGAATGAATTTATATTAAGAAGATTCAAGAATTGATATTCTTTAGAAGACCACAGTCCGAATATATATTATAAAATTTGAAATAATTATTGATTATTTAAGTATTTAAATAATTAAGGAATATGCTTTCAATATATTTGTTTCATATATCTAGAGCATTCCTCATTTGAGGATATAATCAATGATGTTTTACATAAAAACATTAATAGACTTTAATCGACACTTCTAGATTAATTTTGTATATATCTGAAAAATGTATATATCTGAAAAAAGAAATCTTTAAGTGCGATTTTAGGAAAATCAATTTATCCATTATTTCCATAGTTCCACCACTGGCGGACATCAACCAGTGAGAATTTCTGCTCTCAAAGCTGGTAGAAGGGAGGTGCTGGATTCCAACCAAACGCGCTCATCGGTCTAATCGTTCGGAGTTTTCCGCGGTTTACATCGAACCTCGGTTATCCTTGCGTAAATATGGGTTAGGTTCCCACAGAAAGACACACCACGGAGTGCTCAACCCCCTAGGGCCTATATCCCTAGTACAGGTAATCGGCCGTCATAAAAGCAACAAAACAACGCAACATTATTTCCATGTTCAATAACCGTCATTACATAAAATGTATTAAACATATTTCAGTAAAATTTCATGAGAATTCTTGAAAGAGGAACTAGAATCTAAGATCTAGGTGACAATGTAGTTATTTTATAGGTACTTGAATATAAAAAATATTAATTTTTAATAAAAAGTATGTATTTTTTGACATATTTTGAAATATTTCAGTTAATTTTTAAGATATTGTAAAGCTCTTATTTCAGTGCACTGATAAGTAAAATAGTAGTATATAGCACAAAGGGGAGGGGAAAGGGGGAATTGAAATATAATTATTTTAATTGACTGTATGCTGTATGGCATAACCATGAAATTGGCTAAAAAAAGGCAAAAATAAATAGTTAAGTAAATAAAGTTTTTGAAGGCATTGCTAGAATTTTATGTTTTTACATCATTCTGCATCACCGTATGTATCAAGTATAATCCTTATATTGATGATTTTATGATTTTATTCATTGCCAGGATTTTACGTTTTTTCATCATTCTGTATCACCGTATATATCAAGTACAATTGCTATATTGACGATTAAATTATTATATTTTCTAGTACTACTTTCATAAAAAGCACACTGTATATTTCTTTAATTTATTTACAGACGGAAGTATTTCAAGACACAGAAAATAGTGTATTTCGTTTTTTATATAAAAAATAAATACTTTTTGGCTTTATGTATAAATTTCGTTTAGCCCTAATTTTCCTATTTTTGAAATATCGACCAATCATTATCCTCGAATTAGGAATATTTGTTAGCACACAACTTTTTGTTACTGAAAACTAGCGTTAAACGATAGACACACAAAATAGAAAGTTCAAAATATTCATATTAGGTCTATTTATAGTTACTGCGTGGTAGAGATGATATACCATGAAGAAGCAAACACTTTTTATGCATCATATCCAAAATTCAGGAATAAGAATCGCGGGTTCAGTTCTCTGTGCCTAATTATAATTTTGGCTCATTATTTTAGCGTAGGGAGGGGTGGGATCATAGCCACACTGTAAAAAAAAAATCCGACCAGTTTTCCTGTAGGAATCGGAAAAATAGTTGCCCTTATCGTACCAGAAAATTTTCCGACTCAGCTCGGAATAAAATCCATAAAAAAAAAAAGAAATAGTCAATAAAACGGTATTTTACGGATTTTATTCCGAGCTGAGTCGGAAATTTTTCCGGTATGATAAGGGTAACTATTTTTTCCGATTCCTACAGGAAAACTGGTCGTATTTTTTTTACAGTGCAGTATGAAACAAGTATTGCTTATTTCGTTCTTTTTAACTCATTGACTACCATGTCATATATTGTATTTATTACAGATAGTTTTCAGCAGTGGGCTCGTCCATTATATAAGTACCATGCTCAGTATTTCATATCAAGCTCCGTCGTTCAAGACTGTAAAAAATATAACGCCAGTTTTTCGGTAGGAATCGGAAAAATAGTTGCCCTTATCGTACCGGAATAATTTCCAACCCAGCTCGGAATAAAATCCGTAAAATCGGAATAAAATCCAGAAAATACCATTTTACTGACTATTTCGTTAGTTTTACGGATTTTATTCCGAGCTGGGTCGGAAATTATTCCGGTACGGTAAGGACAACTAATTTTCCGATTCCTACCGGAAAACTGGCAGTATTTTGTTTTTTTTACAGTGTATGCATTATGGCATATGCTTTATAAACGGGGCTCTGGTATACTGCCTCCATCCAATTATTGAAGTATATATTACCGGAAAAAATAGGTATTCCTAAAACAGGTGTAAAACAATTCTTATCACTTTTGTATACATATAATTAAAAAAAAAAAAACAGAATTATAAAACGATAAAAAAGAAGTAATATTATTCATATATCTATATGACAATGAAAAACTCGAAAAAGTTAGTAAAAAGTTGAAAGGGCAAAACATTATATATAATTGTAAAAAATAAAAATAAATACACGAGTTAAAACTAAAATAAATGCATTTGACAATTTGAATCTAATCCCAGATTCAGTCAATGTATTAATGGATACCCTTCAATGCATGTCTTCTTTTGCAATAAAATTAAAATTGGTGTTTGATGAAATCTATCAAAATATTCCCTATAATAAATTTTAATAAGATATTAAACTTCCTAATAAGCCTAATGATCCCTTCCCAAGTCATTCTTAGTATTTTTCCATAATTACATTATTGTATAATCGTACAGTCGTGGGTTGAAAAGTAAACACTCCTTATTAACTCTGCAAGAAATATCGTAGAAAAAATTTACTGGTACCAAACGATTGGAAATAAAACTTCTTTTAAATGATGTATGTAAAATTTGCTCATGGGGGCATCTAAACATGAAAACGAACCCAAATTTTATTTTTGGTTTAATAACAATACCTAAGTTTAACACCATAAATAAATTCTACACACTTCAGTTAGCCTAAAAATAAATTTTCATGAAGTTCGTACGATTAGTTTCAGAGAAATTTATTATTTTAACATGAGCATATTTTAGGGGTTGTATCCAAATCAAAATTCGGTACTCGATTGTTGGAAATGCTACAGAATGAATATGTCACTTCTACATATTAATGTATTATTTCTTGCCAATATGACCATTTCACTTATTTAATATGTTTCGACTGCTGCCAGCACAAATGCTTCAATAACATGAATAAAATATTTTTGTCAGAATATGCTGTTCTGCACATCATAGACAGCCCCTAAACAATCATTTTGATTTTTTCTATCATAATTCGAAAACTTCTTGGAAGAAAAAATTGAAATTGAGATTTCGCATAAAAGAGAACATAATAAATATAAACCTATCGGAACACAATTTAGGTTGCAACTACTATATTTTTAGGATATTAATTTCATAATTCATCATTCCTATTATAAATTTTTTTAATTACAAATTCGGTGTTTTTATATTTGGGCTTCTTGGTATTATAACTGCGTGTAGATATTCTCTGTACTCTTAAACTTTGCATATTTTTTATATCTTTCGTAGAGTCGTTTAAGGTACGTTGCCTATGTTAAAACGGCCGTTTTCGCGAAAATTTTTGAGTTTTTATTATTATTGTTGTTGTTTTATTTGAAAGAACAAATTTTTACGGTTCAAAATCTGTTTTAATTTTATTTCTATGATTACTAGAAAAGAGGTTATGGCCAATTTACTAATCATTAAGTAAAGAGTCAAATACCCTAAGCGGGTGTAGGAAGATGAGGAAAACTGTAAACGATGTTTCTATGCATATTTTTCTTACGTTTTTTACCTAAAATCATTAATAAATTTTAAGGGGACTTATTTGGTGGGAAGAAAAGGAAGGAATCCCACGTTATCTTATGGGGAAAATATTTATCCTTCTTGTTCATTCAAATTTGGAAATTTCAACAATATTTTTTTTCAACACGTAGATAGGAAAATTCTTTATCCCTCAGTAAGCTTAAAATATTCTAAAGATAATTATGAGTAATTTAATATTTGTGCTAAAATTTCAAAAATTCCGAAAAGTATAAAAAGTACTCTTTACACGTTTGTAACTTAGGATTTGAAACAGATATCAAAATATGGAGCTTACAGAGAGATAAAGGATCTACCTTTTAACGTGCTGAAAAAAAATATTGTTGAAATTTTCAAATTTGAATGAACAAGAAGGATAAGCAATTTTCCCATAGGATAACATAGGATTCAACTTTTTTCTTCCCCACCAGATAAGTCCCCTTAATAGATATTTCTAGATTAATTTTCTATATATCCGAAAGTTATAGAAGAAATCTTTAAAGCAGGATAAAAAACGCAGGGGAACCACAAGAAAGCGCCGCCTGACCAGAACTAAAAGACCTCGAATAGACTGACACGTCTCTGGAGCTTAAGTGGGTCATTCACAGTGTGTGGGTTTATTTATTCAGATAAAGGTTTCAAGTAAAAATTCTCATTTATCTCGATACGATTTCAGGAAAATCAGTATTTTCATTATTTCCATATTCAATAAACTTCATTATATAAAATGTTTTAAATATAATTCAGGGAAATTTTGTGAGAATACTTTTCATAATGCTTCTCATTGTTGGTATTCCAGTCATTGTTTCAATTTCTCCATGGCCAAAATTACTTCTTCCCCTGCCTCTCCCTCTCATTTGGATTTCCATGAAGCATATTTAATTTCTAAAAATTCTGCTAATCTTGTCAATGATCTCCCATCATCTCTTTCCTATCTCCAGCGTGGAAATTACTTTTGTAATTCTTTTACCTCTTCTCTTGTTTCTTTTCTTTTTATTTTGTTAATAAAAAAAAGGATATTTTGGTTTTTTCTTGTTTTATTCTTTTATATTTCTTTCTTTATTATTATTATTTATTTATTTTATTTACTTCTTTCATTTTATTTTAATTTTGTTTATTTCTTTAATTTCCATTTTTTCGCCTATCAATTTCTCTTCTATCTTTTTGACAACACTTTTCTCTTCTGTATGTCCCCCTTTCAGCTAGCGCCATCTGTCGCATTCTTTGCAACATTCTCTCCCTTTCAGTTCATTTTGACCTTGTCCACGTGTGTTTAAAGTAGCTGATGACGAGCTGTAATATTTTTAGCTCGTAACACATCCTATGTTTGTTTTTATTTTATGGTGATTTTTTACAAGGTTTTATTATTTTAATTGCTTCATATCGCCAGTTTTCGGTGCTGTTTCGCTTCACTTTTCATATTACTCACTGTGTTCTGCATTAGAATCTAAGATCTATTTGGCAATATAATTATTTTATAGGTATTTGAATATAGAAAGGTTAATTTTTAATAAAAAGTATATATATTTTTTAGATATTTTGAAATATTTCAGTTAATTTTTAAGATCTTGTAAAATTCCTAGATCAGTGCACATAGTAGTATGTAGTACAAAGGAAATTGAAATATATTTATTTGAATTGACAGCACGCCTAATGGTATAAACATGAAATGTTGCTAAAAAAAGGCCAAAAAAAACAATTATTTAAATGTTTATGAAGACATTGCAAGGAGTTTATGTTTTTACATCATTCTGTATTACAATTGAGCTAAAAATTTGAGTAAATATTGTAATTTTTTTAAAGCACTCTGAACGTAGCGCTCCGTACGTACAGTCGTGGGAAAAAAAAGTAAACACCCCCTACTAACTCCTCAACAAATTATCGTAGAAGAAAGTTACTGGTACCGAACGATTGGAAATAAAGTCTACTTTTAAATTATGTACATAAAATTTGCTTAGAGGGCCATCTACATATTAAAACGAACCATAACTTTGTTTTTGTCAATAGCAGTACCCAATTCTGACATCATAAATGAACTCTACACCCTTCAATTAGCCTAAAAACGAATTTTTAAGCAATTCGTACCATAAGTTTCCGAGAAATTAATTATTTTAAAACGAGCGTATTTTAAGGGCTGTATCCAAATTGAAGTTCCGTACTGGATTGTTAACTGAGAGAGCCCCTTCCTTGATCAAGGCACATTAAGCGCCACTCAAGGAGTCAATGAGGCGTGTTAGATTTCAGTACGGCAGAATAAATTTCAAAATGTCTACTCACTTCCATCATATACGGCCCCTTAAACCATCATTTTACCGTTTTTTAAGCATAATTTGAAAACTACTTGGAAGAAAAATGTGAAATTTTTGAATTTCCATAAAGCAGGACTTAATAAATCTAAATCCATCAAAAAAATTGTAGGTTGCAATTCATAATTTTTTCGAATATTAATTTCATAATTCATAATTCATGTCATAAAATTATAAAAATTGCAAATTCAGCTTATTTATATTTGGGTATATTAGTATTATTACTAAAAAATTAGCACATTAGGAGCATAATTTCGGGAGATATAAATAAAAATATGAAAATGTAATTTAACATTAGAAGCACTAAATTTTGAATGTTTATAATTCAAAAACTTATCATTCAAATGACTTGAAATTTGGTGTCTAGGCGTAGTTTGAACCGAAGATTTGAAATATCTCGTTAAAATTGGGTATTGCTATTGAAAAAAATGAAGTTTGGATTCGTTTTAATATGTAGATGCCCCCTAAGCAAATTTTATATACGTCATTTAAAAGTAGACATTATTTCCAATCGTTCGGTACCAGTAACTTTCGTCTACGATAATTTGTTGAGGAGTTAGTAGGGGTGATTACTTTTTTTCCCACGACTGTACCTTATGAAAATGTGCATTATTGGAAATATAAAAGCAGGTAAATTTTAAATCGTTTTAAATCAAATGAAAATTCATTTTCTTTTGTGGTTAAAACAGAGTATTAAATATTAATAACGTTGCACCAGGTTGTTCAGGATTATGTTATACTTAATGGGTGTAAACTTGAAAACAAATCTATGGATCAGATATATGTAACGTGTGACGAGAGAAAATAGATGGAGATCTTACATTAAAAACATGTTCAAAACATATTCTACTTTGAGTATTCCCATAATTTTGACTGATTCTGCACTACATTATTAATAATATTTTTAAAACAAATTTTAATAACCTGGATAATGTCACTGTATAAATTTAGGGAAGTAAATACAAAATTTATTAATTCAATACTGACGTATTCAATTCATAATAGAAAAATCAATACAAACCTCTTGATGATTGTTGATTTCCATGTGAATTTATATTTTCTAGTCTCTCTAAATCCGTTATGAGGAATTTTCTTTCAGTGGTCACAGAAGCTGAAAAAAATAGCAAGATACATATTGTAGTTACACATATATTATAAAATTATTCTTTATTATAACTAAATTTATTAATAACAGTCCTCAATCTAAATAGTTACGCTGAAGTAAAATACTTTAAAAATTACACTAAAATACTACTGGCTAATGTCCAATCTAAACGTAGAATAAAATCCAGAATAAAGGAGCACATGCTCTATATTAGTAAACAAGAAATCTATAAAGAGGCCATTTAAAAACTTTGAAAGGTACATGGAAAACAACTCCAACTTCAATTAAACTATTAACAGTGGTGTATTATCAGGGTACTCTGCACCGTTTTACTAGCAGTATTATTATATATCAAAATTGGCATTATTTAATTGTTTAATATTCAAAAATTAAGTAATGTAAAATTTAGTAGATAATAATACTAAAAATAAAGAGAGGAGACATCCCGGACGCAACGCTACTGGCTAACGTTATTTCTAAACCCATACCTGTATTTTAACTTCACTTCTAAAAGCAATTCATATTCCTAAAAATTATAAAGCTGTTAATTGGGAATTTGCTGCCCCCTCCATTTTAGTTTTTATAAAGTTTTACATAATATCATTTTTTTCTTAATATCTACTTACATTTTTGTATCACAAGTGTATTTTTCCAATACATATCTATTCCTAACGGTTGTTCCCTAATATTTCTTACATTTCTTTTGGTAAATAAACCTACCGTTCTAATCTGCTTATCTACTATATAACGTAAATGCGCGTGGGCCATGTAACAGCAGTGATTCACTAATTTTTAAAATTTAAAAAAAAGCCACCAACGCATATCTCGAGAAAAACTGATAATCTAACTAGAACCCTTAATTTCTTTATTATCTATAAACTGAAATAATTGGTTTTTTTCAGCAGCCGGAGAAGTTTAATTCCTATAGTTTCTTCAAAAATGAATTTGTTTGAGGAAAATTCTTATATATTTCTTTAAGAGATATCTTTTTATTTAAAATATTATTTCTATAATATATTTTGTTTAATTTTTTAGTAAACTGCCTATATGTTCTATTATATTCTAAGTAATTTGTTAAATAATCGAAAAACTTTGTATATTAGCCTTTGTATGCAATTTATTTCATTTTTTGTTCATCAGAACCAAATGTGAGTCAGGGTCAACTACTAATGCACATGTGGGGCACTTCTTGAGCACTGATAGGTCATTTCATTAAGCTACCACACATGGGATAAAACTTGTTAATAGCTGACATAATTTATATTTCAAATTTGGTTAATTGGTAGGATGGATATTTGTAGAGTTTAAGTGAAATAGCTTCAACTATTAACTTATATTAGTTTTTTACTGCACTGAAGCATTCTTTTTTAATTAAAATTTAGAATTTGATTTCTTTGTGTTCTAGTCATCTGCGAAAAAAATCAGAATATTAAACAGTTAATATTTCTTTCCATATGCAGAAAACATAATAGAATCAAATTCAATAATAAGAGTTTCATTTTGATTGGTTCTGCTGTAGGTATAGGTTCAAATTCACATGAACACAAAAAGAAAATAATAAAATGTCGGCCTTCACTGCGAGTGAAGGCTGTACCTTGTTAAGTAAGTACCTTGTTTTGTAAGAATCTTTTATCTGTTTTTAAGAGAATATAAATCCTTCCAATAGCTGAATTAACCGTTTAATGCCTTTGTAAGCTGAAAAATGCAAAGGGCTGGTGGACATTTTGAAAGAGAAGGAAATGAGAGATTTGAAGAAATGTTTTCAAAGCAAAAATCTGCCAAAACACAGACAAAACCAAACAATAGTTTGAGAAAAAACTACGACATCCGATACAAAACACTTGTTTTTTTTTAATACCAATTATTATTGTTCGAAGAAATTGATAAATTTTGCGAATTTTTTCTGTACCATTTGTACCATTTAGATACTATAAACTTCGGAAAATATATTGAGTGACAGAAATCGTTGAAAATTCATAAAATATAAAGTATTATCAATCGGTAAGTATCGGTCGTAGATCGTAAAAGATTGGAATTTTTACATCTGAACCTGTTGGATTAAGGAGAATGTTTTTATAAATATAACTTATAAAACCCAGAAATCCTATAAAAATTTAAATTTCATAATTCAAGAAATATACATATTTTAACATAAATGGATTTTTACATAAGGAAGAAACCATTTTAAATATTTCTGCAATTTGAATTATATATTTAAAACTATCGGTCGGCTTAGGAATTAGCTATTAATCGGCGATAAGAACGGACACCCTATATATAACTTAAGAAATACTTTGCAGATAGTGGGATATTACATTTTATGTAATATGAGATCAAATAAGAACGTTCCTCTTTCTAATTAAAGTGAAAATAAATAAATAACAAGACAATGATGTCAGAAAATAACAGATCAAGGATACAAATTTATGAGAAAATTAATCTTGTAAAGTAAAATTTAAAGAAATAGATAAATAAATATATTTCCAAAATGATTTGGAAATAAAATATGAATATATAAGTATTCATTAAACATTAAATGCAATCAACATAAAATCGTAGTCATTATAATCCATAAATTTTGATCCAGTGCCAGACTCACCAAACAGTTCAACAAAGCCATTTAATTATATCGACACATAGTCACATATATTCTCAGTTTTATCAAAGAGCATGGTCTGTAAATAACCTTCATTGTCACCTAAAATTAATGCATCAATTTTTTATGCCTTCAAGTTCAGTCCTGATACAGTTTTTGTTCTCAAATAACCTGCTGGTGTTTTCTTTTATTATAGGAATCCCGTGCATTTTTCATTTATCGCCCAACCTTTGCAATATCTTCATTTTCTTCCGATTTCTAACTTTGGTGTATGATGGCAAGCTTGGCTTGATGCCGTTGGACTAGTATTTACGTACGCTGCATTTAAACAAAAGGCAGAAACCTAAGAATTTGAGGAATGGTGTTAGTTGAAGGATGAATGGTTTTAGCTTACTTTTTTACTATATCGCTGTGTATTCGCTTCAAATAAATAGAGCAACACGTTTTTTCAAACGTATAATCAAATCTTATTCTACATATTCTTTAGGAAACACTTACTACCGCCTTCGTTCATGTAAAACCGAGAGAACTTTATGTATCATTGCAATATATTTGAATATTGCATGTAATTTCTTAGCTTCCGTGTTCCTAAACATCTTTACATTTTAAATTTATTGAGTTATTTAAAAAAATACAGATAAACTTTCATTTTTAATTTTAAATGAATTACTGAATTGTAATTGAAATTTGAGAATAACTATTTTTTTCCGTTTTATGTTCTAAATGTCTCTACTTACATCTTACTTTACTTATATTATTTAATTTTAAAATTTAATATTTCTATAAAAAATCGTTTTTATTCGGTTGGTTGGTTGTGTTTATGTCGGCCAATTATCAACATGAGGGATATAGGCCCTATGGGGGGGAGTGCCCTTCGTGGGGGTCTTTCTAAGGGAACCTAACCCGTATTAACGCTTGGAAGTCCAAGGTTCGAAGAAAACCACGAAAACTCCCAACGATTAGGCCGACGGGCGCGATTGGGATCGAACCCAGCACCTCCGTCTGCCAGCTTCAAGAGCAGAACCTCTCGGCCACTGGTGGGGCCCCATTTTTATTCGGAATTATGAAAAGCTGTATTGATTATCTACTAATTTCTGCTAACATTTGGTATTTAATGTTTATCTGCATTAAAATATTTCATTTGAATGAAACAAAACAATTCATCTTTTTGGGGAAACTAATAGTTCATAAATTTTTAATAACTTAAAAAGAAATTCGCAGGAATTTGTCTTTTTTATGTTAAAATAAAACAACTAGAATAAAAAGTATATTCGATCAATATATCTATGTTATATATCTCTAACGTAGTTGAATATGAAATAGCAATGATTTACCACTAATAACTCTTCTTGTAGGAAATATGATTTTTTCTTCAGTAGTAGGTCTGGTTGGTAAAGGCGTTGGTAAATGGAGTCCTGAAAAGGAGAAATTTATCAAGAATTAGATCAGTAGCGTACATATATTTTAAATATTTATCCATTCCAAATGCAAGATATAATAACATAAAGCTATCTTCAAGAATGTGTGTGAGAAAATGAAATGATGGTAATTTTCTAATAAAGGCAGCAATATATGCAAATTTTTTATAAAGGCAGCAATATATGCAGAACTTATAATCAACATCAAATGAAGAATTAGGAAAACATTCATATTATTCACAATAAACGTTTACATAGTCTGGATATTTCCAACAGAATATAATTTTTTTTAATTATGTTTCCAAAGATTCGAATGCTAAAATAATTTTCCAGAAATTTGGGAAGTAAGTATAGTAATATTTTATGTAAAATATTCACTTACTGTTAGATTAAATTCACAGAAATGAATAAAACTCATTAAATATTAATCGTAAAAGCTAGAAAGAATTAAAAAAATGGTTTTAAAATGTTTAATGATGACAAACAAAACCTGTATGAGGTATGCAATATAGTTTCAGAAAACAAACTGAAATTACAAAATCCTCATAAAATTATTATAAGACGTTTCAAACAGAGTGCAATACTTTTTCCTGTTTTAAGGAAAAATTGATTTTTATTATCATTATTATTATTATTTAGTAACGATTATTTTTATAAATCACCTTCAACCTTTCCTGAAAAAAAAATATACAAACGGTTCTTAATCATACAACACTCTCATCTTAGACTTCAGAAAAATCGCTGCTATTTGACATAATAATAAAGTGTTAACTTGGTAATTGAATATATATTATTATGCTTTTATCATAAATTCAACTTTAGTGAAAAACACTTCTCTAATCTGTAGCGTTTTATGAGATACATGATGAAATCAACTAAAATTTATTCTAAATTACAATTCTTCTATTTTATAAAGCATGATAAAACAAATATTGAAAAAAAGCTTTCTTCAACTGTTTAAAGATAGATTTATTTTGCATGCGTATTTTTTAGAAAAATTTTTGCCTTCAGTAGAAAAATGCGTTATAACCGAATTATAAATATTCCATTGTAAACACAAATAATTTTTCAATGGTTATTAAAAAGCGTAATCTTTTTAAATTGATATCCACTAATGTCAACATATTTTTTTACCTCCTCAGCCAATTGTGCCATCAGTCTTTCTGTAGTAATTTTCTTATTAATAAGCGTGATATCAGATTGTTTTTCGCTTAATAGCAAAACGTTTGGATGACTTTTGTCGTCTTTCTGCATTAAGCGTAGATTGAGAAATCCATGTTTAAACATACTCTACAGTACAGGTGCAGATACCCAACAATTTTTAAGGAGCCAGTGGCTCCTAAACCCAAAAAATCCAGTCGCCACATTGTGAAATAAATTGCATAAAACCAATAACGTTTATGTGGGAAAAAACTCAGGAATTCAAAGTGAAAAATAATTTCTTTAATGTATGCACATGTACAACAAAATATAGACAAAATATATCAAATGTGTACATTTAATTTAATCACAAAATTATTTTAATTTGGGTATAAATTAAGTGTAATGTACATTTTAAACAATGTACACTTCAGAATATAAAGTTTGGCAAGATATAGGTTAAAAAAACAGGCATGAGCTAAGCAATCACGGTAGTGGAGAATATTAGGAAAACAATATTTCTTATTTCCATTTTGTCCTACAAGAGTACATATTACAAAATTGAGAATGTGTGAGTATTATTATTTTGCACTATAAAAATCAAAATACAATTCAAACACTTTTTTTTTGTTGAAGAACACACAAGAAAAATTATCTTAATAAAAGTCTCATTAAAGACTATTACAGCGTTGATTCTCTCCCGAATTTTTCGAAAATTCGAGCTTAAAAAAAATATCGCGAATTTCGACAAATGGTCACCGAAAAAATCCATTTCGTCAATCGTTTGCAGAAAAAAATCGCCAATTTTGCCTAAGGATTGAAAAAAATGCGAATTTTGTCAAAGGATCGCACCCCCCCCCCTCCTCGCGAATTTCGTCAAAGCATTGCTAAAAAAAAACCCTTCAAATTTCATCAAATGGTTAAAAAAACTTATTTCATCAAAGGAATGCGGAAAAAGCGCTAATTTTGTCAAAGAATCGTAAAAAACATCCCACAAATTTCGTCAAATGATCGCGGAAAAAATGGGCGATATTCCCGTTTTTCCTCCGACCGGTTGACAAAATTCAATTCTTTCGATTGTTGATATTTACGTGTTTTTGGGGGTGGTGGGGGTATGGAATTTGCCTTTTTTTTTCTTTGACTGTTTGACAAAATTCACGTTTTTTTCTATTGACCGATTGACATAAATCGTGTTTTTTTTTCTATCAGCCGATTGACGAAAATCGTGTTTTTTCTGTCGATCGATTGACGAAAATCACGGTTTCTTTCACAATAGATTGACGAAATTTGCTGTTTTATTTCGTGAACGATTGGTGAAATTCATGATTTTATTTGGCTAGCGATCGACGAAATTTGCCGGGTTTTTCCATGATTGTTTTTACAAAGTTCATGGCCGATCGAGGAAATTTCAGATTTATTTTCTAGACTGATTGACAAAATGATTTTGCGGAAATCTGCTAAATTAATAAATAATAATTCGTGCAATTCTGCTAATTCGTAGAAGAATCGCATGCCGATATCTAGTGTCTACCTGTAAAAACATATATGAATAATCCCAGAGCTACACATTTAATGAGTGAGGCCCAAACGTATTCTTTTCTAGGGTCAAATTTTTCAGCATCGCAAGCTAACTGTGGTGTACCACTTCTGTTGAATTAATTCTAGGCGCACATCAAATGTATTTTTTCTAACCGATACCGTGGACATCGCAGTCTTTTAGAAGAAAACAATAAATTTACGATTTTGTGGAAATCTGGCGTCCATGTTTCATCATATTTTTTAACTATGGACAGTAAGGAAAAAAAGAAAGGGGATAAATATCGTGGGGTTATGGAGCAGACATAATCCGGCGAATATGGCGAAATTTAGTCGCCAAAGAAAAAAATTTAGTC
Source organism: Maratus speciosus (assembly GCA_963932465.1). Classification (NCBI taxonomy): domain Eukaryota; kingdom Metazoa; phylum Arthropoda; class Arachnida; order Araneae; family Salticidae; genus Maratus; species Maratus speciosus. The sequence goes on along the minus strand of OZ010790.1, from coordinate 522,174,959 downwards.
GCCATGTGGTGACTGGCGACCGTGAATTTGCACCTATACTCTACAGTGAGTTGTGGTTAAACACCACTCACAATTTCTGTGTGCGCTTTAATAACATCAAGAAAAAAAAGCTTTGTGTATACAAAAAAGCAGTTATTATGCAACCTTTTCAAGGGCGGTGGTCACACGGTATAACCACCTAATTTTATTTCGAAAACTGGCAAATGGCACAAAGAATATTTTAATAGCATTTTGCTTTTACAATGAAAGTATAGAAAAGCAAGTTTTTATTTTCCGAAAAATTCGTTTCTAAACTCTGAGGTCATTCAATTATTTCATCAATTTACGAACAGAAATTTTTTGCCCCTGATAGAGTTATACAGGTTGCACAGCATCAAACTATCATATTTTCATTGGAGACACAAAATATAAAATGAATTGGCTAACTTACTAAATAGTTTGATTGTTCCTTGTGTCTCTCCTATAGCATTTTTGGCGACACATTGGTATGCTCCATAATCCTCTGGCTGCAAGTTTCTGATAGTAAGTCTCATGTATGATTTGTAAAAATTTCTTGCTAAATGTGTTTGATACCTAGAACTTTTTGAAACGACTGGCTCGTCATCTCTCAGCCAGAAGTTATCGGTCATTGGATGGCCTTCTGTTTGGCACTCTAAACTTACATCAATGTTTTCCCTGGATCCAACTAGTTGGTTCTGTATCCATATTAATGGTGGAACTAAAATTAAATCAATTATGTTAGAAATGTTAAATAATAGAAACACCAATGATCTTTTAAACTTTTTCATAGATTAAATATGAGTATAGTAATAAGACAATACGGATGGTTAAAATCTATGATATTTTTACCTTCATATCCATCTTTTTTCTGGGTATCAGGGGAAAACATATTTTAGACATAATAAACTATAGGACTGTTACGTCTTAAAAAAGTCCTTCCGGCCAGTGCCGGGAGGAAGAGGTAGCTTTCATATTCCTTATTTTTAAAAAGCCAACTTATATTATTCAAACACACGAAGCTCAATTAAGTGGAAACCGAATGTAGGAGATTCAATACTAATTTTTATCAATACTAAATCATTATGAATGAGAATTTCGCGAAATTAGTCAGCTTTATCCAAGCTCCTTTTATTTAAAGTCGCTTATATTTGGCTGCCAAATTCGGCGATTTCTTAAAGTGCCTGCCATTTTAAGACAACATGGTAGATGAGGCTAACCAGTGAACTTGGTCGAGACCTTAGTAATTGCTGTGCACATGCTCGCTCATATCGGAATCGGTTGATATATACGAGTGCTATCGCAGGCAAAAAATCAGATTTTTCAAAATGTCACCCACTTTAGAAATTGAAACTGCTATATCTGAGCTATTTTTTAAGATAAAGACAAACAAAAAATGCTCCTGAATCCATATATCAAGGTCAAATACTTAATGAAGAAACCTTTTTCAATTTCTAATTTTTTTGCACCGCACTTTAAATATAATTTTGTTTTAATTTAATGGCCGCCATTTTGAAACAAGATGGCTGACGAAGCTGGCCAGCGAACTTGGTCGAGATATTGATGTATACTATCCACATGTCTTCTTCCATCGAAATAGGCGAATAAGTGTGGTATCGCGTGACAAATACAAGATCGTTTCAAAGTGTTAGCCATGATAGAAATTCAAAGTGCTATAATTCAACCACTTTTTAAGATATAAACAAAAGAACAAATTTTCAGAAACAAAAACTGCTCCAGAATCTTTGTATCAAGGCCAAACACATAAAAAAAAAAATCTTTTTCATTTTCCAATTTTTTAATACCTCATTTTAAATTTTAAATTACATTTTTTTTTTAAATGGCAACCCTTTTGAAACAATATGGCGAATGAAGCTGGCCAACGAACTCGGTTGAGACATTGGTATGTACTATGTACAGACCAAGTTACATTCAAATCGGTTCATAAATACGTCTGTTATCACGTGGCAAATATCAGGACGTTTCAAAATGTCAGCCACGCTAGAAATTCAAAATGCTATAATTGAGCCATTTTTTTAAGATATAGACGAAACAAAAACTGCTCCCGAATCTTTTTATCAAGGTCAAACACATAAGAAAAAAATATTTTTTCAATTTTCAATTTTTTGGTATCTCATTTTAAATTAATTTTTTTTTAAATTTTTTTAAATGGCCACCATTTTGAAACAAGATGGCGAATGAAGCTGGTCAACGAACTCGGTTGAGTTATTTGTATGTACTATGCACACACCAAGGTACATCCAAATCGGTTCATAAATACGTCTGTTATCACGTGGCAAAAATCAGGACGTTTCAAAATGTCAGCCACGCTAGAAATTCAAAATGCTATAACTGAGCCATTTTTTAAGATATAGACGAAACAAAAACTGCTCCCGAATCTTTTTATCAAGGTCAAACACATAAGAAAAAAATATTTTTTCAATTTTCAATTTTTTGCTACCACATTTCAAATTTAAATTTTTCTTAAAATTTTAAATGGCCGCCATTTTTAAACAAGATGGCGGATGAAGCTGGCCAACGAACTCGTTGGAGACATTGGTCTGTACTATGTATAAACGAAGTTACATCCAAATCGGTTCACAAATATGCCTTTTATCGCGTGACAAAATTCAGGACGTTTCAAAATGTCAGCTTCGCTAGAAATTCAAAATGCTATAACTCAGCCATTTTTTAAGATATAGACAAAACAAAAACTGCTACGGAGTCTTTGTATAAAGGTCAAATACATAAGAAAAAAATATTTTTCCATTTTCAATTTTTTGGTACCACATTTCAAATTTTAAATTTTTTTAAAAATTTTAAATGGCCGCCATTTTGAAACAAAATGGCGGATGAAGCTGGCCAACGAACTCGGTCGAGACATTGGTATGTACTATGTACACACCGAATTACATCCAAATCGGTTCATAAATACGAGAGTTACAGTGTGACATAGGTCAGATATATATATATATATATATATTGATATATATATATATATATATATATATCAATTTTGAACGGAGGGTGGTTTCGGGGTCTGGGGGTCATGATCGATGAAAATATACCAAAATTTTTTGAAATCGCTTTCCTCCGAACGGCTGCAATAGGTAGCTTTTTGTAAAGAAAGCTACCTAATATAGTTGTAATCTTGAACTTTGACACATACAATAATAATTTTACTTAAGTCTTAGGACTCTTAAAGCTTCAAAATTTCCGATATTTCAGTTTTTTTAATGTTAAATTTCTATCATTTCTGAACATTTTGATATAACTGTTTCCTTGAAATTTCCATTAGAACTGACGTTATGGCTTTTAGAATTTTACCTGCTCAATAGTTGAAGCGGCGATTCTGAAACTTTGAAGTAATTTTTCTCCAAATGAAGTTTTTGGGATAACGCGCACGATATCTCAAAAACGTCTGAATATTTTTTCATAAAATTTCCAAATGTGATGTTATGTTTCATGTTAATCTGCATAATCTGAACCTAAAATTTCCTTTATATAGGTCAAAAAAAATTTTTTAGGTGATTATAGTGTTGAAAATTTCAAAATTTAGCATTAGCTAACTATAACTTTGTACTAAAAATATAAAAATGCTTTAAATACAAATTCATTTAGATTCAGCGTAATTATTATAAACTGAAGTATAAGTAGGCACCAAAATTTTCATTCTAGTTGCAATATTTATTTTGTAATCCTGCCCGTAATACCAATTTTCTGCTCGTCAAATGTTTGACAGTTTGGAACCAAATATAAATGCTAATTCTGCATCTTGCAATTTTTTAAATACATGAACTGAAAGATCATACGTATAGCTTTCATCCTAATAAAAGTTTTGTTTTAAAATCACATACGTTTTAAGATATTAAATGTTGAAAATGGTCTTTTTTTTCTTTTTTTCTGATTTCGACCTCTTAAAGACGCAGATAAAACTTTCAAAACATTTAAAACTATTTATTTTTTTAGTTTTTTATAGATTTTAATGTTTTAAATGTTTTATCTTATATGTTTTATCTACGTCTTTAACTAAACTTCTTAGCGTATATGTAAAAGTTCAAGATTAAAATTACAATTTAGAAGTTTAAAAAACTGCGGGTAGAAATAAAACAATGGGTTATTTAACACGTTGACAGTCACATAAATCAAATATGATTCACACCACTTTTCATTATTGATTGCGTCGATCATATTTCTTTCGCATTAAAATTTATCTTTCAGGGTCCATAGTTCACCAGAGATTCCTACGTAAATGAAATGATTATGTGTAATAGAAATGTGGGGACGGTTACTATATTTAGCGTGGCAGAATTTCAACTATATGTACAGGTACACAGAGCCCAGATATAATGAACACTCAATAGTTATCCTAAATTAATTGGTTTGTAGCATATTACATAAATGCAATAGTCCGATATAATATATGAGGGTTTGTGCGAATTTTAATAAAAACGCTAAAATCTTTAGCAACGAATTTACGCACAAATAACATACAGACACGACAAAAAAATCCTATACGATCATTTCGAGGATTCTAGGATCTCCTTCCTTAGGGAGAAAAAAAACAGAGAGAATTAAAATGGGTCCGAAGAACCCCTCGGTAATAGCCCCAAGTACTAAATTATGGATTGATTGAAAAGGTGAAAACAAGAGTTTATATATCTTAAAGGAATGACGTAATTAACCAGAACCAACTGAAAAAAAAGGAGCCACTGCGCAGGATACCTCCACCTGGCGAAATAAAAGGGGTTCTGGTCATATCATTCTCTAAGGAGGAAGTATGTTTATGAATATAGTGATCTTCGTAAAAGTCTAGAAGGGATCCAGGAATCCTCGAAACGATCGTATGGGATTTTTTTTTGTCGTGTCTGTACGTTATTTGTGCGTAAAATCGTTGTTAAATATGTTAGCTTTTTTATTAATATATGAGGGGTTCACAATCATGCTAGAACAAGTCCATTAAAAAAAAAACTGAGATGGTCCATTTGAAGGCGCATAAAATCTGTTCTGTCGACTCCCGCATTGAACCAACCCTTTTTTCATATAATTTCTTATTTGATATAAACAAAAGGACTACGTCTGAATTCATTCATAACTATAAAACTTTTCAAAATAACATACATTACATTACACTACATTAAAAGATAAAAACACGAAGAACAATTTAAAAGGACGTTTCGGATTCATTCTGAATCCCTCATCAGCTAATTCCTAACGTAAAAGTCATACTAGATTTTAAAGCTGATTTAGAAAAAAGCAGCCTACAGATTTTACGTAAAGAGAACATTCGAAGTATATACTGATGCCTATATACAGGAGGAATTAACTAAGATCAAAACAATCGCAGCTGAAAACGGTTACCCGAGAAAATTTATCAATAAAGTAATTAATGAGTTAAAAAGCAGGAATTGTATAAAAAAGAGTACGTATTTTTCAAAATTTTGTAGTGTTGATTACGTTTCTCAACTTTATGAGAGAATTAGGTATGCATTAAAATATGATATAGCAATAATAGCTAAACCTCCAGCTAAACTGCAAAATCTAGTTCACAGAAAAGTTGATCCAGTTAATTCATATGACAAAGCAGGAATTTATATGATCCCATTCAAATATAAAAATAATAATAGAACTTTTACATACATTGGAATGACACCAGAAGGCTACAGAAAAGTTTGAAAGAACATATGGCTGATATAGGAAAGGGGAAACCATATACAGCTTTAGCTCGGTTAAATTTAGAAGCTGATATTGACATCCTTTTTAGTAAAGCAAGGATCATCACGCATACAAATCAATTTAACACATGTATTTTGAGAGAGTCTATAGAAATTTTAACCAGAGGAGAAACACTTGTAATGATACATCGTCCTGTCATATACCGAGCATTTGGTTTGGTCTACTTGGAGTCAATGGAATCTTTGGATTGGAATGACCAATGTAGCTGTATGGACTCATCCGTCCCCCCCTCCCACCCCCCTTTTTACAGTTTTTGGAATCGCCCTGCGTTATTTATACCGGTATGCATTCTGAAGGTCTTCTTCTCATTTTTCACCCCATTGATGATGACCAGGGCTTGGTCGAAAGCGCTCGGGAAGTTTTTTACCATCTGATTATTGGTTTTAATGTTTTAAAACCTGTTAATTGTATTTTTAGCACCTATTTTAGTAATAAAAACTGAGAATCATTTTAATGTATTCGTGTTTTAACTTAGATTTTAAAGTTCAACAAGTAGAAAAACATTACATCAAGTTACCAAAAAATTATAGTTAAAACAAAACTGAATATTCTATTGGTAGAGATGCAGCCTCGTTAATTGCTAAATCAGCAGTCCTCGTGTACCAAGCTTCCAAAAATATACGACTTGCGTAAATGCTGCAGCCTGATCTAATTTTATAAGCAATCTCAAATCTCGGAAAATGATTAGTCTTCATAGCGTGGTCAACAATTTTAGAATTTAATTTTTTATTTTTAAAAGCATGTTTATGTTCCTTAAGTCTTGCTTCAAGTGTACTATGTTATTTATGGAATTCGGGGCAAATAATGTAATGCAGACTACATAGATGAAACCAGCCGTACACTTGAAACAAGACTTAAGGAGCATAAACATGCTTTTAGAAATAAAAATTTAAATTCTAAAATTGTTGACCACGCAATAAAAACTTGTTATTTTCCGAGTTTTGAGAATTCTTATATAATTAGATCAGGCTGCAGCTTTTATGCAAGTCGCATTTTTTTTTTTTTTTTTTTTTTTTTTTTTCGGAAGCTTGGTACACGAGACTTTTACGTTAGGAATTAGTTGGATAAGGGATTCAGAATGAATCCGAAACGTCCTTTTAAATTGTTTTTAGTGTTTTTATCTTTTAATGTAGTGTAAGGTAATGTCTGTTATTTTGGAAAGTTTTTATAATTTCTTATATATGTCATCTGTTTACAGACCTGGTTTACTGTGGTGGTGGATAAAAGAGATTTTATGCATTTTCTAAATGCACTATCTCTATTTTTTTTTTTCAAAATGGACTTGGTCTATTATGGTTGTGAGCCCCTGATATTACATAATGAGTGTTCAAAATTTTGGGTCTGTGAGCTTTATTTTTACTCGATTTAGGGAAATTTGCAATGTAAATGTTAAACGCATATTATTAGGTAAATATAGATAAACGCGTATAACTCTTGATAAAAGTCGTGAATATACAAATTAAAACTTTTCTCAAGTGCAAATCATTTGTGCTTTGCCAGTCCCACAGGCAAAAACTTCTAATACCGTGATGTACACACGTGATTTGCATTTAATAAATTTATTTAGCAGCATAGAAAATATCAATTATGAGCATATGATGCAACTTTCAGCTATTTTCCAAGCAAAAAGGTGTTGTCTTGGGTATCACAATTTTGTTTTAACATTCTGGTGGATTCGGTAACATTCAAGATGTTAAAAAAACTAAGAAAGGTTAACTAATGTTCAGTCTCTCATGTCAGTAAACTCATGTCGGACATCTAATTTGTATTATTACATACATATAGGTGATTTTTTCCGACACTCAAAATTCGTAATTTTTTCCTGTATCTATTTGTAGAAAAGCAGACTGTTTAATTTTTGATTGCTTTTGTTTGTAAAACCTCTCACTCACAATCTATTTTCTTTAAATCAGTCTATCACTTTATATAACTTAAATACTATTCTAATGCAGAAAAAAGTAATTTTACACCGCATATGAAGCCTTAGTGTTTCACATGTGTCATGAGGTTTAGGTGAGTGAGAATTAAAAGTAGACTGAATTATTTCTTCTAAAATAAATAGCAAAAAATTAAGACAAAACTTATTTCTGTTAAAAAATGAAAATATCTGTATACCGTCAAGCGAGGTTACTTTGGCCACTTTTTCTTGGTTCCACTAACAATTCCATTATTTAAAAGTATTAAATATGATTTTTTCAACGTCGAAATTGTGTTGTAAACAATTAACATCGAATAATGAATCAAACTGTATGGTTTTAAAGAGGCATTTTTTTATTTTTTAACTGACTTTAATGTTTTGTAACAAAGTAGCCCCTGCTATGGGCTTCATTGGTCCATTCACTTAGTTTCATATATATTGTATACATTACATATTTTGGACTACTTAAAACCCCTTGCAATAGGATCTGGTAATAAATTAACAGGGCAAAGTGGATAAAATAAAAAAATATTAACATTTACACACAATAAACCAATTGTAAATATTAAAGACACGAGAAACAATTTTCGCCATGCTATCCTCAGCAACTGGAACAAAAACAATTAATGTAACATTTTGCTACAGTAACATTTGAAAAAAAAATACTTAAAACATTTTTTAAGAGAGTTTGTTGTAGAAAAGGCATTTACAAGTAACTAGGGCTACTTCGGACCGAACCAGGCCTGTCACAAAGTAGCCCCGAAAAACTAGTTTTCATGTTAGCTTTATAAAAACGTAAACATTTCCTGTCAAAATAAGAAGTTAAAGGAAAAACTATGATCACACATGTGTTACAGGTTACTAAAGCTAATATTTTGATACTTACCTTAGTAGTTGTTCTTATCCAGATCGTTTTACTTTAGGATGTTTGAAGAGTTGAAAACTACACAAGAAAACAGTTGTTTCCAAACACATCCGGTGTTGACACTAACAAAAAATTAAGTTACCCCCAAACTATTCAAATACCATATAGTAGGGTATAAAATATTTATCAATGGCAAAACCCCCAAATTATCTTGTATTGTTTGTTCAACACAAAGAATAAACACTTTTTTATGTGATGGACCAAAGTAGCCCCGGTCTACGGTACTGTAATATTTCTACTTCAATACAAGAGACGATACTAAAAATACTTCTTTTTCTGAGGTCATATTATGAAATAAATTAAAGCATAACCTTCATTTAGCTATCACTCAATGATAATTTCAGTAGATGTTGGCTTTAATAAATTTATCTGAAATAATTCACCCTTTCGTTAGAGTAATTTAACGAGTATATCTTTTTTAATATTCATGTTACATTTCTTCAACTAAGAGAAAAGTAAAAAAATAAATTATATTACTTTTTGGAAATGCTCTTTAGAAGTACAAACAATTTGATGTCAATGCTTTTTTTATTCATTAAACAGAAAGTTCAAATATTTATCCTTCTATCAAAAGAACTTAATGAGTCTACGAGTAGTCTTGCACTGTAGAATATTTCTATTGCTTGAATGTCATCGAACATTCAAAAAGGCCTCTAGATATTAATTTAAGGAAGCTTAAAAGTTTTTTTCTGGGGAAAGTTTAAAGAATAGAAAAGGGTATTTTAGAAATGAAAAACATTTTATTCCTTGGTAGATAATAAAAAGAAAATTCAAATTTATTTTTTGGTATGTTAAGTGTAACGTTGACGTTAAATATCCGTTTGCTAAGTTTTCATCATAAATATATGAACTTTTCTGGAAATATACATTTTACCATAAGTATATAGAACATATTTCCAATATTTATTTCCAATTTTATTATAATATTAAGAATTAAAATAAAAATAAACGGTTATTTAAAATGCTCCACGAGTCTCAATTTTTGAGATATTTCGTCGATTTTCCATTTTAATTATTTAAAACTTTATAACAAACAAATCTGTATATCGATTTTTTAATTCCTTGAATAGCTAAATTTTCAGAGATTTTTTCTGAATTTCATATCACTTTTCTTCAAAATTTTGCCTTTTAATAAGTTAAAAATCAAATTTAATTATCTTAATGCAGTCGAATTTTAAAATGAATACACAGTTTCTTTGTAAGCAGTATCAGGAATCTTCCTTATCAATTTCATAAATTTTGATAAAAAATTAATACGCATTTTAAATAACTAAAAACGTTGAAAAATCAGTTTTGAGAAGACTAGATTATGGGTATATCAAAGGGCCGAAATTATGTTTGTGTACAAAATTCAAACGCTTGTAACTTCGAAAAAAAAATAATCCATCTGCATGCGGTGTTTCGCAAATGGCTTGGAGCAAACTGGGGAGTAATAATACGCACAAAAATAATTCTCCATTTTTGCTCAAATAAAGGTCCACGGTCCCCTTAAAGCTAGTTACAAATATGAAAGTTGTAAGCAAACTGGGGAGTAATAATACGCACAAAAATAATTCTCCATTTTTCCTCAAATAAAGGTCCACGGTCCCCTTAAACCTAGTTATGAATATGAAAGTTGTAAGCAAACTGGGAGCAAACTGGGGAGTAATAATACGCACAAAAATAATTCTCCATTTTTGCTCAAATAAAGGTCCACGGTCCCCTTAAAGCTAGTTACGAATATGAAAGTTGTAAGCAAACTGGGAGCAAACTGGGGAGTAATAATACGCACAAAAATAATTCTCCATTTTTGCTCAAATAAAGGTCCACGGTCCCCTTAAAGCTAGTTACGAATATAAAAGTTGTAAACGCTAATTATATTGTCTTTTGAAAAGGCATGTAAATGTCGATCTATTGGGTGATTGTAAAAGTCCATGCCTTGTTTGAACGATGGCAGAAACTTGCAATTTTGACTGTGCTGAAACTGATGGTCTTTTTTACCCGACTGCCAAGAAGCGTTTGCGCGTATGTTTGATGCGTATCTGGGTATGTGGATTTTTTTATACCCTCGAACGATCCCAACGGCTGGATGGATTTTAATGAATGGGGTCTCTATCAATTCGTCTTAACCGTCGGATAGTAATAGGCTAGATTTTGTTTTCATACATTCAAAATGACGGCCGTAAAATACAAAATGGCGGTAGAGACGGGGAAAAATTACGCACCCTATTGAGTGGCATATCATTGGATAGGTCTTTCAAAATGAAGACGATGTTTCATAAACTATTTTACAGTCAGAAGCTCCGTTTAAATAGTACACAACCTGGAAGTTATGTAGGTAGGATCTCTAGCTTTACACTCTAAATAAAAAAGAATGACTATTCACTCCGGAGGAGTGAATAGTCACTCTATCGCAGAGTCAAAATATGCCCAACCTCTTTAGAGTGACTATTCACTCTGAGCCAATGTGAAATTTTTGACTCTCTGAAAGAGTGAATAGTCACTCCTTGGAAGTGAATATCCACTCCAAACAGGAGTGGATAATCACACTTTCGGAGGAGTGACTATTCACTCTTGCTAAACGAGTGCAGTTTTTCACCTCTGGTAGGAGTGAATAGTCACTCTTTCATAGGAGTGAATGTTCATTTTTTTGTGGTTAGTTGTTTTTTTATTTTGCTTTTATGGTCATTTTAAAAGAATCGCATCTTTTACGGCATGCAATGGAAATAGATACAAGAGTGGTAAAGATTGGAATAAAATGCTTTATTAGCAATATTTATTTAATTCATAGTTTGTAACACTAATTGAACTTTTAAGGAAAAATTCAGTTAAACTTACATATGAATTTAAATTAGATTACCGACAGAAATAAACTAAATAATTTTATTCCAATCTTATCCTTTGTGTTTCCTTTTATTGCATGCCCTATAAAGATATTACTTTTAAAATTTTATTAATAACTTTTTAATAGGTGGATGTTATATGTTTAACAATGTTTGATCTCATTTTAATTTTTGTTTTAAATATAAAACCGTAATTTTTCCTTAAATTATTGCTATTTTTGCAAAGTGCTATTGTTCTAAAATATTTTTAATCTTTCCATTTAAACGCGATACTTATAAACTCACTTCTTTTTTAAATAAGTTCTAAGCATGATTTAAATGTTAAGAATGTGTAATTTTTTTTTTATCCGCTGTGATTTGCTTTTGTTTTATTTAATATGAACATGGGAGTCTAAAATTTGAGTTCTGTGGAATATGTATATTTTATTCTTTTAAACACATTCCTTAAATTAATCTTGATTTTTAATTTTCGTCCATTATTGCCATAAGCCACGATAAGCCATATTTAATTTAATTTTTTTATTCGCGTAGATATTGTATTTTGTGACTCTGAGCAAAATAGATTTTATATGTTTTATAGGAAAAGATTGACTTCGGAAATAGAAAAAAAGGAATTTTAAAAATAAAGTAAATGACTGCATTAGAAATATTCTTATTGTTTTTAAAACATTTAAGTGTCAAAAGTGGTTATTAATCTCTTTTAAAAAATATTCAGTCCTGTATTATGAAAGTAAATATGACCATTTTTTAAAATGTACTAAAGCAGACTTATCCATAAACTTCAAAACAGGCATAAAAAAACATTTTATTCCAATGCTTAAATATCATGTTTTATTGTTTAGCGCCAAAACTTACGTGCATCAAAAACGTAGAAACGTAGAAAATATTTTTATAATAGAAGGAAATTTAATAGCTGAGGCAGAATATCTATAATTAATTTTTTTTTCTCAGTCTCGAAATTTTAAAATCATAACCCGCAGAAAAATGTTTACATACAATTAAAAAAATTAATATACAGTAAAACATCCCTAAGGCGACCACATACCGTTCCAATAAAATTGGGTCATTCCAAGAGGTGGTCTCTTAATGGAGGTCATGTTTAAATCTAGATTTTAATTGTTTAAAAATGGTAAAAATGTTACTAAAATTTATTTTTCACATTTGGAAAAAATATAAAAATTTAAGTATCAAAATAAAAGTTAATTACATAAGTTAATTATTGCAGAGTTTTAAAAATGAACACATTGAGCTTTGCTATAATTTTACAGTTTTATATTTTGTAATTTTTATCTCCAAGTCCTTTCGAAGTTCAGTAAATAAATGCATTTTTTTGTGGGCGGGAACAAATAATGACGATTTCATTACTTTATCTATTTCTTTGAGAGTTTCCCGACAGAATAGAGCAGAGGAGTTTATTGACAGTCATTTTTAATTTGTAATCAGAGTTAAATTCATTGCCTAAAAAGGCACAAAGGGACTTAAAAACTCTTAAAAACACTTAAAAGTTACCGGGATAAAAAAAAAAAAAAAAAATCTAAACTTAGATTAGAAGTTTGATGAATAATGCACTCTCCGGAATTATTTTTTTAATAAAACCTTCTTCAAGCGATCAGGAAAAAACGGAATTTATTTCATTTTCTTCAAAGAAATTGATCTCTCATGGAGGGATTACAACTAGGATGGTCTCTGAATAGAGGTAAAATTAGTATTGAGCCTATGGGAATAAATTTCGTCCCATGAAAAAATGGTCGTTCAGGGAGGTGATTGCCTAATGGAGTTGGTCGCACAGTGAGGTTTCACTGTATCAACCTTTTCGTAATATCATAAACATCAAATATCATATTTAACTCCGAAACAATAATAAATACTCTTAACTGTATATACTCCGAAATCAGTAGTAAAAAAAAAAAAAAAAAAAAAAAAAAAAAAAAAAAAAAAAAAAACTCATGTAACGGCAAATTAATATTTTCGATGAGTCAGTCACCCTTTCAAACGAAATGGATAAAACTTTTTTGTTTTCATCGTTGGCAAAAATAATTTATAACATAGCATTGAAAGGAAAGAATAAAGTATGTACACTCATTTTTTTTTATTCACATTTCCCGAACAAATGATTTGCTAAGCATTGTGCATATCAGAGGTCTGCACGGGCTGAAATTTCCAAGCCCGGGCCCGGCCCGACTCATAGAAAAAAAATCGGCCCGGCCCGTAGAAAAAAAATTAGCCCTGACCCGACCCGACACGGAAAAAAAGTTAAAATCTTGGCCCGATCCCGGCGCGGCACGGCCCGAGTGAATTTCAACAAAACATTGATTTTTTTTTTTTTTTTGAAGTATTAAAAATCTGAAAAATACTATACAGTAAGACGAAATTGCATAGAAAAAAAATGCGTTATAGGCAAGTTCCCTTCTTAGCGAGTGTAAATGTATTATATATTCTTTTCTTATGTATTAGTATATTAAATATGCATGGATCCACACGTTAGTGAGTTTAAAACTGGGTTCCGTCATAGGCAGGTTCTTTTTCACACGTTTTGTTATGTTTTAATTTAGCTATATTTTAATAAGCGCAGAAATCTAGTGTTCTTTAAAAAGCCATTTGAAAATGTATCATATTTTGCAAAAATGTTTAGGCCAGGCCTAATTTTACTGACCTTTAAATGGACCAGGCCACGCTGAGACAATGATTTTCATACGGGCCGGGTCAAAATTAGGACTGAAAATTTTGGGCCGCGAAGACTCGCGATGAACCAGTCCCGGCTTTGTACAGAAAAAATAAGTTAGGCCCGCCCCGGCCCGAGCTTTCAGAAAAAAGTGTGGCCCGGGCCCAGCCGGAGTTCCGTGAGTGAACATCGGTCCGAGCCCGAGCTGGCCCGTGCAGATCTCTAGTGCGTATTCAATTGTTAAAAGAATTATATTTCAAACCGCTACATGAAGAAATATAACAGACAATCACTTTTGAACACTCGAACGATCAATCTTTTCCTATACAACATACAACTATTTAGCTAATAATCTTAACATTCCACGTATCTACACGGATAAATGCTTAAAATTAAATAAGACTTACCTTTATTTTATGTATTCCATAAAGAATAATTTTAATGATATCCTAATCTGTTAATCGTAAGATGGCGGTCGAAAAAGTGATCATTTTTCTTATCTTTTAAGGGTGTCGTCGCCTTGCTGCTCTGATTGGTTAATAAGCAATGTATACGCAAGTCACTCTTTCAGGAGTGAGTAATTTCACTCCTTTCTAGAGAGTGGAAAATTCAACTCTTTAAGGAGTGTATTTTTATAAAATTCACCCCAAAAAGAGTAAAAATGCCTGTCACTCTTTCAAAGAGTGACCTTTTCACTCCTCCCAATTTTAGAGTGTACTGCAACTCTAACCTCCATAAACATCTATAGGCCTCATCAAAACAATGTATATAGATATGAACCAACAACTAAACACAACTTAAAGGCCATCAATACAAGTAAATAAAAAAATAGTTAAGTAATATAAAATGTAGTTTCACATTGATAAGAAATAATTAATTAGTTCGCTTTTTACGCAGTCGGGATTTTTGATTATTTTAATTTAATTTATAAGCATGTTATTAACTGACAGCTATGTACATGTGTCGTGAGTGAACATAATGTTAAATAAAAACTCATCGAATTCAATAGCCTATAACCATCGGACGATTAACACGAATCGATTGAGACCTCATTCATTAAAATCCATCTAGCCGTTCGGATGTTTCGAGGATATAAAGAAATCCACATAACGAGATACAAGTTAAGCACATAACCCTTCTTGGGAGTCGAGTAAAAAAAAAAATTTCAAATTGATTTGTGTGCAAAGTTAACCCATTTGTGCCTGAATTTTGGTTTTCGCAAATGTTTTGGTAAAATCACTTTAAAATATTGCAAAATGAACTGAAAAAATACTAAAAAAAATACACTTTATTTTTCTTTTGTATTTATTTAATAAAATGTAAACAAAAACTACATGTGAGTATTTCTAGTAGAATAATATGCATAATTATATGTTTTGTCGATATTTATATTTAAAAAACTTTTAAATTGTATATTATGTACTATAATTAGTATTTTTATGAACTACAAAGTAAATATATTTATCTTTTTACAGAGACTAATAACGTTATAAATATGATTAATAATAAAATAAGAATAATCGTATTGTTGACTTAAAAGCAATTTATTTCAAAAATATCTTCAAAAGGAGATTACATAGATAACTGTCTCCTAAATGTCCAAAAAAAAAATATGTGCCCATTTTTGCCTAGAACACTATATTTTGGACGTTACAAAAATGCATAAAAAATAGGCTTGAACATGTAATTTTGCAATTTAAAAAAATACGTATTTAAAAAAAGTCTACAAGCTGAGATTATGACTTGCGTTTTTGGATCCTTCATAGAAAAAATACAAATAAACTTACTTTTTACATTTCTCCATCTTGAAAAATTAAAAATTTATAAACACCGAAAAAAGCCTTTATTTAAACAAATAAATCTCCACCTTATGATGTCATCTCTCGGTAATAGATAAAAACATTTATAAATAATTATTTCATACAATTTTCATGTTATAACGCAGAAGAAAAATATACTTTTTCATGAAATTTTGAAACGTCCCAAAAATGGGACGCTAGGCACAAATGGGTTAATATTTAAAATGGAAAATTAAAAGTTACATTTTCATCATGCGATCTTATTTGAGTTTAAAAAAGGAGTGAGAGTTGGAAATGCTACAAAAAATATTGAAGACATTCATTTTGATTGTGCTCCGCTCTTTGGTAAGTTAAAAGTTAGTTTTGACGATTTCGAAATCCTGATTTCAATCTAAACGATAAAATTCGCTATGGCGAACTTCTGGCATTGATAATGACTTAACCCTTTATATACTGACTGTACGTATAAATACCGTTAAAATAACTTGTTATAAAATTCATTTAATACATCGATTAGTAGTAATGTAGTATAGAATGAGTTATAAATGCATTATTTTATCTTGTTCCAAAAGCATTATTGGTTACACAAAACAAAAATATTTTTAAAGGGGTGATTTCTTTTTCCTTTGCATCTTTTCAACTTTCTAGGCGTTAGGTGGCGGAGAATTTTTCAAGTCGGAATTTTTTCTATGTTTCTATTCTAAGAACATTATATTTGTACATTTCCTAACTCTACAAAATATTTAGAAAAATATTTAAAATAATAGCTTCAATAGATTAAATAATAGAGATTATTATATAGAAATTAGAAAATAATATATTCAATAACATCAAACTGCAACATCTATTTTACTTTATCGCAAAACGATCCGCACAGTGAAAAAACCTTAATGCTATTGAAACAATACACGCAGTCTTAAAATCTGCGACGAAAGAGAAAAGCAAAAGAAGAGCATTAAGTGCTAAATGTGTACTTCAAGAAACTTTTCGTAACATTGTCACATAACGCCATTTCGAACTTCGGTAGTTTCCACGGTCATCTGAATACAACCCCAATAGATTTCATTTTCTTGTAGTACTTAAAATTAAAGGCACACAAGATGAATCCGCTACCTGCATATGCCATGAGAAACGCGGAATTCTGAGGATTATTTATGCAATAATAATAATTTTTTCAGTATCGCCGACAATTTTCCTGTTACAATTTTCCATCGTTCGTGAAGGCTGTCAATTCAACTTTCTTTATCCGAGTGAAATATATTATCTTGACTTCTGTCTGTTCTCCTTTATTAATCCTATTGCTCTAGTAAGTGTTCATTTCTAGTGCTACATGTATTACTTACTAAAACAAAGATTTGGTAGACAGGAATTAGTTGTTAACGGGCATATGTCAAAATTGTTAAACCTTAATCCCGTCAAGGACTCGACTAATATATTTGAGTTAAGAAACTTATATGACATTGTTGAAATTCAAATTCGAAGTTTAGAGTCGTTAAATGTAACGACTGAAATGTACGGTCATCTTTTGTATCCCATTCTGATTAGATTAATCCCAGATGATCTCGCTCTAAATTTTAATAGAAAACGTTTAGAAAAATCAGATGAAAATGAGTTTAATGTTTTAAAACTATTGAGATATTTAAAAATCGAAATTGAGTGTCGGGAATCTTCTCTTAAGCTAAATTATTTTAAAGATACTAAACGAAAGTATACAGGTCCCCCCGATAAACAAGGTAGTAAAAATTATTTTAAGGGTTCGAGTTCTGCTAGCGCTCTTAATGCACAAATTCTATCATGCATATTTTGTTCTTCTCCCCATGATTCATTCAAATGTAGCTTGCCCCCGCAAGATAAGTTTAAGATATTGAAAAATTCTAATCGCTGTTTTAAATGCTTTAAACTTTTTCACAACAGCAAAAAATGTAGAAGTAAATTGTCTTGCTTTAAATGTAAAAATCAATATCACCATGGTTCTATTTGCACAAAAGACAGCAGAGGGTTAAATGCCGCTCGGAAGGATAAAATAAGCAATACGCGGCAAAATTCTGAATCTCCTAATTATGGATTTGAGGCGACAGTAAATGTAAGCAATTCTAGTTCCGAAATTGTTAGTTCTGTTTCGTATTGTAATAATAATGTGACGCATTCTAAAAATGTATATTTGCAGACATGTAAAGTAGTTGCGAGTTCTGATTTCAATTCAAAATTAACTAGAATAGTTTTAGATAATGGGAGTCAGCGGTCATTTGTCAGTGAAGATTTAGTGAATGCTTTGAGTTTAAAGCCAGTAGGTCAGGAGATTTTATCAGTGTATTCTTTCGGAATGCAAAGTGCGGTAGAAAAAGCATATCCAATAGTAGAAGTAGAAATTAAAAGCTTAGATCAATCTTTCAAGGCGAAAATCCGAGCGCTTGTTGTTCCTCAAATATCTGGTGCCGAGATGTACGAACCGTCTGCACAAATTAGGGAATTTATGAGGGATAATAAAATGGAAATGACTGATGCTTGTGTAGGAAAAGATTTGATGAATGTTGAAATACTAATTGGATCAGACTTGTTTTGGGAATTTATTTTAAACGAACGAATATCCATTAATAATGACTCAGACGCTATAAAAACGGTTTTTGGATGGGTAATTACGGGACAGGAATTGAGAAAAGGAAATAGTTGTTCTCAAAATATTGCAGTAATGAAAAATGCGGTTGAATTAAATGATTTAAGAATATTTTGGGAAATTGATTCTATCAGAATTTTGGACGTGAGTGATGAATTATCTCAAAAGGATAAATTATTAATAGAAGAGTTTGAGAAAAAATTGCAATACAAAAATAATAGGTACACAACTAATCTTATTTGGGATTCAGGTTCACATGAAATTAATAATAATTTTTGCATTGCTAAAAAGCGGTTCGATAATTTGAAAGAAAAATGGAATAAAAATAAAGCAGTATGCGCTGAGTATAAGAAAGTTATCGATGAGCAGTTTCGTGAGGGAATTATAGAAGAATCTAAAAATGGTGCGTTATTGTCTGGATACTATATGCCTCATAAGGCTGTTTTAAGACCAGATAAAGAAACTACGAGCGTGAGGATAGTTTTTGATGCGTCATCAAAGGAAAGCCATTCGAAATCTTTAAATGATGTTTTGGAATCAGGTCCAAATTTAAATCCTAATTTATTAGACGTGATACTTAAATTTCGAACATATGAAGTTGCTTTTTCTTCCGATATTGAGAAAGCATACTTAATGATAGAAATAGCAAAAGAAGATAGAAAATACTTAAAATTTCTTTGGTTTAATAATGGTGACTCTAACTCCTTTAGGGTAATGAATATGACACGTTTACCTTTTGGGATTAGGTGTAGCGCTTTTGTCTTAGCAGCCACAATTAAGGCACACATTAAAAAATATAAAGAATTTTATCTTGAGGTTTTTGAAATGTTAAATAACTCCATGTACGTTGATGATCTTTATTCTGGGGCAGATACAGCTGAAAATGCTTTTAACCTTTCATCCAGTGCTAACACTATACTTAAGGACGCTAGCATGAACTTACGTAAATTTAATTCAAATTCGACTGAGTTAAAAGAATTGTGGCAACAAAACGGTATGTTAGATAACCCATCTGAGCGGTCTATGTTATTGGGACTGGAATGGGACACTAATAAAGACATTATAAAAATTCATTCATTGGAATTTCAGAATGTTACAGCTAACACTAGTTTGGCCACTAAAAGATCAGTCCTGCGTGCTGCAGCAAAAATCTATGATCCCGCTGGATATATAGCCCCCTTTGTAATCAGAATTAAGCTGTTAATGCAGAAAATATGGCAAAAAGGGCTAGGCTGGGACGAAGAACTTCCCGAATACCTAGATATTGAATTTAGAAACTGATTAGTGGACGTTCAAGATTTAAAAAACATATCATTCGATAGAAAATATTTTCTGGAAGGAGCCTATCCAACAGAAGTAACTATACATATTTTTTGTGATGCTAGTGACAAAGCATATGGAGCTGTAGCGTACTTCAGATACATAAACAAAGGTGGAAAAGTGAAAACGTCTCTTATAATATCAAAATCACGTGTTGCTCCTCTTAAGAATCTAACACTGCCTCGTTTGGAGTTGATGGGAGCAGTTATAGCAGTGAGAATCTATAAATACTTGAATAAAATATTCGATGACTATTGCTCGAATGCGTCTTTTTTTGGACCGATTCTCAAATCGCTTTGAGCTGGATCAAGAGTTCGGCTAAAGAGTGGAAACCATTCGTTTCTAACCGAGTGACAGAAATCCAAAACATATCGGATCCCAAAAATTGGAACCATTGCTCAGGTAAAGAAAACCCTGCAGATTTGTTGACGAGAGGATTGCAATTGAGGTCTTTAAAGGAAAATTCATTATGGTGGCTGGGTCCGCCTTGGTTAACCAGTTCCACAGATTGGACTGCAAAATCTAAAAAAATTTCGGCTAATGACAACATGTTAGAACGTCGGAAAAATATTCTCGTTAATGAATGCACTATTGAAAACAATGGGCTAGTAAAACTTTTAGAAAACTTTAGCAGTATGCTAAAATTACTTAGAACAATTGCATGGATTAAACGCTTTATAAGGAAAGTTAGAAAATTACCTGGAAACGATGGTCCCTTATCTGCCGATGAAATTCAAGATGCGGAAATATTCTTCATTAAGTCAGTCCAAAAGCAATTTTATAAACCAGAAATTGATTTGCTTAAATCAAAGAGTGAGCTTCCAAAACAATCGAGCTTACTATCATTAGCACCGTTTCTTGATGAAAACGATTTATTAAGAATAAAGGGAAGACTGGACGAGAGTAAATATACTTATGCAGAAAAGCATCCAATCCTCATGCCAAAGGACTCTCGATTTACAGAACTGCTAATATTACGAGAGCACAACAAAATGCTTCATAGTGGTGTTGCAGCTACACTATGTAAATTGCGTGAGAACTACTGATACCCAAGGGGAGGCAAGCAGTTAAAAAGGCCATCAACAAATGCCTCGTATGTCGAAAATATGCAGTGAAGCCAGCAAAACAAATGACGGCGCAACTTCCCAGAGATCGAATCTCAGAAACCCCGGTATTTTCCGTCTCTGGAGTAGACTTCACCGGTCCTGTTTATATAAAAAAAAGGTTACAACACCGAAAAGGCTTACATAGCTCTATTCACGTGTGCTGTGACTCATGCTGTTCACCTTGAACTAGTTTCAGACTTATCAACTAAAAAGTTCATATTGGCACTTAGACGTTTTCTTAGCCGAAGAGGAAACTGTCGTATATTCTACTCCGACAATGCCAAAACCTTCAAATGAGCAAATAAAGAAATTCAATATTTCTTTGACATACTTAAGCACCAGGATTTTCAAAATTGTATCTCTTCAGAAGGAATAACATGGAAATTCATCGTTGAACTTGCCCCATGGTGGGGAGGTGTCTTTGAGAGGCTGATGAAAAGTGTTAAAGACCCCCTAAGAAAAATCTTAGGAAAAGCTTTGCTTACTTTTGAAGAGCTTATGACTGTCCTTGTAGAGGTGGAAAATGTTCTCAACCACAGACCACGAACATACATTTATGATGATTCCTCTGAGCCTGAGCCGCTAACACCGGCCCATTTCCTGCTTGCTGGACACAAGGTAGGATACCCCTTTAACTTTAACGAACTGTTTAACGCCTCTATAACTAGGACTAGCCTAATTAAAAGAAAAACGTATCAAACAAAACTTTTGAGCCAGATTTGGGAGAAATGGAAGACTGAGTATTTACTAGCAACTAAAAGCTTGCATTCTTTCGGAACTCCTAATGCTCAAAAAGACTTGAAAGTCAATGACATTGTTTTAATTGAAGGTGTAAGTAAATCAAAGTTCCTATGGAACTTAGGACGAATTATCGAGGTCAATAAAGGTCGTGATGGACTAGTCAGGTCTTGTGTCGTCAAGACCAAAAAGGGAAATTTAAGACGACCTACTCAACTTATATTTCCTTTTGAAATTGCTGATTAATAAAATAATTTTGTAAATAAATTTTCTGTAAATATAACAATATTTAATTTTAGTATTGTGTTTATGTAAATAACATTAATAACTTATTCTTTTACTGTATTATAACTGTAATATATTTAGCTATACTGTAAATACTGATATTATTTAATTTTGCATTTATTGTGTTATTTTATGAAAGTTTCTTGCAAAAATCCTGGCCAGGTATATTTATGTTGTACATATTGATAAGAAACATATGTTTTGTAATTATATTATGGTTTATTTAGTGCTTTATTTCAGATTTTTTTAAAGGTATAACTTTTAAAATCTATTGTTTTGAATAATTCCATATAGTATAATTTTGACATGTATATTGGTTTCAATAATTATTGGTAAAATTAGATTAAAAATGTAGTGTGATAATTTTGGCAATTATCAGGTGGGGAGTGTCGAAAATGTGAAATAAAAGTCAGGTGTCGCTGCTAATTCGATAACCCCCACTTTGAACTGAAATGAAGAGAACACTTCAGTGTTTGTTGTATGATTGAACCACCGAACCGATGTAACGATATTGTGTAATAATGTTCGCTTCGAGAAGAAGCTATGAAGGAGAGATCCTAATAATATCATGGAATATACTCATGATCAAGATTTGTGAATAAATATTTGTTAAGTTTTTAAGAAGTCACAATATCATTTTAGAAGTAACACATCTTACGTAAAAATATCTACACCCGGTATAAATTTGGAACGAAGACAAGTGGGTTTCTAAATACATGTATTACTTAAACGATGCTTTTTTTAACTACAGAGGTTATTTTGCGATGAAAAAAAATGTGAGGTTTTGCTACTTGAATTTTCCTCATTTTTTCACTTAACCCATAACTGCAAGAGTTTGATTGTTCTTACTCCTCTCATTGTCGGATGCATAACCCTTAACTGGTGAGGTGGGGTGTTTTTCACCCCAGACAAATTTAAATTCTAAAATATTGCCATTTTACATTACTAGATGGCGCTACGAGTGCATGTACCTTTTTTTCAAGGTATGTAGCAAATGACTCGGCATAATAGGGCAAGTTATCTCTGAGTGTAGTCCAGTATTTTGCGTTCCGGGGTGTAATCAACCCCACCTCACCAAAAGTGAAAGTTTTTTACGTATTTCAGAAATTTCTTTTGGCAGTAATTATGGCTTTTTTCCGCAAAAAATGAATGTTAATGACCCTGGTTTTAGTTACTGGGTTAATACAATCCTCAATGAAGAAAGTGAGCTGAGTGGAAATGATTACACAGTAAATGATCCAAATTTTCTAAGTGACCACAGCAGTAATTCCGAAATATGTGGAAGTGACAACACAGAAAATGACGCAAATTTTGAAAGTCATCATAGCAGCGATTCCGAAATATGTGGAAGTGACGAAGAATTTTTTGTACCAATAAAAAAGGCTCATTTATATGATAAATCTGGAGACTTTGATCATCCATCATCTGGGCAATCTAAATCCTCATCGAATTATTACGGACGAAATAGGTACAAGTGGTCAAATGTACCTTCAATTAGTAGAACACGTACAAGAGCACATAATATTATATCTCACTTACCAGGAAACATAGGACTTGCTCGGCAGTTTGGTAAATCTTGTTCTCAGTTTGATGCTTGGAGTTTAATTTTCACAGAAGATATTTTGACCGAGATAGTACTTCGAAGTAACGAGAAGTTAATTAAAATTAGGCAGAAAATTTCTGATGCTGACAGAATGGACTATAGAGATTTAGATTTGACAGAATTGAAAGCTTTCTTGGGACTTCTGTTTTTAACAGCCATTTTCAAGCCTAATGATGAGGATCTGAAATCACTATTCTCGACTGATGGAACAGGAAGAGAAATATTTCGATGCTGTATGCCCTAGAAAAGAATGTATGTGTTATTAATATGTCTTCGGTTTGACAACGAAGAAAATAGAAACGTAAGGAAGGAAACTGATCCTTCTGCGGCGATTTCTTGGGTATTTCAAAAATTTGTAGAAAACTGTCAAAAAAATTACTCGATAGGAGAATATGCTTGTATAGATGAAATGCTAGTTGGATTTCGTGGCAGATGCAGATTTAGGATGTACATACCAAGTAAGCCTAGAAAGTATGGAATAAAACTTGTTGTTTTATGCGATGCTAAGACTCACTATTTTTGGAATGGATATATTTATACTGGAAAGGGCAGTGATGGAAATACTCTTTCAGAGATAGAAAAAAAATTTGCTAAGCCAACTCAAGCTGTACTCAATCTGGTGAAGCCCTTAGAAGGCACCAACAGAAACATTACTGCCGACAATTGGTTTACTTCTGTAGAACTATTATCTGAACTAAAGAAAAGAGGTCTCACATATGTAGGAACAATTAAGAAAAATAAGAAAGAGATCCCTTCGTCTTTTTTGCCTGCAAAAAAAAGAGAAACTAATTCTTGCCTATTTGGATTTTCAAATGATGTTACACTTGTTTCCTTCGTACCAAAGAGAAATAAAGCTGTGATTTTAGTTTCATCTATGCACCACGATAAATCAATAGACTCTGAAAGTGGAAAACCTGAGATAATAGAATTCTACAATATTACCAATGGAGGAGTGGATGCACTAGATGAGAAATGCACAAAATACTCAACAAGCCGGCGAACACGAAGGTGGCCCATGGCCATTTTCTTCAATCTTTTAAATATTTCTCTTGTTAATTCATACGTGATCTTCTCTTCATTCCCAGATAATCCTAAACAAAGCAGATTTGATTTCATAAAATCATTGGCACAAGAATTAATAGCATCGCAACTGCAGAGACGTTTAATGAATACTCGACTTCCTCGTGCTATGAAAAGTATGATTCACAATATTCTAAAAATAAAGCCAGAAACTGGTAAGAAAAGAGTCCTGAGCAAGCAAACTAGGTGGGCAAAGTGCCCAAGACAAAATGACCGAAAAACTAAATCTATTTGTGCAGTTTGTGAACTGCCTGTATGTGCATCGTGTTCAGCACCCATTTGCGATGAATGCAGAAATGAAAGAAATGAAGACTTGTAATTTTTACTTTAAAAAACTTTTTTTTATGTTTATTGTTATTTTATACTTAATTCAGTTATTTATCTTCTATATGGTGTAGCTTGATTGTAATTTTGATATTATTTTTTTTTTTATATAGCAATTGTGCATGAGCTCTATATTTGCACACAAAATTTTTGTGGTATTTAGATACGTGGATTTATATGTATATGTATGTACACTTACAGAACTTTTTTTGTTGTTTTTATATAATTAAATAATGCAAAATTCACGGGAAATTTTCTTATTTTAATTCGCCAAATTTTGTGGAGTGTGTAAGAAGTCAAACTTTGGGGTGTCATACACCCCACCTCACCACTTATGTTATAAAAAATCACCTCACCACTTAAGGGTTAACTTAAAATATTGCATATAAACTTCATCTGGTATCGTTAAACGCAGCGGTTGCAGGGAGTTCATATATTGCAAGGTTATTAAGTTGAAATAAAATTTAAAATATTCCTATGAAACTAAGTTAGATAATATTTTTAATTATTCACATTTTTCCCACTCTTCGTAAGAAATAAAATAATTTAAGAAGGATGTAATTTCTTATAAAGATTCGAAAGGTATGGAATTTAATTCCCTATTAAACATATACGACTATCATTAGTGAGATTTTTCATTAAACACAATCTACACCAACTAGCACAGGATCTCTAAATGTAGAAGCATTTTCAGTTAAAATAATACCTAACTCCTGATTCCGTCGCCTGTGTTTCAAAGCAGTTGATACATTATCCATACCAGGCAAAAGAGAGTGGTGAGAACAAAAAAAAATTCACCATGGTAAAACCGCTGATGAGCGGAGAATATTCTGGGAGCTCTCAAGGACGAGAAAATGAAGAAGAAAAGAGCTGATGGATCAAGCTGCTCGAAGTACAGGGTGGTTATTAATTAACGTGAGGTGTTCAGAGCCCTCTAGCGAGTAAAGTATTGGACGAAACATAATCAAATTTGATGAGCATGCATAGTAGATCATGGAATTTCGAATTCTAAAGAAAACAAAATTCGCCACCAGGGGAAATTTTGGCGCTGTTTACTGACTAAAATGAATTCATTTGCATAAAATCCGTTCTGTGCAGCGATCATGAGTATAAAAGGAAAGGCTGGAAGACTTCTCATCATTCTGAGACCAACTGCTTTGCGATGGCTCTTACCTTACGGGACCGTGCTTTGCGAGTCAAGCTATATTATCAACGGAACGAGAATTACAATGCTGCTCTTCGTGAATCTCGCCGATTAAAGAAGTTGCGAAAAGGACCGCTGAGCATAACATATTTACGAAAGATCATTCGACTATTTGAGATTGCAAGGCCTCTAGCACGGCAACCAGGCCAAGGACGCAAAGTGACTAGTCAGCAACAAGTTGACGAAGTTACACGTACTATTGTCTAACAGGAGATGGAAAATATGCAGGGTATCAGCAGCGCTCGGGCAGTATCTCGGCCCACGCAGATTCCGTACTCAACGGTGAGGAAGATCCTGCGTCAGATGTTACAGTTTTATCCATACAAAAATTCTTCTGTTCAAGAATTGCTCCCAGGTGATGCGGCCACCCTATTGGATTTTTTGATATTTTTAGTACGCATTCAAGTTGATGCTACATGGCCGTGGCAGATTTTATGGAGCGATGAAGCGCACTTTCATTTGAACGGTGCCATTAACACCCTCAACTGTCGCATTTGGGCTGCGAATAATCCGCACGCTTGTGTGCAAGAGCCTCTCCACTCGCTAAAAGCCATAGTGTGGTGTGGCTTTACAGCATACTTTATCATCGATCCTTACTTTTATGAGGAAAATGGAGCAAGTGGACCAGTGACCTGTACCGTTACTGCTGCCAGGTATGAAGATATGCTACAGAACTTCACGATTCCATTACTTCATCAGCAAAGATGTCTCGATTCGATCATATTCATGCAGGATGGTGCACCGCCCCACATTGGACTTAGAGTACAGCGTGTGTTGCGGTAACTTTTTTCTGACAGCAGAATCGTTATCCGTGCATTTCCTACGGTATGACGACTGAGGTCGCCTGATCTTAATCGTTGTAATTTTTGGTTGTGAGGATTTCTTAAAGATGTTGTTTATCAAGGACATGTGTCCGATATCGCAACGTTGAAAGATCGAATAACGTTATAAGTGAGGCAAATCAATTCTGACATGCTGTGAGCAGCAGTACAAAACGACTGGCATCGTATGCAGTTCTTTGGAATATACCAATGGTGCTCATATTTGAACCTAATTTGTAAGTAAAAAACATTTGTTGTAAATAAAATTGATATGTACTGTATTGTTTGGCATTTAATTATTCAATATTTACACTAATACACTTTTTCAGCGCCAAAATGGCGAATTTTAAAACTATTTTTTTTTTTAGAATTCGAAATCCCATGGTCTACTATGCATGCTCATCAAATTTGGCTATGTTTCGTCCAATACTTTACTCGCAAGAGGGCTCTCAACACCTCACGCTAATTAATAACTACCATGTATGAAATCCACCCCAACCATTGAGGGAAGGAGCTGTCATCATCCTCTCGAATAAAGGGTGGCCAGAATATTCACGCCTTGTCTCGACCCACAAGAACCGAGGTGTTAAAAGGCGAAGACGAGGATTTAAAATGGAGTTGATAACGATTTGATGTGTATTTCAGAGTAGAGAGATTTTTGATATAAAGTGGTCGCATCCTACGAGATCTAATGAATTTATCGACCTGGTACGGTCGATGGAGGAAGAGACCGGCCAGTTGTCGTTAATTTACGACCCATCCTGAATAGTATCGTGAAACGTATCGTATAAGGCGCTGTAAACATATTTAACTATTGTTTCTATTGCAATTATTATACTACATTTATGTGACTATGACTGTGGACTTTACCCATGTGATGTCAGCCGCAGGTAAACAGAAGAAAAATACCAATAGGTACGAAGAACATTTTAACACTCCATCCCTTTCGTCTAATAAACAGTCTTTTTCGGAGGGCATCTACTCGTAGAAGTGTGGCTATTGCTTTTCGCGGGTAAAGTCCATTCTGAAAAGACAATCCACTTTTGCCTGATATTCTATCAAAAGACAATTGGAAATATAATACAAATTATGGCCTCAGCCTAGATTTTATCATTCATAAACATTTCGTCGTATTTGCTGCCTACAGAATTCAATGTACCTAACGTTATTCTATTTCTGAAGTTATCAGTTGAACAAACCTATTTATTTTAACCCGGGAGGATGCTCGCCGGGCCTGATAGACCCAGAGTGAGTAAGTTTTTTACAATTAACACCACTATGTTTTTAAAAGTAATCTTCTACTTCAGTTATCGTAAAATTGTCTCTGATTAAATGAGGTGACGATTATTATTTGCCTTTATTGGTGACAAAGTAAAAACCGTTCAAACCATGGGTATGCGCGCGTTCTCCCGGGTTAATCCATAATTTTTCATTTATTATTCTTTATTTCATTTGTAATTAAAGCTAATAGTGATTTAAGTATAATAAATGTATTTCTTCTGAGTTTCAGAGTCCTTTCTCACACAAGAAAAAAAATAATTGAATGTCGTTTGATGAACGTGTTGCACCAAATTACCAAGGCAGTAAAAACGATATCTACTTTTCGAATATTCTGGAAACTGAAGGTGTTAATTCAGGCCGGTGTTTCTCAACATTTTTTATGTTACAGAACATGGGTGCCACTATCGTCAAAGTTTCGCGCACCACTCGAATTTTCATGATGAAAAAGGTTAGAGAAAAAAATAGTTCATTTTTAATTTCTTTACCAGTACAACCAAACTAAAAGAGACTAAATAATATAATTATAAAATGAGATGCAGTTTTCGAACAAATTGCATTTAAAAGTACTTTTTCCCAATACGACGGTATAATAATTGAAAATGTGCGATGTCTAGAAGTTTAAAAAATTGTAGTAGAGATTATAACGTACAATGATACATCTGTTTTGCTTTACAGCTGGCTTATACAACGGAACGTTATTTTTAAGACACTTTAAATGATGGGAGAAAGAAATAGCATACCGGTGACTAATAATTTGTAATTAAATAATGTTAAGGTTATTTTAAATGTATTTATTTTATTTTATTTTATTTTATATTACTTTATGGTTTTGTGCCTTTATAGAATACTTTAAATTTAAAGTTATATCAGAGGCTTTATATATATATAAGTGGTTAGAATACATTTTGTAAGTGAGACTAGAACATTTTCCAACGATTTGCATTTTACTGCATTTTACTGCATTTTACACTGAAATATTTTTCCTTCAGAAGTTACATTTTTTCTTTGAAATAATTAAATATGTCTAAAGATAAGGAACCCTTTCCATGCACACTCTTCTAAAGATTATAAAAAAGAAAAATAGTCTTAAGAATAATGCAACTTTATGACAGTAAATCTCATTTGAAAGTAAAATTTATGAAATATTATATTTTAAAGAGCCGATACTTCCGCTGTTAGTTATTAAACTCCTGATATGAGTGGAGTTACCTGTAATGTGTTCACGGCTCACCACTGTGACGCAATACACTAATTATTATGCTTTCATGTAGAGAATAACACTGTAAAAGCCGGAGAATTGAAAATGTTATTGATCAAAGTGTAAATGAACAAAATCTTACTTCAAATAATTTACTTCAGATATTATAAATCAGATAGCTTATATGAAATAACCTGTCATGCAACACGCGTTTTAAATAATAGTTATAACATAGGTGTAACATAGATAAGAGCAAAATTAGAAAGAACATACTGTTTTTGCCACATAATTTTCTAGTTAAAAAATATTTTTTATGTAAATCAGTGTAACTAAACAACATGAAGAAAAATATAAAGGAAAAGAAAATATCAAAAGTTATGATTTAAAATGTTTAACTGTACTTGCTCTGTAATAAAATTAAACAAGTAAGAAAAATCATGGGTTAAGCATAGATTATGAAACACTTTCAAACACTTCCTGAATGCTTTAACAAAACTTCGTTATTTAGGGAAATAAGGTATATAAGTTAACTAAGTAAACATTTTAGAAAACACATAAAACATTTAAAAAACTGATTTCAGCAGTTACCGTCCATAGCAAATATGTATTCCAATTCTTTTGAACAGCCCTATATTTGATCTGTAGGTTGATATATATACTATATAATGGAGAAATTTAGTTTAGCAAGAAAACACATAACAGGTTGAAATTTCTCTTTCAGCATTTTATACTAATAGATTTAAACATACTTGTACACTTTTGTAAAACTCTGCAGTTAACCTAATACCTTTATTACACGCCACTATTTAGCTAAAGTTTAATTCAAAGGAAAACACTCTTAAAACTACCGGAATCACATTTCCAGAAATTATCATTTATAGGCACCCACGTATCCAATTCTTTGCGTGACCCTGTATGTCATTTTATATATGTTTTACAAACATTTCTTAGTAAACCAAATGCGGTTCAGCGTAAAAATGCCTAACTCATTTAAAAATCACCTTTAAGCAATTTGCAATCATACCCAGTAACCATTACGAATTCTTTTGAGTAGCCCTGTATATCAATTTCAGCATTTATACACACCATATACAATGCATAAATATAGTGAAACATAAAAGCACATAACATAATTAAAAATGCATTTCCAGCAATCATCGCAACTTCACAGTACTTCGGGTACAATATAGTATCTGAAATCTTTTGTGTGTCCCTGTAAATGCTCTGCATTTCGTATTATCCATGAAATAAGTTATAGTAAACCTTAGCGACGTATATCTATTTCATTATACATGTAATAGTTTAACATAATTAAAATACGTCGGAAAAAATTCCCTCCACTTCTATATCATTATGTAAAGGAATTCTTTTGTGCGGCCCTGTAAATGAATAATAACTATTTTTTGGGCCACATATTGTACAGAAAATGCATATTTTAGTCAACTTAATAAATGCATATCAATTTTATTATGTTTGAAAGCATGTAACATCATTAAAAATCATTTTAAACGATTTTTTCCCATAGGCCGTATTGTAACGGAAAACTTTTCACTGTCCCTGTAAATGAACTAAACATGCTACAAACTTCATTTGCAATAGGGTTCGTGCTATGGTAGAGGTCACTAACATCCAAAAATTTCAGAACGATCCGAGTATATTTACGGGAGTTAGAGCGCGTACAGACGGACAGACAAACTGAAGTCATAAACACTTTTCAACTTTGTTGGAAAGTGTTAAAAAAGATCATAATGATCGACAGTATCATAAAAAAATCTTAGTCAAATCTTAGTATGTATCAAAACATTTATTTTTCGCTAATTTAGAGTCTTATGTTTACATATGTATGTTATTAAAACAAACAATTACGATATTTATAACTCTCACACATTTGCGCATTTTCAACTTACCAAGAAATTAATTTGAATATATTCATTTTATAACTTACGTAAAAAACAATTACTTTTCACTTCCAATATTTTGTTTTTTAGAATGTTAACTTCCTACGAAAATAAATTAAGCTTCTGGAACATTATCTAGCCCTTTTGTATCTTCGATGGCATTCAAAGAATAGCAATCTTCTATAGTTCACTCATATAGGCAGATTTAATAAGTTCCTTTGATAGAAGAATAAATATTTGAACTTCTTTCGGTTGAATTAAAGGAAAAAAGTTTCGACATTGAAGGGGTAGTGCTAAAGGGCATTTTCAAAAACGTAGTACAAAGTTTTATACATTGATTAACATTATAATATGAATAGAACTTTACTACAGCTATCGTCATTAAATTTCTCTAAAAAAGTACAGAAAGATTAATTTACTTCAGATAAAATTATCGAAAATAAAATATAAGGAAATAATTAAGCAAAAAACTGGTTCGACAAACAGTTTCTTTTTCTCAGCTTACATTGCGTGTTTTCTATAGAATTTAGGGTGCTAAAAAAGAAAATATTTTTAAACAATTTCTGTTACCTTTCAATTTTAATACATTTTACTATGTATTTACACAGCAATTATGGCAGCATTACATAATTATTTTAATTGTGCTTAATCTACAAACACATATTTTGACGCATTTCTATATTACGATATATAAAAAGAGTTTAAAATCTAATTTTAGTTTCGTGGTTTTGATTATAATTGATATTTGATAAGGCCAACAGTTTTCGTACTACAGGACAAGGGTTAATAGATTATAGATTTTTACCCTGTGATTTCACGAAAATTAAATATTCTCCTTCAAAATAGTAATCTTCATGTTTATGTAAGTTTTCAGTCTGAAAGATGAGTGTACGTTATAAGAATATCTTTTTTAAATGAATGTGATTACCTATTTTACACTTTTTCATTTAACTTGAGAGATTTTTGTATGAAAGCGTAAGCGTATGTATATACGTGTATGTAACCAATACTGGGCATCACACTATTACAAGCTAAGGTTCGGACGCTGTGACAAAAGCCTGACTCAATACGTGCGAGAGGGGCCTTTACAGGTCCGGTTCTGCAGTAAGGGCCGTCACATCATCGACTCCTTACGCGAAACGTCACAGGAGAGAAAAAATTTTCATTTTCACTTTCAGAAACACGTTATGATGTATTTAATACAGGAGAAAAAGATTCCTGTCAATCTAAGGTACTTGAAATCTATATGGTAATTTAGTAAATGGAAAACTTTAAATTAATACCATAATATGAGATTGTAAATGTAATACCATTGCATTTTTTAATACCAACTATCAGTCTGATTTAGATTTTCTATAGCAAATTTTCTAAAGAAACTAGTGTATGTACCGCTTACAGTTCCTTTATTGAGACATTCAGGAGGATTTTGATGCATTATGGTCGATGGACTATAATTGCATAAACTACATTTTAATGATATGATGATATAAGTTTTCAGGCATTGCGAAAAAAAAAATGTGCTTCAATGATACATGACATGACATATTTTTGGCGTGACTTGTATATTTTTCAGCTATATAGAAACACAAAAAAATCGGATAAATTACTTTCCATATACACTACTTGTTTGAAATAAGTTTTCAAGATGTTATAATATTTCTGAAATAATTAAACTAATGTCCTTACTAATATATAGGATAATATCTCCTATTAAAATTGAATTGATGAAAATTATACATCTAATGTTCAGTTTATAGCCATACAAAAGAAATTCGTTATTATATTGTCTATAAACGTTGCTGTTGAATGTGCGTTTTTAGTGGTTTTATGTGTTTACGAACTTAAATAAAGTATAATAAATTATCTGTAATATATGCATTTTATATTCGGGATTGCCCAAAAGGATTCGGATGCGTATTCGTCTATTAGATAATAATTGATGTGAATTTTCAATCGTGTGACGGGTTTCGTGTGTGTTTGTATAATACAAATAATTCATATACAAAGCAGCCCAAAAGTATTCAGATATAATGCCATCTATGGATGGTAATTGAGGATGTACATTTCCATTTGTATTATGCGATTTTCAGCTGAATTGAATTGGAGCATACCATATTGTGTGAATAAAAGTTTATAGATCATATATCAAGCAGCTTCGAATATGCCGTCTATGAAAGGCAATTTCAGAAAGGCGTTTTCAAATCTCTTATTTTTCAGATTGACATCTGCTTTTACAGTATGACAATATGAAATACTCTCACAATACTTTGGAGATGTGGAAAGTGCTTTATAACGTACGTGAGACATTATTTTTTTTTATTATCGGCTGGCTTTTCCAAATTGCTATAACAGGGAGGCCGTCACTAAGCAATTTTGAAGAAAAAGTAACCGAATTATTATTTTTGTTCAAGGAAAAGGCTAAAAACTTTGCACAGGACCAGCGTTCTTTTCAAATATGAAACACATCGGTCCAAACTCCTCATTTTGTGGCCAGCAAGCTAATTATTTGGATGATTATTTCCTATATATATATAATGTATGTGTGGTACAAGATCTTTCTTTCTTTTTGCTATAGTGCAATTTAACAAAACATTTTCAAAAGGATTTCTTAAAAGGTTTTATGTTTTTCAGGAAATTAAATTCTGCATGTTATAAGGGCATATAATGTGGGCATGCATATAATGTTATATGTAGGGTTCTGAGGTACACCTGCATACGGAATGAAGTACAACCTGCTCTACTACACTCTAAATAAAAAGGAGTGACTATTCATTCCGGAGGAGTGAATAGTCACTCTATCGCAGAGTCAAAATATGCCCAACCTCTTTAGAGTGACTATTCACTCTGAGCAAAAGTGAAATTTTTGACTCTCTGAAAGAGTGAATAGTCACTCCTGGGAAGTGAATATTCACTCTAAACAAGGGTGGATAATCACTTTTTCGGAGGAGTGACTATTCACTCTTGCTAAAAGAGTGCGGTTTTTCACACCTGGTAGGAGTGAATAGTCACTCTTTCATAGGAGTGAATGTTTTTCTCTTTTTATTTTGCTTTTATGGGCATTTTAAAAGAACCACATCTTTTACAGTATGCAATGAAAATAGATACAAGCATGATAATGATTGGAATAAAATACTTTATTAGCAATATTTATTTAATTCATAGTTTGTAACACTACTTGAAGTTTTAAGGAAAAGATCAGTTAAATTTAGATATGAATTTAAATTAGATAACTGACAGAAACAAACTAATATATTTTATTCCTATCTTATCCTTTGTGTTTGCTTCTATTGCATGCCCTGTAAAGATATTACATTTAAAGTTTTCTAAATAACTTTTTAATAGGTGGAGGTTATATCTTTAACAATGTTTGATTTCATTTTAATTTTTTTTTTAATATGAATTCCTATCTTTTTACCGCACTTTTTTCGTGAATAATTGCTATTTTCGCAAAGTCCTATTGTTCTAAAATATTTTTCGTTTTTTCACTTAGAAAACAATGCTTATAAACTCACATCATTTTTTAAAATGTGTTCTAAGCATGATATAACTATTAAGAATGTGTATTTTTTTTTTTTAATCCGCTGTGATTTGTTTTTGTTTTATTTAATATGATCATGAAGCATAAATTTTAAGTTCTCTGGAATATGCATATATTTTTCTTTTAAACATATTCCTTAACTTAATCATGATTTCTAATTTTCGCCCATCATTGCTGAAAACAATACTTATTAATGAAACGACCGGTAAGCCTTATTTAATTTAATTTTTTTATTTCCGTAGATATTGTATTTTGGGAATATGAGCTAAATAGATTTTATATGTTTTATAGGAAAGGATTGACCTAGGAAATAGAAAAAAATAAAAATAAAAATAAACACATTACATTTATCTGTATCTGTATGAATTTTAATAAAAATAAAGTAAATGACTGCATATGAAAAGTTCTTATTGTTTGAAAAAAATTTAATGTAAAAAAGTAGTTATTAATCTCTTTAAAAAAATATTCCGTCCTGTATTATGTAAGTATATATGAACTTTTTAAAAATATACTAAAGCTATCAATAAACTTCAAAACAGGCATAAAAAACATTTTATTTCAATGCTCAAATATCATGTTTTATTTTTTAGTGCCAAAAATTACGTGTATCAAAAACGTAGAAAATGCGTTTAAATTGAAGGAAATTTAATAACTGATGCAGAATGTCTATAAATTATTTTTTTTATTACTCAGTCTCAAAATTTTAAAATCATAAACCGCAGAAAAATGCTATACATACAGTTTAAAAAAAATAATGTACCAACCTTTTCATAATATCATATTTAACTCCGAAACAATAATAATGATAATAAATACGCTAAGCAAGGCCGTAGTCAATGGGGGGATCATCAGGGTTTGATCCCCTCCGAAATTTTTGTGAAGATGACTATAAATTTGTCATTAACTATCAGTTAAGACGACAAAAATTCGAAATTCAACAACAATCAAAATTCAAAAATCAAAATTCTATGCGAGCATATCTTTTTTGTTTGATTCTGTTAATAGGTTGAAAAAATGAAAGCAATTTCTAAGAAATATTTAAAGTTCATACGATTTTTCAGAATCAGACGCTGTAAAAATAAAATTATTACAAAAGTACAAACTGTCACAATGGTTTAGCCAAAAATGGTTGAAAATGCACTTGAAAGACATTTTTGGCAATAAAACTTTTGAAAACAAATGTGTAAAATGTCAAATATTAATTTAATTGGCACTAATTTCAATACGTCACTGAAGAAGCATCTTTCATTTGCAATGAAAAAGGCTTAAAGTATCTTTTGAAATTATATTACATTGAATTACTTGAATTCACAATAAAACTTAATTAAACTCTAACACTTGTCTCTATTTAATCAGTAAAAAAGAAATCTAAAATAATCAAGATTAAAATCTCCGAAAAGATTTTCTCGCTACGGCCTTGACTCATTGACAAAATCCAGATGTCTTTGACTTAGTCAGCTTTGCAAACGAAACAGATAATGAAAAAAATTATCTGTTTCGTTTGCAAAGCATTCGATCGTTGGCAAAAGTACTGAACGGGAAGATTAAAATATTTAGACTATTTTTTTTTTTTTTTTTATTCACATTGGCCGAATTAATGAAGTTTTGCTAAGCATTGTGTGTTTTTCAATTGTTAAAATAATTATATTTAAAATAGAGGTCTGGACAGGCCGAAATTTCCAGGCCCGCGCCCGGCCCGACTCATAGAAAAAAAAATCGGCCCGGCGCGGCCCGATACAAAATTAAAAGTTCGACCCCGGTAAAAAACTTAAATGTTAAACCCGAGACCGGCCCGGCCCGAGTGAATGTCTACAAAGCATTGATTTTTACGTCGATTTGTTTATCTTAACATATATCTTAATTATAAACGAGTAGTTCTGGCCAAAAATATTTATCTTAACTTTTTTTTTTTTATGTTTATAATCTTCATGTTTATAGAAATGCATCAGGCTGCGATATATATTTTTTAATGAATCTCTATTTCTTGTATGTAAATAAATGTTTCAGTTATCCTTAATATTATTGTTAAACCATATTCCATGTATTGAATTGCTAAAAATCAGAAAAATGCTATACAGTAAAATCTTCTAAGACAGAATTGAATAGAAAAAAAAAAAAGCGTTATAGGCAAATTCCCTTCTCAGCAAGTATAAATGTATGATATATTCTTTTCTTACGTATTAGTGGATTATTTTTGCATGGATCAACACGTTTTTCAGTTTAAAACAGGGTTCCGCCATAGGCAGGTTCCTTTTCACACGTTTTCTATATTTTAATTTAGCTATTTTTAATAAGCGCAAAAATCTACTGTTCTTTAAAAAGAATAAATTTTAATGTTTAAGTATAGGATAATGGCGATTAAAAAATGGATGCATTGTTTGCAAAAATTTTTGGTCCAGGCCTAATTTAACTGACTTTTGAAAGGACCAGGTCACGCTGAGACAATGATTTTCATGCAGGCTGGGTCAAAACTAAGACTGAAAATTTTGAGCCATGAAGACTAGGAATGAAGCCAGTCCTGGCTCTGTACAGAAATAAATGAGTTAGGCCCGGTCCGGCCCAAGCCTTCCGAAAAAAGTATGGCCCGGGCCCGGTCCGAAATGAGTGGAGACCAGGACCGGAGCGGCCCAAGTGCCGTGAATGAAAATCGGGCCGCGGGCCGGTTCGTGCAGATCTCTAATTTCAAACCGCTACATGAAGAAGTATAAGACAATCACTT
This sequence comes from Maratus speciosus, assembly GCA_963932465.1. NCBI lineage: Eukaryota > Metazoa > Arthropoda > Arachnida > Araneae > Salticidae > Maratus > Maratus speciosus. Next base: position 522,137,371 of record OZ010790.1, on the reverse strand, counting down.
GTCTAGGAAATCAATTTTCTTGGAATAGAAATCAGGATAATACACCTCGATCAATCTTTTTCTATACAACATATAACTATTTAGCTCATAATCAGACATGTCAACACGAATAAATGGTTAAAATTAAATAAGACTTACCTTATGTGTTAATGATATCCGAATCTGTTAATCCTAAGATGGCGGGCAAAAAGTGATCATTTTTCTTATTTTACAAGGACGTTGTCGCCTTGCTGCTCTGATTGGTTAATAAGCAATGCATACGTAAGTCACTCTTTCAGGAGTGACTACTTCACTCTCGATAACGGAGTGAGAGATTTCACTCCTTTCTAGAGAGTGGAAAATTCCACTCTTTAAGGAGTGTATTTTTACAAAATGCACTCCAAAAAGAGTGAAAATGCCTGCCACTCTTTCAAAGAGTGAACTTTTCACTCCTCCCAATTTTAGAGTGTATCGCATTTGGTTATAAGAAGAACCCTGCATCGAGATTAAAAGCAGGAATGAATGTAAGTAGAACGCAACAGACTGTAGTTGGAAGAACGATATTCTAAAAGCAAAGAAACATTTTTTCGACGATTCGAGATGATCGTTTGATGATTTATAATGAAGTGACAACATAGACTGAAATAGCCGTCTAAATATTTAGTGGATTGGTTAATGAATGTCAAACGATGGCAATATAATACTAACAAGGGGACTACCAAACGTGATGATCACAGATTTTGATGAATTTAAAGTAGATTGTAGAGTTTTTATCCCTAATTATTATGGTCAAAGGATTTCTTCAAATGGGCCCTATATTTTGAGAAATTGGGGGTCAAAGTTCAGCATACGTTTCAAATACTCATTAGTTTGCGGCTTACAGCGAGTTTTCCGTGGCGTGATCGCAGAATGCTCGCCTGCCAGTCGGACGACCCGAGTTCGACGCTACCTCTTAACTTTCTTTTCTTTTTTAATTAATTTTATGTTGTGACACTTTACAGCTTTTAAGCATGCTTATGAATTGTTGAAACTTCGATATTTTTTTACATTTTTCTAGAAAATTTATAATTACGTTCATTATTTCATGAAACCTTCTATTTTATTTTTATCTAACATTTCTGTTGACGGGATTTCAGATTAATTTGTGTTTAATTTGCGCAGAAAGCTTTTTCATAAAATTGTTATTATCTACTTTTTTTTTAATTTTAAATACTCGTCTCAAATAATGCAAAATTTATTATAAAAAACCTTAACAAAATTATTACATTTTTAATATTTGTTTTTTTTTTAAATATATTAAAATATGTCAAATAACGAAGTATAAAAATGTTTATTATTACTGACATTGACATTAGTAAATATGCAATTAATCGGGTGACATATATCATAAAAATATTCCAAACGGAATATTCATACGGAAACTTTTCCTATACAGAAGCATAACTTTTTACCTAGTACTTGACTTCAAAAGAAGATAAAAGATATCAATACAAATTTTTTGATTTATTCTGATTTATTATAGCAGTCTAGCTGACGATTTTTTAAAAAAAAGTATATTTATATACACATGAATGCATCATAGATGTGTCATGTTGGATCAGCAGACGATTTTTACATTTCCAGCAGACAATTTTTGCTTTATTAATTACTTTTTCTTTCAGTGAAAAAATATTTTGAAATATAATTTGTCCATTTCTATTCATCTAAAGATAAATACATTTGGACATTTGACATCAAAATTATTATTTATAATTTGCACAAAATAATAAATTTTCAGATAAAGTTAAAAAATGCTATAAAAAGTGATAGAAAATCTTTATTAAGATTGACGATCGTTTCGTTGCACAAACGGCAACATTTTCAAAATCATTCAATGATAGAAAATATTTTCACATAATTTAAAAACAATAAACATAGTAAACAATGTCACGCGACATGATGCATAATGAAAAACATTGTAAACATAAAATTAATTTAAAAGATTAGATTAGCTATTGGTGAGCGTGGATTAATTTTCAAAACAATAACATGGTAAACAATGTCACGAGACAACATGCATAATGAAAAGCATTGCAAAATATAAAATAAAAATAAAATTATCTTGACTATTTGCGATCGTGGATTAATTTCTACTATTGTTACTAAAATTATATAGCATCTCTTTCCAAATTTTAGGTAATTCTATGGACACTGAATCATTGCAAATATTCTTGTTGCGTAAAAATATCTCTATTGATTCTCGGATTATAGATGGCAAATAAAATCTTGATGTATAAATTAACTTGCTATTTTTAAAATCGATCTGTAAAGGTTCTTTGCTGTATAATCTGGCCAAAGCTGTGGTTCTTCTGTTGTATTTGATGTCTGCTATATGTTCTTTGATTCTAGTTTTATTTTTTAGTAGATAGCATTTTTTAACTTTATCTGTTTATAAGTGATTATTATACATGTGTTTATATACATGTGTTTATAATAAATTTTCACTTAAAATTCCATAAATTACACACATACATATATATATATATATATACATATGATGTATTAATCTGAACTTTGCTTAAAATATAAAAATGTATAATAGTAAATAATAATTAGAAATATATATATATATATATATATATATGTGTGTGTGTGTGTGTGTGTGTGTGTGTATAAATCAAAGTTTCAGCAATTCATAATAATGTTAAAAAGTTATAAAGTGTCACAATATATATAAAAAAATTAAATAAGAAAAAAGTCTGGAGCTAGCATCGAACTCGGGCCATCCGGGTGGCAGGCGAGCACACTGCGATCACGCCATGCAACACTTGTTGAATGTTGCGAACTAATGAATGCTTGAAACATATACTGAACTTAGACTTCCAATTTCTCAAAATCTGAGGCTCATTTGAAGAAATCTTTTGACCAGAATAGTTAGGGATAAACACTCTACAATATACTTTAAATTCCTCAAAATCGGTGAGCATTATGTTTGGTGGTCCGCTTGTAAGTGTAATAAATCCGTGTTTGACGTCTAGTCCTCAACCTATTATGTAAATAAGTATATCTCTTCATATTTAAACAAATTAGGCCATTCTCGTAGTGTCTTTTCCTCTTTCTACATTAATATATTTAATTACTTTCAAATTTCTACACTTAAATTAGCTACATAACGCATTAAATAATCACCTACACAAATGTCTAAATATAAGGCTTTCACAAAAAAAACCACTTCCGTTAATCCTACGTATCCTATTAACTTTGTTTCATTAATGAGGAAGTGCCAATACAAAATAATGTTTAATGTCACACCAAGATTTACTAAATTAACCTCTTGTATCAACAATAATTTATCTTCCAGTAACTTTCAGGAAGCAGAACTGTTTGCACTCACATTTGAGTACATACGCGAGACTCTTTCCTTCAATAGTGGTGCAAATATTTGAACATTCCTTTTATTTCAAACAAAAAAAAGTACTACCATTAAATTATCGCTACTAAAAGAGATAATATTTTCTGAAGAAATTAAATAACGTTTTTTAGTTTGATAATAAAGTTAACACAAAGACATAAAGAGGTTGATGGAAAGGTAAATTTTAACTGCACATATAAAACAGAATGTGTGAATGTATTTTTTCTTTATATCTATATATTCGGTGTATGCATAAGTTTAAGCGTATTTTAAAGACTCCTCTTATAAGCCTGTATATACCGGGTCCCAGAAATGACTGGTCTAATTAGAAAATGAATTTTTTTATGGCAACAGATATAAATGTATCGTTTGTTGCAATGTACTAGGGAAAACAGCAATTTTTGAGAAACAGGATTATACTTACGTAATATGAATTTATTATAAAATAATATAAATATTCAAATAAATCAGTCATTTTTGGGACATTTACAATATTCGTTGCATTCAGTACGTAATCACTTACTCAAATTTTATATATAATGTTTTTGAAAAAACTTTGATAACATTCTACGTATCCTGTTAACTTTGTTTAATTAATATCGAAACACTAAAGAAACATTAAGTTTAATGTGCACAATGATGCTAAATTAACATCTTTAACTAACACCTAACTTTTAATGACTTTCAGGAAGCAGACCAATTTGTGATTCTCTCTTTTGTTCCCCTCAATAGCAATATAAATATTCAAAAATTCATTTTATTTGAAACTAAAAAATGTACCATAATTAAATTTTTGCTCTCAAAAGAGATAATATTTTTGGAAAGAAATAAAAAAAATATATTTAATTTAATTTATGTTTCTAAAAAGACAGTGAGAAGTTATTAAAAGCGTATGCTTAAATCGCATGCATAATAAACAGAATATGTGATTTTTTTATCTATGTAAATTCAAATTTATAATAAAATATAAATTTAGAATTCTATGAAATTCATTTGCTTTTGCGAATGATATCAAATCGTGGCTATAATGTCATGATAGTTTTTGCAAAATCATAAGATTATTATCTTTCCTAAAATTTTTCATATTTATCATTTTTGTGGCCAATTTTAATATCATATATTCTATTTCAAGAATTTATAAGTCGTTTTTAAGGTTTATAAGTTGAAATGATTTAATATTTCACTATTTAAAATAACATAATTATCATTCGAAGAAAAGTAGGAAGTTTTATTCATTTATTTAATGAAACCTTAGATTTTTTTTATTATTTACGTACTCTTCTTAATTATTTGCAAATATATACACTTAATTCATTAAATAACTACATATTCTCTTTTCTACATAAAATGTTTTCATAAAAATATCAATGGAATCTTGCTTATCTGTACATCTTGTGTATCATGTACAGTCTTGGAAAAAAAAAGTAAACACCCCCTACTAACTCCTCAACAAATTATCGTAGAAGAAATTTACTCGTACCGAACGATTGGAAATAAAGTGTACTTTTAAATGCTGTATATAAAACTTGCTTAGGGGCCATCTACATAGTAAAATGAATCCAAACTTCATTTTTTTCAATGACAATACCCAATTTTAACGAGATATTTCAAAACTTCGGTTCAAACTATGCCTAGATACCAAATTTCAAATCCTTTGAATACTACGTTTTTGAATTATAAACATTCAAAATTTAGTGCTTCTAATGTTAAATTACATTTTCATATTTTTATTTATATCTCCTGAAATTATGCTCGTAATGTGCTAATATTTTGTGTAGCAATAATACTTATATACCCAAACATAAATACGCTGAATTTGCAAATTTTGTAATTTTATGATATGAATTATGAAATTAATATTTAAAAAAATTATGAATTACAACTTAAAATTTTTTTGATGGAATTAGATTTATTAAGCCATGCTTTATGGATATCCAAAATTTCACATTTTTCTTCCAAGTATTTTTTAAATTATGTGTAAAAATCGGCAAAATGATGATTTAAGGGGCCGTCTATGATAGAAGTGACTAGATATTTTGAAATTTCTTCTGCTCTAGCAGGCTTCAATGACTGTTTGAGTGGAGCTTAAGGTCCTTGATCAAGAAGGTGGCTCTCTTCCCAGCGAACACAGAGCTATCGGTAAGCAATCGGGCGACAGCCGCTTGCCACTACCGGCAGTATTGGTACGATACCGGTTGACGCTATCGGTTCCGTATCTTTTTTGATACGCCGCGTGAATGCGGCCCGATTCATGAGGCACGCAGTCGGTCCGGTATCAGCAGAAAACTATGCCGACAGCACGCCGATAACTATCCACATGAATGCCGGCCGCAGCCCGACACCAGCATAAATTGAAAAAAAATCTGTTTTGATGGCGCCATCTATGAGCCATTGTGGAATGTATATTTGGAAGGAACGTGTTTCAGCGTTGGGAGAGTCGGGGTTTGATCCATCGTACCCAGGGACAGGAAGTAGCCGCCCTCACCACTCAGCCACTGAGACTTGATCAGGGGAGGATTATATGAGGTCATAAGGGGAAGACATATCGATAAGTATTGGTTGTCGTTGAAGGTAAGTGGCAGATGGGAAAATTTGAATTTTGAAGTGTTTTTATTTTATTTTTTATTTATTTATTTGCAATTGTCTTACGCGCGTGTATTTAAAAGTTAATTTAATATTTAAGTGAATGAAATAAATACCTTAGTGAATTCGTTAAAGCAAACGAATTTAAGAATAATTAAGATACAGATATAATTAAGAATAATTAAGATATAGATATAATTAAGAATATATATATATATATATATAAGAATAATTAACTATTAAAAAAAAATTTTAGAGGTTTTGTTCAGTTAATCAAATTTCTTTTTTAGGATTTATAATCTAATTACATGCGTTGCGTTAATTTACAAAATATATATTTTTAACATGGAAAAATTTATTTTAATAAATAAAAAGTTGGTAATTAATAACTTTTAATTAGAATAAGAATTCATTTTATGTCGTTTTGTTTGATTTAAAGTAGAACATATATTTAATGAGTATGTTGCAATATTAATTTGTTACTTATCAATAGTTTTAATTAAAAAATAAAATAAAAATATTAATTTATATATTTTTTTTTTCTTTTGGAAGACAACTTTAAATGGGGGATATTTCTGAATCTTTCTTATAAATTTAAGAATGCTTATTAAATAAAATAAGTGAATTTCAGAAGTTTTTCTCTTAATACAATTTTCTGTTTATGAATTATAATGTAATTAAATGTGTTAATTCAAGAAATATATATTTGTAACATAGAAAATCTAATTTTAATAAAAAAATAAGTTGGTAATTAATTACTTTTAATTAGAATAAGAGTTCATTTTTTGTAATTTGATAATTTAATGTAGAATATATTTTTAGTAATTATGTAGCAATAATGATCAACATTTCTTAATCATCAAATAAAATAGAAATATTAATTTATCTTTTTTTTTTTTTTAGAAGTGTGAGATTTCTGAATCTTTCTTTTAAATTTTAATGCTAAAAAGTGTGGTAGTTTTTTTTTTATATTTTTATAGCTTGTAAAATAATTTTAAACACTTTTTTTAATAATTTGATTTTTAGATAAAATAAGAAACATAGCTATTGCTTTTAAAATTAATATAATAGCTAGAAAATAAGTTCAATTAATTTATGATTTTTTTTTCTACGATTAAGTTTATAATGAATAATAATTTTAAGGAGCGATTTAAAAAACTCTTTTGATGATTCAAATATTTGTAAGTCCTTTTTAAAATGAATTCCAACAACTTTTTTTAAAATAAATAAATATAGGCTTTTTTGACATTTAACTTGTTTATCACTGTTAGAATTTTATATGAAATACATGAAATATACATATCTTATCAAAACTGAAATTCAAACCAAACTAAGAAAAAGAAAAAAAAAAGTGTCGGCTAAGGCTAAATATTCCAAATTCGCACCGATGTTGGCAAATCTGATCGGGGCACTATCAGTAATCACATATCGGTCCTGCGTCACTTGCCGGCGTAAGTCGCTTGCCGATATATAACCATATGAGGACCGATTACTGTAACCGGCAGTCGAAAAAGCAGATTCTTATGTTTCAATTGCCGACATGCTGCCGACGCTTCACCGAAACCACTGTGCCTATGCCGACACTTAACCGACAGTGCCAGCTGCAGTCCGATCGTGTGCCGAAAGGTATGTGTTTGCTGGGATTGTTTAACAATCGGGTATCGAATTTCAATTTGGTTACAGCCCTTAAAATACGCTCGTTTTAAAATAATTAATTTCTCGGAACTTTATGGTACGGATTGCATAAAAATTTGTTTTGGGGCTTATTGAAGGGTGTAGAGTTCATTTATGCTGTCAAAATTGGGTATTGTGATTGAAAAAAATTAAGTTTGGGTTCGTTTTAATATGTAGATGGCCCCCTAAGCAAATTTTATATACATCATTTAAAAGTAGACTTTATTTCTAATCGTTCGGTACCAGTAACTTTCTTCTACGATAATTTGTTGAGTAGTTAGTAGGGGGGTGTTTACTTTTTTCCCCCACGACTGTACATCTTTGTTTCATTCATTTCCAAACATCCAAGAATAATTAGGTTTAATGAGACACCAGAACTTGTTAATTTACCCCCTTTAACCAACACTTATTTTCTAATGACTTTGAGCAATCGGAGCTGCCTGTGCTCTCTTTTCTTCTTTCATTAAATTTTGAAATATTTGAACATGCTTTTTATTTAAATAAAAAAAGTACAATCATTAAATTTACTCTACCAAAAGAGTTAATATATATCAGCAAAGCAGATTTAATCAAAAGCATATTTTTAGTGCACGTATTCAAAATATGTGTGAAGATTCTGTTTTCATTTATGTAAATACAAATTTATATTCCAGTTTAAATTTCTAATTATATGGATTTGATTTTCCTTTTCATGATATAAAATTGGGAATATAATATTTTGTTACTATTTACAAAATCTACAAAATCGTAGAATTAATTTTCATTTTTTAGGTTGCTCTATAAACCTAATGTTTTGCAATGTCGGATATGGATTTCCCGATATATTTTTCAATTATTGTTGAAAAGGTTTCACATTTTATTATTTAAATAAATATTATTATCATTTGACGACGATTCTTTTTCAATTATAATTCCATTTAATTAGTTACATACCATTTGTAATTATGTATAAATGTGTACACTTAAACCATGTGCTTATATGATTGATTAACCAAGCATTTATTCAGTTTTTTTTTTTTAAATATAATGCTTTCATAAAAGCTTCAAAGTCATCTTACGTATCCAATTCATTTCACCAAATAAATAAATAGAATGCTAACAGAATTTGAAAATAAGACGCTAATAACTGTATTTTTTTATTCTCTGACGAAGGCTATGTATATAGTTGAAAGCACTAAGAAGTATTAAAGTAATTTAACACTTTTTTTAAAAAATATTTTGACATCTTTTAAGTAATTTGCACATAGTGTAATTTTAAGTCTCAATTAATCTTGTTTAATTAATTGGGTACCGATAAAAAAGTATTTTTAATGTCACACATGTTTTAATTTGGGTATATTAATCTCTTGAATCAACACTTTTCTTCTAATGACTTTTCGAAAGCAGAACTATAGTACTAGTAAAAGAGACCAAAAGTTGAGTAATAGACGACAACAGATGTGCACGAAATAGGATACTACGAAAAAGAGCGAAGAAGTACTATGCCGCAGGTACCGGCATAGTACTTCACCTCACAGTTTAAGATTTCAGCCAGTAAACCTGTTTATAGGAATCAAAAGAGAATTCTAAGGTAACGCGCATAACAAGAAACAATTGATCATCATGCTCTCTACTATACTTTAAAACAATCATGAGATGTATATGTGCTAATTGTTTAGACAACTGGGGCGTAGTCTGAGAAATTACTACCAACATAGACGTCCTGGAAATCATAATTACCCTCATTGAAAAGCTTCTGCTTTTCTTAAAACCAAAGTTTGGCATGAAGAAGAAATTGTATTATTACACCTCATTACAATGTCAACAACGGCACGAAAATCTACATCCTCCTCGCACATGGTTTTTATGACACAATGACTGTCGTACACGGTAAAGGTAAAAATTTACTTATGATGTCGATAGCTAGTAAATGTACTTCCAAGGAATATGTTGACACTTTCGATAGGTCGAATGCCACCATTGACGAATGGAACATAAGAGGTTTAACCCTGTTTTTCATTTATACGGAACTAAGGCAGAAAACCTCACTCTCTATGCACTTCGTTACACACACACTTCCGGTAGTTTTTGAAAAGGATTGCAATCCAAGTTGATCTACCACTTACTCATTCCATTGCTTCCCAATATCCCTTCATGGTCTATCTTTAAACACCTAAAGCAGTTTGTAAATAAACTGATGCTCGAAGAGTGGGAATGGATAAGTCAAGGCAGTGACTTAAGTCCTGTTCACACTGTTGTACAGCTTGCTCTGACGATATAATGAAGCTGATACGTTGTTCCCGGAAAGGTGATTGTTCGTCAACCCAATGTAGAGGCAAGAAAGCGAAATAAGCTGTTCTGCATAACGCAAAAATTGTGAGACAGTCGACTGCTATACTACACTGCCTGAGAAGAAGTTACGATGCCAAATGAAGTCAATTTTAACAACTGCGATGACATTGACAATCCAATTTCAATTATTTCTATGTTGGGAGCATTTAATAAATTTAAGATGACTCACTATGATAAGTAATATGTTTTAGAACTTAAAATAACCATTATAAAATTGTGCATTCTCATGAAATGTACATTTCAACTTTTTATTCATAAAATGTCTTAAATATATAGCAAGTGATCGCATCGACTTGAATCCTTTGATTAGATGAATCCTTCGATTTAGCATAAGAGAATACACAAACAGGTACCTCATTGAATCTAGTTTTTTAAAAAAAGCATATAACGACAAGGAGACATTAATGAAAATGTATATTTTTTAACGCCCATATCAAATAGAATGTGTGAAGATTTTTTCCATGTATGTAATTGCAAATTCATATTCAAATGTAAAATTTTAATTCTCTAGATTTCATTTTATTTTGCATATTATGAAATTTTGGCTATAATATCTAGTTTTTATAAAATCATGAAATTCCTTAACATATTTTATAAAATCATGAAATAAAGTTTTATTACTCTAAAATTTTGGCGATATCAGATATATAGGGTGACCCAAAAAGATTATGCAATAGTGTAAAAAAAAAGTAGAATTAACATTATGTTAATAAAAGAGTCTTGCCATTTATTACTTTCTTCTATTTTCAATAGAAGAAAATAATGAATCGATTTTTTTTTTTTTTTTTGACTTCATGTTTTCGATAGGTTTTACACGTTTAAGGATCAAAGATTACTAAAAACATGTTTATAGAAAATGGCTGTCCGTATGCCGCCATTGTACTATGAAAACGTGTATGGAATTATGTATAGAATTGAACCAAATTTTTGTGTATGTTATTGGCCATGGCAAACAGATACTCCCTTAATTTGGAAAAATTCCGACGGAAGGGGGCGCTTTAATAGCGATTTTTGTGCCATTTTCATTATTGTACCATCGAAAAACGTATGAAATTATGCATATAATTGAACCAAATTCTTTATGTATGTTTTTGGCTATGCAAAGCAGGTCCTCCTTGAATTTGGAAATATTCCGCTGAAAGGGAGAACTGTAATAGCGATTTTTAAATAATTTTCTTGACTTTTTGTAGTTCTCTTGCACCGGCGGCGGCTCTTAAAGAGACGGGAACTTCGCATCATGATAAGACGGCTATTCGAAAACAGCTGATATATACGGAAAAATATTGATTCTAATAAATGTCATGATCCAAATTAATTCGTTTTTACTCCGGTTAATTCACTGAAGCAGAAGCATAAGATGAAAATCAAAGTTGCTATAGTGTTAAGTAATAATATTATTGACATTTGTAACTACATTTTGAAATATTGAAGTGTATTAGATAGAAGAAAGTTCTGGGATTGGCACATCCAAATAGTTTTTAGCTCACAGGCTATCAAAGCCTGAGAGCTAATGTGCCCCCAGGTTCTCTATGTACGTATGTATGTATGTACGTAGCGCGATAACTCTTGATAGAAATATCCGATTTGCTTCAAAAAAATTTTAGGTTCATTCTGATAAGGCGCTTCCCTGAATAGTTTTGGCTGTTCATTGATTAAGTATAAAGGGAGGGAACGGAGAGTAATACCCCCTTAATTTAGATAAATGGATTTTTCTATCCGATTTGCTCCAAATTCGCTATACCGGTTTATTCTGAGATTGCGCTTCCCTGATTAGATTTGGAGGTTCATTGGTTAAGTATTTAGGGGGGAATGGGGGCTAATACCCCTAATTCAGATAAATGTTTTTTATATCCGATTTGCTTCAAATTTGGTATACCTGTTTATTCTGATAAGGCGCTTCCCTGATGAGATTTGTAGGCTCGTTGGTTAAGTATAAAGGGGGGAAAGGGGAGAGGGTTGATCTTAATGTATTTTTCGAGAGGCATTATTCTTTGAAATAAGAGTATTATATACAATTATTGTGAGTAGCCTGTGAGTTCAAAGCCATTAGTTTAACGGGGCACTTTTCTTTTTAATTCAAAGTTACGCATTATAAATGTTTTACGGTCCCTTCGTCCTATAAGTTATATTCAGAAACATTTTTTCATACTCTCCCTTTTAAACTAATAAATTTTATTCTACTGAAAATAATACCAAATTTCACAGAGGTATGACAGTTTGAAGTTTTGGAACTTTCGAAGCTTTTAGCACTAAAAAACTTCTGTCCGTTTTTAGTTAAGTGTCGGAATTTCATTAAATTCAAATTATTGCAACTCCGTGAATTTATGCTGTAAAAGTATGCAATTCTTCCAGTGACGAGAACTTTTTTTCTAAATGTAATTTATAAGAGCCAGGGATCGTATAAAAATTTAAAAAGTGCAGGCTTTGGAAAAATAATTACAAGACTAATTTCATCACCATAATCTTAATTCCTACATTATTTTCAACACTTTTGAAATTTACATTGAAACACGTATCTCCAAGAGTTAAAAAGTTAATATACGTTTCAACATCTTTGGGACACCCTGATTATTTTAAATGTATTTATTAGTTATTGGTTCTTTTGAATATATTTAAAATTTTACTTTAAAAACATTATTATCACTGCAGTTTGATAACGATTTTGTTTTATAAAATAATTTATATTAGTTTAACATTTTGTTTACATATTTTATGTAACTATTTATAAAGGTGTAAATGTAAATGGTATGTTTAATTGGAAATAATTACTTATTCAGTCTTCCATCACGCTCCCACAACAAATATAATGACATTTTATTAATCCTATTAGCTTTGAATTATATTTTTTTTAAAAACCAAAATAAAGTTACGTTTAATGTCGCACCAAGATTTGTTAAATTAACCTCTTGAATCAACACTTATCTATTAATGACTTTCAGAATGCAGAAATGTGTGTACTTTCAATTGAGTACATACTCAGAACTCTTTTCTTTCCTTCAATAACTATGCAAATATTTGAACGTTTCTTTAATTTCAGACAAAAAAGTATCGTCATTAATTTATTCTTATAAAAAGGTATGATATATTTCCGAAGCATATTTCAGTTTAATTCATGAGTTTATGTAATGAAAGGGATAATATTAGCCAAAAGAGATTTATTAACGCATGTGTTAAAGATTAAGTATGATGTTTTCTTCTTATTTGTAAAGGACAAAATATTGCAATCAAAATGTTTATCGACTCAAGGTTTTCGACGTATTTACATGTTTTAGGTGTCAGAGATCCCGAAAAATCTGTTTATACAAAATGTCTGCCTGTCCGCATGTCTGTGTGTCCGTATGTTCGTATTTCTTCTTTGTATCATTGAAACGTGTATGAAGTTATGCATAGAACTAAACCAATTTTTTTTATATTTTTTTTTTGGCGTGGCCAGCAGGTGCTCATTGAATTTGGAAATATTCCACCGGAAGGGAGCGATTTAATATTGATTTTTGTGCCATTTTCATTATTTTACCATCGAAAAGTGTATAAAGTTATGCATGGAATTGAACCAAATTTCATTTGTGTATTTTGGCTATGGCCAACGGGTTCGCGTGAATTTGGCAACAATCCATCGGAATAATAATGGCTTTTCTAGAATTTTTATACTTGTATTATATATCGTCTGTGCATGCACATTGGGCAATTCGCATCCATCTAATTCGTCGATTATCAAGCAGCTGATGTACAACATAATAACGAAACATATTGGTTTTATTAAATAGATTTTATTAAATGATTGAGATTAACTCGATTTTACTTCCATTTGTAAAATGAAACAGAAACTTAAGATGAAAATCAAAGTTGGTGTAATATTGAAGAACTAAAATTGAAGTCTTAACATGCGCAACAACTTTTTGAAATAACTTGTATGAGAAAGAGGAAAGTTTTGGCACATCCGTCTAGTTTGCGTAAATTGAAGTTTATATTTTATTATAAACTTCTAATGATATGTATTCGATTTTTGATTTGAATGTTGTCAAAAATGAGGTTATCCGATCATATTCTAGTTTTAAAAGAATCAAAATATTGTTTTTGTTTAAGAATTATGTTTATTTTTACTTTTTTTCTCGCCAAGAAAAGTACAGAAGAGATATTTTATTAGAAATATAAGTGCTATTATCATTTCAAATGAACATCAAGAACAAAGAGTAAGGAATAATAAAACGAGTGTTTGGTTTTAATATCTTAGTGCAATAAAAGCATAAACAAATTAAACTAATCCACATAATATTTGTATTTGATAAACTATTTAATTAGGGAAAGACTATATTTGAAGGATAAAATAACCGTCCGATGGTTATATTTTAGTTTTTAACCGAATTATATCACAATAAAATAGATATAATGCGAAATGTATAAAAAATTCTTCAATAAAAATAAAGCAAAGAATAATCAGTTAAAATATTTAATTAAGATAAAGCAGATGTCAAACGAGATTTCGGTTTGTATATCTAGTTTTAATCAATCTCATAGTTTACCTTACTTACTTAATATAAATTAAGCAAATAAAGTATTGAACCTTTTAACAAAAGCGCTTACTTTTTTTTTTAGCCTCCGGTATACTATTTCTTTATCCCAACCAATAAAGTGCCATCTCCAAAAAATAACGTTCCATTGTATAAGCCAGCCGTAAAACAAAGCCGATGTATCATTGTACGGAATAATCTCTACTACAATTTTTTTAACTTCTAAGCATCGCACATTTTCAATTTTTAAACCGTTCTATTTGGGGGGAAAATACTTTTTAATGCAATTTCTTCGAAATCTGAATCTCCATTCATTTTTTAGTTTTAAATTTTTTTGTAGTTTTTAGCGTCATTTGTTTAATTTTGGCCGTTCATGTACTCACTTTCTGTAAAAAGTAGAGGGAAAAGAGTTGGAAAATAGCAATTATATCTTTTTGTTGCCATTTTCGCATAAAAACTGAAAAATATGTACTTAAAATACGAGCTATTTTGAATAAATATAAATGGATTATTTCTGATAAAACATGGAGCTATTATAAATTAAATTTAATTTCAAGTATCTATATTAATGTTACAAACAAATGAAGGCATATGAATAATGAGGTAGACTTTTTTGTCGAGTTTCTTGAATGACGATATCTCTTTCTTTTTTTTTTGGATTTATGTATTATTCAGCGATAGTGACGTCATATGCTTACTTTACTGAAGAAGTGTAGATGTTGTTTAATACAGTATTGCAAATGAGGAATTCTTCAGCGGATGCGGATGACGTCATTTTATATAAAATTAAAGCGTGTGTTTTATGTCTGAAAACTAAAATATGTTTTGTGCTATCTATCTATCTATCTATATATATATATATATATATAACCATTAATTAAACATAACCTTCCACCGTCAAATATTATGAATTAAAGCTGTAAGTATTAAAAAAAAAAAAAAAAAAAAAAAATTAACATAAGAATTATTATGGAAGCAAAAGAAAAAAGTGGACACCGACAAAAATTGAAAAGCTTATACATTGAATTACGTTATCAAGGGCACAGAATTCAATGACATAAGCAAAATGGTAGTTTTCTGTGGGAAAAATAAGCTAAAGCTAAAAGTTATTTTCCCCTGTGCCCAAACAACCATAAAATCAAGTGAATTGATTAAAAATGAAAGCAGAATAGAAACAAATAATATGAAATGGAAGAATCAATAAAACGTATTTAAATATTTATAGGATATAAAATATAAATAATAAACACCATACCGATTAATATTTCAGTATTTTACAAAAATCCACGCGCACATGGCTGCCAGTATATCAAAAAGATTAAGGTGAATAAAACAGTTAAGAAATCACAGTAAATGATACCAAAGGATGCAGTTAATACATTTTGAAATAAAATTTGAAATACCTTGTTAAACACATTTAATCTAATATAAAATAAATAGATATTAATTACATTATTTAAAATGCACTATTAAATTAATTAATAACAGTTTAACAATATCGTCAAAATTTAGCTAAAAATACCCCCTGGTGTATTAAATTATAACTGAAATGGAGCTAGAAAAATTACCAATTAGAGCTATCTTAAAGAGACAAATTTAGTGCTGCCATCTAGTATTACTTCTATTAAACAACTAACGCAAGATAAATATTTGTAAGCATTTGAATGTGAATAACTGTATAAATAATTGTAAGCATTTGAATGTAAATAACTGTATAAACAGCAAAACCAAACATATCCTTATATATATATATATATATACATATTTTTTCATCGGGGCGGCACTAAATTCTCAAAAAGCAGAATTCCTGTTTCCTAGTTTTATTTTTAATTAATTTATTTATTTATTTGTTTGTTTATTTTTAGTGGAGGGGGGCGTGACTTATTTCATTGTTACGCGATTTCAAATGCAAAATTTTTCGTAAGAGTAATAGGACACATATGGGACTGTTACTCTTGTGACCATTAGAGCAATTTTCATAAATACTTCGAATGATTTAATTATAAAATATAATTAAGAGAAAAACTGATACAATCAGCTAAATACCATTGCGCTCCACTCACATAAAATGTATCTAATTTGTAACAAAATGCATTTTTTTTTCTTTTACTACAGAATAAATCAAAATTTTGTAACTCTTGTGACACTGGTCACAGTTTGTTTTCTATTTTATTATAATAAGTTTAAGAAAAAATACTAATGACATAAACGTTCATTTATGATTCAAAAAGTATCCGCAAACTTTTCTAATAAAATTAAATGTTGTAAAAAAAGTTTCTTACACTTTACATCTAAGTATATTCTTCTGCTGATAGCTGGAGGTACTTCATTGCTTGCCACGCATAAATACGCTGCCATGTGTTCTCTTGTCACTCCGATGAAACGCAATTCATCATTAATATATTCTTTAGCTAAAAAAGAGGGAAAGAAAGATTTCAATAATCAGAACCTTTTGAATATTGCAATAAGATTAACTAAATATAGGAATAATAATATATTTTAACAAATAGGAAATTGGACGTCAAACATGGCAAATGAAGGGAGTTCGTTCCATAACTAGTTATATAAATTTTCAGATCTTAGTACAATGGCTTTTTCAATGTTATGCGAAAATGCATGAATACAAAATTTATTGCGATTATATATATTATATTCAGTAATACGGAAATAATAGGACTCCATCTTAAATAGGACGTAATCACCATGGCAATCAAGAATCATTACCTATCATGGTATATCATTGAATTAATTACATATGATATGATTTAATATAATGAAGAAAACTTTTATTAATATCCTCTTAAGTTTTGATTCGATGTTCATAAATTTTGAAATGACTCGACAAAATTCTGCAACGATTATATATATTAAATTTCAAACCATTCTGTTGGGTAGTTTTTGCGCTGACAGACAAACAGACAGACAGACGGACCAGACGGCGATTATAGGTGCTACGTATTTATATAATTACGCACGCACCTAAAAAATGATATCATTTTCTTAATTATTTTATAAATTATTATTATTCACAAATCGACATTATTTATTAAAATTTTAAATAACTAGTTATAGAGAGAAGAAGTGTCAATAACTCAAAAACTGAAATTCATTAGATCACAAGCGCGTAAACCATATTATATTATTTATTCATAAAAAAAACGTTGCTAATTCAAAAAAAAAGAAAGAAAACAAAGATTTAATTTTAGTTATTATATATTTTCGTGTTTTGTTGGCAATCCTTTATTATCATCCGCATCGAAGTCCTGCACAGATCGGAATATATCCAAACCGACTCTGAAAATTCTATTTAAAGTTAATCCGAAACAAGATCCGACGTTAAAGTACTGCAAACCGAAATCGACCCGAAATGAATTACATTTTATTGGATTTAAGTTTAAAGTGTCCGGTTACATAAAAACATATACTTTATACCATATCATAAATCAACTAGAAACGAGAAATAAAAGAATCCCAATGCCTATTTTAATGCAGTTATGGAGAAATATACTGTTAAAACTTTTTTTATAGGTTGAACCAATTTTTCGTTCTCCCGTAAGCTGCAACAATAAGCTGGTGAAATCTTGATCCAACATTTAGAGATAAGATTCAACAATAAAGAGCTCCTAATCTTGGAGTGAAATTTCACCATATTATAATCGCAACAACTGCAGCACCAAGTATTGGTTCAACCTACGACAAAATTTTTAACACTGTACTATTTTTCTATTATCAATTTTATTCCTTATACCAAATTCTAGGTTACTAACATTTTTGCTGATGCTTCTGGTATTGAATCGATCGGGACCTTTTCCTTTTCTAGGATTTGCCTGAAAAACTATGATAAACATCTTGAAGCAGACAGTTTTTAAATCGAAGAATTAATTTAAGTGCTATATAATGCTCAAATCAGACAATCTCCGTTACATAAAATTTATAAGATCGAAAAACTATACATAACGACTATGTAACAATTTAACACCCATTAATAATACATTATTTCTAATTGCTGAAAAGGTGTAAGATTAAATCTTTAAAAAAAAAAGTAAAATACTTTTATTTGACTGTTGACATATTTCAACTCCTCCACAGTCATTTTCAAAACAAATAAATAATGATATTCTACAACTGCACGGTCTATGATGCAATTATGATGGTGCTATGATGATTATTTATGAAACGTAAAGGAAAGTCTTTTTTAATTTTAATCTTTTATCCCTATAGTTTTGTATGTTATAATCATGGGTTAAATAGTTTTATGTTATATAGAAAAAGATTTAGTCGGAATTGTTTTCCTTTGCAATTTGTTGAAAATGGGTTGAGAAAGCGCACTGCTAGATTTTTTTTCGGTTTTTTACTGTTTTCTACCTATAAACGTTTACAGTATTTATCGTTATTGTTGTTGTTTAATTGTTGTGTAATTATTATAAAATACTAATTATAGTTTTTGTTTTTAGTGTTTTTCAAATTGATATATTTATTTTTTTAAATTGTATGTAAGCATTTTTCTGCTGTTTATTATTTCAATCAAAACATTTAATTATAGAGACATTTCGAAACAGTTATTAAATTTTCTTGTATTGTAAATTTATTTTCTACGTTTATGATACACGTAAATATTTGCGATAAAAAGAAAAACATGATATTTAAGCATTGAAAGGATAGCCTGATAGGAAGTTTAAAGATTTTGCATATTTTTAAAAAGTGCATATTTACTTTCATAATATAGGACTGAATATTTTTTTAAAGAGATTAATAACTAATTTTTACATTGAAATGTTTTTTAAACAATAAGAACTATCCATGTGCAGTCATTTATTTTATTTTTCTAATTCCTTCTTTTTTTATTTCCTAGGTCAATCTTTTCCTATAAAACATTTACAATCTATTTTGAACATATTCACAAAATATCATATCTACAGGAATAAAAAAATTAAGTTAAAGATCGCTTATCGTGTCGTTTGATTTATAATTATTGTATTAATTCCATTTTTCAGCAATATCGGACGAAAATTAGAAATAATGATTAAGTTAAGTAATACGTTTAAAAGAAAAATATATGCATATTCCAGTGAACTTAAAATTTAGATTTCATATTAAATAAAACAAAAGCAAATCACAATGGATAAAAAAAAAAAAATTATATATTCTTAATATTTAGATTATGCTCAGAGCTTATTTAAAAAAAGATGCGGGTTTATAAGCATTGTTTTTTAAGTGGAAAAATTAAAAACATTTTAGAACAATAGGACTTTGCAAAAATAGCAATAATTTACGGAAAAGTTCGGTAAAAAAATAGAGAATTATATATAAAACAAAAATGAAAATGAAATCAGCCATTGTTAAACATATAACATCCACCTATTAAAAAGTTATTAATAAAAGTTTAAAAATAACTAAAATACAGTAAACAACAACATTTAATTAGCTTTAAATTCATTAGCAATAAATAAGGAAATCTAAATATGTAAAATTTGAATTATAGATTAAAAAAGAGAACATAATTAACGTATATTACAGGAATTATTAAAACACGTAATAAAACTTTATGAGTACTTGAAAAAAAAAGAAATAATATTAATTGATTAATATTTTGTTTAATTACTTGCCCTTATGCGAATTTTAAAACTATCATATCTTTATTGGGCGTGCAATAAAAGCAAACACAAAGAATAAGATTGGAATAAAATATTTTAGACCATTTCTGTCAGAAATCTAATTTAATTCATATATAACGTTAACTGAATTTTTCCTTAAAAGTTTAATTAGTGTTACAAACAATAAATTAAATAAATATTACTAATAAAGTATTTTATTCAAATCTTTACCACGCTTGTATCTATTTTCATTGCATGCTGTAAAAGATATAATTCTTTTAAAATGCCCATAAAAGCAAAATAAAAAAAAAGAATTGACTCCGTAAAAAATGAACATTCACTCCTATGAAAGAGTGACTATTCAATCCTACCAAGAGTGAAAAAACGCACTCCTTTAGCAAGAGTGAATAGTTACTCCTCCGAAAGAGTGATTATCCCCCTCTGTTTAGAGTAAATAATCACTTCCCAGGAGTGACTCTTTCAGAGAGTCAAAAATTTCACTTTTGCTCAGAATGAATAGTCACTCTAAAGAGGTTGGGCATATTTTGATTCTGCGATAGAGTGACTATTCACTCCTCCGGAGTAAATAATCACTCCTTTTTATTCAGAGTGTAGTATGTTGCTAAGGTAAACGATAATATTTTAGGTTTTAAAATAGTCGTCGTATCATGTAGAGTTTTCTTTTACATGAATATATTAAAAATGCAATATATGATCATCTCCTCTGTGTCAAAAAGAGCAATATTGGAAACAATAAGATTTTATTTGAATATGGAAAACAACAAAACAAAAAGGCTGCCACAACCATATTTTGCAGCAAATCAAATCAGTCCCACTGAGAAAAGCCAACTGGCATCTAATAAGTAAAAAACAAACCAATAATAAAAGAAACAGTCCCTTGAAGTTGACTGCATTAGTAATTTCCATACACATGCAGTGTCAGGAAAAAAATTGTAATTTTGATTAAAACTTTGTTATGGTAATGTTGGTATATTTTTACCTTTTCAGGTTTCCTTAATTTGTTTTATCTATTTTTACAATGATATCATATTTACACACTACAAAATTAATGCGTATTTTGCACATTAAAGCATGCATTCTGATGATACCAAAACTTTTTGTCTAACGCTTTTTTCCGTTTAAATTGCCGAATTACATTTATATTATTATTATATTGCCGACAGTATTTGATAAGTCTGAAATAAACACTTTAATGTGTAAATTTCACATGACACGCATATCTCTGAGTGATATTCTTGCACGCATATATCCTGTATAAAATTCTATTCTTACACATAATTCTGTGTAATATGAAAAATAAGCAGATTTTTGTTTAATATGCAAAGAGAGATTTTCATGTCAAAAGTGTAAATCACGATAACACGCAAATTCGGATAAACCCCAACTGTAATTTTTCAAACGGTTCGCTAAAACTTTTTTTTATTTATTTAATTCTATAAAAACCGTAACATATTAAATAATCGTCAGGTTTTGTTTACTTACTTCAATTTTGGAATACAAAATAACCATTAAATCTAAATATTTGTTGCCAACAACAACAAAATAACATAAAGTAAAATAAATGCAATTACTTTGATAGAAACCATTGATTTTGTTGATAAGAAAATCTTCTTAAATTGCACAAAAATAGGGTGCATATGTTTAGCGTATTTCAAAATGCAAAGTTTTTCATAAAACTAATTTGCTTGTGGTTAGTGTATTTCTCGTGTATTAACAAGTCCTTGCATATCCGTATATGGAATTGTGTTTCAAAGATTATGTTAATATGCATGTTTTCATATGTGTGTAGTGTTCTAGTTAAATTTTATGCGAAGCAAATAATTAAATCTGGATAGTTTTCTTTTAGCACAGAACATGTTAATTAAAACTCAGTTCCTCATCTCTCAAAACAAAATGAAAGAGAATTTGAAGAATTAAAATCTTGCTTTCCATGCTCTTTTATTAAACCGCGAGACATAATTCAAATTAATGTCACATTCGTTCAATCAAATCATGAAGAAAGGGAACTTAATTAGTTTTTTGTACGTAAATAATAAGTAAGCATGCCTGTATTTAATTATCTCTACTTGCATAAGAAGTCATTTCTTCTGCATTCTTTAGAGTTAATTATTGTACAGTGAGTGTTTTATTTCTTCGTTATTAAATTCCATAAGGATCATGCCAAAAAAATACATGTGATACTTTTCATTGGACTTTAGTAAATTTTAATTTTCCAAGCGGCTTTTTTATTGTACAGCCTATGTGAATCACTTTATATGATTGTATACAAATTCCGGTGATTACATACGTATTCACGTTTATAAAACTAGTTATCGATCTACCTGAATATAAATATACAGGTCGGTCATAAACAACTCTGATGGTACATAAACCGCTAAAAACTATACCGTTCAAGGAAACGGAATGCCATTGCTAGTATATAATGACCTGGGCTGTATGTGTATAATGAGATAAAAAACAAGAATCCAGTTCTTATAATTACGGATACAGTGACAGAATGCTTGAAACTTCGAGAGACAATCCCTAACTTTTTTCATCGCAAAATAATCTTAACAGCAAAAAACAACAAATAGGATTAACACACTAATTAAGCAGTAGAATTCGCGACATAAAACACAAAGAACCCCATTTCATGTTTCATGTATGCTGCAAGAACACTTATGTGATACACTCACTTGCCGCTATTGCACTTTTTCGTGATAAAACAGGTCATCCGAATACACCTGTTTTGGCACCTCGTTGCATATAAAACGGGATGCCATTGCGAGTATATAATGGCATGGGCTGTATGTGTATAATGAGGTAAAAAGAAGAATCCAGTTCTTATAATTACGAATACAGCGACAGAATGCTTCAAATTTCGAGAGACAATCCCTAACTTTTTTCATCGCAAAATTATCTTAACAGCAAAAAACAATAAATAGGATTAACACACTAATTTAGCAGTAGAATTCGCGAAATAAAACGCAAAGAACCCCATTTCGTATTTCATGTATGCTGCAAGAACACATATGTGATACTCTCACTTGCCGCTATTGTACTTTTTTGTGATAAAACAGTTCGTCCTAATACACCTGTTTTGGCACCTCGTTGCATATAATCAGGGTTTTTGCTGACTTTTAGCCAACACAACGTTAGCAATTTGGCTAATCAGAAATGAAAAGCAGCAGACAAATGAGAAAAATGTTAGCAAAATAGATTCGTCGTGAAAGCCTGAAAAATCGATTTTTAACCCCTTATTGTATCCTTTATCCCCCAATGTATTCTAAAATAACCTAATGTTTTATAGCTACTTATAGATCACTTATTCACCTAAATTAAACTATGCGCTATGGAAACTATTAAAAACAAGTACATTCTAAATGTCTTGCGCAATCGAGAAGACAATATGGAACTCAATTTAACTCATTAAAATATTATGAAATGCAATTTTCCAACCAAAGGCAACTCAGGATTACAATGTTACATTTAATGAATTCTGAAAATTTTAAAATTTAAATAACAAAATGTATGTCACATTCAAAAAAAACTTTAATATTCCTAGAATTCTTCGGTTTTTTTATTGACCAAACTTCAAAATTGTACTGTTGCTAATTGGGCCCATTAACAATTACAGAAAGGCATTATTGGCATTTCTTATATGCATTTAATTTCTGAATTTAATTTTTGTTGTGTTCAATGTTCATTATGCTAAATATTCTCTCATCGTCCACTGAATGTTGTGGTAAGATAGCAGCAAAGTTTAGGGTGTAGCATGTTGTATGTTTTATAGGATAAAGCTGCTGCAGGGCGTTTCTTCGATTGAAATATATGGCATCGCCCAACTTCTTGGTTCTGTAAGGAGAACTCAAGTAATAAAGTTAGTGCGAATAAGAATGTCGCTTGTACTGACGCACACATACACACAAAAAAAGAGCATAAATTGAGCACTCGCAATTTGGCGAATTTATTCGTCCATTTACTCGCCAAATGAAGTATTTCGTCGCAATTTGGTGCAATGGCGAACGGCGGCGAGAACCCTGCGTATAATGCAATTGTTTGAAATGCCATCATTCATTCTGAAAATAAAAAATAAATAAACGTGAGTAATCTGAGAGAGAAAATGGAAAGTGAGAATGAAGACATTTCAAATCATCGCATTACAGGTCGTGCAATGTCAAATATTCCAATTTGTCTTAATAAAGACTTCGTGGAATTCGAAACAGGTAGAAAATTTATATAAAACATTGTTACTGTTTTTATTATTTTTATTTAATCCCTTTCAGTAATTAATTAAGTATACGGGGTTTTTTCCTCAAATTCATAGAAATAATAATCGGATTCTAAAGAGTTAATGTCATTTCTAATAGTTTAACCCGCTACTGCCCATGGTAGCATATTTGTTAACATAATGCTAACATTTTCCCTCAAAAAATATTTAAAGTCGAATTTACAGCCAAAATATTATTATTTTACGCAGAGATAACGTTATCTTGAATTTTTGTGACGCTTGGGGGCCCGGGGCAGCCGCCCCATTTGTCCGATGGCTGCGCTGGCCCTGCATGTTTTTGAATAAATCCGAAATAAATTAGTTGAAAATTAAAACTATATGTTTATTATATGTAAAAGTTGGCTATATATAACAATTATTATTATTTTTTCAGCCATCTACTTTGCGTCAGTTTTCTCAAAGACGCAGAGCGAAACAAATATTTACTGAAGTAGAAGGTGCTATAGTTTTTGTAGATGAATTGGAAAGTGACTTGTCAGGATTATCTGAAAGTGATAGTGACGATGAGTATTTGCGCCCTCAAAGACACAATGTTGACTATGGGGAAAGATCAGATGATAAATGTTCTGAAGAGGCTAATAACTTAAATGAAGAAAAAAATTGAAATTTGATGAATATTGGCAAAAGTACTCTAAAGAAAGAATATGAGAATGTTAATAAAAGAATCGTATGGAAGAATAAAGAACCAAATCTTTTTACTCCTGCCGATGGCGACGACTTTCCGGATCCAATAGAGCCTCGTCCATCTCCATTACATTATTTTAACATGTTTATATCACCCGAAATGCTCAAATTATTGGTATCAGAAAAAAATTTGTACAGTGTTCAAGTAACAGGGAATTCAATTATGTCGACGGAATATGAAATGGGGCAATTTTTAGGTATGTAATTCGAATGGTACTTATTCGAATACCACATATTAAAGGATACTGGGAAGATGTAATAAGTTATGAACATGTTTCTCGAAACAGATTTGAAAAGATTTTAAGATATATACATTTTGTTGATAATTTAAGTGTTGATGATACTATGCTCAAAATGAAACACTCTTGACTTCGCTCTTTTTTGAACGAATTAACTACAAGCCTTATCACTGTTGATAAGAATAATGTAGGTAGACCATCTCTCAAGAGTGCAAAGTTCAGCAGCCTAAGAAAAAGGCTCGAAAAGAGGAACCACCAAAGGTAAAATTTACATTCTGAAAAATATTTTCACAGCTAAAATGTATATGTTCACAATATGTATGTCTTAGTTTACATGTGAATATTGGAAGTATATATTTTATTCACTTTTAGGAAACAAGGACTGATGCCGTGCATCATTGGCGTACATATGAACAAAAACGCCAAAGGTGCCATATTTGTCCAAGGAGAGAATTTTCTTCAATAAAATGCCAAAAATGCGACGTATTCCTATGTATAAACAACGAAAGAAACTGTTTTAAAGCCTACCGCATGCAAAAATAACAGCTTTTTCAAAAAATAAAATAAATTTGAAGTGTGGTAAAATTCTTCATTTTTCATACTAATCTGCCCATGGTAACATATATGATACCATACAGAAATCCTTTAAAATATAACAAAATCTCAATTTTTTTTTATATTTTTCTTTTATTTGACCCACAATAGCATAAATAAAAGAAACAAATAATTTTTTTTTTCCATAGCAATGTCTTCTAGTGCTCAGTAGAGGGTTAAAGAAATCATCTGCTAATTTCAAATTAAACTTTTATTCAAAGAAAGGTTTGAAGGTTTTTGTTTTCAAAGTAATGTTTTTAGATCTGTTATGAAACATAAAATCTATGTATCGAAATTTATTCTTTTTTTATAATCAAAAATAAAATTTGACACTTAGGTGACAGTCAACAAAGTAACCTGAAAATGATGTATCAATGACAGGAAGATGAAATTTTTAAGGTTATATGGCCATGAGAAAAAGTATATAATGCAAAGCCTAACATCGGGAAATGTGAATCTTTAGATATATAAAAAAAAACACCTTACATTATATTTTCACGTGTCATATCAAGATAAAAAAGATTTTCTTCTAGACGTATTTTATAAAAAGATATTTTCAGTTTTGAAAGAGCTTTTGATATGATTAAGTATAAATATTTTTCTACTATGTTCACCCACTTCTTTTTTTTTCCCTTTACATACAGAAAAATTTATCTCATGCATGAAAAATGTAAGCTTTAAACGGATCCAAGTCTCGGTTATTTTGTGAAAAGATTGAATTCAAAATGGCGATTTTTTTTCAGCACTAAACCTGACAAGTGTATTTAATATTTCAGTTTTCAAATGCACGTATTTGTCACAAAAGGGAATTTTCTTATACCTGCGACGTTTAATTTTTTTCTTTGCTCTACTATTGGAGAATGGGGCGAAAAAATCTTAAGTATAACAAGAGCAAAAAACCATGTATCAGGCATAGATTATGAAACACTTTCCAATACGAACGGAATGCACTGTCAGAAAAAATCGTCCTTATACACTAAATTATTATTCGTCATTTTTAAACAAAAAATTCCCGTAATCCTAGAAAACATGCTTTTTCCGTTTTTTTCAGGAAGTTAAGTCTGGAAAAGAGGGGGAAATTCCGTTTATTCCTTGCACGCATGCGTATTGGCTGTATCAATACAAAAGTTCGATTTTATTTTTAAATGACAAAACAAAAATTGAATAAATTAAAATTTCTAATTTATTTAGAAACAACAAACAAAAATAATGCTCTCAAATTTGATAAAATAGCAATTTTATCATTCATTTAAACTTATTCGCAATTAATTTTTTAGAGTATTAAAAAATAAATTTGCATGTAAAATATATTCTAAACGAACAGATTTAAAAAATATATAGTAGTTCAATCAAGTTAAAAAAAATTGATTTTATTCAAAAAAGCAAACATACATTCTCGAATTTAATTAAAAACATAATATTCATATTTTAGATCTAACAATGAAATTATGTCTTATTAAAGATATGTCTAATATGTCTTATATGTAATAATTTTTATCTTCTATTCTTCCATAAGAGTTAAAAGATCAATCATAACTTGAGAATGACGAAATGTTCCTGCGATTAATTATAAATTTCCGATCCTTGTGATTAAGAAATTTAACAAGCCTTACCCATACCCTATTTGAAGAAAATCCATATCTTCAGTTTAAACTCGGCATCTGCTGGCTGTATTACAGAGAGTATATTATTCAGAAATTTTCATTTTTGTCGTACAATGAAATCCATCATTGTTCGGTGGGTAAACAAATTATTTTCTGTGCTTCTGTCTAAATGAACAATCAATGCTAGGCACTTCTTAATATACAGACAACATGTTGTAGTTTATCTCAGTGATTCTGTTTAATTGTATTATGTTAAAAGTACTATAACATCATTAAAATGTATCGCAAATGCTTTTCCCTGTAGATCCTAATGAATTGTTTTATGCGTCCCTGCAAACACACTATAAATGCTACTTATTCTATACTTCTGAGAAAGCAAGTTTTAGAGCACCTCATTGATGAATATCAATTTCATTATGTCTGGAGCACTGTAAAATATGTTGTGATTTTTCCTACAGTTTCTTTTGTAATATCTCAAGCTCCGATTATGTGAAATTGAAGTCAAGCAGCAAGTGAAGTAAACATCAAAATCTTTCTGTCACATGCACCGTACAGTCAACAGAAACGCGACTCTCCCCATACTTGGGAAATGTTACAGCTCTCTTAACCGTTTCCGGCAAGTAGTAATTCTGTTTATAATCTGATGAAATAATGGACCAACACCAGAATTTATAAACGAATTTATTAGAAAATAGGAATTTGCTGAACAGGTGAGTAGTATTGAGGGGTTTCCTAGCTGATATCTGCTTAACACCCAGTCTAGGAAATGAAGTAAGTTATGTTTTGTGAGCCATTGGTATAAGTTAAACTGTTGTTTAGAACTACTTAAGAGAAAAAATTAAGAAATTTAAAGAGAAAATAAATATTTAAGTATAAAAATGGATTAAAGTTAAATTTTAAGTTAAGACTTAAGATGAGTAAAAAATTGATAAATATCTTAAGGAATATTATAAAATGGTCTAGCTGTACACGTACGTTTTAAAATGAAAATTTTAGTTAAATATTATTGGTGCCATTTGTCAGTTTTAGAATTAAAATTAGGTGTCCTTTTTAAAGGACACCGCCCTCGAAAGGGTTTAAGATAGCAGCTTGTAAATTTCACAGCAACTGTATCGGCAGCCGTGTTGCATTTTGTTGTTAAATACAGATTTTTATTTATTTATTTATTTTTTTTTTTAGAGTGAGTATTGTAACATCAATAAAATGCGTCGGAAATTATTATTCCCTATAAGCCATAATGTAATGAAATTCTTTTGTGCGTCCCTCTAAACGAGTTATATGTTCCAAGAGCTTAATTTTCAATATCGAACATTCTATACGAAACAACAATTACATATAAAAATTACATGACAATACGAGTATATTTAGGAGAATTAGAGCACGGACAGACGGACAGAAAGACAAGCAGACAAACCGAATTCGAAAAAACTCTTGGACAATTTTGAAAATTGTTAAAAATGACAAAGCTAAATTATCTTGAAAATCTCATTTTGATAAGGCTGAAAGAATTTAAAATATGTATAATTGGTTTCTATTATTTTCTTTCATTATTAAATAATTATATATTAATCAAATCATGCTTACCAAATCTGTTATAAATATCCATTTGTAATAATCTAATAATAAAAAATAATAAAAGTTTATTTTATTGCTTACATTAAACCTTCAACCCTGTAGGAAGCACTTACTTTTGATATATTTATATCATTAAATATTTATGTTTAAAATTTAATGAAAAAAATTACTGAGTTTCCTGTTTCCTAGTGCATTTTATAAACAGACTTACAGAAACTATTATAAAAAGTATATAGATTTAAGAATTTATTTCGGAAAGACTCTCTGCATGATTCTTTAGCATTTTTATATTCAGTAGCTTTTTTAGAATTGAATAAATTAAGAAAAGCTTACTCTAATGCTGAAGAGCGTTAATATAAAAAATTGCAATTTTTGATCAAACAGATAATAAATTATAATGGAATGTACTTTTATATAAATGTCAAACTGAAGTAGGTTAAATAATGTAAAAGACATATGTCAGATTAAAATATCTGATAACATTATACTGTATTTTATCAAAAATATCAAAATTAAAAAACCTATTTGAAAATAAGCATGAAGTGAAAAACTTTCCAAAATTTACTTTTTTGTATTTCTAGAACCCTTTCATTTCTGAAACCGTATGTACCATCATTTTTGGTACAACATACGTATCATTAGATATAAATGTGTTAACTAATTTTTTAGTGAAACAGAGGTCATACTATATCAGTGAAGATGCTATTCAAGCATATAATAAATTTTTTTATTTAAATTAAATAACCGGTCAAGTGCGAGGTTTTACTCGCATACAGAGAGTTCCGTACAATAAATATATGAATTAGTAACTGGACATTGCATTACATAAATATATCATTAAAAGTTGTTGTTATATAGGCTTTAAAAGTCGAAGCCGCCGCCCGTGTCTTTATGTATGTCCAAATCGACGGTAACTTTAAGGGCTAATATCTCGGCTAATTACAGACATTTTTTTTTTTCGAAATTCATTATTAACAATCCTTTTATACTTCTTCAACGATAGGTACCTTCAGCGCTCTTCAAGTTCTTTGTTGATAGCCCGCAAATCGAAATTTGTGTGTAACGGAAAAACGCGATTTTCTCAAAAATTGTGTGACCTATGGTCATCGCTATATTTTTCCTGCAAGGTTTAAATTACCTTCTATTACCCCTAATTTTATCATAATTTTTGTTTCAGTAGATTCGGAAATAGATAGGGTGGAACATATTTTTGCGTTACATTTTCGACGGTATCTCTGAAAATATAATACTTAAAATTAAAAGAAATGTATTTTTGAGTTTGGAGTCAAGAAAGCTTTCAAACGAATGCTCACGATATAAAAAAAAAAACATTTCTTTTTTCAGGTAACATAATTAGCCTCTCTACATTTTTCATAAATATATTTGTGGATGGTTAATTATCTATAAATATGTGGGTTAATAGTCTTTATTACTTCAGCCAATTTGAGCTTTCCACGTTCCATAGTTTACGATAAAATGGCTATGACAAACGGACAGACACACACATGAGTGATCTTATAATAGTTCCGTTTTTGTTTTTTAAGTACGGAACCCTAAAAATGAACTTTCTCGTAAAAATAAAACAGTAAATGAGCAAGGCAGAAACTGAATTGATTCTGTTAACTGAGTGCACGAAACTTAAATTGCAAAGAAAGCAAATTAAAGCGTGAAAGTGTTCAATGCATTTAATAATAAATAAAATATCATTTTTTATAAATAAAATTACAGTCAAAACTTATAAAATGATTTACAGTCACTAAAACGGAATGCAAAAGTAAACTTCCAATAACATTACTTTAAAGGAAAATCAAAAAACATTATTTTTAACCATTACTTAGCATCCAAATAACGGTATACATAATAAAGGATATCTTAGTATCACTGAATAATTAACTAAAAATATATGTTTCAGAAAAATGGATATGTATTATATAAAACTTCTAAATTTAATTTTTTTTTTTTCTAACCTTTAAATTAACGCTTTTTGAAAATTTGTTTTCTATTACAAGACGGCTTTATCACCAAGCATATTTAAATGAATTCGTAATGTTTATTACCATAATATCCCTCTCCCCATTTACGGATATTTGTAAATGTCTTTTTTTTAACTCGAAGATCATTCTTTACTTGTAACATTTATTTTAAAGCACGTCAATAAACACTATAAAAAAGCATATGTCACGTCATATTTCTTTTCATGATCAGTTTGACAGAGCAAAAGAAATTACAGTTAAACCCATTATTTTTCACATTAAAGTGAGTACAAAGCGCTTTACTAAATATATTTGGCTGTGAAATTCGATTTTTATCTTCTTCCTTATTTAAGAAGATGACATAGTATCAAAGACTAAAGCTGCTTATCGTAGTTATTTTATGACAGCATAGAATATTAAAGACTTTAAGATTATATAATATTTAGGAATTATATGAGATGGTTGTGAGTCAGATCAATAAAGTTAATTTTAGCGAGATGGTTGCAATGGTTTTCAATAATCCGAAAAATGTCATAAGAGTTCTAATAAAAGCATCTTGTTCGTGGATTTACCTAACCAATGGTCTTATAATATTTAATACAGTAAAGTAATTGTAAGAAGGACTTTGTGTAAGACGTTAAATCTGCATAACTCGGAAGGATTTTCAAGTCCCCACGAATCAAAAGACATAGAGAACAGTTTGTCTAATCCATCATTATTCATGCAATCATGCTTATTAATGTTTTTTAAATCATACATAATTAAATGATAAGAAAAATAAGTTATTTCTTTGTTTATTACGTTATAATGTGAGAGATTCATCAATTTAAATGCAAATTAATTACATTTTAATAGAATTAGGGGTAATTGAAGATTACGCCTTTGTGACAATATAGATACAAATAGCTTCCTTTGTTAAAAGGAGGTGTTGCATATACTGCATATTCTGTAAGTGTATTCTATGCATTGTAAATCGCATGTAATACGAGACCAGGGTATATGTATATATTATTATAAATTAAAAACTTTAAAATTCAAATTTTATTCAAAAGTCTAATTATTTTAATTTGCTTTTTTAGATTGTTCACTGACAATACCAAAAAAAAAAATTATATGAAAAATAACAATTGTGTATTCTAATATTTTTTTTAATCTCACTATTCTACAAAAAAAGTAACTAACGCTGTCACCGCCGCCGCCGGTTTTGAATTTTTTGTGACCGGAGGTCTTTCTTCGTTAATATTAAGAAAAATACTGCATACAAAAATAAAAAAAAATCGGCTGTATTATAGAGAAATGTTTGATAAACACGCTGATACAGACAGTTTTCAAATCGAAGAATTGTTTTAAGAGATACTTAATGCTAAAGTTGGACAAAATCGTTCCATTAAAAAAGTTTTATATGAGCAAAAACTATACATCGGAATTTAATCATTTTTAGATCGTTTTATACGTTATAAAGTCCCGGTGTGCAGACTGCATATTTTTTAATTTGACTCATTTTTTGAGGTTTTATTTCTATTTTAAATTCAAATTTTCAACATTTCGAGAGATATTTTTTACATATTTTTGAAAATGGTATTAATTTAAACTGTTGCCAACTGTATAAACAGCACAAACAATAATGTTCGCTTCAAATTAAAAATTTATTTATACGTCACTATTATAAACAGAAAAAACCCTTCATATTATGATTAAATAATTGCGTATAAAAAGCAGGAACTTATTGAAAATTGTGTCATAAAAACTATATTTACACGTGAATTTAAAAAAAGAAAAGATATTGTAAAATAATAAATTCATTAATGCGTTAGAAGTCTTAAATAGGAGAAATTGCGTCACATCTACGTCACATTACACTTATTACGTAAAATGAACAAAAAATAATATTGCAAAATAGTTTAAATTTAAAAATTGCGTGAGATATTTATTTGATATTTTGAGATGACCTTTTCAACTATTTTTGTTAGAACACCGCAAATAATATTTCATTTCTAACAAAAGTATTTTCACGTGAATATTAAAAAGAGAATGAAAAGTTTGGTGAAAATTACGTCAGATTAAAAACGATACATTTAAAATGTCTTATTTAAAAGAACTTTCTTTTCCTTTGTTAAAAAATACCGGGAGACAAAGACTCTGTTTACTTAATTCATTTTATATTAGCTAATTTTGAAATTTTAACTGATTTTATTTAATCAAACACGAAAACGGACATTGTATCTTTTAACGGCAGCTGATTTGGCCTTAAAATTATCCAATCAAAAAGAAATGAATAGAAATCCTTTTATAGGGAGATCGCCACTGTTTTTTAAATTATATTTCAATCTTCCGAAATCTTTTTAAAGCCGATCCAATTAGCGTGCTTTTACAGTCTGCGGTGTCTGAAATAGTACTTTGACGAGGGTTAGCGAGCGTAGTTCGTAGGGGGCAGATCCCCCTAATTTATTAAGAACGATATATTCGTTTTTGTCAGATGCCAGGAATTAATAGCCGAGGTAAATTGCCGAAGATTTCACTTTAGAATCACTAAAACGGAATACAAAAGCAAAACTCCAATAACAATACTTTAAAAGATAATGAAACATCATTATTCTAATTCATTACCTATCATCCAAATAATGAACATTTAGGATCACTGAATAATTACCTAAAATTGTTTGTTTCAGAAAAATGAAATATATATTACTTCTAAATTTAAATTTTTTCTAACCTTAAAATTAACTCTCTTTGAAAAGGCGGTTTCTATTACAAGACTACTTTATCACCAAGCATATTTAAATGAATGCATATTTAAATGAATTCTTAATGTTTATTACCATAATGCGTGCACTATATCCCTCTCCCCATTTACAGATATTATAGACGTCTTCTTTTTTTAACTCGAAGATCATTCTTTACTTTTAACATTTATTTTAAAGCGCTTTTCAAGTCAATAAAAACTATAGAAAAAAGCATATGTTACGTCATATTTCTTTTCATGATAAGTTTGACAGAGCAAAAGAAATTACAGTGTAACCCA
Organism: Maratus speciosus; assembly: GCA_963932465.1. Classification (NCBI taxonomy): domain Eukaryota; kingdom Metazoa; phylum Arthropoda; class Arachnida; order Araneae; family Salticidae; genus Maratus; species Maratus speciosus. The sequence goes on along the minus strand of OZ010790.1, from coordinate 522,103,329 downwards.
TTATTTTTCACATTAAAGTGAGTATAAAGCGATTTACTAAGTATATTTGGCAGTGAAATTCGATTTTATCTTCTTCCTTATTTAAGAAGATGACATGGTATCAAAGTCTAAAGCTGCTTATCAGTTATTTTATGACAGCATAGAATATTAAAGACTTTAGGATTACATAATATTTACGAATTATCTGATATCGTTGTGCGTTGGATCAATAAAGCAAATTTTTTGCGCCTTCATAGCAATTCTTTTCAGTAATCCGAAAAATGTTGTTAGAGTTACGATAAAGGCATCTTGATTGCGGATTTATCTTACCAGTGGTATTATAATCTCCGACACTGTAACAAAAAAAAAATAAATAAATAAAATAAAATAAAAAATGGACAAAAAAACGGAGATTTTACTGGCAATCGAGGCGCCAGTACAATTTCCGTATTTTAACGGAAATTTACCCCCATAAATTCCAGAAAACGGAAAATTTTCTGTAATTTATGGGTGAAAATTTCCGAAAAAATGCGGATTTCTGGAAATTATGGGAGGAACTTTCCGTTAAAATACGGTAATAGTACTGGAGTCTCGATTGCCAGTAGAATCTCCGTTTTTTAGTCCGTTTTTTTGCTTTGTTTTGTTTTTCAGTGAATAAGGTAAAGTCTGTTTAAACAGGACTCTGTGTAAGATGTAAAATCTGCATAACTCCGTGGGATTTTGAAGCCTGGACGAATCCATAGACAGAGTAAAGCTTGCCTAGTCCTTTATTAATACAATCATGTTTAATAAACTTGCTACATACATTATAACATGATAAGAAAGTTAAACTGTTTCTTTATTTATTGCGTTACATTGGGATATATTAATGTATTTAAACGCAAACTGATTATTTTTTTATAGAATTGGGATAAAGGAAGATTACGAATTTGTGACAATATGGATAGAATTCTACTATATTAATTTTAATACAATTATTCTAATTCGTAAATAAATCATATGAGTTGTAACTCATAAGTTTACAACTCATATTACAGAATGATGCAATTAGTTTCATTTGTTAAGAAGAGTCGTTGCATATACTGTATACTATGTAAATGTATTCGTTGTATTGTAAGTGGTATGTAAATATATACGACAACAGGGTATTCGTCACCTTAGAGTAACAGTAGGACATCTAGTAATAATCGAAAATGAGATGTCTCACTTACTGCTATGAAAAACTGTGTCTGCATCTAGTGAAACAGTAGAGAATTTTTATCAAACACATCTGACATATACTATTAAACATAACTTTGTGTTTCAGAAGTTGTTCCACTAGATGCAAATACGTATTCATAGCAGTAAGTCAGACATCTCATTTTTAGGGTTTCTTTCATCTGACGAAACCCTATTCTTCTCACTCCTCTGTCTGTATGTGTGTTTGTCTGTCACAGAGCCCGTTCTCAGAAACTATATATGTTGGAGACTTGATTTTTTTGGATACTTATAGCTAAACATCTCACATCAAACGACAAATCATAAAATTTTGAAAAAGTCTTATATTTACCCGCCTGGGCTCTAACTTGTATATTTTAAGCTTTTTTTTTTTCCTAACCGAGCATCTAATTAAGTTGAAGACTTGAAATTTTGAATACTTATAGCAAAACACGAAAAATCATAAAACTTTCCAAAAGTCTAATATTTATCCCTCCGGTCCCTAACTTGGGTATTATAAGCAATTTTTCTAACCTGCACGCTTTTCACCCGGGGGGAACTTTTCTAACTTTTGCCGGCACCTCTTTGACCACTCTTTCATATTATGCGCCATAGCCTTACATATTTTAGCTCCACTTTTTACCGCCAGGGGGCGCCTAACTATATCGGGTGCTATGGGCCCGATCCCCTCGACTAATGTATCTATGGATAGGTTGTAAAAAGGAGTTTCGTTTGGATAGGGGTTTGTTTAGAATAGAGTGCGCCCCCTGGTTGCGAGATGTGGAACTAACAGATTTTGCAAAAGGATAAAGTGTTTTGAAAGGAATATTGAACGAAACCCTCTGTGCGATCTGTGATCACACTTACCCAATTGGTTATTATTACTAGATGTCCTACTGTTGGTCTGAGTCGACGCATATATTATTAAATATTCCCAAAGTTGCGATTGCAGAAAATATCGCTTGATGTACAGAACAAAAATAAAAAACTCTTTTTTGTTGTTGTTATTTAAAACCAAATATTTTTTTTACATTAACTTGTTTAGAATGCCTACTAACAACACAAAAAATCCTTTTTTATATGAAAAATATCAATTACGTATTCAAATAAAGTTTTTGAACTTATTCAAAAGCAATATTTTCGTATTAGCCTTATGTCAGGAATTAATACCCGAATAAATTTCGAAAGATTTCACTACTTACATAAGCCTTTGTATTCTTATTATTTCATTGTTCAAGCACGTATTTCGATTATATTTCTGTTAAATTTGTGTTTTATTTCTATTATTTTACTCATTCATGCATTGATAAAATTTTAATTTCGTTATGGAACATTAGCCGAAAGCAAATACTGAATTATTTATATTGTTTTTGCAAAGCACTAACCATTCATAATCGTACGGCACATGATACAGGCATATTTTGTTTTAAGTCATTCTTGAAACTTATTTTTAAAACCATAAAAATCAGTAAATTGGAACATAGTTTTCAGACAAAATACCACTTGGAAAAACACTTTTTGCCATATTCGAAGCGAGAAAAAAATTAAATTGCGCAGTGTACAGAAGTTAAAAAAAGTTGCAGTAAAATCGAAATGCATTGATCAGTTTTTTCTGTCTTCAATATGACGTCAGTGGTACTCGCAGACACGTTTTTGCTTTACAATATTGGTCGTAAGATATACATACTTAAGTGCATTAAAGGATGCGTCTATGTAACATGAATGTATAAAAAATGTATTTTATCAAGCATGTAAGTAAGGGGTAATAATATGGGGGTAACGTATTAGGTATATAGAAATATGGAATTAAATTATTATTACATTTCAACCACTCTGGCATGTGTATAAAATCTGCCATTTAAATGTTTCTTAATAAATAAATTAAATACCGCATAATTGTAAAAGTATACCGCATAGAGCAAAGCTTGAAAAAGAAGCTTCAGTTAATATCAAAATAAAAAGACCAATTGCTTAGTTTTGTATTCTTTATTTTTCATTTTATTTTCATTCAAGTTGAATATTCAATTATTTTATAAAGATATTCTATAGACGTAATATTTTAAAGTTAAATTTTATTTTATCATTTATTTTTAGAAAAATGGCAAGCCATATACCATTAAGCCTTTAATCCGAATATTGTTTACGACAGCATTTAATAATACAATTGTATAAACTATACTCTCGAATTATGTGTGATGATTTTAAGTTTAGTCATGAAAACCATATAAATATTTGTAAAATTAATTTATGATTTATTTGTAAATCGTATTGAGTTTTAAAAAATATATATGATGAACATGGTATGTGGATAAATTTGAAAACAAATATGTTAATGGCACTTTCGTATTTCTAATTTTATTATTATATATATATATATATATATATATTATTTTATTAGTTCAATTTTAATTGTTTATGAATATTTTTATGTTATCTTTCGACACTTACGCATGTCCACAAAATATGTAATTTAATTTAATTTAAAGAATATCAAATATCTCAAAGCCTACATTGAAATGGTCCGTTTGGTGAAAATTTTCGAGATTTGTTTTATTGTTTTAGTTTAACAGAGCAACATTTTATGATTCCAAATTAATATCAAATTTATGCCTACGATTACTAGAAGAGGTTTTGTGACCAATTTAATAAATAGTAAGTAACGAGTCAAATAAATGGTGCAGATACAAAAGTCACTTTATCCACTTTTTTAAGGTATTGGGGAATTATTCATATCACCGTGTTCGTCTTCTTAAGGCGTATTGGATTATAATAGTGATTTTACTATAATGAACATATTTGGGCTGAAAAAAAAAGCTGAAAATTTCGGATGAACAACTTGTGAGGCAAAAACAGAAGTAAATTGCGTTAAAGTTTAAAGAAGTACAAAGAAGTGTAAAAAAAATGTTTCTCTAAAGTAATGACAGTTAAGAAGTTGACCCAAGTCTAATAGTAAAACTTTTGCACAAATTATTTTTAATAAATGCTTTTTGCGTTTTGATTTGTGTTCTTTATTAACATCCAAAATAATACAATGAAAACTAATGTTTAGAATTTTCCATTTTTTTTTTAAATTCATAACTATTGTGGTTTAGAACTAACATTTCTCATAACATTTTGCTGAAAAACTCACATTTTCTATATTTAAATTTATTTTCTAGCTTTACCAATATTATTACAGGTTTAGGACTATGTGCAAGTAGTTGTTAGGGCAACAAATATATCGCAAAACAAATTGTGCCAATATATCATGCTTATTAATAATATTCAGATTTTTTTTTTTCATTTTTCCCAAAACTAGGTTAAGTGGAGAATGTGAATTTTGCATCTACATACTTCAAATACCGGATGTGCGCAGCAAGGCCAGGAGAAATATAAACAATGTTTCTATGCATGTTGTCTTTCTTTTCAGTTAAAAACACTAATAAACCTTAATTTACACTTCTAAATTAATTTTATAGATAAGAAATAATATAGATAAAAAATATTTAAATGTGGTTTCTCGAAAATGAACTTTTCCATTATTTCCACGTAAGATAAACTTCATTACATAAAATGTTTTAAACATATTTCAGGAAATTTTTGTCAGAATGCTTTGTATATGTTATGAACAAGGAGCTAAACTCTATGTGATAATGTAATTATTTTATAGGTACTCAAATATTTAAAAAATGGCATTTTTTATTTAAGAAAAAATATTTTTAGACATATTTTGACAATTTTCCGTTAATACTGATGATATTGAAAAACTTCAAGTACAGTTCCCTGGTAAGTCTAACAGTAGTATGTAGAACAAAGGAAACTGAAATATATTTGGTTGCAAAAATTAACTAAAATATTTTTCGTAAAACAGTAAAAAAAAAAAGAAAAAAAACTGTAATTCTACAGATGTAAAGTTACGGAAATCTGTAAGCTTGCTAAACTTTTATCTGTACACTGTACAAAGAAAGATATTAATCTACAAATCTCGTTCTTGTAAAGCTACAGGAATATGTAGCATTAGAAAAGAATCTACTAAATTACAGTAATCTTAATAAAATTTTATCTGTAACCCGGGATGCAGTTGCATAAAATGTTCGAGGCATCCTAGTTTCCTAGAAAATTCTTAGTAATCTTACAATTTTTGCAAATCTTGCAAATGTGTATCTGTTACCTGAATTTTTCTTGTTGCCGTTACCTAAAAAGTTCTAGAAATCCCAGTTTCCTAGAAAAAGTTTAGTAACTTTTCAGAATTTTTTTACAGCGTTCCAGAGTTGTTTTCAAGAATATAAAATAAAATATATTTACAAATTACTCGTTAAAATATATTATATATATTATACGCGTAAACAAATTTTTCTTCTTTTAATAATATATTCACAATAAACATATTTCTCATCTTCAATTTTCAAAAACAGTGGCATAAGAAAGGTTTTATCAAAAGAAAAATACATATTTTTCTCCCACACACAGCCTCACACTGACTTTTCTTTATAATTTAAGTAAATTAAATTATGCTATCTTAAAGTATATTTTACTAATAAACTATTAGATAGGATACTTTATAATAAAATTTATAGTACATTTATTATATATGATTATATATTATAACTATATATAAAGTCTATAATCTCAGATATATTAAAAAAATAAACTAAAATATTTTTCATAAAATGTTAAAAGTACCGGGTGTCCCAAAAAGGACTGACTGATTTTAAAATTCAATAACTTGTAAACGATGACAGATATTTAAAAATTTCTTGCAGGAGGGTTATGCATAAGGTCAAAAGTTTTTTTACAGTGATTTTCAATTTTAGTTTGAATTACAAGCAATAGATGGCGCTGCTATCAATAGACGCTCAATTCAGGCTCGATTTTTGGTACTTCGTGGCCCGGATAATACATTTCCATCTCCTTTTTCCTCATGAAACAAGAGAAAGGACCAAAAATCGAACCTGTATTTAGCGACTATTGCTTACAGCGCCATCTATTGTTTGTAATTCGAACTAAAATTGAAAATCACTGTAATAAAACTTTTGACCTTATGCATAAACCTCCTGCAAGAAAGTTTTAAATATCTGTCACCGTTTGCAAGTTATTGAATTTTAAAATCAGTCAGTCCTTTTTGGGACACCCGGTATATTTATGAGATTTATTGATTCAATATATGTTCCGAGAATATAAAACAAAATATATTTTTAATTAGTTGTTAAAATATATTGTACATACTATTCGTATAAATAAATCTCCCTTCTTTTAATATTATATTCACCATAAACATATTTCCCATCTTCAATTTTCGAAAACAATGACATAAAAAAGGTTTTATCAAAAGAAAAAAGTACATATTTCTCTCCCACCCCACAGCCTTTCACTGATTTTTCTTTACAATAAAAGTAAGTTAAATTATGCTGTTTCAAAGTGCATTTTACTAACCAACTATTTGATAGGATATTTTATAATAAAATTTATAGTATATTTATTATATATAATTATCCATTATTACTCTATATAAAGCCTATAATCTCAGATACATTAAAAAAATTAAGCTAAAATATTTTTTTCACAAAGTGTTAAAAATATATTTATGAAATTTATAGATTCAAGGCTATAAAACAACAGTTCTCAAGGATATAAAACGAAATATATTTTAAATTAGCCTTTAAAATATATTATACATACTATGCGCGTAAATAAATCTACCTTCTTTTAATATTATATTCATAATAAACATTTTTCCCATCTTCAATTTTCGAAAACAATGATATAAAAAAGGTTTTATCAAAAGAAAAAAATACATATTTCTCCCCCACCCACAGCCTTTCACAGACAGGGGAAATAGCGTAAATATCCCACGCTCTCGTGAAAACTCTATTTCACGAGGTGAAAAAGAATGATTTACTAAATATATTTGCCAGAAAAATATGATTTTTCCCATTGTTATTCGGAAAATAGCATAATGTTTTGTTTGAAAGCCATTTATCTCAATATTTTTCTGACATAAGAGATATTTACAAGCACTAGAGGGATGTAGTTTATTAGTCAAGCAAAAATGTTATTAATTGTTGTTTATGAGAGAATATAATCAAATATCTTGTTTTAGCAAGTAATCAAGTATAGTATAAGAGTAGAATTTAGTTAGTTCACGTAAAGTTATACTTAATATTTTTTATAAAAATATATTAAAACCAAAATGTATTTCAAAATTATTTCAAATAAATTTATTGGGTTTATGGATTCAAAAATACTCCATAATACATAAATGTATTTTTATATTAGTTTAAAAATAAAAATAAGCTCTTTTTGAACAGCCATTTAAGCCAAAATATTTTTTTAATAAATGAAATTTAAAAACAATTCAGCAATATGAAATATTAGTCAAGCAATTCTGTTGCCAGCAGAAATCTATCTCTATATTATTCTAGTTCATTAATTCAAATAGTATTGTTACACACAAAAAATTACAAAGTGTAGTGTATTTCAGTTTTTAATTTAAGTCGTAGTTACAGTGATCGGTGAATGAAAAAGGCACAGTTCAATAGCGTTCCCGGTTGTGTAGTGAATTTGTAAGTTGGATAAAAGTACATACTTTTATTTAATAACGTCAAATATAAATTTTGATGCATTTATATCCAATAAAAACTAAGATACTGCTGTAATGTTCATCATAAAATATAGAATAGCAGCACCCAGATTTGAGAAACCCATGTCAAAATGATTCCGTATATTTTTTAAAATATATCTTGCATATTAAATTTAGTGAAACCCTATCCCACATATGCCGAGATATAATTATTATGGAAGTCGTGAAATCAGAACACAGTGGTGCTACCTGCTGGGCTATATAAACCGAGACGTAATCAATAATTACATAAGCCATAGTCTAACTGAATATACAATTTGAGCAAATTCTATGTCATAGATACCGATATATCGCTATCGCGGAAATCGTGGATAACATAGCAGAGCGGCACATTTTATTGGGTGATATACACCCAAACCTAAAAAGAACCAATTTACGTCAAGTCATAATTTAATTTTAAGATGAATCAAATGTCGCTCATTTTTTCACCCGATACAGCGATCACAAATATGTGTCCCACATAGAAGCAAAGGCTAACAGACAGACAGACAGACATTTTCCAAAAATGGTTAAATCATGTCCAGAAATCCCAAAAACATGAAAAGCCATCCAAAAACTGAAATCGAAAATTTTCACGATTCCAATACTTTTTTCTTGTGTATACAGAAAAAAAACAAGCTGTTTGTAGCTGGGTTGTAGTCGCTTACACCTGTCTAAATTTTTCACAGACAAAGAAAATGCACACTGACGTGATGCAAAGAATGGTGTGCACACTGACGGTTCACTGACGTAAACCGAACACATCAGAGACACGAGGGAAGGTGAATGCTCAAATAAGTGGGCAGGTACAGACATCTTTTCGGACTTTTACAGTATTTATAACATAATTATGCAAATTTCATAACCGCTTCTTGATCTATAATTGTAGGACAAAGATTCATTTTCATTAGCTTAAATTAGCCTTCAAATCTAATTACAAGTGCAATTCTAAACAGGCATTAAAATACATGACATGTTTTCCACAAAATTATAAAATATATTTATGAGATTTTCGGTTTTCAAAAATGTTCCAGAAGATATACAACCATATTATTTTTAAAATATACTATGAGCATTGATACACTAATGTTTCTCCTTTTCACAATACATTCATAATAAAGGTATTTCTCCATTTTCAAATTTCGTAAACAATTGTATAAAAGAGAATTTCCTAGAAGAAATATGTTAATTCTTCCCACCAACAATTTTCTGCGGATAGTGGAAATAGGAAAAATATTCACCATGCATTCGTGAGGACTTTATTTCATGCGATGAAAAGAAAGGATTTACTAAACATAAAATATTAGTTGTTAAAAAATGATATCGCTTGATACAGAAGTCACAAAACAAATAAAAATTTAATAATTCAAAAAGCACATCTTTTATTTATATAAATAAATAACATCACAAAGAATAATTATATACATTACAGGACCTTTAATAACATTAATTATACTATCTTAAAGTTCTACTCGGCTGCCTCGTTAATTCAACATTAGAATCAACAAGAGGCTAAATTCAAGATAGAAAGACATTTTACGTGGATTGCTATCTTTCCAGCCGTTAAAAGGTGCTGAGAATATAAATGAGTGACTAATAAAAGGTAGAAACACCTCTGAATGAGTCATACTTTTGTATGTTTTTGCAATTTTTCCAGATTACAGTGATTGGTAAATAATGGAAAACAAAATTCTTTTTTCCATGATTTTCTCTGAATTTCCATGATATTTCCATGATAATTTCATGTTGACAATATTTCCCCACATTTCCGTGTTCTCCAGATCTCTGACCAACCTGCATATTTATTCTCTTACTTTACATGATATATTTTTCACAGAAGTGCACAGAAGAACCGTGATTTGTTTTAACCCTTTCAGGGGCAAAGTACTTCTATTCGTAAAATGCTGAAATGATTGAATATCACAAGAAATTACAAATAGATTTATTTGAAAATAATTAAATGCTTCACGTACTTCCAAAATTCTGGTGTCAATGTTTTATTTTGGGATTAAAATTAAGTGGTCCAAAAAGGAACCACCTTGAAGGCGTTAACAAAAAAAAAACATATAGTAAGAATAGTTACATTTACCAAGGTGGCATTTTAGTTATTTTGTTGTTCGTCTAAGTTCCTTTTGCACAGTGATGAAACAAAGTTTACAACTCGCAGGTAGGAATAAAAATTCTCACTATGACGGACGTCATAATGTCATAATGGACGAAAATGGCCATCAGGACATTACACTGTGCACAGCATCAGAGAGGCATTTAGCTGTCTCCAGACCTTACACCTTGCGCCTTATAATTATGGACCTACTAGAATTTTAGGAGATCACAGATTAGTCGGTATCATTTGCCAGGCAGGAGGAAGCTGTTCATGATCATGTAACAGAAATATTAAAGCTGAAGGCATTTTCAATTGTGTACGTAATTTGGAAAACCTAGCCTTATTATTCCACAAGTTAATTTATATCAATGGGATCAGAGACTATACACTGTTAAAAATTTGTAGCAAACTGACCAGTCATTCTACCATTTTTATAGAAAACAGTTACATAACCATAATTTAACTCTATTCTGTCCGTATTAAAATCCATTTTATGCTGAGAACTAAGTTAAATTGGGTTATCTAACCATTTTATATGAAAACAGTCGAATGACTGGGCAGTTTTCTGCAAATTTTTAACTGTGTACAAGAGTGGCTGCAAATGAACTACCAGATTACACTATTCAAAGAAGCCGTCAAAATGAAGACTTTACACAACCCTTCCTTAATTTCTCAATATCCTATTTAAAAAAATATCTAAAACAAAATTCATTTTCAAAATGGATGGAATATAACAGTAGTGGGTCGCTTTTGGTTCAATTTACTTCCAATTGTTTTAACGAATTTCCAGATCAAGAAAAGATTTCTAAATTTATTAGTCCAAAATCATGGACCATTCCACTGATACTTGTACAAAACGGGGAAAACAACTACAGCTGTTTGCCTGCGCCTACAAATAAAAAACAATGTTTGGGTTTGTTTTTATATGTAGATGGCCCCTTAAGCAAATTTTATGTGCATCATTTAAAAGTAGACTTTATTTCCAATCGTCTACCAGTAACTTTCTCCTAAGATAATTTGTTCCAGAGTTAGTAGGCATACTTACTTTTTTACCACGACTGTACAAATGACCTCGCTACTTTGTTCCTTATAACAGCTAACAGTAGAACATTTAGCCTTTATTCGTGATGTCTCTGACTCTCCGATGTGGCATGTCAAAATGAGCGTCCATTTAAATGACGGCCATTACCATTGGGCAGGGAATTACTTAGCTGCATTGTAAAATTTGTGCAACGGAACAGAATTAAACAACAAGAGAACAGAGTTGTCGTCTGTTGATGGCAAATGCAATTATTCTTATGTACTTTAAAAGTCTTTACTTTTCAAAATATTGGCTTTTTATTTACTTTGATACTTTTTTGTGCATTTTTATACAGAAAACAACATAGCATTATTTTAAAAAATCTTTTTTTTTCTCTATTTTCTCAAGAGAATGATTTTTTAAAGACTAGAGTGGTGTAGGCTATTAATCAGGTGATAATACAATTGTAAGTTAAGAAGAAATACAGTAAATAATGTAGCTTTATTAGGTTAAGAACAAATACAGCAAATAATTTCCGCTTTATAAGAACAAATACAGTAAATAATATAGATTTATTAGGTTAGAAGGCATACATACTTAAGTGAAATATTTTTTAAAATTTATATGAAGGTCAAAATGTTTGAAAAAGCAATTTTTTTAAATAAGACTTCAAAACATATTTCAAAATATAAACACCTAAATATATTTTTACTTAAATTAAATACAAAACTAAACCTTTGTCAATAGTCTTTAGAATTCATAATTTCTGAAGTAAATTAAATTTGCAAGAATTAGAATGATATGGATTATTAGTTAGACAATAATAAAAATAGTTTTTGAATTCAAAGCTGTAGTTTTAACCCTTTCAAAGTACTTGCATTTGTAAAATTCTGAAATGATTCACTGACACCAGAATTTACGTACAAATATATTTCAAAATAAGCATAAGCTTTTCTTCACGTATTTAATAAAAGGAAAATTTCATTCCAAACTTCTGGTGCCAATGTGGCATTTAGAGATTAAAATTAAGGTGTCCAAAAATGAACCACCGCCCTTGATGGGGTTAAAATGGTAGATTGAACAAGTCAGCATAAGCTTGACCTAAAGATAGCTTCAATACATATATTTTTTTAATTGTTGTATGGAGTTTTTTTTTTTTATTGTTGGATACAAATATTTTCTTTAATTGTTAAATTTCAATACATATTTTTTAAATGTTACATAAAAAATATTTTATTATTTTTTTTATTTAATATATTTATCGTAACATGCTTCTGGAATGCAATTTTTTTATTATTTGCTTATAATTTTTTGCGTTAATTTTAAATAAACTGCAATTTTTATTGAAACAAAGTTTTTTAACGAAATGTAAGAGTGCTAAGTTAAAAGCTTGTTCCAAAACTTTTAGAATGCAACTTTCTGCACTATTAAGCGTATTGTAAGTACAGAAAAAGATGTTTTGACATCAGAAATCACTAAACTTGGTAAGGGGACTAATGACTTCATGGGAAAGAAGATTCTGCGAAAAAAAACAGTTTAAAACACTATCGATAGGGGCAATATGGCGCTGTTGTAGATTACGCAACCAAGAATGAGCATAAAACACGGGCAACAAATGAATATGAAAATTTATACCTACGTATGTGATAACAGCGCCATTAATTTGGTCTACGTGGGTGGTTCAATAATTATTGTCCCTAGTGTATATGTCGTAGGCTAATTGAGAAATCCGGCTCTTTGCAAACAGCCTAGGCTCTTTGCAAAGAGCCGGGCTAATTGGAGAATCCATCTCCCTTTTTCCAATTAGCCTGATATTTTCCAGGCTTATTGCAAAGAGCCTAGAAAGCGTTAGGCTAATTGAAAAATGACCACTTATTATCCAATCAGGGTGATATTTTTAGCTCACAGGCTATCAAAGCCTGAGAGCTTATGTGCCCGCCGATTCTGTATGTACGCGTGTTCGTACGTACGTACGTATGTACGTAACACGATAACTCTTGATAGAAATATCCGATTTGCTTCAAATTTTTTTTCTAGGTTCATTCTGATAAGGTGCTTCCCTAATTAGGTTTTGGGGTTCATTGGTTAAGGATAAAGGAGGGAAAGGGGGCTAGTCTCCCCCCTTAATTTATATAAATGAGTTTTTCATGCAGAAATATTCGATTTGCTCCAAATTCGGTATACCGGTTTAATGTGTTAAGGAGCTTCCCTGATTAGATTTGGAAGCTCATTATTTAAGTCTAAAGTGGGGAAAGGGGGGCTACCCCCCTTAATTTAGATAAATCGGTTTTTTATGATGAATTATTCGATTTGCTCCAAATTTGGTATACCGGTTTATTAAGTTAAGGAGCTGCCTTGATTAGATTTGGAGGTTCATTAGTTACATATAAAGGGAGGAAAGGGGGGCATATCCCCCCTCGTAATTTAGATAAATGGGTTTTTCATGCAGAAACATGCGATTTGCAATAAATTTGGTATATCGGTTAATTATGTTAAGCAGCTTCCCTGATTACATTTGGAAGATCGCTATTATGTATAAAGGAGGGGAAAGGGGGCAATTGCCTCCCCCCTTAATTTAGGTAATGCGTTTTTCATGTAGAATTATTCGATTAGCTCAAATTTGGTATACTGGTTTATTATGTTAAGGAGATGGCTTGATTAGATTAGGAGGTTCATTATTTAATTATAAAGGGAGGAAAGTGGGGCTAGCCCCCCTTAATTTAGATAAATGGATTTTTCATGCAGAGTTATTCGATTTTCTCCAAATTTTGTATACCGGTTTAATATGTTAAGGAGCTTCGCTGATTAGATTTGGAGGTTCGTTAGTTAAGTATAAAGGGAGGAAAGGGGGGCTAGACACCCCCCCCCTTAATATGGATAAATGCCTTTTTCATGTAGAATTATTCGATTAGCTCAAATTTGGTATACTGGTTTATTATGTTAAGGAGATGGCTTGATTAGATTATTAGGTTCATTATTTAATTATAAAGGGAGGAAAGGGGGCTACCCCCCCTTAATTTAGATAAATGGGTTTTTCATGCAGAGTTATTCGATCTGCTCCAAATTTCGTGTACCGGTTTATTATGTTAAGGAGCATCCCTGATTAGATTTGGAGGTTCATTAGTTAAGTATAAAGGGAGGAAAGGGGGGTAGACCCCCCCTTAATTTAGATAAATGGATTTTTCATGCAGAGTTATTCGATTTTCTCCAAATTTTGTATACCGGTTTAATATGTTAAGGAGCTTCGCTGATTAGATTTGGAGGTTCGTTAGTTAAGTATAAAGGGAGGAAAGGGGGGCTAGACACCCCCCCCCTTAATATGGATAAATGCCTTTTTCATGTAGAATTATTCGATTAGCTCAAATTTGGTATACTGGTTTATTATGTTAAGGAGATGGCTTGATTAGATTATTAGGTTCATTATTTAATTATAAAGGGAGGAAAGGGGGCTAGCCCCCCCTTAATTTAGATAAATGGGTTTTTCATGCAGAGTTATTCGATCTGCTCCAAATTTCGTGTACCGGTTTATTATGTTAAGGAGCATCCCTGATTAGATTTGGAGGTTCATTAGTTAAGTATAAAGGGAGGAAAGGGGGGTAGACCCCCCCTTAATTTAGATAAATGGGTTTTTCATGCAGAGTTATTCGATTTACTCCAAATTTCGTATACCGGTTTGTTATGTTAAGGAGCTGCCTTGATTAGATTTGAATATTCATTGGTTAAGTATAAAGGAGGGACAGGGGCTAGTGTCCCCTTAATTTAGATAAATGGGTTTTTCATACAGAATAATTCGATTTGCTTCAAATTTGATATACCAGTTTTTTACGATATGGCTTCCTTCATTTGATTTGGAGGTTCATTGGTTAAGTATATTAGGGGGGAAAGGGGGTCAACTGCCCCTCCCCTTAATTTAGATAAATGGGTTTTCATGCAGAATTATCTGATTTAGTTTAATTTTTTTTCAACCGGATCCGAACTTGAAGGTTCCATTTGAAGTCAACCCGAAAACCGACCACAACCAGGTTTCGGATTGAGTTCAATTAGAACTTTCAGGTTCGGATCGGGTTGCCGGTGGACGGAGATTATTTTGTCTGGCTTGCATCGGGTTATAGTTCTTTGGAATATTTTTGTCGGTTAAGATTTGGTTAACGGGTTTCAGGTTGACTTCGAATTGAATTTTTAGGTTCTGGTAGCGTTGAGTGTCCACGAAACTAATTTGTCTTGTTCGGATCCGGTTATGGATCTTTGGAATATTTTTGTCGGTTATCAGATTTGGTTCGGGATTTCGGGTTTTTTCAAATGGAACTCTCAGGTTCGGGTCGGGTTGCATGTAGACTGAAATTATTTTGTCTTGCTCGGATCGGGGTACGGTCTGTTGTAATTTATTTTTCGGGTTTGAGTAGGGTTATGCGTTAATAAACCTAATAAAAAGAAAATTGCCCAGTTAAACTGATGACATTGAGCTCACAGGCTATTCACACTAATTGTATACTATACTCTTATTTCAAAGAATAATTCCCCTCGAAAAATAAATGAAGGTATTAGTCCCCGTTGCCTTCCGGTCTACTTAACCAAAGAACCTCCAAATCTAATCAGGGAAGCTATTTAACATAATAAACTGGTATACCAAATTTGAAGCAAATCAGATAATTCTGCTTGAAAAAATCATTTCACTAAATTAAGGGTGGGGGGGGGGGGTATAAGCTCACCCATTTCTCCCTTTATGCTGAACCAATGAACTTTCAAATCTAATCAGAAAAGCTCCTCATTAGAATGAACCTAGAAAAAAAAAATAAATTAAATAAGATAATTCTGCAAGAAAACACATTTATCTAAATTAAGGGGAGGGGCAATTGCCCCCTTTCCCCCCTTTTATACTTAACCAATGAACCTCCAAATCTAATCAAGGCAGCTCCTTAACATAATAAACCGGTAAACGAAATTTGGAGCAAATCGAATAACTCTGCATGAAAAACCCATTTATCTAAATTAAGGGGGGGGGGCTAGCCCCCTTTCCTCCCTTTATACTTAACTAATGAACTTCCAAATCTAATCAGGGAA
The DNA here is from genome assembly GCA_963932465.1 of Maratus speciosus. Lineage (NCBI taxonomy): Eukaryota > Metazoa > Arthropoda > Arachnida > Araneae > Salticidae > Maratus > Maratus speciosus. The sequence goes on along the minus strand of OZ010790.1, from coordinate 522,087,369 downwards.
GCTCCTTAACATAATAAACCGGTATACGAAATTTAGAGCATCGAATAACTCTGCATGAAAAACTCATTTATCTAAATTAAGGGGGGGGTCTAGCCCCCCCTTTCCTACCTTTATACTTTACTAATGAACCTCCAATTCTATCAACCCACTCCTTAACATAATAAACCAGTATACCAAATTTGAGCTAATCGAATAATTCTATATGAAAAACGCATTTATCTAAATTAAGGGGAGAGGCAATTGTCCCCCTTTCCCCTCTTTATACATATTAATGATCCTCCAAATGTAATCAGGGAAGCTGCTTAACATAATTAACCGGTATACCAAATTTATAGCAAATCGCATAATTCTGCATGAAAAACCCATTTATCTAAATTACGGGGGGGGGGGGGATAGCCCCCCTTTCCTCCCTTTATATGTAACTAATGAACCTCCAAATCTAATCAAGGCAGCTCCTTAACTTAATAAACCTGTATACCAAATTTGGAGCAAATCGAATAATTCTTCATGAAAACCGATTTATCTAAATTAAGAGGGGTAGCCCCCTTTCCCCCCTTTATACTTTAATAATGAGCTTCCAAATCTAATCAGGGAAGCTCCTTAACACGATAAACCGGTATACCTAATTTGGAACAAATCGAATATTTCTGCATGGAAAACCCATTTATATAAATTAAGGGGGGTGACTAGCCCCCTTTTCCCCTTTTATCCTTAACCACTGAACCGCAAAAAATAATCAGGGAAGCACCTTTTCAGAATGAACCTAGAAAAAAATGTCGAAGCAAATCGGATATTTCTATCAAGAGTTATCGCGTTACGTACATACGTACGTACGTACGTACATACACACGTACATACAGAATCGGCGGGCACATAAGCTCTCAGTCTTTGATAGCCTGTGAGCTAAAAATATCACCCTGATCGGATAATATGTGGTCATTTTTCAATTAGCCTAACGCTTTCTATGCTCTTTGCAATAAGCCTGAAAAATATCAGGCTAATTGGAAAAAGGGAGATGGATTCTCCAATTAGCCGGGCTCTTTGCAAAGAGCCTAGGCTGTTTGCAATGTGCCGGATTTCTCAATTAGCCTACGACATATATAATATATTTGTACTGCGATGGTTGTTCTGGAATATCGAACCTAGTGTCTTAGATGCCTATATGCTCAATTTCAGAACAGTAGCTGCTATATTCACATAGTTTTGGAAGAAGGAGTGAAAGGGGGGGGGGGTGAAAGCCTGATTTTTAGCTTATGGGGCTAGATTTGTGACAGTGGATGAGACGTAACTACTGTCGTTTGGACTCGATATCATAGTAATGTAGCCACATCTCATCCACTGTCACAAATGTAGCCTCATAAGCTCCAAACCACCATTTAACCCTCACCCACCCCTCATTAAAAACTCCCTCAAAAATAGGTCTTTAAAACTTCACCCCTTCCTCCAAAACTCTGTTAATATAGCAGCTACGGTTCTGAAATTGAGCATATAGGCATTTAAGACGCCCGCATCAACCATAGCAGTATAAATATTTTATATACACTAGGGACAATAATTATTGAACCACCCTCGTATATGCGCGCTGCGGCAACGGGAGACTTATATTCAACCTCAGCTGAAATTGCTTCTCGGAGCTTTTTGCATGCGTTCATAGCCACAATTATTGGCCCTACTGTAGCATAAGTAGGTATAAATTCGTACTTTCATTTGTTATCAGTGTTTTACAAACTTTCTTGGTTGTGAGCCTACAACAGCGCTATATTTTGCCCTATCGCCAGTGTTTTTAACTAAATTTTTCTTCGCTGAATCTTTTTTCTCATGACGTCATTACGCCCCTTACCAAGTTTAGTGCCATTCCAGTTATCAGAAGGAGCTACAGAGGGCTCTGAACAGCGTCATTAAAAAATAAACACCCTGTATATGATTTACAAAACTTTTGGGTTCAAAACAGTTCTCTAAAAGGTACACAAAAATAAATTTTTACATTACTTTTTGAAATACATTAAAATATAATAAGAACACCAATGTATGTCACATTTTTTAGAATATGTTTATAATAAAGTTATTTCTTCATTTTCAAATTTCGAAAACAATAATATAAAAAAAGATTTATTTTACAAATCCATTTTCTATGTTATACGTTTTTCCCTCATATTCACCGTTTTTTACTGATATGGGAAATAGCGAATATATCCCACGTACTCTATTTCATCAGTGGAAAGAAATCATTTACTAAACATTTTTCTCGTGAAAATATTATTTTATCCCCATTGTTATGCGGAAAATAACATTTTTTTAAAAAAGCCCTTTATGCCAGTGTTAACAGACATGTGAAATTTACAAATACTTGAGCGTTGTCGAATCTAAATCAGATAATGGCAAACATTGCTGATTATATGTATGTTTGTAATAGATAAATGTGACATTCTGAGTTCTAACACCCGCCATTTTTTTTAACCCGTAAATGCCCGATTTTTCAAAAATCATTGTAATAAGGTTTTTCGGCTTTCATTTTTTAAATAAATCATGGGAAAAATACTTTAAAAATTATATTTTGTTTTAAGTATGGTTTACGTCTGAAAAACAGTTTGTTACTAATCGGCAATACTGGCCTTTAATTCAAAAAACAATTTTTCTTGATAAAATTCTATAATGTTAAACACACAAGAATTTTAGGACTTATAAACAAAAATAAATTTTACTTCATGTTTGTTACTATAATAAATTTTACTTCATCTTTATGTTTAAAATCGATTTAATAATATTTTCAGAATGTACTTTATTGGCAACATTAGGCATTGTAGCTTCGTATTATTCTAATAGTATTTTATAAGCCTAAATTGGGTATGTTGCCGAAAAGCAACACACGGCATTTAAGGGTTAAGTAGCGGCGGTAAAACGTGTTAAGATAGCAGATCTATAGTTGTTGAAGATCTAACCTCACTATTTTTTAGTGATACAATATTTCAGTCAAGATACTAAGTGATATGCTTTTTATTAAAGATAAATAACACCGAGGCTTACAAGCTGTCACATCCCACTTATAAAAATGTCATGATTCAAGTCATAGAGGCAACTATACTTGTCCAAAATGAATTTTCCAGAGTCAGAAGAGCACTTATTTTCAATTAAATACATTTTTTCTGCTAAGTAGCATCGTACAAGCATGATAGGAAGGTTCACAATCTAAAAGTACTTTTAACTTTAGTATATTAAAGCACGGTGACTATCCCAATACATAAGGAAACTAAAGCTAAATGTTGTCTTATCACCCTAATATTAACTAACTTAAGTTTCTCTCAATAATCAACACAAAAAATTCCAGAATTTGGGGCTGACTACGTAAGGTTTAAGAAAGGAGAAAACAGGAAAAGTTAAATCACTCAGGTAGTGAGTCTCCTTTTGCCAGTCGATGTGTGAGAACACACAGACAAAAAAAAAAACGCAATGTGCGTCTTGTCGTCAGCTAATCAGCTCACGCGACTGGATTCTGTAATGACATACACTGTTAAAAATTTGTAGCATTCTGGCAGGTCATTTGACCGTTTTTTTCCGAAAACGGTGATGTATATGATGTATATATATGTTTATGTATATGAAACCGTTTTTTCCGAAAACGGTTACAAAACCGTAATTTTAACACTATTCTGACCATATTATTATCCATTTTATGGTCAGAATATAGTTAAATTATGGATATGAAACCATTTTCTCAAAAAACGGTCGAATGACCTGACAGAATGCTGCAAAATTTTTAACAGTGTATGGAAAAAAGTTGATGCAATAATATATTGAATTTGAACCTCGAAAACTTTTCACTCTTACATTTGAAATTAAAAATAATATGATAATAATAATATAAACAGTAAAGATTAATTAAATGAGAAATTAATAATTTCTTAAAATATACCATAAAATTCAAGTTTCAAAAAAGTATTAGTAGAATCTAGATTATTACAAATATTGAAAAAATAGTGAGGTATTTATATACATTATAAACATTTTAAATTGTAGTCCCTTTAAAGTATTTAACTAATTAGGTAATCATACATCTAAAACATAATGGAAACATCCTAACGTAATGTGTCTAATCGAATAAAAACAACCTCATGATAATGAAAATCACAGAGGTAAAAATGAAGAAATGTACAAGAATGTAAAACAGTCGCCAAAAATACGAATTTTCACATTTTGGATTCAGTTGCATGCGTTACAAAAAGTTACAATCAAGCAGAAAATGTTCACAAAAAAAAAAAAATAAAATAAAATAAAAAATAGCAATGACACGTGTATGATGATATGTTTATGTATGTGTTGTATTTTTAGGTACGTTCGTAATTATATAAGTAAGTACAGTCGTGGAAAAAAAAGGAAACACCCCCTACTAACTCTTCAACAAATTATCGTAGACGGAAGTTACTGGTACCGAACGATTGCAAATACAGTGTACTTTTAAATGATGTATATAAAATTTGCTTAGGGGGCCATCTACATATTAAAACAATTTTTTACATTAGCTTTCAAAATATATTAGGGTATACAATAACATCGATATATGTCTCTCCGTTCAACAATAAATATTCATAATATAAAGATATTTTTCCTACTTCAAGTTTCATAAACAGTGACAAAAAATAAATAAATAAAATAAAAATAGATATTTTGCCCCCCCCCCTCTCCCCCCAAACACAAACATACACCACCTTCAACTGATAATAACAAGTTGAAAATTGCTCGTCAAACGTGGCAAATGAGGTGCGTTCGTAGTATAATTAGTTTTATAACTATTTTTGGCACCCCATATTGTACTTAATGTATATTTTTTTGCACTTCATAAGTGCATAGTCTGTAACATCATTTAAATGCACTTTCAAAAAAATTTTCCCCATTCCCCGTAATGTAACGGAAAATTTTGACTGTCCCTATAATTAAACTATACATCCGATTTTCATAAAATTTGAAATGGCTCGACAAAATTTTGCAACAATCATATATTTAAAATTTCAGACCATTCGGAAGGCTGTAACATCATTAAAATGCACTTGCAATAATTTTTCCCATTGGCCGTAATGTAAAGAAAAACTTTTGACTGTCCCTGTAATTAAACTATACATCCGATTTTCATAAAATTTGAAATGGCTCGACAAAATTTTGCAACAATCATATATTTAAAATTTCAGACCATTCGGTTGGGTAGTTTTTGCTCTGTTAGATGCGGACGGACGGACGGACAGACGGACTGAACGACGACTATAGGTGCTACGTATTTATATAATTACGAACGCACCTAAAAACCGTTAAAGCATAAAATATGTAAAGGAAATAAATTACTAAGCATATTTGCCTTAAAATTATGATTTTATTCCCATTATTTTTCAGAAAAGACCATAATATATTGTGTAAGACACATTTATTTCGTCATTTTTCTGAGATCAATGAAATTTAGAAGTAGTGCACTGATATAAATTTTTAGTTAGTTAACAATATTTTTTTATAAGTTGAGTGTGCGAATATGCACTTATTACAGATATTTTTCGGTACTTCAAATTAAATTGTTTATATGCTTCTGTAATTTCACCGTGTAATATCTTAAATCGTTATCCTGTAATATATAAATATATTTGCTATCTTTAAGCCAAATTCATACTGTACTTTTGGCATATATCAACCATAAATTAAAATTTGTGTTTTTATTTAAAGGGTCGTAGGGCTACAGTGTACAAAAATATAGGGTAACTCCGGGAGAGTCGGCGCATCCGGGATAGATGCCGCACCCCTTGTATTTCTTGTAATTATCGATAAACGGTCGTCAAACGCACAGTATAGGTGTACAATGAGATTATTTTAACCAGTGGATAGCGTGAATCCCATTTCGATGTTTACTTGTAGAAGTACAATCCTTATTTTGACGTAAGTGCGTGATTTCACTGTCCAAACTTTTAAACACGTTATATTTAAATACTTTTCATACACTAATTACTAAAAGCATGGATGATTTTGAAGTCAAAACTAAGTGTAGCATTTGTATAGAGTACTGTGTGTATGGTTACGCCATTCCCTTAGAGATGACAAGTAACTGTGATGGCCGACGTCTGCATCATGCAAAATGGGATACATGCCGCACTGCAATTCCAGTATACATGGCGCAGTTTCTTTTGTAATTAATGATTAATTGTTATTGACTTTTCCTTTTCTTTTTGCACAGAATAATCATGTTACGTATGTTATCAAGTTTACTAAATCCAAAGCAGAAAAAGGGAAAAATAAAAAGTAAGAAGGGCCAGAAAGTTGCAACTCAAGATGATAACAATGAAAAATTGGATTACGCGTAACGCAGACTTTCTTTGCAAGGAATGCTTAGAAAACTACTCCAAAAAAGAGGAAGTGTAATTGGCTGCGTTGCATCATTTGTCAAATGTAGCTACATAAAGACTGTACTTTTTCGACACTTTTTCTGTAGATTGTAGTAGGAAAAACAGGTCTCTTAACCCATGCGGGACCATAGGTGCATATAAGCATCTTCATACAGAGCATGCATCATTTGTTTCTGGCACCAGTAAAAAAGAAAAGTAATATTGGCTCTCTTTAATTAGAACATTTTCATGATTATTTAAGTAAAAGTACCTTCTTTTAAAAATGTGGTGCCTACCGAATAAAAATTGTGTAAAAGCCACCGATCCTGAAAGGGTTAACAAATAAATTATGTAAACACAATTTTACATTTTTTTTCTTTTCCCTCTTTAAAATATTGATGTTACGTTGTTGCTGAAATAACAATTAAAATTTAATATGAAAAATAAGTCGATAATTTTAATAGTGAAAGTAGGCAAACAATTATTAATTTGAATCTACTAATACGTTTCATTGTACTAATTTAGTTTAATTTTGTTATTACATCGTTAATTATAGTCCAGATATGAATATTTTTTTTTTTATATTTTTATTTATAATTTCATTCTTTTCTTATTACACGCGCGGCATAACTACCGCACAAGTGCGGCGTCTCAGACTGAATGTACACTGTAAACTTAAATGTCTGGAATTCAGACATTTAAGTGTCTGAAACGCAGTGTTCAATTTTCAGACGTTTTAAAATGTCTTAAAATTTTCAGACACTTCTTGCGTCTGAATTTCAGACACTTAAGTGTCTGAAACACGAGTGTTCAATTTTAAGACGTTTTAAAGTGTCTTAAATTTTTCAGACACTTCTTACGTCTGAATTTCAGACATTTCAAATGTCTTAATTGCGGCCATCTTTGAGCATTTTTTTTTAGCCAATATGAAGCCATCTTTGACCATTTTCTTTCTAAACCATATACGCAGCCATGTTTGACCACATTGAATATTTTTTTTATAAATGGGAATAATTTGTTGCCATACAGCAGAGCTGATTGCAGCTTGGGAAAACTGGGATGCTTCTCTGCCCCCTGATCTTAGGGTACCCCAAATTGGGTATGAAATTTTCATAAAGCTGATATTTTAAATCAGTTTTGACCTTATGAGGATTGTAATCAGTATTTTGTAGTTTTAGAATAGGATAATATATATTTTTTTTCACCTAAATATGTATTTATGTGTTATCATATATGCCCTACGGCATCAAAAATGTTTATTACTTTTAGTGAGAACTTCAAATTGCTTCTACTCCAAAGACCTAGTATTCATTCACCCCCTCCCCCCCATTGCCTCCATATACTGTTACAAAAAAATAAATAAATAAATAAAAAAAAAAATAAGCCTATTCGATGCCGTCAAATACACATTTGGATAAATATATCATTTTCTTTAGCCTTGAATCATGTTCTAAAAGTGCAAAATATTTATTAAAATAAGTGTAAGATCAAAACGAATTTAAAATATCAGCTTTATGGAAATTTCGTACCAAATTTAGGGGCCCGTAAAACTAAAGGCCCATAGAAACAGCCCAGTTTGCCCATGCTGCAATCAGCTCTGCTTTATGGTAACAAATTACTCCCAAATATAAAAAATGATTCACTCCTTCAGAAAGAATCCCATCCCTGCTATGTTGTGCAATTTTTTCCCATTTAAATAAGATATTCCCAGTAAATTAGTTTAAGCATTTTTATTTCTGTGTTAAATAAAATCTAACACTGGATTCCCCCAAATTTACAGTATATGAGTATTATATTGTAATATTTATTAATCAATATTTATTATTAACCAATATTATGAATTTCTAGAGTAAAATAAGGTTAAAAACAAAATATATTTTTCTTCATACAGTAAAACCTCTCAATAGCGGGCACCTCGGAACCGTGGAATTTGTCCGACGTTCGGAGGTGTCTGCTTTTCTGAGGTATAAGTGTATAAAAATTTTGCATATTTTCAATAAAAAAATCTGTTTCCTACATAGTGGTGTCCTTTACTTAGGATTGTCCGTTATGGAGATTTTACTGCAAAGCCTTCATACGAACAGTTATCTTTAGCGAGCACTCACCTTTATCAATATACAGTAAAACCTCCCTAAAGCGACCACTTCCGTTCCAATAAAAATTGGTCGCTCCGAAAGGTGGTGTCTTAATGGAGGTCATGTTAAAATCTAGAATTTAATTGTTGAAAAAATGTAACAATTAATGTTACTAAAATTATATTTTTCAAATTAAGAAAACATATGAAAATTTAAGTATCAAAACAAAAGTTAATTACATAAGTTAATTACTGCAGAGTTTAAAAAATGAATACATTGATGTTTGCTTTGCTTTTATGGTTTATCTACTATAAATTTTATTCCCAAGTCCTTTCAAAATTCAATAAATAAATGCAATTTTTTTTTTTTTTTTTTTTTTTTTTTTTTTGTCTGGAACGAATTTTGACGATTTCATTACTTTATCTATTCCTTTGAGAGTTTCCTGACAGAATAGGGCAGGGGAGTTTATGGACCGTCATCCTTAATGTGTCATCAGAGTTAAATTCATTGCCTAAAAAGGAACAAAGGGGTTTAAACACTTAAAAGTTACCGGAATAAATAAAAATTCTAAACTTAGTTTAGAAGTTTGATAAATAATGCGCTCTCCGGAATTATTATTCTAATAAAACCTTTTTCAAGCGACCCGGAAAAAACGGAATTTGTTTCATTTTCGTCAAAGAAATGGATCCCTTATGGAGGGAGTTCAACTGGGGTGGTCTCTGAATAGAGGTAAAATTAGTATTGAGCCTATGGGAATAAATTTCGTACCATGAAAAAATGGTCGTTCAGGGGGTGGTCGCTTAATGGAGGTGGTCGCACAGGGAGGTTTCCCTGTATGTATATTTACCTCATAAAATCTAACACAATCGAACAGCAGACAGATTCAGCGTTCTGAAGGCGCCCGCGATTAAGAGTTTTTACTGTATTTAAAATTTTTTGTACTTAACTTTTAATCTTATTCTACTTTTTAGTTCAAAATACTGATTATAACCAATATACAATGTCGAAACACATTTAACGTATAAGCTTTAAAAAAATTGCATATCGAATTTGGGGCAACAAAAATCGTAGGTGGTGGGGGGGGGGGGGGGACATGTCAAAGTTTACCCTTGCTTTAATCAAGTCCTTCTAGAAAAATTCCAACTCTGCATTGTGATTCAGTAAATATAGAATAATTCAGCTTTAAGTACAAAGTCCAGTTATGCTTAAGTACATATTGTATAAAATTCTATTTTTTTACTGATATTCATTTTAAATTTCAGATTTCTTTTTTACTAAAAATAATCAAAAAATCAATATTATAATTGATTTCAAATGAAATATAGCTGTATATATTTACCGTATTTTTACAATTATGTTAACAGCACATAATTACATGAATTTAAGAATTTACAAATAATCATTATGACTAATACAGAGATAAGGCGAGAACATTTTCTAAATAGTTAAATAAGAAGATTTATTGAAAACGCCAACAAAATTTTCTCCGCTTTACGTCTACAGATTTCAGACGATTTCTGATGAGTCGTCAAATTGTGGTGTGAATCACCGGGCTTGAAAATGAAAACATCTGAAGTTGACTACTTTCAGTATAGGAAATAGAGTATTTCTAAAATGCTCGGAAACAACAAAAGTATATAGCAGAAAGGGAAAACAGATTTCATGACCGGATTTGAGTTTTATCAGTCAAAACAGTTTAATCTAATAAATAAAGACAAGTAATTCGCTGTATGTATGGGGGAATTAATGATATGGGTAAATGGAAGGATTTTCGAACTATATTCTTTTAAATAACTTAAAATTTATCACGGTGTATAAAATCTGAGACGCAAGAAAACGTCATCAGACATGAAAAGCATACATAATAAATAAAAATTAAATAAGGATGTTTACTATAAAGAGTTGGGAATTTCAGTACATATCACATATTAAACATATGGGAAATGTAAAACCGATGTGAACGTTACAAATGCTGTCGCATTAAATGCTTATAAAAATATTGTATACATAAATAAAACCCATATAAAAGGTACTCTTGTGTAATAATTACTCTAAGAAAACGCTGTTAAGATAGCCTTGATGGTAATTAAGAAATTATGAGCCGATCAACAGGTGCTGTCACTGTTATTTTTAAAGTAATGGCGTGCGAGTAGACAGAGAAAGAAGGCTTAGGATGGTGTATCTCAATAGATTCAGTAACAACTAATACACCATGCAGACTTGCCAAAACTTATTTTAAGGATAACATCGGATGTAAAATAATACAGAAACATGATTGCAGATGATTTGAATAGTAGAAATTTAAATATTAGCAGGATAAAATTTTAACATGGAAATCCAATAGGCAAAATGCTTTAAACAAATTTTGGCATAATTCAGGAACTAATAAAGCTATAGACTCGTGTGAGGTCTCTATTTAAAGAGAAAACATTCGCAGAGAGTTTTCAATACATAGTGAAGGGTCCACTTACCTGGAAAAAGGTGTGGTTATTCCAAAATCACTTCCACCCAGGCGACGTCCGGATTGGAGGCTACGTTAGTATCCGTGAGTTAAGCACATTTTGATATTAAAAAAAAAAATCCCTTTGCACATCCGGCTAGCTCTGTTAAAAGAATGGAATATTTCTATCCTAAAAACATAGCCCGCCAGACAACAGTTCTCTTTACCTGCTTTGACGAGACGAAGAACACTATATTATTGTTATTGCTTGACACCTTCCATTAATATGGAATATCACTATGTCGATACGGATTAAATCCTGGAACTTCACATTCCGAGAAAACCGAATCAAGTCAAAATAAATTATTAGTTAAAATGTACGCGTAGATAAAACAAACGCTCAGTTTGAATTACAAACGAACATCCAATTCGAACGAAAGGCATCTAAAACGCATGCGCAACTAGAGAGCCGCCTGGTGGTTAATGCGGAACGGAGTTACAAAGTGTCTTAAAAGTAGACACTTGCAGATTTTTAAGACACCTTTCTCAGTTCGTTTACACCATGATCATAGTAAGACACTTATATGTTTTAAATTAAGACATCTATCATGACTGAATTTTCAGATTCAGATACTTAAGTGTCTGAAATACCTTTTCAGTCACATATGTGTCTTAATTTAAGACGCCTCTATTTGCAGTGTACGGGTGACGCGCGTCAGTGTAATGTTTTAGAAAACAATTATTAAAAAATATTAATTATTTGTTTTGATTTTTTTTTGTCGCAGTACACGCGTTGTATATTTAACATTAAATAGCACAGCATGATTTTTTTTTTATTTTATGTCCACCATGGGACTTTATACACAAATTCAAAAAAATGTGCGGCATAAATCCCGGAACTATTCCGATGTTTATGGATCAAGAAAAACTTTAAGAAAATATAATATACGTCTTCTGAGTTATTCACGATTCCAAAAAGCGTTCTATTTTCCTTAGAAACTGCAGAAACCAATAGATTTCAAAGATTTAATAATTCATTTCTGGTATTTTAGCTGCCGTTTCAAAAATGGAAAAAAGTGAAAAGTTTCCAGGTAGTTTTGACTTGTAGTTTGGTTAATGTAGTTTTCTTAACACTAAATATTGATTTTTCAGATGCTATCAATTATCAGTAGGTATTTGCATTTTGAATAAATCAGGTTCGACAGACAAACATGGCAAATTGACAATACTAACCATAAATATTAAAATTAACATTACTTTTTACTCCTCCATGTATAAATTCTGCTAGGAAACTGAAAATGTGTATTTCAGAATTGATAGCCTCCGAAAAACTGATATTTCGTGTTAAAAAAACTTATTAACACACTGTAAAGACTATTCGGAAACATTTCGGTTTGCTGTTTTTTCTTTCTCTTTTTTTTTCAATTCCTACTATTAGCTCACACTCTCCATATATTTATTTATTTATATATTTATCTTGTTCAAATTTTCAATCGTTAATAAAATACTCATTATTCATCCTATCAAGCTGAAATAATTTTTTTAAATTTATACTGGATGACAATTGATGTTAATACAGTTTTTTTCAAATATTAATTAATTAATTAAATTTTAATTAATTAATTTTAGTTTTGCATGGGAAACAAAATGGCGGCCATTGGTTATTGAAGATCAATGAAAGTATTTTCAATAAGGGGTTACCATAGGGGGGATCCTGTTCTGTCGCCAAATACCGCCAAGTTTGTCGCCAACTTGGCGGCCAAAATGAGTCGCCAAAATGACGCCAACTTGGCGATATCTCTAATATTTCGCCAAATTCCCATAGAGTTCCATTTTAAACCTACTTGCTTATAGAAAATCAACTTAATTGAGATATTTTAATGCAACAAAAACTAATATTAACTTAAGTAATTATATTAAATTTTTCTTTGATGGCCTAAGTAGGAATTGACTTTAAAAATAAAATTTTTATATTACTTGTTTTTATTTTAACTGGCAGCAATATATAAACTTTTGTTTTGGAAATGCTTCTTTGAATCACTGAAATAAATCTATTGGTTTCTGAGGTTCCTGTAAATAAAGGACCGATTTTCAAAATCGTGGATATCTCAGAAGTGGTTACGTTATATTTTAGTAAAGATCTGCTTGATCCTGAAACATTTCTCTCTCTGTCTGTGTGTGTGTATATTTAACACTTTCCAACGAAGTTGAAAAGTGTTTATTAATTCAGTTTGTTTGTCCGTCAGTCCGTCTGAGGTCTGGCCGTTTTTCTGTCTGTCCACGCTCTAACTCGCGTAAATATACTCGTATTTTCATGCAATTCATATATGTTAATGATGTTTACTATGGTATGTTCGGTATTGAATATGAAGTGTGTAGCAATAATAGTTCATTTACAGGGGCACACAAAAGAGTTCGGTTGCCTTATGACCAATGAGGGAAAATCGTTTGTAGAGTATTTTAGTGACGATATGCTATTTCATATTTTTCTATTAAAATAGATATAAATCACTGAATTTCACTACAAGATGATTACTATAGAATAGGGCATTCATTTACAGGGGCACACAAAAGAAATCGGTTACAGAACTGTATTTGAGCAATAATTGCTGGAAGTGCGTTTTAGATTTCGGTATGCGCTTTTAAATTGAACTAATTTTTTGCATATTACTCATTGAAATAGCAATTAAAGCCTTTGTGCAGGAATATTAAAAAGCAGTAAACCAACGTTTAAAATGCACAAATAATGCTCTGTCTATCATTTTGCTCAGCCTTGCTTTTTCTAGCACGCTGTTCTTTTTTCCCTATCTTGCACTGAAGAAGAATCTCGCTGTAGATTCGAAACAGCTGTTTGCTGCTTTTCACGCATTATTTGTGCATTTTAAACGTTGGTTTACTGCTTTTTAATGTTACTCATTGGTTTATAAATTCTATACCTCGTATACCGGACTGCACAAAAAATTCACGTACCATTCTTCTTATTAGCGGAAATTTCTAAAAGGGAATTTTCAGCTGACGACGTATATATTTTCTAACTGAACTAAATTTTTGCATGCATGTAGTTAATAGATATAAATATATATATCGTATACAGGGGTCTCAAAAAATTTTGAAAATTTTCCGATTGTAGATGGGAATAGCCGAAATTGGGTTTTCAAATGTATTATGTTGTTTCCAAATGGTTCAATTACACATTCTATTTCAACTTGTTAAGGGGTCTCGGGACTCTTAAAGCTTTAAAATTTTCGAAATTTTAATTTTTTTAGATGATAAAGATGATTTAGATGATTCGTAGGGCTACAGTGTAAAAAAATATAGGGTAACTCCGGGAGAGTCGGCGCATCCGGGATAGATGCCGCTCCCTTGTATTTCTTGTAATTATCGATAGATGGTCGTCAAACGCACAGTATAGGTGTGCAATGAGTTTATTTTAACCAGTGGATAGCGTGAATCCCCTTTCGATGTTTACTTGTAGAAGTACAATCCTTATTTTAACGTAAGTGCGTGATTTCACTGTCCAAACTTTTAAACACGTTATATTTAAATACTTTTCATACACCAATTACTAAAAGCATGGATGATTTTGAAGTCAAAACTAAGTGTAGCATTTGTATAGAGTACTGTGTGTATGGTTACGCCATTCCCCTTAGAGATGACAAGTAACTGTGATGGCCGACGTCTGCATCATGCAAAAGGGGATACATGCCGCACTGCAATTCCAGTATACATGCCGCAGTTTCTTTTGTACGGGGTGATTAATTGTTATTGACTTTTCCTTTTCTTTTTGCACAGAATAATCATGTTACGTATGTTATCAAGTTTACTAAATCCAAAGCAGAAAAAGGGAAAAATAAAAAGTAAGAAGGGCCAGAAAGTTGCAACTCAAGATGATAACAATGAAAAATTGGATTGCGCGTAACGCAGACTTTCTTTGAAAAGGAATGCTTAGAAAACTACTCCAAAAAAGAGGAAGTGTAATTGGCTGCGTTGCATCATTTGTCAAATGTAGCTACATAAAGACTGTACTTTTTTGACACTTTTTCTGTAGATTATAGTAGGAAAAACAGGTCTCTTAACCCATTCGAGACCATAGGTGCATATAAGCATCTTCATACAGAGCATGCAAAATTTATTTCTGGCACCAGTAAAAAAGAAAAGTAATATTGGCTCTCTTTAGTTAGAACATTTTCATGATTATTTAAGTAAAAGTACCTTCTTTTAAAAAAGTGGTGCCTACCGAATAAAAATTGTGTAAAAGCCACCGATCCTGAGAGAGTTAACAAATAAATTATGTAAACACAATTTTACATTTTTTTTTTCTTTTCCCTGTTTAAAATATTGATGTTACGTTGTTGCTGAAATAACAATTAAAATTTAATATAAAAAATAAGTCGATAATTTTAATAGTGAAAGTAGGCAAACAATTATTAATTTGAAAGTTTAATTTTGTTATTGCATCGTTAATTATAGTCCAGATATGAATATTTTTTTTAATATTTTTATTTATAATTTCATTCTTTTCTTATTACACGCGCGGCATAACTACCGCACAAGTGCGGCGTCTCAGACTGAATGTAGGGGTGACGCGCGTCAGTGTAATGTTTTAGAAAACAATTATTAAAAAATATTAATTATTTGTTTTGATTTTTTTTTTTGTCGCAGTACACGCGTTGTATATTTAACATTAAATAGCACAGCATGATTTTTTTTTTTTTTTATGTCCAACATGGGACTTTATACAAAAATTCAAAAAAATGTGCGGCATAAATCCCGGAATTATTCTAATGTTTCTGGATCAAGAAAAACTTTAAGAAAATATAATATACGTCTTCTGAGTTATTCACGATTCCAAAAAGCGTTCTATTTTCCTTAGAAACTGCAGAAACCAATAGATTTCAAAGATTTAATAATTCATGTCTAGTATTTAGCCGCCGTTTCAAAAATGGAAAAAAGTGAAAAGTTTCCAGGTAGTTTTGACTTGTAGTTTGGTTAATGTAGTTTTCTTAACACTAAATATTGATTTTTCAGATGCTATCAATTATCAGTAGGTATTTGCATTTTGAATAAATCAGGTTCGACAGACAAACATGGCAAATTGACAATACTAACCATTAATATTAAAATTAACATTACTTTTTACTCCTCCATGTATAAATTCTGCTAGGAAGCTGAAAATGTGTATTTCAGAATTGATAGCCTCCGAAAAACTGATATTTCGTGTTAAAAAAACTTATTAACACACTGTAAAGACTATTCGGAAACATTTCGGTTTGCTGTTTTTTCTTTCTCTTTTTTTTTTCAATTCCTACTATTAGCTCACACTCTCCATATATTTATTTATTTATATATTTATCTTGTTCAAATTTTCAATCGTTAATAAAATACTCATTATTCATCCTATCAAGCTGAAATAATTTTTTTAAATTTATACTGGATGACAATTGATGTTAATACAGTTTTTTTCAAATATTAATTAATTAATTAAATTTTAATTAATTAATTTTAGTTTTGCATGGGAAACAAAATGGCGGCCATTGGTTATTGAAGATCAATGAAAGTATTTTCAATAAGGGGTTACCATAGTGGGGATCCTGTTCTGTCGCCAACTTGGCGGCCAAAATGAATGGCCAAAAGAGACGCCAACTTGGCGATATCTCTAATATTTCGCCAAATTCCCATAGAGTTCCATTGTAAACCTACTTGCTTATAGAAAATCAACAAATTGAGATATTTTAATGCAACAAAAACTAATATTAGCTTAAGTGATTATATTAAATTTTTCTTTGATGGCCTAAGTAGGAATTGACTTTAAAAATAAAATTTTTATATTACTTGTTTTTATTTTAACTGGCAGCAATATATAAACTTTTGTTTTGGAAATGCTTCTTTGAATCACTGAAATAAATCTATTGGTTTCTGAGGTTCCTGTAAATAAAGGACCGATTTTCAAAATCGTGGATATCTCAGAAGTGGTTACGTTATATTTTAGTAAAGATCTGCTTGATCCTGAAACATTTCTCTCTCTGTCTGTGTGTGTGTATTTTTAACACTTTCCAACGAAGTTGAAAAGTGTTTATTAATTCAGTTTGTTTGTCCGTCAGTCCGTCTGAGGTCTGGCCGTTTTTCTGTCTGTCCACGCTCTAACTCGCGTAAATATACTCGTATTTTCATGCAATTCATATATGTTAATGATGTTTACTATGGTATGTTCGGTATTGAATATGAAGTGTGTAGCAATAATAGTTCATTTACAGGGGCACACAAAAGAGTTCGGTTGCCTTATGACCAATGAGGGAAAATCGTTTGTAGATTATTTTACTGCCGATATGTTATTTCATATTTTTCTATTAAAATAGATATAAATCACTGAATTTCACTACAAGATGATTACTATAGAATAGGGCATTCATTTACAGGGGCACACAAAAGAAATCGGTTACAGAACTGTCTTTGAGCAATAATTGCTGGAAGTCCGTTTTAGATTTCGGTATGCGCTTTTAAATTGAACTAATTTTTAGCATGTTACTCATTGAAATAGCAATTAAAGCCTTTGTGCAGGAATATTAAAAAGCAGTAAACCAACGTTTAAAATGCACAAATAATGCGTGAAAAGCAGCAAACAGCTGTTTCGAATCTACAGCGAGATTCTTCTTCAGTGCAAGATAGGAAAAAAAGAAAAGCGTGCTAGAAAAAGCAAGGCTGAGCAAAATGATAGGCAGCGCGTCTCTGTCTATCATTTTGCTCATCCTTGCTTTTTCTAGCACGCTGTTCTTTTGTCCCTATCTTGCACTGAAGAAGAATCTCGCTGTAGATTCGAAACAGCTGTTTGCTGCTTTTCACGCATTATTTGTGCATTTTAAACGTTGGTTTACTGCTTTTTAATGTTACTCATTGGTTTATAAATTCTATACCTCGTATAGCGGACTGCACAAAAAATTCACGTACCATTCTTCTTATTAGCGGAAATTTCTAAAAGGGAATTTTCAGCTGACGACGTATATATTTTCTAACTGAACTAAATTTTTGCATGCATGTAGTTAATAGATATAAATATATATATCGTATACAGGGGTCTCAAAAAATTTAGAAAATTTTCAGATTGTAGATGGGAATAGCCGAAATTGGGTTTTCAAATGTATTATGTTGTTTCCAAATGGTTCAATTGCACATTCTATTTCAACTTGTTAAGGGGTCTCGGGACTCTTAAAGCTTTAAAATTTTCGAAATTTTAATTTTTTTAGATGATAAACTTCTATATTTTCTGAACAGTTTGATAAAATTGTTATCTTGAAATTCCCATTAGAACAGAAGTTATGGCTTTTAGAATGATACTCGCTCAATAGCAAAAGCGGTGTTTCCAAAACTTTGAAGTCATTTTTCTCCAAATAACGTTTTTGTGCATAACGCGCACGATATCTCAAAAACTTCAAAATCTTTTATCATGATATTTTCAAAACATATGTTTCATGTTAGTCTGTATAAACTAAACCTAAAATTTCCCTTTTATTGTAAAAATAAAATATTTTTTAGTGGGTTATATTGTTGAAATTTCCTAAATTTTACATTAGCTAAATACAACTTTGTATTAAAAATATAAAAATGCTTTAAATACAAATTTATTTAGGTTCAGTGTAATTATTATAATCTGAAGTATCAGTAGGCATCAATATTTTCAATCTAGTTGCAAAATTTATTTTGTAATCGTGCGCAAAGCTGTTATGCCGATTTTCTGCTCATCTAATGACTAAAAGTTTAGAGCACCCTGTAAATGCTAATTCTGCATCTTGCAATTTTTAAATATTTGCAATGAAAGAACATACTTATATCTTTCATTTCCAATTAAAATTGTGCCTTAATAGCAAACACATTTTAAGATATTAAATGTTAAAAATGGTCTCTTTTTTTTTCTTTTTTCCAATTTTAAGAGTACTGTGAAGTCTTGTTACATTATTCTGAATGTGTTGGAAAGTGTTTCATTGTCTATGGTTGACGCATGATTTTTTCTGTCTTGTTTTTACTTTTATTATTAATTTTTATTATTATTTGTTTACAATGTAACAGAAGTGGAAAAAAAAAAAGTAAAATCACAATGGGTTTCACATCATATTTTGCAAAACACATATTTTGAAACTATATTTCCTTTGCTGGTAATAAAAATAAAATAATATATCCTTTATAAATAAACACATTAACTCAACTTAGAGAGGCAAAAGTTTTTGAATATCGATAGGCTAAAAACTTTGCAATTTTTTGTTTTTAACCGTGGTAACCCGTTTTTAACCATTTTGTAATTTTTTGTGGAACCATGCTCACATGAATATTCAAAGAAGTTTGAACTTAGCAGAATATGTATGGTTCGAGAATATATTTCAAACACTCCAGCAACTATATTTCCTTTGCTGGTAATAAAAATAAAATAATATATGCTTTATAAATAAACACATTAACTCAACTTAGAGAGCCAAAAGTTTTTGCATATCGATAGGTTAAAAACTGCAATTTTTTGTTTTTAACCGTTGTAACCCGTTTTTAACCTTTTTGTATTTTTTTGTGGAACCATGCTCACATGAATATTGAAAAAAGTTTGAACATAGCAGAATATGTATGGTTCGTGAATATATTTCAAACACTCCAAACACGTTAAGTCTTATATCAAACGATCTGCTAGTTTCACTTATATACACGTTATCACAGTTACTGCATGGAATCACGTAAACCACACAGGTCGATTATTTTACGTCATAATTATGTTTATGGCTATTTAAAAAGGAACTTAATTTATTTACTGGTTTAAAAGAAACCCCAATGTCAAAAGATTTAAATACAGATGAAACTTTTTCTGACACAGTATTATAATATGGTAAAGAAACAAAAAAATGAGGTTTAGACCGCTGGAAAGAGGGGGGGGGGGTTGAATTCATGAACTCCAAAGTTTTCTTGAAATTTTTCCTGATTAGATTTTTTGGATAACCGTTATTTTTCAGATCTTCGTATATTAATTTAGAGAAATAAAATCCCGGTGCAATCCCGATGGAATATTTTTTGTTTTTAAATGATTAACTTTAACTTTGATTTTGACTGAGTCCAGGACATGTTTCGATATTTTGCTGTAGTTGATACGTGTACTGATGAGGCTGTGCGTTTGCACAGCGAAACGTCTTTTGTATATATTTTTAGTTTTTAATTAAATGTTTTTATATATTTTTATTTTTTTAATTTAATTGTAGTCAAGTCTGTCTAATGTATGTAAATTAATACAAGTATTATGTGTTACTTACTTGACATAACACACATTTAAGGTCGTGGAGTTTGTTTTTGTTCCTATTTGTTATCACGTGGAGGTTATAACATTTTTTGTTGATACTGCATGCAATGTGCTCTCGACTGGTGTTTTTTTTTTCTATCTTTATAAAGTAGCATTATTCATTCTGAAAACTATTAAAAGCATTAAAAAAATTATATATCTTTGAATAGCTATTTTTCTCCAGTGTAAACACTTTAAAGTAAGTATATATTTTAAAATTATCATTTATTGAGCCCTTTTTGTTATGTAACTCGGGAGGACTCGCATTACCGCATTATGTCCAACAGAAACATAACTAAATGTTTTCACTATTTTCAAGTGGATAATTAACAAAAATATACTCAAGTATTTTTTTTCCAAACAAAATATAAAAAAAAGCAGGCAATAAATGGTTCAGTGAAGTATGTTCTGTGTATTGCAGATGTGAAAAAATTTACTTTTAGTCATAAATTTTTTTCATGTTCTAAATATTTTAAATTATTTTTTAGATCCTAAAAATGATGAATTATAGGATCTGAGTGAAAACTTTTCAAATTGAAGGTTCTTGAATCACGAAGGGTTAAGTTAAATAAAAGACTGTAAAAACAGGATTTGTGTGCAGAAGCACAGTTTTGGCCCCCACTCGCTTTTTCGGTACAGATATCGGAAACAACTAAAAGATTATTCACTCTTGAGAAATCTATCAAAGGTAAGTTTGTATACTATATAATTTTGTATTAGAAAAATTATCAATATTTATGTAATTTCCTGTTATATTACATATATGAAACAAAGTACTTTTTGTAAATATATTAATATATTTATTTTTTTTTTTTTTTATTTTTTTTAGATGCTAGAAATGATGTATTGTAACATCTGAATGAATATTTTTCAATTCGGAGTTTTTGAGTCACAAATGGTTGAGTTAACCCTCAAATGCCGGGTGTTGTTTTTCGGCAACATACCCAATTTAGGCTCTAAAATACTATTAGAATAATATTGAAGCTATAATGCCTAATGTTGCCAATAAAATACATTCTGAAAATATTATTAAATTGATTTTCAACATGTAGATGGCAACACTTGTGCTGTTGAAGAATAAAGATAGATTTATTTTTTCAATTGTTGCTACTTGTTCTTTTTGTTTTGTTTGGAAGCTTGCGAAATACCCTATTTTGTTCTGCAGTGAGCAAGTAAAATTTATTTCTTATTATAGTTCCTAAAATTCTTGTGTGTTTAATATTATAGAATTTTATCAAGGAAAATTATTTTTTCAATTAAAGACCAGTATTGCCGATTAGTAACAAACTGTTTTTTAACCGTAAACTATACTTAAAACAAAATATGTTTATTTAAAGTATTTTTCCCAAGATTTATTTCAAAAATTAAAGCCGAAAAACATTATTACAATGATTTTTGAAAAATCTGGCATTTAAGGGTTAAATAAATGACTGTAAAAATAGAGATTTGTGTAATGAAGCACAGCTTTAAACTCCACTCTTCCTTTCCCTATAGATATGGGGAAATAGAGAAATGATCATTCACACTCTTGAAAAGCCTACTTCGGAAGATGAAAAGAAATGATTTACTAAACATATTTGCCCACATCTCCATTGTTTTTCGTAAAATGACATCAAATACTCTTGGAAAGCCGTTTATGTTAGCATTTTCTGTCATAATTTAAATTTATAAGCACTAATATGCTGAGAATAAGTCACGCAATAACATTTGTTAATGATTTGTGTGGTAACTTTTTATAACAAAAATATGTATTTTTGACATATTTTGAAATATTTCAGTTAATTATGAAGATATTGTAAAACTGCTAGTTCAGTGCACAGGTAAGTGCGTAATAGTTGTACGCACTACAAAGGAAATTGAAATATAATTAGTTGAATTGAGTGTACGTACACTGTCTGGCGTCAACATGAAATTCTGCTTAAAAAAATGGCAAAAAAAAACAGTTTAAAAAAAATCTTATGCATATATTGTTAGGATTTTATGTGTTTTCATCATTCTGTATTACAGATGAACTGAAAATATAATATACTTTATAATTTTGTATTAGAAAACCGTCAATATTTATGAGAAGTATGTCATTATCTGTTTATTGAATAAAAGTACTTTTAGTCAATAATTTTTTAAGTTCTAAATATTTTATATTATTTTTTAGATGCAAGAAAGCATGTATTCTACCATCTGAGTGAATATATTTCAAATCGGAGTTGGTGAGTCAAAAAGAGTTAAGTTAAATAAAAGCCTGTAAAAAAGGATTCGTGTAAAGGAACACAGTTTTGTCTCCCACTCGCCTTTCCCCTCCAGATATGGGAAATAGCGAAAAATTGATGCACACACTCTTGAGAAATCTATTTCGTGAGACGGAAAAAAAAAAAAAAAAAAAAAAAAAAAAAAGCTTTACTAAACACATTTGCTAGGAAAGAAATCTTATCTCCATTGTTATGCAGAAAATGACATAAAATGCTCTAAAAAAGCCTTTTATGTCAGTATTTCCTGTCATAAATGAAATTTATAAGCACTAGAGATGCGCTGAGAATAAGTCACGCAATAACATTTGTTAATGATTTGTGTGAGTGTGTGTGTATATATAATATGGTTTTTACCATTATGTCTAAAGGAGTTCGAAGGCTGTATACCTCTCATTTGGCATTAATGTATCTTTTCTCAGAAACTACCAAGGATATATGCTTGAACTTTTTTTATATACATATAAAAAATTCCTAATAAAGTGAACTAGAATTTATAAATAGATATTCTTTCTTTTTTTTTTTTTTTTTTTACAAAATCTTGAATAAAAACCCCTTTTAAATAACAAAAAACTTCAGGTTGATCAGGTATATGTGATATGTGTAAAATATTCAGGCAAGATTACAGACAATAATATGTAGTAGTTTCTATAAAAAAGATACATCGAATTTATTAAAAACGACATTTTGAGAAAACTGAATTTTCAGATTACGTATGTAATGTTTATGTATGGTGTAAACAGGGGTATAGATTTTTTAAAAAGATAAGTTTGTATACTTTATAATTTTGTTTTAGGAAAATGTCAATATTTATGACAAGTAGTATATAATTTTCTGCTATATTACACATATGAAAAAAAGTACTTTTAGTCAATATTTTTCTACTTTTATATTCTATTGTTTATTTTTATTATTTTTTAGATGCCAAAAATGGTATATTCTAGCATCTGAGTGAATATTTTTCAAATTGGAGTTCCTCACAAAAGGTTAAGTTAAATAAAATATTGTAAAAAATTTTGTGTAAAGAAGCACGGTTTTGGTCCCCACTCGCCTTTTCCCTACGGATATGGGAAATGGCGAAAAGATGATGCGCACCCTTGAGAAATATATTTCGTGAGAGGACAATATATATATATATATATATATTAAATAGTCAGGGTTGCAAAATCGCTAAAAAAATGTCGGCCATAACAAAAAAGATGACAGACGATCAAGGGAGAATGCAAGGGATATACGAAAACTCATTCAATTTCATTATAAAAATTAACATAAGGTTAACAGATAAGATTAAAAATTCAAAACAGTATTCTTGCATTTAATAACATTTGTTACAATACTTATCCCCAAGCAGTTTTAGCGATAAATACAAAATATTATTTTGTCTTCAAAAGCATCGGTAAATTAGAAAAATTTTGGTTTAAAAAAAAAAAAAAAGATCTATTCAATCTATCTTTTAACATTCTTTTACAAACAAAATACCAAAGTTCTCCAAATGTTATTCATGAAAAAAGATAGAGAGAGAGATGGGAGAGGGAGGGGGGGAGAGAAATTTGTAAAAAGCAAATAGTATAAAATTTTGTAATGATAATTATTCTGAGATTCATATAAATATTAAAATTGATCTAAACCCAATAAAAAACAATAATGTTTTCAAAACAAAATACCAAAATTTTCCACGTTAATTCTAAAAAAAGAGAGGGGAAAGGGAATTTGTAAAAAGCAAACAGTAAAAAAATAAACAAAAAATTTTGTGCATGCATGTGGCAGTAAGTAAAAAATGCTGCATGTATGAGCGAGCACTGCATGTATGAGCACTGCATGTCCATAAAGCAAAAATTCAAAACAATATTCTTGTATTTAATAACATTTGTTAATGCTTGTCGCAAAGCAGCATTAGCGATAAATACAAAATATTATTTTGTCTTCAAAAACATTGGTAAATTAGAAAAATTTTGGTAAAAAAAAAAAAAAAAAAAAAAAGATCTATTCAATATGTCTTTTAACATTCCGATGAAGCAAGTAACTTTTTTCCCTCTCTGACAGGTAAACTTAAATTTTCCCATCCCTGACAAAAACCGCAATCAAACATTACAATAAGCATAAAAACTTAGTCAGTTAAAATAAATAAACGGAAATAAAATACATAATTAATAATTTCAGTTTTTGTATATGTACTATTTATTTAATTTTTAGCAAATTATAATTTTACATTTTATTATGCATATATTTTTGGGTAACTGAAAGGAAGTTTGGTTTATATTCTCGGAGGAGGAGAGGGGGGGGGGTGTCACTCAAAGGGTTAAAGGTACTTAATATAATTTTATGTAGCGGGTCAGTGACGATGTCTGCGGACCAGTAAACTCTGATGTTTACTGGTCCTTGGGACCAGTGACTTTTTTTTAATCAATTCTACCGCTGTATATATATATATATATATTTACTAAACATATTTTTCAGGAAAGTATAATCTCATCTCCTTGTTATGCATAAAATGACATAAAATACTCTGGAAAAGCCTTTTATGTCAATATTTTCTGTTATAAATAAAATTTATGAGCACTAGAGAGTTATGCTGAGAATAACTCACGCAATAACATTTGTTAATGATTTGTGTGAGTGTGTGTGTACAATTTAATATGGTTTTTACCCATATGTCTAAGGCAGTTGAAAGGGCCCTATACCTGCCATTTTACATTAATGTATATTTTCCGAGAAACTAGCAAAGTTATTCACTTGAATATTTTTATGTACGTAATATAAATAATTCCTAATAAAGTGAAATCAAATTTATAAATAGATATTTTTTCTTAATTCTTTTTAACAAAAAATCTTGAATAAAAGCCACTTTTAAATAACAAACTTCAGGTTGATTAGGTATATGTGTAAAATATTCAGGCAAGATTACAGACAATAATATGTAATAGTCTCTATAAAAAAGATACATCGAATTTCTGAAAAACAACATTTTGTGAAAATTGAATTTTAAGTTTATGTGTGTAATATTTACATATGATATAAACAGAAGTATAGATTTTTTACAAAGGTAAATTTGTATACTTTATAATTTTGTTTTAGGAAATTGTCAATATTTATAACAAGTAGTATATAATTTTCTGCTATATTACACATATGAAAAAAAGTACTTTTAGTCAATATTTTTCTACTTTTTTTATTCTATTGTTTTTTTATTATTTTTTTAGATGCTAGAAATGGTGTATTCTAACATCTGAGTGAATATTTTTCAAATTGGAGTTTCTCACAAAAGGTTAAGTTAAATAAAATATTGTAAAAAGGTTTGTGTAAAGAAGTACGGCTTTTCTTCCCACTCGCCTTTTCTCTACATATATGGGGAATGGCGAAAAGATGATGCGAACCATTGGGAAATATATTTCGTGAGACGACAAAAAAAAGAAAAAAAAAAAAATTACTAAACATATTTTTCAGGAAAGTATAATCTTATCTCCATTGTTATGCAAAAAATGACATCAAACACTCTGGAAAAGCCTTTTATGTCAATATTTTCGTTCATAAATGAAATTTATGAGCGCTAGAGTTATGCTGAGAATAACTCATGCAATAACATTTGTTAATGATTTGTGTGAGTGTGTGTGTATAATTTAATACGGTTTTTACCCATATATCAGTTGAAAGGGCCCTATATCTGCCAATTTACATTAATGTATATTTTCTCAGATACATTAATGTATATTTTCTAATATATTCACTTGGATGTTTTTATGTACATAATATAAATAATGCCTAATAAAGTGAAACCAAATTTATAAATAGATATTCTTTCTTAATTTTTTTTTTTTACAAAAAATCTTGAATAAAAGCCATTTTTAAATAACGAAAAACTTCAGGTTGATCAGGTATATGTGTAAAATATTCAGGCAAGATTGTTGACAATAATATGCAATAGCTTCCATAAAAAAAGATACGTCGAATTTCTGAAAAACAACATTTTGAAAAAAATTGATTTTAAAGTTTACGTATGTAATGCTTATATATCACTCACCCACAAAAAAAGTGACACATCTCGACAAAAATAAATTTCACAGGAGAGGCAAAAGAAAATTTGCATGATTTTACTTTAACATGAAATTATAGAACTTAGCTCTACATGCAGGAATGAAAACGTGCATAAAAGCATAAAACCCTTAAAAATGAAGACGTAGGATGAGGTTTGGGGGGTTGAGTAATTTTTCCTCCCCACACAATTCACCCCTCTTCTGTGGTCACAAATAGATATATAGCGTAATAAATTAATTTTTCGCATAGCTACACTTATGAAACTGTTTCTGTCGCAAGACAGATCTATGACAGATCTATTAGTGGAATAAAACGCAAAATGAGTTTTTGCAAGGTTTGTCACTTTTCTTGTGGGAGAGCGATGTGATGTAAACAGGGGTATAGATTTTTTACAAAGTTAAGTTTATATACTTTATAATTTTGTTTTAGAAAATTGTCAATATTTATGAGAAGTATCTAATTTTCTGTTATATTACAGATATGAAAAAAATACTTTTAGTCGATATTTTTTTACTTTCTTCTATCTTTACAAGAAGAAAGTATTGGATTCATGAAAATTTTCGACTTTCGGTTTTCGACGGATTTACACGTTTTAGGGGTCAGAGATTCCAAAAAAACATGTTTTTACAAAATGTTTGTCTGTGACTCTGTGAGTCTGTCTGTCTGTCTGTCTGTGTGTATGTGACACAAATTTTGTGGGCGCTCTATCTCAAGAACTAATGCACGGAATTTAATAAAAATTTATATTAAGTTAGTCCCTAATACAAATTGATGCTGATTAGTTTTTGGTGTAAATCGTTCAACAGGTGGCGCTGCTATGCTGCATTTCCCGCGATTTCTGCACTAGCTCTATCTCAAGAACTAATGCACGGATTTTCATCAAACTTCAGATTTCGTTAATCCTTGATATGAATTGGTGCTGGTAACGTTTTGGTGCAAATCGCCCAACAGATGGCGCTGCTATGCTGCATTTTGCAGCATTTACACGATTTTCGTAATAGCTCTATCTCAAGAAATAATGCACGGATTTTCATCAAACTTCAGATTCTGTTAGTGCTTGACATGAGTTGACGTTTTGCCCCTTGTGGTGTAAATCGCTCAACAGGTGGCGCTGCTATGCTGCATTTTTTGTGATTTCCGCGATAGCTCTATCTCAAGAACTTATGCTCGGGTTTTCAACAAACTTCAGATTCAGGTATACCTGGAAATGAATTAGTGCTGTTTATGTTTTTCTGTAAATCGCTCAACAGGTGGCGCTGCTATGCAGCGTTTTTCTCGACTTCCACAATAGCTCAATGTCCAGAACTAATGCACGGATTTTCATCAAATTTCAGATTCAGTTAGTTCTTGACATGAATTGATGTTTTGTACCTTTTGGTGTAAATCGCTCAACAGGTGGCGCTGCTGTGCTGCATTTTTTGTGATTTCCACAGTAGCTTTAGCTCCAGAACTAATACACGGACTTTCATCCAACTTCAGATTCCGGTATACGAATTAGTACTGTTTGTGTTTTGGCGATTCCGGTTTACGATTCCGGTATATGAATTAGTACTGTTTGTGTTTTGGTGCAAATCGCTCAACAGGTGGCACTGCTATGCTACATTTTTCAAAATTTCTCCTACAGCTCTATTTCAATAACTAATGCACGAATTTTCATCAAATTTCAAATTCTGGTATACTTTTATATGAATAAATTGGTGTAATTTATTTTATTATTTAAATGATTTAATTGACGTGATTTATATAGAAGAAAGTTTTGTGATGGCCACAACATACTAGTTTATGTTCTATTTATTATTATTTTTTTTTTTTTATGCTAGAAATGGTGTATTCCAGCACCTGAGAGAATATTTTTCAATTCGGAGCAGTTGAGACAAAAAGGGTTGAGTTAAATAAAAGACTGTTAAAAAAGGATTTGTGTAAAGAAGCACAGTTTTGGCCCCCACTCTCTATTTCCCTACAGATATGGGAAATAGAGAAAAGATCGTTCTCACTCTTGAGAAATCTGTTTCGGTAGACGAAAAGAAATGATTTACTAAACATATTTTCACGAAAGTATGATTTCATCTCCATTGTTATTCGGAAAATGGCAAAAAATACTCTCGTAAAGCCGTTTATGTCAGTATTTTCTGTAATAATTGAAATTTATAAGCACTTTGTATGTTGAGAATAAGTCACGCAATAACATTTGTTAATGATTTGTGTGGTAATTTTTTTTTTTTTTACAAAAGTATGTATTTTGTGACATGTTTTGAAATACTTCAGCTAAATTTGAAGATATATTAAAACTTTTTGTTCAGTGGACAGGTAAGTGTGTAATTGTTGTATATAGAACAAAGGAAATTGAAATATAGTTAGTTGAATTGAGTGTACGCTGTCTGGCATGAGCATGAAATTTTGCACAAATGGCAAAAAAACCATTTTTACTTTCTTCTATCTTTACAAGAAGAAAGTATTGTATTCGTGCATATTTTCGAATTCAGGTTTTCGACGCATTGACACGTTTTAGGTGTCAGAGATTCCGAAAAACATGTTTTTACAAAATGTCTGTCTTTGAGTCTGTCTGTCTGTGTGTGACATAAATCTTGTGGGCGCTCTATCTCAAGAACTAATGCACGGAATTTAATGAAAATCTATATTCAGGTAGTCCCTGATATAAATTAATGCTGATTCGTTTTTTATGTAAATCGCTCAACAGGTGGCGCTCTTATGCTGCACATTTTACGATTTTTTTAACAGCTCTATCTCAAAAACTAGTGCACGAATTTCCATCAAACTTGAGATTCGGTTAGTCCTTGCATGAATTGATGCTGCTTATATTTTGGTTAAATCGCTAAACAGGTGGCACGACTATGCTGCATTTTGCACGACTCCTGCAATAGCTCTATCTCAAGAACTAATGCACGGATTTTCATCAAACTTCAGATTCAGTTAATCCTTGATATGAATTGGTTCTGTCTAATGTTTGCACTCTAAATTGAAATGTCTGAAATTCAGACACTTAAGTGTCTGAAACGGTGTGTTCAATTTTCAGACATTTTAAAATGTCTTAATTTTTTCAGACACTTTTTGCGTCTGAATTTCAGACACTTCAAACGTCTTAATCGCAACCAATTTTTGTCAGCATTATACGTAGCCATATTTGACCACGGTGAATCCTAGAAAAATATTTAGCTGTGGTCTTGTCCCCCCCCCCACCCCACACAGCCTGATTTTGGGGCTTCCAAATTTGGTATGCAATTTTTGTAAAGCTCATAATTTAAATCTTTTACGACTTTGTACTGATTATATTAAAAATTTTGAATTTCAGGAGTAGAACAAGATTAAAAACAAAAAGATATTCATCTAAATATTAGATTTCTTTTATTTGTTTAGTTTTTAATGTTATTTTACTTTAAAAATTCAAAATATTGATTATAATCAGTACAATTTCGAAATGGATTTAAAATATAAGCTTTACAAAAATTGCACATCAAATTTTTGAGTCCTAAAATCGTAGGGGGACGGGACACTGTCCAGCATGCCCATGTTTTAATAAGGTCCTTTTGCAAAAAAATGCAACTCTGCATTATCTTTTACTAATAGGGGTGTCCGGTATTTGGAAGTGTCCGTTGTGAAGGTTAATGAACATTTCCGAAAAGTGGACGTCTAATACCTTTTTTAATACACAATGTATGCATATTTGTATATTTTTACCTCACAAAAGGAAACATCTCCGATTATCTGACAAATTCCCCAGCCCCAAAGTGTTCCCTATTGACGGTTTTTACGGTACATGGATAAATATATATAAATATTTGTAATCTTGTCTTACTCTAAAAGTTCAAATATTCATTATACTCAGTGGATAAAAATAAAGATATTTATAATATCAGATGTTCGAAAATT
Source organism: Maratus speciosus (assembly GCA_963932465.1). Classification (NCBI taxonomy): domain Eukaryota; kingdom Metazoa; phylum Arthropoda; class Arachnida; order Araneae; family Salticidae; genus Maratus; species Maratus speciosus. The sequence continues at coordinate 522,057,034 of OZ010790.1, read as the reverse complement.
GCAAAGAAAATCCCCCCTCCCCCTCAAAAAAAAAAAAAAAATCATGCAATTTAAAAACTAGATCTTTTAAAAATTTATATTGGCAAATACATTGTTTTACACAGATCAGATAATCACAAGATCTATTTAACTATAAATACAAAATAATAAATAAATACTCTAATTTAATAACATTCAGAAAATAATTACTGCTAGTTTCAAAACTTGCCTCAAATATGCATTTCAAGTAGTACATATAAATAAACAAGTTTAGTCACTGTAAGTAGAGAACATGTGTAATATATATTTTTTGCATTTGCGGTGCTTTGTCAGTTTAATTAAAAATTAACTTTGGTGTCTAATTTTACACATTCTGTGGAATATGTAAAAGTTTTCCTTTTAAACATATTCCTTAGCTGTTATGGAACAACAGGATATAAGTCATATTTATTTTTTTATTCCTGTAAACTTTGTATCTTATGAATATGAGTTACATAAATTTTACAGATTTGATAAGAAAAAATTAACCTAGAAAACAGAAGAAAAGGAAAAGAAATGACAGAATATGTACTGTTTTTTAGTTGTTTGAAAATACTTTGAATATAAAAAAAGTAGTTATTAATCGCTTAAAAATATATAATATATAAGTAAATATGAACTTTTAAAAATATATACTATTTCAGTTTTATCTATAAACTTTATATCAAGCATAAACAACTTTTTATTTATGCCTAAATTATCATGTTTAATTTTTTTCGTACTAATAATTGTTTGTATCAGAAACGTTGCATATGCGATTGCAATAAAGGGAAATTTCATAATTGTTTCTGAAATTTCTCAGGTTTGAAAATTTAAAATCATGAACAAAACATAGCAGAAAAAGGCTTACATATAAATAAAAAAATAATATAGGTACCAATTTAAAAAAACTCAAAAAATATTAATGAATACTTTATAAATATACCGTTAAACAAGAACAGAAATTGCAGTTAATGAATAAAATGTTTCTGCATTTGTTCTATGTTTAAAAAATCATACAGAATGATAGTATAAGAAATACCTATTATGTTTTTAGAAATTTGGTAAATGTTAAATATGAAACTTTGACTATCAAAATTTCCGATTTTCAATAATAAATTAAAGCATCAATCATAAGAATAAATCTTTAAAAAGTTTCAGTACTATGATTAAAAACGGTGATATGTAAAGAAAATTTTCACAGTATTAATGCTTTTTTTCAATCTGAAAACTTTTCCGAATATCATAATCATAAATGAATATCATATTTAGCTCCAAAATAATAATCACAAAAAAATACAATAAGTGCTGATACATAAACTGCAAGAGTTTATAATCAATAAACAGTAAAAATGTGAAGAAGAAACAGAACATAGAATAAATACAGTTTCAAACGGCTTCCATTTAATGTTTTTATCTCCCTTTAATGGAACTATGAATCATTCAGCTTTTCAAATCTGTTTATGTTGCACGTTTTGCTTTTGGGCAACGACAAATTAGGATATTTCCGATCACAGGAACGAAAAGGAAGATTAAACAAGTTATCACTCATTCGTTTATTCACAGGAGACAAGCGCGCTGAATTAAAGCATTGCAATTTAATTATCAAAACAATTATATTCGATACCGTTACATTAAGAAGGTATAACAGACGACAGCTTGTGAAATCAAAAAACTAACATTAAACTACAAAAAAAGAGATCAATCTTTAAAAACTATTTAATTTATATTCATAAGATACAAACCTACTGGTATAAAAATTTAAAATGAAATATGACTTACGCTTTCATTCGATAAATACTCCATAATTACGCATTTCTTTTAATCCAAGCAATGGCGACGCTTAAAATGTGATTCTTTCTATATCATGAAGGAGCCATAGATGACATGCGCGGAAATCAATGCTCTGATTGGCTGTTCAGAAAAGTACAAAAAAGAAATGTTCAACTACTGTTTTAAATAAGACACTTCGTAGATAATTCCAACATATTTCTCGGTTCGTATATACCATGATCATACTAAGACACTTATGTATCTTAAATTAAGACATCTATTGTGTCTGAATTTTCAGATTAAGACGCTTAAGTGACTGAAATTCTTTTTCAGTCACTTATGTGTCTAAATTTAAGACGCCTATATTTGCAGTGTGGTGTTAATCGCCTAACGGGTGGGGCTGCTATGCTGAATTTTTTCCGATTCCCGCAATAGCTCTATCTCAAGAATTAATGCACAAATTTTCATCAAACTTCAGATTAAAGTATACGTTGATAAATGTTATTGCTGAATACTTTTTGGTGTAAATCGCCCAGCAGGTGGCACTTGTATGCTGCATTTTTACCGATATACGCAGTAGTCCTATTTCAAGAACTAATGCACGGAATTTCAGAATCCTCACGATGGGCATAGATTCTCAGTTAACTTTGGCACTGTGATAACGAATTTTGAATTATTAACGTGTATGAGATTAGAAGAAAGATTTGGGATTGTCATATCCAAATAGTTTTTAAATGTTATGAAGATATTGTTATGTTTTATGTTTTATCATCGATCTGTATGATAGTTGAACTAAAAATTGCAGTATACTTTATAATTTTGTATTAGAAAATGGTCGATATTTATGAGAAGTATGTAAATTTCTGTTTATTGCAGATGTGAAAAGAAGTACTTTTAATCAATAATTTTTAATTTTATGTTCTCAATTTTTTAATTATTTTTAGATACTAAAAGTGATGGATTCTAACATCTGAGAAAATATTTTTCAAATCGGAGATGTGTAGTCGCAAAGGGTTAAATAAAAGAGTGTAAAGAAGAAGGACAAATCATGCGTCAGGTATAGATATTAACACTTTCCAGCATATTCAAATAATATACAAACATTTCACCGATTAATATTAAGAAGAATGCATTGGATTTCTTTTGTGCAGCCCTGTATATGATTTATCTAATTTTTATTTCGAGTTACGAGTTAATGATAGTTGAACTAAAAATTGCAGTATACTTTATAATTTTGTATTAGAAAATGGTCAATATTTATGAGAAGTATGTAAATTTCTGTTTATTGCAGATGTGAAAAGAAGTGCTTTTAGTCAATAACGTTTTATTTTTATGTTCTCAATTTTTTAAATTATTTTTTAGTTACTAAAAATGATGTATTCTAAAATCTGAGTGAATATTTTTCAAATCGGAGATGTGTAGTCAAAAAGGGGTTAAATAAAAGAGTGTAAAGAATAAAGAAAAATCATGCGTCAGGCATAGATATTAACACTTTCCAGCATATTCAAATAATATATCAAAATTTCACCGATTAATATTAAAAAGAATGCATCGGAATTCTCTTGTGCAGCCCTGTATATGATTTATATAATTTGTATTTCGAGTTACATGTAAAATATTAGTTAAATTAATAAACATATGCTAGAATAATAAATTCACTTGCAGCAATTATTGCTCAAATACAACACTGTAAACTATTTATTTTGTATTTCCCTGTACAAGTACGATAAAGGCTATCAAAACCATATTCTGTAGTAAGCATATGCAACTGAACCTGTATGACTTATATAAATTCCAATATATTTGGAATAGTATGACATCATTAAAATAAACTGCCAATGATTGCTCACCATTGACTATAATATAACTAAATTCTTTTAAGTGTCCTTGTAAATGAAATATTAATGCGACACATTTCATTTTCAATATCGAAAATGCCATGGTAAACCTTAATGACATACATCAGTTACATGGCAATCCTAATATATTTACGCGAGCCAGAGCGACAGACAAAATAAAACAGACAAAATGAGTTCATAAACATTTTTCAACTTTGTTGGGAAATGTTACAAAGAATTTGTGTAAAGGAGCACAGTTTTGGCCTATATTCGCCTTTTCTCAAACGAAATGAGAAATGGCGAAAAGACTCTTGAGAAATCTATTTTAAATAAAAAATAAAAAAAATTATTTACTAAACATATTTGCCGGGAGAGCGATTTTATATCCATTGTTATGCAGAAAATGACATAAAATGCTCTCGAAAAGCCTTTTATGTCAATATTTTCTGTCATAAATGAAATTTATAAGCACTAGAGATGTGCTGAGAATAAGTCACGCAATAACATTTGTTAGTGATTTGTGAGAGTGCGCGTGTGAATTTAATATGGTTTTTATCCATATGTTAGGAGAATTTGGAAGGCTCTAAACCTACGAATTTAATTGATGTATCTTTTCTCAGAAACTACGAAAGATATTCTCTTAATTTTTTTTATATACGTAATATAAATAATTCCTAATAAAGTGAAGTCAAATTTATAAGGATATATGCTCTTTTATTTTTTATAAAAAATGTTGGTTAAACAAATAAAAATTAAATTTAAAAAATCAAAAAACCCGACTGCGTAAAAAGCGAACTAATTAATTGTTTCTCATCAATGTGAAACTATTTTTTGTATTACTTACCTATTTTTTTATTTACTTGTATTAATGATTTTTAAGTTGTGTTTAATTGCTAGTTCCTATCTATAAACACTGTTTCAATGAGGCCTATAGATGTCTATGATGGTTAGAGTTGCAGTAAAGCTAGAGATACTACCTACACAACTTCCAGGTTGTGTAATATTTAAACGGAGCTTCTGACTGTAAAACAGTCAATACAACTTCGTCTTCATTTTGAAAGACCTATCCTATGATATGCCACTCAATAGGGTGCGTTAAAAGATTTTCGTGTCTACCACCATTTTGTATTTTACGGCCACCATTTTGAATTTATAAAAACAAAACCTAGCCTATAACCATCGTACGGTTAAGACGAATCGATAGATACCCCATTCATTAACCCTTAAATGCCTGGTGTTGCTTTTCGGCAACATACCCAATTTTGACTCTAAAATACTATTAGAATAATATTGAAGCTATAATGCCTAATGTTGCCAATAAAATACATTCTGAAAATATTATTAAATCGATTTTCAACATGTAGATGGTAACATTTGTGCTGTTTAAGAATAAAGATAAATTGATTTTTTCAATTGATGCTACATGTTCTTTTTGTTTTGTTTGGAAGCTTGCGAAATACCCTATTTTGACCTGCAGTGAGCAAGTAAAATTTATTTCTTATTATAGTTCCTAAAATTCTTGTGTGTTTAATATAATAGAATTTTATCAAGGAATATTATTTTTTCAATTAAGCACCAGTATTGCTGATTAGTAACAAACTGTTTTTTAGCCGTAAACTATACTTAAAACAAAATAAGATTTTTTTAAGTATTTTTCCCATGATTTATTTAAAAAATGAAAGCCGAAAAACATTATTACAATGATTTTTGAAAATTCCGTCATTTAAGGGTTAAAATCCATCCAGCCGTTGGGATGTTTCGAAGGTATAAAGAAATCCACTTACCCAGATACACGTGAAACACAAACCCTTCTTGGCAGTCGGGTAAAAACCATTTTTATATAACAAAAATCTTGCATTTTTCAAAAGAAAATTTTTTTAATAGAAATTTTGTACCAATTTTATTTAAAAAATTTCGCTTCAGTTTCACCAGGGATATGTGTAAAATATTCAGGTAAGATTACAGACAATAACGTCCAGTCGTTTCTAAAAAAAAAAAGGTACATCGAAGTTCAAAAAAGAACATTTTGAGAAAATTGAATTTAAAGATTATGAAAATAATGTTTATGTATGATGTATGTAAACAAACTGAATTACTTAGACGTTTTTAACTTTTTTGTTGTACGTAAAAACAAAAGAAATATACAATTCGAAAGGGGAATAAATATATGATTCAAAATGTAAAATAATCGAAAAATATATTCCATTTCATGAATTTGCCTTCCAACTGTCCTCAATATACATACTGTATATCATAACTGCCCAATATTTACTAATGTAAAGCTGCCAAACTTCGTGTTTTCTCTAGTCAAATAAACACATTTTAAAAGAAGACATTTTTTTTTATTAAAATGTATATTGTTTCTATATTATACTTATTTAATTTAAGTTATTAAATAAAAGTATATCTAGACATCAAGCGAAGTAAGAAATACAATAATCCTGAAATGTAATACATAAATTTAAATATTTATTCCTTAAAATTTGTGGAATATTCAAACCCTTTATTTTTAAATCAATTAACTTAAAATTAAAGACATATCTATCTATCTATCTATCTTTATAGGAAAAGATAAAACCCTTTTAAAATTCAAAATTCAAATTGAATTTCAAAATTTTAAATGAAAATCCGAAGTCACTTTCTTCTAACTTTATATCTCATTCTAAAACCAGTTTTACCCCTTGTAACTTTGTTTTCCAACAACACATCGTATTAGTTTTAGATATCATTTTCAGACAATCATTAAGATTAAAAAAGCTGAGTTGCAAATTTTGTAGCAGTTTGTGGTTAGCTCATTTCCGGGCTGACCAAACCCAATTCTGAGACCATACAATCATCAATCTAAAGGTAATCAACCAATTAAAAGAAATGTTCCTCCCAAGTTTACAACTGTGCCCTCTGCTGGAAAATATGACAAGAACTAAGATATTAGCTAGAACGCGCGCCAAAAAACGGCGATTTTGCGTATTTGTGAAGCGTGCTAAACCTCTAGCCATGTAACTCCTGAAATCAACGTAAATGGCTAGTTGCCATCCGATCAGGCTCGCTAATCGGACTGTAAGATGGAGCAGCAAAATAAATGAGTTCGATTCACCAAGAGGTTCCCGAGTCAAATTATTATCTATCAGTTATGACACTCCAAGGTGTCATTACATTAGATATTAAAAGCCGGCTGTTCGGTCAGCTGCCGGGAAGTAAACTGGTAGCAATCCCTTACAGGTCCGTGACGCGATTTAATACATATACAGTAAAACCTCCCTAAAGCGACCACGTTCTGTTCTAATAAAAATTGGTCGCCCCGAGAGGTGGTCTCTTAATGGAGGTCATGTTTAAATCTAGATTTTAATTGTTGAAAAAGGGTAACAATTAATGTTGCTAAAATTTATTTTCCACATTAGAAAAAAATATGAAAATTTAAGTATCAAAACAAAAGTTAATTACATAATTAGTTCAGAGTTTCAAAAACTGACGTTTGCTTTGATTTTACTGTTTTATCTTCTATAACTTTTACTTCCCAGTCATTTCGAAGTTCAGTAAATAAATGCATTTTTTTTTAATGGTAACAAATTATGACGATTTCATTAATTTAGTTCTTTGAGAGTTTCCTGACAGAATATTGCTGGGGAGTTTATTGACCGTCATCCTTACTTTGTCATTAGAATTAAATCCATTGCCTAAAAAGGCACAAAGGGGTTTAAACACTTAAAAGTAACCGGAATAATTAAAAATTCTAAACTTAGTTTAGAAGTTTGATGAATAATGGGAATTATTTTTCTAATAAAACTTTCTTCAAGCGACCAGGAAAAAACGGAATTTGCTTCATTTTCTGCAAAGAAATGGGTCGCTCACGGAGGAAGTTCAACTGTGGTGGTCTCTGAATAGAGGTAAAATTAGTATTGAGCCTATGGGAATAAATTTCGTTCCATGAAAAAATGGTCGTTCAGGGACGTGGTCGCTTAATGGAGGTGGTCGCACAGGAAGATTTCACTGTATATATATATATATTAATATTCCATTTTTAAATTGTTTATAAAAAAAATTAAAAAAAAAAAAAACATTTCTAGAGATTTGTTGTAATAGCATCATTTTTCTATCTAAATTATTCCATTTTGTCATGTGTCAAAATCTCACATAAAATTTTGAGACATTTGGTGATGAAGACATTTAGTGATAGAACTTTACAAATAACAAAATGTAAAATAAAGTTTAAATTTAAAAAATATTTTTTTTTCCTTCTTTTTTTCCAAAAATTATCTGCCTACAGTAAATTAAAAAAAAAAAAAAAAAAAAAAAAAAAAAAAAAAAAAAAACTACAACGCATCCATAGAATATTTAATTTTTCCCTCGTTTAAACAGGACAAAAAACTTTATATATATATATATATATATATATATATATATCTTTCTATTCCATCTTTGAGTTTTTCAATCTAAATCCCCCCCCCCCCCCTATAATTATCTGCTAAAATTCCTACATAGTGTCTTAGACTAACAGAATAGCATATAACTATAAAAACAGGAGGGAAAAACATTTAATATTGGATTGTAAAATAAATCAATTTAAATATACACTCCTTATAATATTGGAAATATTGAAAACCTTTTAGTTATTCAAGGAAAAAAGGGAAAATTGATTAATTACCTTAAATTAAAAACTTGATGTGAAAAAAAAAAATGGAAATTAAACGGAAATAAAAAAGTACGACATGAATTATTAAAATTTTTAATCTTCTTCCATATAAAACAGAAAAAAATAGTAATATTTTTCTTTAATTGGAGAAGATATTAGAGCGTAAATTAAATGAAGAATATTAAAAAATTACTATATTGCTTTTAATGTTTACCTCATAAAATATTTCCAATTTTTAACTTTTATCACATACCATAAAAATATTGTTTTCAAGCTAAAATATAACCTAAATATAACTTATTTTTTAATTTTTATTTTTAAGGGGTACGGGGTATTTAAACAAAATATAGCGTTGAAAAAATCCTTTTTACTTTATCAGAAACAATTTGTTTCAGAAAGTATTTAATATTTAAAATTAATTGACCTGAAAATAGACTTTTAAACAGAGTGGAAAAGCAAATCAAAATACAAATAGAGAGGGAAATATCTGAAAAATATTCAAATTAGAAAAAAAAACAAAGAAAAAGAATTATAAGATGCATCAAATATGTGATTAATTATTTTCCGTAGGTGCTGCCATCTACGTGCTAGAATTGAAAATATATACGATTTCTCCAATGAAAGTGAAATCCTATTATAATAATTACTTTAACTCCTTTTGATAAAAATAAATGAACAAACAACCTGGAAATTTCTAGAAAACTAAATATATTTCATCTTAAAGGGTAATTAATTTGCATAAATATGTATTTCGTTGTAATTTATCTAGATATTTCTATTTCGTTTCTAACTGAGCTTCGATGTTTATTTTGTCATTTGTTACTATTTCTTAAAATTACTTTAATATCAAGTTGAATATGATTTTTATCTTAGAAATGCTTATTATAAAAGTTATCTTAAATCTTTACATTAGCTTGAATAAAATTTTCCGTAGTATGATATCCCCGAAATAAAAATTAAAGAAATTATTAATCAAATGAAAGATTAATATGTAACTGTTCATAAATTTATATTCAGACGTCATAAATAAATATTTCTTTCCTGTGGTTTAGTTTGATGGATTTATGTTTATCATAAATGGTTTACATTGTTCGTCTGTTAAAGAAATATTTTTACAAAAATTTTAGTGCTGCCATCTAGTATTGATATTTCAAAATGATCAGAATCTGAATGAACAAATCAGGGGGGTTAAATTGCTAGGACAGCTGTTTCGGAACTTTATTGTTAAGGAACCCAATTGAAATATTAAAAAAATTAGGACTAACCTTCTATGTATGTATAATGAAGCTTTTGTGTAATCTATCATCAAAAAGACGAGCTTTCATAAAAGCTCTCCTTTTATAAACGAAAATAATTTTACACGCGTCAGAAACTTAAGCAAAACATATATACTACATCGAATATTCAAAATGCGTATAAACAAATTAATAAAAATGTGATATAAATAGATAACAGAATCTTTTTACAATGCAGGGAGAAAAGAAATTAATGCGTCTAAAGTACATTTAAAAGCCCATGCAATTTATAACATGTAATGTTTGTTATATTTTTACATCATATAAAATTATTGATATATTTATGGAAACCTAATAGATCATGGTGCTCGCCCGCTGTGGTAGCCTGTGTGTTAGAAGATTTATTAAATTTTATGATTTAATTTAGTAGCATCTAAATATTTACACTAATTTTATATTCAGTACTTCCCAGCCAGTCTTCTACACGTTTAGTGCTGCCATCTATTGTCAATTAGCTGACTGTTTCATTCTTGCCTTTCATACAATATTTCATAGGTGATAGTTTGATACTTTAGCACACTGTAAAAAATAAATGAATAAATAAATAAAATAAAAACTAAAAATTCTAAAAAACGAAATGAGAATTCTTTCATTTTTTATCATAATTTTTCTTTTTAGTCAATCATCTTTTCTTCCTTCTTCCTTCAATGTAAGACGGTTAAATGTTATTTAAGCTTTGTAAACTGAACAGTCGGTTAAAATATCTCAGAATTCTCTGACATTTTACAGCTATTTTAGAAATTGAAGTGAATAAAATACATGAAAAATCATAAAGTGACAATTTGTATCGGGATTTTTATGGAAGTTTCTAATTCTAACCGTAATTCCGTAATTACCGAAACGGAATTTCGGTTGTCACGTTGAGATCACGAGAGATGTGCACTTCGAGATCAAAATAAATATTTGATACCCTCCAAAAAACTATGTCCCTTACCCCCCTAAGAAATTTTTAAATGGCGGCGATGTTTGGAAATTTTATCGAATTTTGAAAATTTGGACCCAAGTCGTATCTCAGTGTCTCTGACCATATTATAATTTTAGACCAAAACTTCTAACTTTCATATGAAAAAAATTGTAAGTAATTCATTATTAGCACAGAATGATTTTATAATTATACGAAAATTAAAAAATGTTTTAGATATATATAAACTTTTATAACGACTTATGTAAATGACACATCAGCTATTTTATTCTCTAGTTTTATTGTACAACTTTCTTAGACAGCGTTCGAAACACTTTAACTGTATTAAAGAAAAAAAAATCTATCACTGTTAAGTTTGCAGATTTGAAAGAACACGAGGAAAGCATTTTCAAATTTTAGTCATATATGCATTGCTTATAATGTCAGCTAATGTCTTGAGTTAGTGATACTGATAATTAGTGATAGTGGAAAATTGTAAAGAATTGTTTAAGAAATATAAATCTTTGGAACTACTTGATTATACCTTCGACCAATTTCGCCAAACTATTCGCCAAATTATACAAATGGAAGAATGTTGCTATTCTAAAATTTTAAGACAGGAAAATCAATGAATTTAAATTTAAAAAAAAATCACTAAAGAATAAGGTTAGTTTAATTGTAACGTTCGCTTATGACGCAGTGACATACCAAATATAAAATTTAATTTATTTAGATAATTTCGTTCAAAAGAATACTAATAGTTAGTGTATTTAAATGCAGAATTATTAAATTAAACCATAAACAGACAGATATTTTTATGATATTGTATTTGTGAATAAAATGTAAGTATTTTAAATCGAATTTATTAAGGGACACAATAAATATCAATGATGGTGGAAAATTGTAAGGAACCTAATGCGCTTTATTTAGTCAATAAACTTAGACGGATATAACTATAAAATGTATGTAAACATTAGATATAAGCTTAAAGAAAAAAAAATGCAAATTTACAGAAAATTTTAAATAACGAAAGAACAAATAAATTAGTAAAATATTAATAAAAATACAAATAAAACGTTGAATTAAAAAACTCCTTTTAACTCGATGACGTAACAAGCGCGTGTAACATGTTTAATGTCAAGTAATGAAGTAGAAAGCATTAAATATCAGTGTCTTATTTGAGCCAATACAGGTCAAATAGATGATTATTTTTGAAATTTTTCGAAAGAAAAAAAGGGATTTTAGGCATATTGGTAGTTTCGGTCAGTTTTCGGTCCCGGTCAAGTATTTAGCTGTATTTTCGTCGGCAAGAAATGTATGAAACAAAACCTAATATTTTCGGCAAGCGTTCCTTTGACTGTTCACTAGGATTGTAAAATTTTAGAAGACATTTCAGGATCTGAAACTGTAGAGAGATTACCCATTATTGTTTCAGGTAAAGGTCCTGAACATTTAACTAGCTGTTCACAAACTTCAATCAGGAACAGGTGAGGCAATATAGTTTCTGCTGTTAACAAAACTTTGGAGTTGTGGGGATTACAAGCAAGTAAAATGTTTGTCTTTTGATATAACCTTTGTCAGTACCCGATTATCAGGAAAAGCTTGTGCTCTTCTGGATTAGAATATGAACAAAGAAATGATTTGACTTGCCATCATCACATCCTTGAAATTATGGTTGAGAAAGTTGTTGTTAAGTCTCTCGGAGTTTCAAGCGGACCAGACATACTGATATTCAAACGATTTAAAATTTCGTGGATGTCTATCGATTATCGCATATTTTAGACTCCCATAACTGACAATTTAATCAATGAAAAAAATAACGCATAATGCGTCAGAAATTACAGAATTTGCTCAATCATCTTAATGATTTTTAACCAAGGGACGATTACAAGAAACTGACAGAGCTTGCCATCATTTTCTTATGAGGAATACCCGAAAGAGGTGTTTACATTAGAGTCCCAGGAAGATTGCATCGGGTTCCAGGGATGGTAAAGGCCATATACTCGCTCAAGATTTATTTATTTAGAGATCCGTTTAAACTCTCTAAGCAGGAAGAATCTGGAGTTCGTCAAGTTTGCTCGTTTGTGGTGCAAATCTACATTCACAGCTGGTATCAGGCCCAATGATTTATTGCTCCTGAAGAACTTGAAAAAAAAAAAAAAAACGAAAATGGTTTTGAAATCATTTCTTTGTGCTTTGAAGAAGTTCCTAGGATATTTCTGTACTTCACAGAAGAACTGGTTGCTTTTGCATTTTTCGATGATAATGTCTTTTTTGAAAGTATAAGAAAAATTGTGCATGTTTTGAAAAATGAAGAAAAATATGAACCCTTGAAACGTACACGTGCTGATCCTGATGTCATTCTCCAAAATGACTTACAAGATTTTCTAAGCAACACTCTGAGGTTTTTTTTTTTTTTAATTATGGATTTATCTCCAGACTTTTTTTTATACAGATGTGACTAATTGGAATGAAAATGAATCCTATAAGACATGTGAAGTACTAGTGACTTCACTCAAAGTTGTTAATGATGTAGCCGAAAGTGGGATAGCACTCATGGAGGAATACAATAAACTTCATACAAAAGATAACGAACAAAAACAGAACTTCGAGGATGTGATGATGGCAATCCAAATCTTTTCTTTGTTCATATTCTGTTCTAAAAGAGCGCAAGCTTCTCTTGATAATCCGGTATTAACAAAGGATATATCAAAACTCTCGGTACTCCACACGACTCCAATATTTCGTTAACAGCAGAAGCTATTGCCTCACCTGTTCCTGATTGTAGTTTTGGAACAAGTAACTGGTCAATACCTTTACCTGAAACGATAATGGCTAATCTGTCTACAGCTTCAGATCCTGAAATATCTTCTAAAATTTTGCAATCCCAGTGAGCAGTCAAAGGAACGCTTGCCGAAAACTCTTTTTTTTAAGTTTTGGACTCTACTTTTGATACGAATATGTCCATTTAGTATGACATTTTGAGAATATCAAAAAATCAAATTTCATAATTTATAAACATTATCTCATAATTTTTTATGCATTTTAGCTATTTAAAATTAAAAAATTACGGAGAACTATTTTTCAAGGCGGAATGTTATATTCTCTATCTTTCACAATGCAGCCAAGTTGAGGTGAAATAGAGAGTGTAGAGGTGACATACTCCTGTCTGTGTATGGACAATAGACTGCTTAAATATGTTGAAACTTGAAACAAATGACAGACTCTTTACAGCCTAATATCATACCATGATTCAGTTTGGCAATCACTATTGATTTGTATTAATAATATATTATTAGATTACAAAATATGACATTTAATTTTTTTTAAATATTCAATCCTTGGTAGCGACTCTTAAAAAATGCTTTAAAATTTTGAAATTTTTATGGAAGTCTTTATTTTATACATAGAACAAAATAGGAGGGTGCCCCATAGAAAATTTAAAAGTTAATTTTTTAAGGACCACTCTAATATGTATATATATATATATTGAACTCACGATATTTTTTATCCTAAGGTCATGTTTGATGAGTATTAGATATTGCATTATTATTTTTTTATTGTAAATATAAAAATAAATAACTTATTTAAGAAATATAAATCTTTGGTATTACTTGATTATCCCGTCGACCAATTTCGCCAAACTATCCGTCAAATTATACAAATGGAAGAATTCTGCTATTCTAAAATTTTAAGACAAGAAAATTAATGAATATAAATTTAAAAAAATCACTAAAGAGTAAGGTTAGCTTAATTATAATGTTCATTTATGACATACCGAATATAAAATTTAATTTATTTAGATAATTTCGTTCAAAAGAATACTGATAGTTTGTGTATTTAAATACAGAATTATTAAATTAAACAATAAACAGACAGATATTTTTATGATATTGTATTTGTGAATAAAATGTAAGTATTTTAAATGTAATAATCGAATTTATTAAGGGACACAATAAATATCAATGATAGTGGAAAATTGTAAGGAACCTAATGCGCTTTATTTATTCAATAAACTTAGATGGATATAACTATAAAATGTATGTAAACATTAGATATAAGCTTAAAGGGGAAAAATTTACACAAAAATTTAAATGACGAAAGAACAAATAAATTAGTAAAATATTAATAAAAATACAAATAAAACGTTGAATTAAAAAACTCTTTTTAATTCGATGGCGTAACAAGCACGTGTAACATGTTTAATGTCAAGTGCATGTGAAATTTACGACCATCCATTATTGGCATTTAATCTTACAGTTTGGCGACAGCTTTTTGGTCTACGGGATAATCAAGTAGTACCAAATCTTTTTTTATACTATTTTCTTTTAAAACTGTACATTCATTTTTGATTCATTTAGAAAACGTGAATCAAATGCAGAGGGATACTTTAAAAAGAGAACGGCGGGATGATGTCATAAACAGAGATTTTCATTCATAAAACAAGAAAATCTAGTTAGATGTACCAATCCCAAAACTTTCTTCTATCTCATGTCAATATTTCATTTTAATTAGTTTTATTAGTATTTTTATTAGAATTATGCGTTTCTTCATACACTTTTCGATGGTACAATATTGAAAATTGCACAAAAATCGCTATTATAGCGCCCCCTACCGGCGGATATTTTTCCAAATTCACGGAGGACTTTCTTGCCATCGCCAAAAACATACACAAAAAATTTGGTTCAATTCTATGCATAACTTCATACACTTTTCGATGGGACAATTATCAAAATGCACAAAAATTGCTATTACAGCGCTCCCTACCGATGGATTTTTTCCAAATTAATGGAGGACCTGCTTGCTATAGCCGAAGACTTAAAAAAAAATTGGTTCAATTCTATGCATAACTTCATACAATTTTTGATGGTACAATGGCGACACACGGACATACGGACACACGGACAGACAGACATTTTGTATAAACATTTTTTTTTTAATCTCTGACCCCCTAAAACGTGTAAATCCGTCGAAAACCGGAAGTCGAAAAAAATTTCGATTACAATACTTCCTTCTGTTGAAGATAGAAGAAAGTAAAAATTGCTATGTTCGCGTCAAAATGAAGTAATTTTATAATTGTATGAGTTTGTTTAACAAAGTTTTCTTTCATCATGAATTATCTGACACTAGTTTTTGGTGTATTTTTACTTTTGTTTTAATTAGCTAAAATAAACTTCTCTGTTCTATGGAAGAAGCAGGATATAACGAAGAAAAAACCAGGAAATTTTAAGTATACATTAAAATAAAGATATTTGAAGTTATAAAGATAAATACAGAAAAGTATGCAATTGGACAATCATTTTACCTTTCGTTATTATTTTAACATTGAAATGCTCTTCTTAATTATTTATTTATTCATTTATTTACTTATTTTGGAATCTTTCCAATTCTTTTCCAAATAAAATAAACGTAACTACAAAATTTATTTAATAAAATTTATCTTATTTCTGTTTAGTACTTATTAGATTTCTTTAAATTATTATATCTGGAACAAAAATATGATCATTTGACTTGAAAATAAAAAAAAAAGGTTTTCAAAATGTTTGTGTAACACATTTATCTTCTTACAATACATAGTGTGTACTAAGAGCAATTTTTCTACTGCAATTATATTTAGCGAGATTAATTTTGTTTATCATTTTTTTATGATTCTTAAAACTTAGAAATATTTTAATTTATTTTTGATAAGCATAAGATATGGCATTATACATTATAGTATAGGTTGTTCTCATCATATTGTGTGTTTATGCTTCATGACTCTTTTCACATCTGTTAAATGACTATAGTAATGAAAATCTTAACATAATTTTAAATAAATTTGAAATTTTTACTTTCGCACAAAAATTCCTTTCAAAACGTCGAATTTGACACTATTTTCTGAAAGATCTTTTGCGTTTGCGAAAAAACAATTCGATTATATAGATTCTGAACAACAACACCTGCTAGTTTCATGCATTTCCGAACAAAAATAAATTAAAACTTATGTCACAAAGTTGCCCTTTTGTATTTGAGGATACCCTTAATAAGGTTGAGTGACAAAGTAATACGCACTACTGTCAATTGGGCACGAAATAGATAAAGAAAATAATTAAACAAGCAAAGGAAATGTCTGAAATTGGAAGTCTCTCTTACACTTAAGGTCTCTGGAAAGTGTGGATTATATTGTGTAAATGAAAATGTGGGTGAATTATTCGAGATTCGTTGATATAAGTAAGGGTACTATGAAAAGAAAATAATAAGAAGACCAGGGAACCATCGAACCAAAACATTCATCCCTAAATACCCTGTAAGAAACATAATATTCAGATCTTTTCTTTTTTTATGCTCCGTGTATTACTTCCCTATGGTCCCTGCACAAGGTGCTTTGACATCAACGGGTACAGAAATAAAATTATAAAGTCCGGGATCGCTACTATTATGTCTTTAAAGAAATATTTCACATTCTTGATCTCAAAAAGATTTTTTTTGCATGGATTGGGGAAATGTTTAATTACGAAATCAATCATTATAAAAGAGAAAATATGTTTCATTATTCGAGATTCGTTGATATAATTAAGAATACTACGGAAAGATAATAATATGCAGACCAGGAGACCATCGAACCAGAAATGTCTTCCCTACATAACTAGTAAGAAACATAATACAGTAGACTCCTAGAAATCCGCACAGCTTGGGACTAAAAGTTGTGCGGATTTTAGAATTTCGCGGATTTTTGCTCATTGCTTTGTTTACATTTTTAAAACAGTAATTTGAATGTAATAATCCAATCAAAATTATAATGAATGCTTGCAATATAGTAAAATATTAAAATAATTAAGTAAAGCAATAAACTAAAATAATAAAAAGTACAATAATTTAAAAGATGATTAAATTATTAAAAGTAAGGTCAAGTAAACAACTAATAATGTGTAATTAAATATGTATAACAAAGATAAGATACATTTTCCTGGAGTTATTTAATGAAACTTTCCTCAAAAAGGTACTCTATTAAATCATATCAAAATCATAAAGTATGTAAGTTTTATTTCAGGTTTAGCCAGTCTTAATGCCCAAAAAAGCTTGGTTAATTCATAAATATATTGGCTAAAAGATTGTGATTGCCAGTAATATCAACAATATCTTGATTTTTTTTTTCAGGAATAAATTGTACTTCCTTCATAAAAAACCACTAGTTTAGTCATATTATAAAGAATTACACATTAAAATACATAAAGAATGATATAAAACTAAAATAAAATCTGTAAATTTGCCTCTACATCTGAACCGAAAGTTTCATTGTTTATACTTCTGCGATGATGTGCGGATTTTAGGGTTGCGTATTTCATGGGTTCTACTGTATTCAGATCTTTTTTTTATGCTCCGTGTATTACTTCCTCATAGTCCCTGCACAAGTAATATACTTTGACACCAACGGGTACAAAAATAAAATTATAAACTCCGTGGTCTCTACTATTATGTTCTTTAAGGAAGATTTCACATTCTTGATCTTGAAAATAATTTTTTACATGGATTGGTGAAATGTTTAATTACGAAACCAGTCATTATAAAAGAGAAAATTTCTTTTATTATACGAGATTCTTTGAGCACAGTACGCGAGAATAATAAAATGAAGACCAGGAGACTATTGAACCAAGAAATTCATCTCTAGATTGTCGTTCATTATTTTTTTTTAAATATATGCATTACTTCATAAAGGAGTATAACAAAGTATTTCTCACTTATAATTTCTTTAAAATTTTGTATTTATTATGCATTATTTCATATAATAGCATAACAAAGTATTTCTCCTTTATAATTTCTTAAAAATTTGTATTTCTTATGCATTATTTCATAGAAAAGAATAAAAAAGTATTTCTCACTTATAATTTCTTAAAAAATTGTATTTCTTATGCATTATTTCATAGAACAGTATAAAAAAGTATTTCTCATTTATAATTTCTAAAAAATTGTATTTCTTATATTTCATAGAACAACATAAAAAAGTATTTGTCAGTTATAATTTTTTTTTTTTTTTTTTTTTTTTTTTTTTGTATTTCTTATACATTATTTTATAAAACAGCATAACAAAGAGTTTCTCATTTATAATTTCTTTAAAAACTGTATTTCTTACTTTAAACTGAAATATTTGTTGTTCGTTACTTCTTTAAAAAACATGCCTTATTTCATAAAAGAGCATAACAAAGTATTTCTCATTTAGAACTTCTTTTAAAAATTATATTTCTTATTCATTATTTCATAAAAAGGTGCAAAGAAATATTTGTTCTACATTATTCGTCAAAATAAATATTTATTATGCATTATTTCATAGAAGAGTATGGAGAAATACATCATTTATTATTTCCTTTAAAAGTTATTTATTTTGCCTTTATGCATTATTTCAGTACAAAGCGCAATCTAATACTTAAAATTTAATTTTTTCGTAACAGAATTTTACTGACCGTTTTAATAATATTTATAAAAAAAACATGCTTATCTATTAATTAAATAAGCATGAATTAATTAAAAACTTACTTTTTTATATAATATAATCTTATATTAGTGTATATGATGTTTATAATACATTATTTCATAAAAGAGTATATGTTTTATTTCCCAATCGAATTTTGCGAGTTACTTTAACATCATTTCAAAAAAAGGTGCTCAAATATTAATCAAATAAGCATCAGATCATTTAAAACTTACTCTTGTTATTTCCTATGGTGAAAGGTTGTTCGTCTTCCCTCCTCCACTTTATGACAGGTGGGGGATTGCCAGTAGCTTTACAAGACAGCGTAACGTTCGAATTTTCCATGACAGTCACGTTCCGATTCATCATGTTCGTCACGAACTCTGGCGGTTCTATGAAAAAAAAAAGATATTAGCACAAATGGATTGGGCTGGCACGTAAGGTCACTAACAAAGTGATCCTGAAAGGAACAATTTCATTACTGGTCAGAATTATTAAAACTGCTTTTGAAATATTTATGACAAGCTATCGAGTTGATCCTAATAATCAGAATACATCTCGAAAGGCTAACACAATTGTCATATTTATACAGGGTGGCCACTAAAGAGTGCTAGTATAGGGAAATTCCATCGTAACTGAGGTAACATTTGATCATCGAATTTTGTTTACTATGTAGAAAATTTACTTATAAAGCTAGAACACATTTTTATAATGTAAAATATTTCTTACTAAGGACTTAATGCTCAAATACCTGCAGATTATTTCAATCTCTCTTTTAGTCCCAAAAATTGCAATTCAAAATTCTGTAACTGACGTAACATAATATATACTACCATTTTATCTGCCTTCACTGAAGTGTAAAAATTTTGCAAAACTATCCCGTTAAAAAAAGCGATTTAATGTTCTCAACAACACTAAGTAATGCCAAATTATAACAGTAACTTCTTTAATTAATTTCTGAATAATAAAAAAGAAATAAATGGCATTTACACGTGTAACTGAGGTAACTTTTATTGTGTAACTGACGTAACATTATGACTTTACCAAGACAATAATGGTACTTTTCTTAGTTTGTAAACAGTAATTTACAATGCCTTTTTATTAGGATTTTATTGTAGAATATAAAAATATCAAGTTTTTCAATCATACCTTTAAGTTAAGTATATTATAAATTTTATCCTCCCATCCTAAAATAATAATTTTCTGCGGAATTGCCCTATAATAAAATGGCTATGTCCTACGCAATGACAACGCCAAAAACATCACATAGTGGCATTAGTGTCAGAATGGCACAAGATACAAGAAAAAGTCATTTTTAAAGTTGTAGAATGTGTTTGATCTAGTATAAAATGACGTCTTAATGTAAAAAACAACTTTAATGAAGTCCTCAAATGCAATTTTTATATCACTCTCACCAGCCTAAATAAGCCACTGATTGCACGAGCACATTATAGTATTATAAGACAGACGCATATTTACTAATAACTAAATCCAAAACAGATAAGAAAAGTACAGATTAATTTAATAAGATAATTAAGTAAACATTTGATAATTTAAAAATTTACTCTGTTATTGTACTAGGTTGAGCAAAACGTTCTGGGAAATTTGTGAAAGTTGCGCTGTTATGCGCAAACTAACTACAAAAGCATCAAGGACTATTCTTCAAAGTAGAGACCATCATAGTTCATGACTGTCTGCCATCGTTCTGCCAGATTCCGTATTTGCTGGAAGTACCATGGCGGCTCCTTGGAATCGAAAAACTCTCGGCATGCTTCTTCAACTTCATTAAAGGATTCAAATCGACGTCCCTTGAAAAAGTTTTGCATTGATCGAAAGAGACCACAATCGGATGGAGCCCCATCTAGACTGTACACTAGTACTCCTATATACGATACAAATTCTGGTAACTATCAGATAAAAAATTTCCCAGAACTTTTTGCTCAACCTAATATAGGGTAATTCCGGGATTTATGACGCACATTTTTTTTAAGTTGTGTATAAAGTCCCATGATAAACATAAAATGAAAAAAATCATGCTGTGCTATTTAATGTTAAATATACAACGCGTGTACTGCGGAAAAAAAAATTCAAAACAAATTATTAATATTTTTTAACAATTTTTTCTAAAACATTACACTGCGGCGCGTCACCCGTACATTCAGGCTGAGACGCTGCACTTGTGCGGTAGTTATGCCGCGCTTGTAATAAGAACAGAATGAAATTATAAATAAAAATATTTTTAAAAAATATTCATATCTGGACTATAATTAACGATGTAGTAACAAAATGAAACTACATGAGTACAATGAAACGTATCAGTAGATTCAAATTAATAATTGTTGCCTACTTTCACTATTAAATTTATCGATGTGTTTTTTTACATTAAATTTTAATTGTTATTTCAGCACCACGTAATATCAATGTAATAGAAAGT
The DNA here is from genome assembly GCA_963932465.1 of Maratus speciosus. Taxonomy (NCBI): domain Eukaryota; kingdom Metazoa; phylum Arthropoda; class Arachnida; order Araneae; family Salticidae; genus Maratus; species Maratus speciosus. The sequence goes on along the minus strand of OZ010790.1, from coordinate 522,035,720 downwards.
GAAAAAAAATGTAAAATTGTGTTTACATAATTTATTTGTTAACCCAATCGGAAACGGTGGCTTTTACACAAATTTTATTCGGTTGGTACCACTTTTTTAAAAGAAGCTACCTTTACTTAAATAATTTTAAAAATGCTCTAATTAAACAAAGCAAATATTACTTTTCTTTTCTACTGGTGCCAGAAACAAATGTTGTAAGCTCTTTATGAAGGTGCTTATATGCACCTATGGTCCAGAATGGGTTAAGAGACCTGCTTTTTCGACAACAATCTACAGAAAAAGTGTCGAAAAAGTACAGTCTTCACGTAACTACATTTAAACACATGATGCAACGAAGCCAATTACACATCCTCTGTTTTGGAGTAGTTTTCTAAACATTCCTTGCAAAGAACGTCTGCGTTACGCGTAATCCAATTTTTCATTATTGAGTTCACTTGCATTTTTCTTGCCGTTCTTACTTTTTATTTTCCCCTTTTTCTCCTTTGGTTTTAGAAAACTTTATAACATGCCTAACATGGTTAGTCTGTGCAAAAAGAAAAGGAAAAGTTAATAACACTTAATCAAAAAGAAACTGCGGCATATATACCGGAATAGAAATGCGGCAAGCATCCCATTATGCTTGGTGCCATCACAGTTACCTGCCATCGCTAAGAGGAATGGCGTAACCATACACACAGTACTCTATACAAACGCTACACTTAGTTTTGACCTCGAAATCATGCTTGCATTTAGTAATTAGTGTATGAAAAATATTTAAACATAACGTACTTAAAAGTTTGGACAGTGAAATCATGCACTTTCGTCAAATTAAGGATTGTGCTTCTGCAAGTAAACATCGAAATGGCATTCACGCTATACACTGGTTAAAATAATCTCATTGCGCACCTATACTGTGCGTTTGACGACCATTTATCAATAATTATAAGAAATACGAGGGGTGCGGCATCTATCCCGTATGCGGCGACTCTCCCAGAGTTACCCTATAGCGTTATATCAGTGTATTATCTGACAAAATATTTCTAAAATATATAGTTATATTTTAAATGTTAAAATCTTATTTACAACTCGTCAGCTTCACTTAGATTTTAACGTTTAAAATGTAAAATTAATTATATAATTTAGAAACATTTTACCAAATAAAAAAACAAGGAACATCCTCCAAGACGAACAAATACATAAAAATGAAGATAAACATTTTAATTGAAGGGAAATTTGAAAAATATGGGCACATTCAGTAGGCTAGAGAATGGAATTTGCGGTCTGACTGACCACTGATGATCTGTAATGAGTATGATCATCCAGCATGAGTGATAATCTTAACTATGATCACGAGGACCACCATCGAGAGGAAAACACGATGCATTCCGTTTGTGTTCCGATGGTGATCACATAAAAAGGACCCATTTTATAAGAGTAAACTTAACTTGATTTCAATAGGATAAAGTGTCCATATTTCGTCCCCTCTCCTAATTTCATCATTCTTAACTTCTCCGCTTCTGCGAAAGTGGTGCCACATATGACGCAGGGTACAGGAGACGGGATGTAAAAGGAGTCAGTGTTGAAAGTTTCGTTCGCCAAGATGCATTCATACATTAAAGACTGCGAATTTCCTATTTTTAGAAGCCCTGAGTTCTTATTACGTCATTTGTAGAACGATATTTACTGTACTGTAAGTATTTATTTCTTATTCATTGCATGTATTTTACGTTGGTAAGATGCTGACAGTAGCATACAGTGCGTTTTAGGACGCTCAGTTCATCTTACGGGAACTGAAGCTCCCTCATATTAGAAAGCAGCGTGGTCTCAATTTCGTGCCCCTTGCAATTCATATTTTCGTCCCGGGGACGAAATTAGGAATGCTTTTCCATGACTTTTTTTTCAATTTTTTCATCGTGTTTGGTTGGCTAATGTTTCGTTATGTTATTCTTCCACTGACAATTAGTACACTTCTTTGTGCCTTACTTTAATGTAAATTAAATTACTTACTCATTTAGAAATAAATTTTCATTTAGTTATAATTTAAGCCTCGGCGTATTGGATTTTTTAGGTGGACGAAATTGGATTTTTTTTTCCTTTGCATTTTTTAGATACTTTTGAAAAAACAATTTATCGCATTGTTAATTATTTTATTTTTTTTGGTACGATATTTGCCTATGTGCGTGGGAAGTTAGTTCTATGTAAAATCCAAATTTGGTAGATTTTCACTGGCAATTACAACTTCCAAGGGCCTAAAAGTGACTGGGGGACGGGAATAGGGCACCTTACCCTACAGAAATAATCTGTACCTTGCTTGCATGTATTATTTTTAATTGTAAATATGCATCTTCTTTATAATGCCAAAATTCTGGAAGCGATTAGTGACACATTTACGCCGGTGTTTGGATATCGAAAAACGCACAATCAGGGTTTCTAATAACGTTATCTTTACGTTTAAGACATCATTTCTAACTCCGTAATTTGTCTCGAGGGGGCGCTGTCAGCATCTCATCTAGTGAACCTGTAACTTCAAAATAAACATTTCGGAATCTGTAAATCAGCATTAAAATCGAAAAAAATATGAAAATGTTATGGATGGTGTGGATTTAAAAAATTATATTTTCGTCCTCTGTTAAGTCTATGATAGCGGTGCAATCGATAGCCCGGTGTGGTCAAATGATCTTTGGACGAATCAGAACTTATTTTTACTCTTGTCGCTTCTCTCAGTTACAGGAACTCTATTTCATCGTTTAGTACATAGTCACTTTACTATACTCAGACTGTGATTCTTTTTACTATATTCACACCATGCATGATTATAGGTGTCACCGTTCTGTTGTTAATAGGGGTGTATATGACTGTAAAGGCACCCTATATACCGGGTGTCCCAAAAATGACTGATGAATTTTAAAATTCAATAACTTGCAAACGGTGACAGACATTAAAAAAATTCTTGCAGGAGTGTTAGTATGATATCAGGAGTTTTTTTTACAGTGATTTTTGATTTTAGTTCGTATTTCAAACAATAGATGGCGCTGAGAGCAAGAGGTACTCAGTCCAGACCTGATTTTTGGTACTTCGGGATCCATTCAATGCATTTTATCTCCTTTTTTTCGCATGGAAGAAAAGAGAGGCCGAAAAATTGAGCCTGGATTTAGCGGTTATTGCTTGCAGTGCCATCTATATATGCTAATCGTAACTAAAACTGAGAATCATAGCATAAAAACTCCTGACATTTTGCCTAACACTCCTGAAAGAATTTTTTTAAATATCTGTCACCGTTTGCAAGTTATTGAATTTTAAAATCCATCAGCCATTTTTGGGATTCCCGGTATATGCAATTCTTATAATACTTATTTTGTATGAATTGTATATATTTTAAGTTTCTATATGTATGTTGTTTTATATATGCATATTTTCCGTGGGCGGAGCCTTGAAGAGCTCAAGACAATTGGTAGGACATCCCTCTCTGGCCTGATCCTGCATAATTGCCAAACCTCCTTTTTTTATATAAAAGGGAAAAAATATTTTAACTCAGGAAATTTGTTTAACCTCTTAATTCTCGCTCCCGTCATATTCTCGGGCTGCGTCTTTTACTCAGATTGTTTGATTCCCACCAGTTTTATAAAATAGTGAAATTGGATATATTTTAGTATCAATTTACCTGTCATTAAATAAGGTGAATATCTCTATTTCATAAAAGTGGTGCCAATAAGCAATTTGAATTTTTTAACGGCGATTTAATTCGAGCGTGAAGGGGTTAATTAAAAGTGTCTTGTTTCTATGTGGTAGTCAATTAAAGTGTACTTCATTTCATTCATTAAGGAGGTCCGGGACACATTTAAAAATAATTTTGATTTATTGAGTTAAAATTCTGAATTTTTTTTGTGATGGTTAACCTTATCATTTGTAAACAAAATCACATGATAAAACTTCTCAGAATTTTTTTTTAATTTAAATTGAAAATTTATTAAAAAAGTGGGGTAATTTAAAATCGCTATAACTCGAAATATTATTTATAGAATTTCATTTTTTTTCATTTAAATAAATAAAAATATATAAGTTTAATTTTGATTTAGCATTTTTAAAGATATTAATTTATAAAAAATTAAAAATATTTAACGAAAAAATTTTTAAAAATGTGGTGCAACTATTTAAAAAAAAATCTTTTTTTCAAAAGTAAATATTTTTTTCAAATATGCTAAATCAAAATTAAAGTGAAACAATTAAAAAAGATATGTTACAAGTTTGAACCCTGTATCTTTAACGGTTCTCGAGTTATAAGAATTTAAATACGTGGAATGGTGAAAATACGTATCATGAAGAAAAACGCATTTTTACAAGAAGTCGTTTCCATGGCAGCCAATGCTTGAAAGCTACATTTTGAAAACAAACCAAAACGAAAAAATTAATATCCTTTGTTCTAATACAGCTAGAAAAATGATTTAAATGTCATTTTAAGCAGGAAAAAACAGAGAAATTTTTTATGAAATAAAATGTTTTTGCAAAATTTGAAGATTTTTGTGTCCCGGACCGCCTTAAATTAATTTCTTGTTCGAAGTATGTTTTTTGATTTAAAAAAAAAAAAGCCGGAAGTTAGCATACATGATAACTAATTATAACATATAATGTATGTGTGCAAAATAGCGTTGAGTTCTATCTTTCTGTTACATTCACGTTTCTATTAATCATGTTCGTAGCGAACTCTGGAGGCTCTATGAAAAACAAATTATTACATAAATGAATTAGACTGGCACATTATAGACAGGGACGCGGCAACAGATAATCACCTCATAGGGTCACGGCTGAAATTCCAGTATTAGTTAAAACTCGATTCGCATATTAAAACCCAATTGGTCTGCCAAGTATATCTTGGTGAAAAACACGTGAAAACCCGATTTTAGCGGTTGACTCGTAAGTTTAACATTGCGCTTTTCCTGCACCCGAAGGTATGGGAACGTGGAGGACTGGGAGCTGGAAAACACAATGGTAAACCTACGAGTCAACAGCTGAAATCGAGTTTTCACGTGTTTTTCACCAATATATACTTGGCAGACCGATTGCGTTTTAATATGCGAATCGAGTTTTAACTAATACTGGAATTTCAGCCGTGAACTCGATGAGACGATTTTCTGTGCTGCTGCCTTCCGGTCTATTAGGTCAAAAACAAATTGATTCCCAAAGGAACAATTTTATTATCCTATAGAATTATTAAAATTGCTTTTGAAACATTTATGACAAGCTAACACCTAGATCAGACTACATGTCGAAAACCTTCACATAGTTCTTTATCATACAATATTTATACATTTTCGAAGTTTTTTTTTTTTACATTTTTAACTGTACAAAACATATACTATAATCTATACATTATTAAATAATATAACATAGCTAATGTTTCCGATTTTGAAAATATTAGCTATTTTGTCTTTTGTTTTATATTATATTTAAAATATTATGTTGGAAGAGGATTTTTTTATTTAGTTTCCTTTTATCATAGGATATTTTTACTATGGAAGATTGACCTGTTTAAATGAAAATTTATTCCGTTTTGTTTAACCAAGATTATGGAAATTTCCCTCACTTAGAGATAAAAAGAACCCGTTATTACTTGCATTTTGCTGAAGAAGTGTTTTCACATGCATTGTATATATGAAAATGGAATGTATTGTAAGATTTAAGTATGTTGTAATAATTTTGTAAGTATGTGAGATGTCTGTATGTTACATGAGCTATGCAAGTAAGAATGTATGTGAAGTTGGGAAGTAATTTAAAAAATATATAGATTAACACTTGGACAGTATATAAGGTCACTAACAAACAGATATCGATATCTGAAAAAAAAATTATTACTGGTCAGAATTATTAACCCTTTAATGGGTAATTTTTTATTTTGTTCGGAAAACGCTACATTTGAGTCTATTTTTGTTAATTATCCACTAGAAAACTAGTGAAAAAAATTTATTTATGTTCCTGTTGGACTGTGTCATAATGTCAGTCTTGAGGTACATAATAAAAATTACTCAAAAGATCATAATTTTAAATTATTTACTCATTTTAATGTGTTTACACTGTACAATAACTATTTAACAATATAATAATTTTTATAATGCTCTTAATAGTTTTCAGATACAGTAGAGCGCCGGATATCCGAATAAGTCTAGGCCGACTCTAGTTCGGATAAGCAAAAGTTTGGATAAATGGACAGATAATTTAAAGGGTGCTTCTGAGTATGCTAAAACTTTCACATGTTATCTAAGCTTAGGACTGGCAGCACCAGTTAGTGCTGGCATGTTCATTTTTTTCTTCTTTTTTTACATTTTTATCATTAGTTAATTTGTTTCTCTTTTTATCACTTTCTGAACTCCAGAGATTATTTTGATTGTTGCTTGTTTCAACGAAGACATTATCTTTTCAATGCTGCCATATCTCTAATTCTTCTTAAATACGTTAGTTGAATAGGATCAACGTTCTTCTGCCGCTCGAGCTATTTCATAGCTGCTTCCAAACATTCAAAAGCTTTGTTGTGTGACCGACCTGGGTTATTTTCAGAGCATTCGTTTTCATTTTCTTCAATTTGTTTCTCGTCATGAATCTCATCCACAATCTCATCAACATTTAAAATCTGATATCCAGGGTTATGTATTTCCCTATTTAACAACTCGTTCATTTCATTTTCTTCATAGCTTAGGATTCTTCGCATGTCCTTTATTGCTTTACATTCCTCATTTTCTGATCTACTATCAATGTTTTTTTTTATATTTAAAATTTTATTCCAAGCCAATGGATAATTGGGTGTTCGGTTAAAAAAAATTGGGAAGAAAGAGGCTGTTCAAATAACTGGAAGTTTGGTTAACTGAAGTTCCGATAATCGGCGCTCTACTGTATAATAATGACTACCTGATAAAGATAGAGGGAAAACGCTAGTCGAGCACATTGCAACCTGTAACAACAAAAGATATTATAATCTCTCGTGATAACATATAAGGACAAAAACAGACTTCATGATTTTTAAATGCATGTTACCCTACATGAGTAACACACAATAGTTCACCAAAAGAACCAATAGAAAGCGCCAAATGACAAAAAAGATCATGCAACTCCTGAGTTACACTCTGCATTTAAGGGTTAAAACTGCTTTTGGAAATCTGCAAGCAAAATAAGCAAATTAGAAGTAAAAAAGAATTCATACAGAAAGACTAAAACAGTTGCTTTATCTATTCAAAATATTAGTACACCTTCGGAAACTTTATTTATTTTTTCTTCATCTATTTAAATTTTGTTTTTAAAACAAAAATTAAAAAAAAATTAAATGCATTAGGTTGGCAACTAAGTTCCAGCAGTTTTTTTAAATAGAAGTTTTCTACCGGAATCTATATTTTGTTTTTTGGATAGAGTTAATTTGTGTTAAAATTCAGATCTTAAAATGGAGTGTCGAGTTGGGAAAAGGGAGCATTTTCGGCACCTCCTCCTCTTTGCTTGTAATCAAGGTTGTTGGCCGCAAAAGCTGTACGCAACATTTGTGCTCTGTATGGCCATAGCTGAACGAACCGTTCATGATTGCTATGCCAAGTTCAAAAATGGAAATTTTGACAACAACGACGCACCTCGTTCTGGCCGTCCAGTTGAGTTCGATGAAGAGCGATTAAACCAACTTTTGCACGAAAATTCGCATCAAACGACAAGAGAACTCGCAGAGAAAATGAAATTCTCCCACACTGCTATAGAGAAGCATCTTCACCCAATGGGAAGGTTCAGAAGTGTGGACAACAACAAAAATCAGCGAGCCACAATCTCCGCTGGTTTGCTTGCTCGTCACCGCTCAACTCATGGACGCAAGGGGGTCAGCTAGGTGGGGAGGCCTACCAAATGGCTTAAGCACTCACAAGCCCCACCCAGCGGTTTCCATCTACTACCGCCGTCACCACACACACACACACACAAGAAAAATAAAAAATAAAATAAAATAAAATAAAAATAATAATAATAATAATAATAATAATAATAAATAAAAGGCCCGAAGGGACCTACAGGAAAGCCAATTGAGAATATTAAGATTAAATACAATATAAGTACAATATATACACGATGGAAAGCCCAATTTTTACTGGGCGTTTACGAGAGAAATTTAGATATTTGTAATTAATAAGATCATGAGATAATAGATAATAGGATTTTTAAACTTGTTGGAGCGGCAAAAGCTCTATTACTCTGCAAAGCTGGGCGTTCTGCAAAAATACAATAAAAGCTACGTATATGTATACTAAATTAGAAAGAGATTCATAATTTTAAAAATAATGTAGAATATAAAAAACAGGTAAAATAGTGAATAATTATGATGAATATTATATAATTATATACACACACAAAAGTTCAAAAGTCTATTGTTCTTGCAACAGTTCAATTATAGTTCAATCGTGTTGTTTGTAGCTAAGAGTTTATTTTGAATTGGTGGTATCTGTCTATTTGTTAAGATACGTTCTCATCATCATCTATAAATGGCAAAACATTTTGAATCAAATAATGGTTGTTTTCTAAAACTTTCATACATTCAATTATCTTTTGACAAAATGATGGATTTGACAAGACCACTGAGAACCACTGAGACAAAGAAATTTTTGGAGATTTTCTTATATGGTAATATGATGTAAGGGTACAGTTAAAGATATAATGCAATGATGTAGCTCGCTGACCGCATACACATAATGGAGAAGGAACCCTGTCAAATTTATAAAGATATGATGAAAATGGGCCGTGGTTAGTGGCAAACAGAAAAAAGATTTTTATGCAGCAGGATTCTCTTTTCCGAGACTTTTGGGGCTAAAGCATATGTGTACCGTCCTGTGGTACCAACGAGTCTGCCATTGTTCGTGTAGAGATGATTTTAGAAGCTTCTTCATGTAAGAAGGAGGGTTGGGAAAGAATTTGTATTTGGCATGTGATGTGGCTTTGGTTGCTTCTTTTGCCACAGAATCTGCATGCTCATTCCCCACATTACCCACATGTCCACGGACTCATTTAAAGAAGATCTTTTTTCTTGTTTCTTGGAGTAGTTTGATAATTTGTACTGCGATGAGATTTTTTGAAAAAACATCTTCTATTGCTAAGAGACTTGAGAGACTGTCCGAGTGTATTAATACTTCTTTATGAGGGGAGTTCCTAATCCACAGCACAGCCTCTTCTATGGCCAGGAGTTCTGCCTGAAAAACAGTATTTTCTTTACTTAACTTAGTTTGATCCTCGTGGATTAACTCTCCTCTCTGATACACACAGAAGGCATATGCCGTTTCATCTTCCATCTTGGAACCATCCGTATAAATGTTTATTTCTACATGTGGAGTATTTTCTGGATCTATTTGAAAGAAATATTCTTTAAATGGTTCAACTTGATCTGACTTCAGTTTTGGTTGGTAAAATATTGGTTCTTGATTTCCTGTCGGGATTTCAAGACGTAAGACTCTTCCTGTTGTTGCTATATATTCAAGTTGAAGTGCCAAGGGCGGAATACCTGTTAAAACACAAAGGGCATCCGCCGAAGTTTTTCTGTAGGCACGTGAAACTAATAACAGGCATTGGTATTGTAATGATGAGATCAGACGAAGCCCATGGGCTTTGCTTATCCGGTGAAACCAAGTTGCTGCAGCATACGTGATTTTCTTCTCCAAGATACTATTGTACCCAATCTTCAGAATTAATTTGTTTACCCCTCCATAAGCTGAGGCAAACTTCAATAGGTCTTGCGAAAGTTGTGTAATTTCCTGCCTTTTCTTTCGTAAATGGGGGAGAAACGACAACGTACTATCCAGAACGATACCTAAGTATTCTAAAGTTGGCTCACTTTTTAATGAATGGTTGTCAATTTTGAGTGTTGGAGCTCTTTTCAAAAATTTTGGTCTTCTAAGGTGGAGAACTTTACATTTATTGTAAGATATTTTCATGTTGTGATTTGACATCCACCTACTAATATAATCTAAGATGTCCTTTCCTAATTTTTCTAATTCTCGCCTTGTTTTACCATTTAATATAATTAAAATGTCATCTGCATAAGCTATTATTATGTAACCTAACGATTTTAAATGGCGTAAGAGAGCGTTTAGGAAGATTCTCCATAGGAAGGGCCCAAAGCATGAACCTTGTGGGCACCCCTTCCTAAACCAAGGAATTTCTTGTGCTAGCCAATTTGGTTTCGCTCCTCTGTGAGATAAAAAGGATTTCAGGATATTAACATATGGCTCCTCCAACCCCAAAAATTCCAGTTCTTGGATTGTTGCGTCCCAAGGTAAGTTGTCAAAAGCATTTTGGATGTCTAATGATATTAATGAAATGTAGTTGTTTTCTTGTTGAAGTAAGTCAATTGTTGAGAGAACTTCTTGTATCGCTGATTCAGCCGATTTACCCTCTAAGAATCCGTGTTGAGAACTCTGTAGAACTGTCGAATTTCGAAAATGATAATTTATTCGTTTTAATAATAATTTTTCAAAAATTTTCCCCAGAATTGGGAGTAGAGTTATTGGTCTGTATGACTGAGCAGTTTGTGGGTCCTTACCTGCCTTTAGAAAAAAGACTAGTTCTCCAATTTTCCAACTTTTTGGGAAGTAATTTAAGTTTAATAGAGTATTGTAAAGATTCAGTAATAGAGATGAATGTGAGTGGTAAATATTTCGTACAATCAGATGGTCAACATTATCAGGACCTGGTGCTTTATTCCGATTGAACGAGAAGATGGCAGCTTTTAGTTCTTGGAGTATAAATGGATTAACTGGCTGGGTTGAGCGCGGATGAATTTGATGCGGTTGCAAGTCCGAAGGACCAGATATTGAATTGGCAATTTCTGCATAAAAAGATTGTCTTGAGTGGGTTGCTGTAGTGGAATCAGAAAGAGCGTAGACTTCCTGTCTGTAAAAATCTCTAAATGCCGTCTTTTTTAGTTTCCCAAAGGGGTCTTTGGTATTTGAGCAAACTCATGGACGCAAGCAACGATTTCTTTACCGAATCGTTACTGGCGACGAAAAATGGTGCCTGCACATCAATATGAAGCAGCGCAAGGAATGCCTTAGCCCCGGTAAATTACCAACACCGTGCGTGAAACAAGATCTTCATCCACGTAAAACGATGTTGTGTGTATGGTGGGACTGGGAAGGGATTATCCATTACGAATTGCTTGAAGGGAACCAAACGGTTAACGTAGAACTCTGTGTTCAACAGATGGAACGATTCAACACGACTATTCAAGAGAAAAGACCTAATCGCAACATGGAGTCCTTTTGCTGCCCGCCCTCATATCGCCAATATGACCAAGGAAGTCAATACAACGCATAATTGGGAATTGCTACCACACCCGCCGTACTATCCCGATTTGGCACGAACAGACTTCCACCTTTTTCTTGCAAATCCTATGAGCGGAGTTTCGTTCAATACTAATGCAGAATTGAGAGTTTGTTTGGATGAATTTTTCGAGTCGAAACTGGGGGATTTCTACCAACGAGGTATTGAAAATCTTGTTGAACGTTGGGAAGAAGTTACAAACAACAAGGAAGAATACATTGTTGATTAATTAGTTGTTAAAATTTATTGAAAAATAAGCTTTTAAAAAATTTAAAAAAAGGGCGAGAACTTAGTTACCGACCCAGTTGGCATTCCATTGTTGAAATTTCATTTTAACCTTTTCGACTCGGGAGTCTCTTATACAAATTTTATACGGCTGACACCACTTTTAAAAAAGAAGTTTCCATCAAGTACACAATTTCAAAAATGCTCTAATTGAATAAGGCAAATTTTATTTTCCTTTATCACTGGTGCTAATATCAAATTTTGCAAAGAAAGATGATGTCTAGTCAGGCTGGACATACGAGTGAAAAGAGTTAATGATCTGAAATTTAGCATAAATTAACTCGACCAAAAAACAAAATACAGATTACGACAGGAAAAATGCATTTTTAAAAACGGCGGGAACGTAGTTGCCAATCCAGTTGGCTTTCTATAGTTGACATTCCATTTTAATGATATGAAATTTAATATAAATTAACCAGATCAAAAAAACATAATATAGAATCCTGTATCAAAAATGTATGTAGAAAAACGGCGGGAATTCACTTGCCAACCCACTCTGAATTCTATAGTTGGCATTACATTTTAATGATCTGAAATGTAACATAAATTAACTCCATCAAAAAAAACAGAATATAGATTCTGGTAGAAAAAGTGATTTAAACAAACTGCTTGAACTTAGTTGCCAACCCAATAGAATAAAGTGATAGATACCAAAGGGATGAATAATAGTACCTATGCCCACTGATTTTAATGGGCCAGTTTGGGGATCTCTGAAATTCTCTAATTCTAATGGAGCTTTAAAACGTAAAACTTAATCATAGAACAACAATTTAAAGGTAGGAGAAAAGTCAAAATTTAAACTTCGAAATCATCTCAGTTAGGCAGTTTTTAGTAGTTTTAGGCAGCTTTAGGCTTTTAATAGCAAGGCTGGAGAATAAAACGCCACCTTTTTGAAAAATAATAATGAGTTTGAACATTCTGTCCCACTTTATGTAGCCCTCACCCCCCCCCCCCCCAAAAAAAAAAAAATGTTATTATGTAGGGGAGACTAGGGACGTTTGACGATACGGGAGGCTTAACCCATCCATCAGTTTTCATATTTAAAAAAATTTCAGAGTCCAAGGCTCAAATAACAATCTCTGTTTCATACTGATAATCGAAACAGGTATAGAAAAAATCAATTGTGAGTCGTTTTCAACCTAAAAGTTGTGTTTTTTAGAAATATTTTTCAAGCTTTCTTCAGATAAAATATGTCATAGAAATTTAAGTAAGTAGGTTCTAGGTAATGCAGAAATATCGGGCTTCCATTCCAGGCATAAAAAATATACAGTAACTTAGGCTTAACATAACAATTTGCTACTTTTTAGGAAAGGGCTGTGTGGGGACGCTTGACCCAGTCAATGTGAGGGAGGGTTGACCAGATGTTCAGGGCTCCCTTAACACATTCACGACTCAAAACGAGAATTCTCGTTTTCATTCAAAAAAGATCATTGACAAAGGGCGTGGCTTCTACCTTACAGAAAATGCATGGATATCATGTTGTCCATATTTTTTTTAGATTGTAAGGCATTTTATATTAAATTCGTTCATTGAATGTTACTTACCGATGCATAAACTTGGGAAACCTATCTAGAACAGAAATTTACAAAAGACTTTCAGAACAGGAACAGGGAGGAGCTTCTACTGATTTAAAATTCAGATTTAATAAAAATTGCCTGTCGTCAATGTGTTAATTTAGGGGGTTTTGGAAATCTTTTTATTATACACTGTGCATAATCAAGAATTAATGGTTATATATAAAAATGAATGCAAATTTATTCGGAAAAGCTACAGTAAAATGGGGTGATGGAAAAGAAAACGTTTAAAACTGATTAAAGAAAGATGTGAAAATTGCTATAATATCCATTGCACGAAAAAAATTAATGAAATATAAATGGGAAAGTTGATAGGAACTTTTTTCCATTTAAATATTATTTATAATAGGTAAATAGAAAAAGTGGAAAAGTCCAGAAAGGATGAAAGCAGCAGTTTTAACTATTTCAGGGGCAGTGCTATGTTTATGAAACCACTTAATTGTAATTCCCAAAAGCCACAATGGCACCAGAATTTTGATAAAATCTTTTTCATTTAATATGTATGTGAAATATAGCCTTTTTCATATTTCCAAATAAATTTTTTCGTATATTCCGGTGTCAGTCATTTATTTCAACATTTTAGTCCTGAAAGAACTTTGCCCCTTAAAGGTGTTAAAAGATGTTAAAGATAAGTATTCACGCGGCTGCAAAAGGACATAGCATTGATCGAAAAACTTTAGGAAGGCATGTAGACAAATTTCAACATAATGAATAGAGTGAGATGAAGCCATACTATGTGGCGACTAGAGTTGTCAGGTCTAATATCACAAAAAATAGGACAAGGAGACAAAAAAAGCGGGACAGTGGCTAATAAATCTGGACATAATATGCATGAAACCCTATGAAAACAGAACCTGTCTCTAGAGGAATACTGTCTTAAATGTTAAAATTTCCTTTTCCCTGCTGTACAATTATACCTGCTCAGACAAAATCCAGTTAAAAACAAAATTTGTCTCTTCTAACTTGCGATTGCGTCTAAACAGGTTTGTTTAAGCATAATTTTTTTCAAAAATATGTTTTTATAATAATTAAAGCATGTAGCATAAAGTTATTTTGCTTTATTTAAACTGATTTTATTTCTCTTCACAAATATTTCAATATAAAACAAAGTGGGTCAAGCCTCCCATATAGTGGGTCAAGCCTCCCATATGTGGGGAGCCTCCACCAATTATTTTCTCGTGATTAAAATCGATCGTTTTTTAAATTTCTTTTGTATTACACTTATGTAGCAATTTTATTTTGATAACTGGTTGTATAAGGAATAAAATGATATATAAAACTTTATTCTACGTTCAATATTTAAAAAATAAAAAATCATTTTGTAAAAAATGGGTCAACCCTCCCAAGTCTCCCCTACTCTATTTCATAATAAATTATATACTTTCTGAACTTTCTTTCGATAAACCTGAAAAATACAGACTTACGATTGATATGCATTAGGACATTTTCACTCTTATGTTTTAAAAATATTTTATATATTTAATTTTAATAAAAAAAAATATTAATTTTTACCAAATCATATACTAAATCAGCCTTAATTTCTCAATGTATGTTAAATGGCAAAATTATACTCCTAACAGTTTCTTCCAATGAGCTTATAAAATATATACACAATCAAGAAAAATATTACATATTACAATAAGAAAATATCATAAAAAATTGTACTTTCGAATATATACACAAAATAGCATTTTTAGAAAATTGACATTAATGATAATAACACCGATTACCATATGATTCACAACCGTAGTAGACTATGTCCATTTTGAAAAAAAAAATGACATAGGCCATTTAGATGGTGCACAAAATCTGTTTTATTCATTCCCACATTGAACCAAGCCTGCAAACAGATGTCATACATGAGAAAGTATACGAAAACAGGGTTGGTTTCCTGTGCGAGTAGATGAAACAGATTTTATGCACCTTCTAAATAGACTATCTCTCTTTTTTTTTTCAAAACTAGGTGGCTCTGCCCCCTACTAGCTACGCTCGTCAACCCCCGTTCAGACACCGCTGACTCTAAAAGCACGCTAATTTGATCGGCCTTTAAGAACATTTCGGATGATTGAATTAAAATTTAAAAACAGTGGCGATCTCCCTATAAACGGGTTTCTATTCATTTCTCTTTGAGTGGGGAATTTTAAGGCCAAATCAGCTGCTGTTGAAAGATCCAATGTCTGTTTCCGTCTTTGATTAAATAAAATCAGTTAAACATTTCACAATAAGCTAATACAAAATGAATTAAGTAAACAGAGTCTTTGTCTCCCGGTATTTTTTAAAAAAGCGAAAAGAAAGTTCTTTTAAATAAGAGATTTTAAATGTATCGTTTTTAATCCGACGTAATTTTCACCAAACTTTTCTTTCTCTTTCAATTTTTCACGTGAAAATACTTTTGTTAGAAAAGAAATATTATTTGCGCTGTCCCAACAAAAATAGTTGGAAATATCATCTCGAAATATCAAATAAATGTCTCGCGCAATTTTTAAATTTAAACTGTTTTGCAATATTATGTTTTGTTCATTTTACATAATAAGTGTAATGTGACGTAAATGTGACGTAATTTCTCCTATTTAAGAATTCTAACGCATGTTAATGAATTTATTATTTTACAATATCCTTTCTCTTTTAAAATTCACGTGTAAATATAGTTTTTATGACATAATTTTCAATAAGTTCCTGCTTTTTATACATAATTATTTAATTCTAATTTGAAGGGGTTTTTTTCTGTTCATAATAGTCACGTGTACATAAATTTTTAATTTGAAGCAAGCATTATTGTTTGCGCTGTTTATACAGTTGGCAACAATTTAAATTAATACCATTTTCTAAAATATGTAAAAAAAAATCTCTCAAAATGATGAAAATTTGAATTTAAAATAGAAATAAAATCTCAAAAATGAGTCAAATTAAAAAAATAAATGCAGTCTGCACACCGGGAACTTCAAATGTATAAAATGATCTAAAAATTATTAAATTCCCATGTATAGTTTTTGCTCCTATAAAACTTTTTTAATGGAACTATTTTGTCCAAATTTAGCATTAAATATCGCTTTAAATAATCCTTCGATTTGAAAACTGTCTGCATCAGCGTGTTTATCAAACATTTCTCTATAATGCCACCGATATTCATATTTTTGCATGCAATATTTTTCTTAATATTAACGAAGAAAGACCTCCGGTCACAAAAATTCAAAACCGACGGCGGTGGCGGCGGCGGTGGTGACAGCGTTAGTTACTTTTTTTTAGAATAGAGAGATGTACTTGGTCTACTGCGGTTGTGAGCTCCTCATATATTATGTTTAATTACACCCGAATTAATATTCTGCAGGAACATATTCATCTGCATGTTTTATAATAATCTCTGTCTTTTCCGCTACTTTTCTTGCTGGTCGAAAATCGTCATTTTTGCTAAGCCAACGTACACTTAAAATCTTTAGAATGGTCATTTAACCTCATTGTTCTTATATATACAAAGAAAAAACTAATAATGATAACAATAATGGAAAACACAATTAGATTTAATTTACAGTTTTAAAAATTTGTAAAGAAATAATGTTTATATTGCAACTAGTAATTGGACACTTAGACAAGAGTTTGGCGAAAATATTTATATGTAAGTGCAGTAATATATCAGGTAGCACAAGGTAAACATAAATAAATAAAATAAAATTTATAATTTCTGATTACTGGCAAGAGAATCGTGGACTCAGTAATTTTTCTTTACTATAAATTAGACTAATTAAATTCAACTATAACAATTTTTTATTATCAAAAGATTTTTACTGAGCTCCCCTTGGAGACTACCGCACGAAGAGAACGACAAATAACAACTGGCGTTACATTTTCGCCAAACGATAGTAGACGCCAAAGTTGGTGCCATCAATTTCAATTTAAAAACAGCCCAATTTATCAAAATGATAAAGCTGTAACTCTTTTGTCAAGGGGATTGAGCGTATCTCATCTATATTATAAAGCAAAAACAAGTCCGGGTGTAACGCTCATGTAATACTGAAGGCCGCAAAGACCTCGCCAATAAATTTCGTTTTTACTATAATTTGTTTAGGTTCTAAACATCGCCTCATTTCAATTTTTGCAACGTCAAATAGACAAGAAAGTATACATTCAAATTCGATGTGTTTAAAAACTTTATCCCTTTGAGACTTGAGGAGTTTTGGTAGAAATTAAAAGTCTTGGTTTTTAACCATAATTAATAGGATCATATTTGATTGAAAAGAAATATTTAAAAAAATTGCGATGCCAGGTTACGTCAAGGGAGGATTCACACAATTGAGTGGGCAAGCTCTGCTTTAAATCACAGAAAAGAGGAAATTGTTTTTTTCTTTTCCAGTACACTGTAAAAAAAAAGAAAAAAAAAAAAGACATTTTTATAGCACAAAGTACTGTTCATCTTGCGCTCAAACTCGATCACTGTCGAATGTGCTGTAGCTTTCTTTGGTTTCTTGACTATATAAACATGAAAATAACAGTAGTTGCGTAAAATTAACAGCACAATGTGCTGGCAATTCAGACACCAGCAGTTTTTGCTGGCAAATCTACAGTGGTTTTTTTTTTTACAGTGTAAGATCACCTACACAATTGTGTAGATCAGGTCTTAAAGGGGGATATCAATTTACTGATTGTTTTTTTTTTATTTTATCGTTTTTAAAATATTTTTCGAGCATGATTGTTTTTTAATCCTCTAAGTGTTTGGGACGTAATATTCCGTTCACTAAGCTCCAGGTTTCACAGCAATACAAGCAATATTTAAGATAACATAATTCTATAGTTTTAATGAATTTAAATACATTGAAGAATGATTAATACTCTCAAGGATTACATTCATATTTCTAATTGAGTTTTTTTTTTTTTTTTTTTTTTTTTTTTTTTTTTTTTTTTTTTTATAATGTAGAAAGAATTATATTTTCTTAGCATTTAAAACAAAATGCAAAGAAAACAACATTACAATTTTACCCTTTTGCAAGACGCTCGGAAGGTTAAATCTATGTGCAACTAGATTGCGGAAGATTAACCAGTTTGCGCTTAAAACAATATAAATGATTAAGCATTTGTTTGTTTCCGTGTAATATACCATAACTAAAATGCCAAACGAAATAAAAACTTTATAAATAAAAATATAAAACGCGAATTTAATAAATATGTAATCAGATTACTTACTTAGATACTGAGATAATAAGAAAGCACACATGTTATATTGAAGTTGGTAAAGACTTTGTCCTGAAGATTAACACACTTGCACTTAAAACAATGTAAATCATGCATAATCTGTTTATTTCCATGTAATATTCTGTAACTAATTTTCCAAACGAAATTAAAAGTTCACAAATAAGTAAATAAATAAATAAAATACCAGTTTAACAGATATGTAATCGAACTACTCGCTTTAACACTGAAATAATCAAAATCCCAAAGGTTGCTATTAATAATAAAAAGTTTGGCGATTGACCGCTGGTATGGTTCTAATACGAAAGTACCAAAAGTGCTTTTTGTTTAATTAAAAACGATTTTCATCTGTGTTCTGCATACTGAGCTGTACATCGGCATCTTTAACTCGTGCAGCCAGGGGGGTGATTGCTTGGTTCTCATAATAATAATAATATTAAAATCCAATTCATTAAAACGTTTCTTTTACGAAAAAGAGCAATAGGAGATATCAATATTTGGAATAAACTTCACATTAATTAATCAAATTTTAAATTAGCTTTAGAAACAAATTTTGTACAACGGAAAGGTAAGAAATTTAGAACCTAAAATTATATACTTGAAAAAGACTACTATATTTAGGCTTGGTACATACATTTACCATTTATCGAAAAATTACAATTCTTTCAGATGGAGAAAGTTTATGAGAAAGTGATGCCTCTATAGTATAAAAAAAGTACTTTTAAGCTATATAATTTTCTTACTAAAATGAAAAATAATGTGTCCCGCTTAGATTATAAAACACGTTCCAACACTTCCAAAATATAACAAAATTGTAACAAAAGTTTATTTTATGAGACTGTGAAAAAAAGAGATCCAAATAAACAATTTAGAAAACGCATAACATAGCTGAAAATCCAATTTCAGCAGTTACCGGCAAGAATAAATAAAGTATTTGAATTCTGATGTGCAGTCTTGTATTTATTTCATCTAAAGATCTCATGTCACACATTATGCTAAAGTTTAATTCAACTGGAAAATGCACAACACAATTGGAAAATCACTTTCGACAATTACCGATCTCAGACGGTCACCTCGAATTATTTTGAATAGTCCTCTATATGGTATGCAGATTTTTTCACATGTTACATATTGTGCTAAAATTAAACCAGCTAGAAAACGTCTAACACAATTAAAAGATCACTTCAAGAAATTACCACCCACAGAATCAATGCATCCAATTTCTTTTCTACGGTCCTGTATACGAAGTTATTAATAATCTACAAATATATCTTGGTATACAAAAATATGTTCAGCTGAAAGAGGCATAACAGATTAAAAAACACATTTTAAACATTTTCCTCACATATAGAGTAATATTAACGATCCTTTGGTACACTCAAATATGATCTATATTTTGATCGTTTTTTTCTTCTTCTGAAAATCAGTTGCTAATTAGTAGCGTCAAGTAAACAAACCTCAGATTATTTTGCTTTTGAAAGATGCGTACCTATTAGATTTTTTATTTAATTTTATGACGAAAATTATATATTAGTTATCTAATTATACAGTCATCGCCAAAACAATTTAAAAAGTTCTTAAAATTGCTTCAGTAGTTCCCGAAAAAAAAAAAAAAAAGAAATAAAAAATAGAAAAGTTCACAGAAGAAGGCATAAAGTAGAAGAATAATAAAGTAGAATTGAAAAGAAATAGAAGAAAGCATACTGACAAGGGAACCAGTTTCGGTGTTGCTCGCACCTAGCATCGAGACATGGTGCATTTTGTAGCCCTATACATAAAAGTTAGAGAACCGAAAAAATTTCTCTGTTAAAATAATATTTTATATTATTTTTTATACTTTTAATTTTTTATTATTACATATTTATTTGTTTATTTCACGCCAAAAGTGAGTTAAGTCGCCAAATATGGCGCTACAATTTTCCCGCTCGCTTTATCCAAACAGAAAATGTACAGAACATATTACTAGAATTATATCAGATTTCGATTTTTAAGAAACAAATATTAGGTTTTTATTTTTTTTTCTATGCAGACGATAAATATATAAGTAATAAATATAATTCTATAAAAGCTTCGAAGGTCATTGAAAACTATTTTTTAGTGAATTACAAAATAAGCAAACTATTTTCTTTTGAAATCGAATGAAATAAAGTTTCGAATGTTTAAAATGAAATGTTGCTGTATTAAATGGTCCTTCGATAAAAGTAATCATAAAGTAAATTAATATTTTTACACAATTTAGAAAAATTACTGTGGCGAAATAGGTCGGCCATTGCAATATCTAGCTATTACAAATTCAGCTATGACATTTGGCTAGGGTTGCCGGAGAGCTCTACTTTTGAAAATAAACGCCAACTGTTTCCCCGCCAAAAATATGAATATAAAGTTGCAATTTTTCAAAATCAAATTCGTGGGTTTTTGAAGGAATTTTCAAACTTTTTTCAATATTTTATACTTATTATTAACTAATTTTTATTTTTAAATGCTTTTCTTTAAAAAAATTCAATGTTAATAGTCCGATAAGTGGTCTCTAAAATTGAATTTTCAGAAAGTTATGCTGCTGTATAATCAAGAAATATTATTTTAACAGAAAAATTTTATCGATTCTCAAACTTCACAATATAGGCCTTTAAAATGCACCAGGTCTCAATGCTAGGTGCGAGCAACACCAAAAGTGGTTCCCTTGTGAGTCATGAATTCTATTTATATTTGCTTGATCGAAAAGGATCGTTAAGAATCAAATGGAGCTTGATCGATTTCCTTGATTGGTTTATTTTTGTCCGAAATTTAAGTTGAATCAACTTGGGGGAAACCCGGTTACATTACACAGCATCCTGTGCAGATTTTTGTTATTTCTCACTGTATTTGCCTTAATCAAATGTCGGCACATATTTATCCACACAGTAAATATTTTAATATTATAATAATAACTCTCTGTCTGTTTTTTTTTTGTTTTTTTTTTCAATTAATACTTTTACGATCGTGGTATATAAGAGTTTCTTCAAAATAAATAAATAAATAAATAAAGTAAACTCTATAAATTTTAACCTTTCCCTAACAAATGCGTTATAGAGAATTTATTTACAAAGAAAAGATTTCAAAGTAAACGGAACTCTTTCGCCAATATATAAATATTAAGTGTCCTATATGTTTTACATGTTTGTTGCAACAGTTTTCAAACTATAATCTTCAAGGTAGGAAAGAGAAAAAAAAAAAAAAAAAAAAAAAAAAAAAAACGCTAACGTATGTGCAAAAAGATTGTTGTAACTAAGATCACATTTTGAAAATAGTTATGTTGAATATATAAAAAAAATATAGGACGCTACAATCCTTGATTATATGTTTTTTGTACCATAGCTCTCAAGGGATTCGCTTTTAGGAATCCTTTTTACATGAAATGTGTCGAATTTCTTTACGTTTTCTTTAGAGTAGGAAGAAAAACTTTAATTTCCCCCCCCCCCCCAAAAAAAAAAATCGTATTTTCAAAATAAATAAACTTTATATTAATTAGTGCCATTTTCCATTTTAACACTTTACTGAAAACTTAACATCATAAGAAGAATTAAATCTTCTTTAAGTTATACACCAGAGAAATTTTTTGGCATTTTAGTCCTGCCATCTGCTGATATTATAATAAACGAATATCCCAAATCCAAATGAATATCCATATATTTACTATAATTAATAGTTTAAATAAATCTTCTTATTTATGTAAATGATAGAATATTTTTATTGATAATAAAAAAATTAAACTGAAAAACTTCTGCTGTCAAGTAATAGTTTATTACACAATTTATTAATTAATTTGTTTATTCAAAACTGTTAAATTAAACTGTTTTCCTTTATACCTTAAGATTTTATCTAAAGAAAAAAAAAAAAAAGATAAATAAATAAGACTATAATTTAAAAAAAATAATTTATAATAACTAATTAATTGACAGCAAAAATAATTTTAGTATGATAATTTTAATAACTTAAAAAAAAAATTCTCTATCATTGAGGGTAGCATTTTCTAACATTTTACAAAACAGCATTTGCATATCTAAGAAGAATGGAACCTTTTTCTATTTTTGCATATTATATAAAAATGTACTCTTTATTTTAATTATTCTATTTATAAACTTATTCTATTAATTTTTCTTTTGCATAATATTTAAAAGATTTTTTCTTTAATGATTTATTATTATTATTATTATTTATTTACCATTCCGCATCATCATCGTTTTGTTAAAAATGGTTTAGATGTTTATCTTTCAAAGATAAATTCATTTTAAAAGAAATATTTTCAATATTTCAATTTAAGAATAATCGATTAATGGCAATTCAAATTGGTACTTGGCGAAATTTTATAAAATTTATTTCATATTCATAATTAATATGGCATTCAACAGTGTCATACAGTGAGGTATTTATATCCTGTAATTAAAAAAAATCCCACTTATTTTTCCTTGGTGTTTGTATTAAGTATCCCAAATATAAAATATGATTTTGAAATTATTTTTTAATATTTGTTCATTAAACAGGAATTATGAAATTAATATAAAAAAAGAAACCTACGTTGTGGATATTTGAATAATAATTAAATTACAAACGGAAGTAAGTTATAGAAGTAAGTTCCTTAGCGATTAGTGTTTTTTTTATAGTTATTCGTGGATTTGTATTATGACAATATTTAGTCTTTTTTCCATTTCGTTATTAACAAGATTATATTGAATAATTTGCTCATGCATTTCTAACAAAAAATTAAGTTTTTAAAAAATTATAACTAGACTGAATTGTCATTAAAATTCCCATATTAATGAACTTTATACTAATTAGCGGAGCTTCGTCCGCTTCGCTGATCGTTTTTTAGGTAGCTTTCATTACAAAAAGTAAAAGCTACCTATTGCAGCCGACCAGTCAAAAGCACTTCTGGGAAATTTTGGTATATTTTCATCCATCATGACCCCCTAGACCAGAAAGCCACCCTCCGTTCAAATGTGACTTATACATATATATCTGATTTTCGTCATGCGATAACTCCCGTATTTATAAACCGATTTGGATAAAATTAATTGTATGCATAGTACATACCCATATATCGACCGAGTTCGTTGGCCAGCTTCATCCGCCATCTTGTTTCAAAATGGTGGCCATTTTTTTTTAATTTACAAATTTAAAAAGCGGTGCAAATAACTTAAAAACTGAAAAATATTATTTCCTTAAGAGTTTTACCTTAATACAAGGATTCCTGAGCATATTTTGTTTTGTCTTTATCTTAAAAAATGGCTGAGATATAGTAGTTTGAATTTCTAGGGTGGCTGACATTTTAGCTTCATCCGCATCTTATTTGAAAATGGCGGCCATTGGTTATTGAACAGCATTTAATGCATCTCCCTACCTATAAGCGGGGTACCATAGTGAGGACCCTGTTCTGTCGCCAAATGCTGCCAAGTTTGTCACCAACCGCCAAATATATCGCCAAATTCGCGGTACCTCTAATATTTCGCCAAATCCCCGCAGACTTCCATTGTAAACCAATAGGGTTTACTTGCTTACAGAAAATCCACAAATTGAGATATTTTAATGCAACAAATACTAATATTAGCTTAAGGGATTATATTAATTATATTTAAGGGAGTCCCAGTAAATTAAGTTATGAATAAAAGGAACATGTTACAATGCTTAGCATGCTTTCCCAAGCTTAAATTTTAAGGGAGACCAAACTGATCGCCAAGGGCGGCTATTAATTTACAAATTTGGCGCAATTCTCATTCAAATTCAGTATTGACGAATATTCTCTTATCGAGTTCGTCGCATTTTAGTTTCTTAAAATTTGAATAAAATTAGCTTCGAGTAAAACCTGAAATATGAAAGCTACCCCTTCCTCCCGGCAATGGCCGAAATGACTTTTACCAAACGAATTCAGAATTAAACGGATCTGGGTTTGGGGCGGTTGGGGGGCGGGGCACTGTCTCGACAACATACATGCTGGCAACGAACAAATAAAGCTAACCTTTAATTGCTTTGATTTTTATCTTTACTCAGATTAAATTAAAATTTTCAGCATCATTGTTCACGTTGCTATCGGAAACGATTTTCCATTCTTCAAACTGGAATTTAATCACCGCGGTAACAAAATTTATAGGACAGTTCTTTCCGTTTCAGAAACAAATTATTAAAAAGTTGCCACGAAACGCGAAAAAGGCTTAAAAGTCGCACAAAAAATTCGGTAAAAATCCGAGAGAACAAAATTTACTGTATTACGCTAAATGACTAAAACCGTATTCCTTTCACGAATGTTAAAAGATTTACGCAAAACACGATTAAATGCTAAAAATCGCATAAAAATCACTTAAAATTCAAAATTCCCAGAAGGCACAATTTTCTATAAAACGTTAAAATATTGAAACAGGAAAAAATTATGTCTATAACTAAAAAGAAAAAAAAAAAAAAAAAAAAAAAAAAAAAAGCTACGGAAAGCAAAAAAAAACTCTGGTAATCGCATAAGCAAATTGTCGAAAAATTAAAAAATCGCTGTACGAATTCCAATTTAACTATAGTGAAAAAAAGGACAAAATTTACTATATTAGACTAGAAGACATAATCCGGAATTCTTTTACGGCTGTCAAAAGATCTCTGGAACGCGAACAAACTCTAAAAATCGCATAGACAATTTCCCGAAAAATTCAAAAATCACAGAATGAATTTCAAATGAACTATAGTGAAAATATGACAAAATTCACTACATTGGACTAAACGACTGAAACTAGATTCGTTTTACTAATGTAGAAATATCGCAGCAAAACACGATAAAACGCTAAGAATCGCATAAAAATTAAATAAAAAATAGATCTAATCTAAAAACCTAATAAACTTCGAGTTACACAACTTTAGACATAGAGGTACATTCCTGCGAAATGTTATAGCTCTTCGCATAGTCATCTCATCAGAACACAGCCCACACACACACACACACATAGACAGACAAACAAACATCTATCTTTTTGACACTTTCCAACAAAGTTGAAATGTGTTTATGCATTCGGTTTGTCTGCTCGTCTGTCCATGCTCCAACTACCGTAAATATAGTCGGAATTTTGTGTAATTGATAATGGTTATTTAGGTTCACCAAAGCATGTTTGGTATTGTATATGAAGTATCTAAGATTAATAGTTCATTTACAGGGACATTCAATTTTATTCCATTACATTATGGTATATGGGGAAAAATCGTTTGCAAAGTATTTTAATGACATTACGCTATTTCAGATGTATTGCAACTAATATAAATCACTGAATTTCATTACGATCACGTTAGAACAGGGCATTCATAGCATTTTTTATTCATTTACAGGGTCACACAAAAGAAATCGATTACAGTACTGTCTTTGAGTAATAATGGCTGGAGCGTACGGTTTAAAACTCGGTATGCGCTTTTAAATTTAATTAATTTTTTGGATGTTACTCGTTATATATAAACTCATATACAAGGCTGCACAAAAGTATGCACGTACCATTCTCCTTATTAGAGGAAATTGTTGAAGGGGAATTTTCAACTGAAGTATGTGTGTTTCTTAAGTGAACTAAATTTTGGCATGCATGTAGTTAATAGATACAAATCTATATATCACTACAGGGCTGATAAAAAAATTCGGATATTTTTCCGATTGTAAACGGGAACAGTTGAAAATAGGTTTTCAAATGTGTTATGCATTTCAATATGGTTGATTTAGGCGTAACATTTTAATTTTTTAAACGGTTCCGTTTTGTTACATTATTCTAAATATGTTGGAAAGTGTTTCATAATATATGCTTGGCGCATGATTTTTTTTCTTTCTTGTTTTTTATTATATAGATTTTAGGACCATAATAAGCAAACATTTTAAACAGGGGCGTAGCTACCGTGGAGCAGTTGGAGCAACTTGCTCCAGGCGCACGAATTCTAAGGGCGCAAATTTAGAAAGAACGAAATAAAGATTTGTAAAAATATTACATATTTTCCTCATTATTAATCATATGTAATGGAGATCTTGTTACAATCAGCATATTCCTATGATATTTTACCTATGCTATTTCTATTTAAAATATGTTTTTATACACAGTTAAAAGAAATTATTTTTATTCGTGAAGTTTTCATTCATTCCATATTGCAACCTCAAGTAACTTCCCTAACACCGTTTCTGCATGTCTGATATTTTTCTGTTACTTTTAAGTAGGCGACAGTTAAAGATTTTCAAATCTTAAAGTAACTGAAGCTTATTTATAGGGCTATCATCGGTCACTTCATTGACTACCGCTATTTCTGAACCATAATCTTCCTGGTACATTTCTATTGAAGAAGATTTAGAAATTTATCATGATGATTGCTGTACAGGAAAAAATAGTAGTCAAAGAAGTCACCGCTGCTAAACCTATATATACGATGCAACAGCAATGCTTTAGCTATTTTAAGATTTAATTAGATATTATTATTTTAAGATTTCACAAAAAAAAACATTAGTTTGACAAGTTAAAGAAAATTATTGACCATTTTACAAACAAAAAACCAAAAAAAATTTTGAAAATTTGAAGGTTTTTTTTGTGTGTGTGTGTGTGGAAACTAAACATGCATCAATACAGATTACAAAACAATAAGAGTGCAATTTAGCCATATTTCGCATCAGTCCACGGCGACAAAATGTAAAGCAGGGGGGGGGGGGGCAGCGACCAAATTGTTTTTGAGATTTTACCTAGTGTATAACCTATGCTATTTCTATTTAAAATATGTTTTTATACGCAGATCAAAAAAGTAAATCTCAAATGCAGAATTGATAAGCATCTCCTTTTAAAAAGAGAGAAAAAGTTAAGTATATCAAATTCAGTATTCCTTAGGACCTGATTATCGAACATGCAAATTTACACCACTTTTTTCTAAATGTATTTTTCCGCAATAAATCTTATTTAATCGCAGAATTTTAGGATTAAATAAGGTAGCCAAGGATTAAATCAGGTAATTTTAGGATTAAATAAGGTAATCAAAAGGTATTTTTTGAAGATAGTAATGTAAGTTTTGCTTAGACTATAAATCACAGGCTCTGATCTATCCGATATCGCATATTAGTAGGCTATGAATATTTGAATAATAAAATGAAAAAAAAAAAATCTTGAGTAACTCCATTCAACTTTCGAACAGTTGATAAAAATACTGTGTGCTCAAAACAGTATGACAATAAATAAAAACTTAGATCTTAGTTTTATAGATAGGTGAAATATTTCCACTGGTGATAAAGACCTCGTGTTTTAAAGAAAACGTGCACTTTCAAGAAATAATTTTCAACAAATTTTCATTTCGCCCGTACTGAAACAAGGCCCATAAATAAATAAATAAATAAAAGGATTTTGCATTTCAAAGTCTGGTAGGCTGAGACCGGCCCTCTGGACAATTGACCTGCGGGTCGGTGTGACCTAAATCAGGTAAAGCTGCGCCCTCCCTCGGGGCCGTCGCGAAACAACTTCCTTCTCTTACGGGCCTGTTTCAAGACGAAAATGTACAGCAAGATGGCGGCGCAAGAGATCTGAGTAGCAAACGAAATAGGTCGGATAGTTGTATATTTGTATCAAAAAAAGTGCTAGAAATTTCCGTTTTAGAATATTTTATTGAGCAACTTGTGGCTTGTTTAAGATCTATTTGATTTATACATTCAATAATTAAACAGAGAAGGGTCATTAAACAGGTGCTTTTTTTTTCTCCTTTGATTTAAAATATATTCGAATACATTTGATTCGCCGTTTTTATCGGAGATTTTAACTTGAAATATACATTTATGGTGGAAAATATCATACATTAAAATTATCAACTTTATCATAAAAAAATAAAAATACAAAAATAGTTAAAGAACTGGGATTCATGGTATTTTTCGGAGAGTTTAACTTGAAACATACATTTATGACAGGAGATATCATGTATTAAAATAACACAATTTTAGCAGATAATAATTAAATTTCCCTTTAAAAATAAATACGTCTTAATTTAAAAGTATAAATTTCAGGATTGATATTACATAAAATCAAAAATAAAGATATTAATTTTTTTAAACAATTAAAACAAAAATTCTATTTATCAATTAAAATTTTAATTTTAGAATGAGATTGCCCAAATAAAGTGTATAAGTACATGATGTAGGCAGATAGTGATAAAATAAAATGGCTCCAGGAAATGTTATTATTTCTAATTGTAAATGGTTTTCAAATTTTTAAAAACTAATTATAATTAGTTTTTAAAAACACTTTTACAATAGTATATTTACAAAAGTACTTACCTAAAATTCCAAGAGCCCAAAATCTTATTGTACAACTCACCATTGAAAAGACTGAAAATTTAGGTCTAAATTTCATAAGTAAATGCAAGTGTGGAAGCCAACGTTGTTATATATTTAAGGAAGCAGTTTACCTTTTCAACATTTTTTTAAATTTAAATAAATGATTCAAATAATGCAATAAGTCACTGCATTTCAATGTTCAACTGAAAGTACATTAAAAAAAATGTTTTTTAACTGCATATTTAGTTAAAAATTTAAAATAGTTTAAAACATTTAGAATTTTTTAAAATTCTACTTTTTTAAATATTAATATTTTTGCCCATTTTTTAAAAAAGATTTTCAAATGTGTATTACGCAAGACTGAGCATGGAGTTTTAGATAAATCAAATGTTACATTTAATATAATTTTTTCACTGATATACATAGTGTAAAAGAGTGAAATCTAATACATCTTCATATACTTTTATTAAAAAAATAAATAAAATAAAACCATGAAGGAAAATTCCATGCTCATATTTTTCACATAATTCCATGCTCATGTTTTTCACATATATGATAAAGAACATGTACAAAAAAGTTTAAATCTATATCTGAAATACGAAAAAAAGGCCTTAGCATTTTAGAACTTGAAAGTGAAAAAAATAGGAACATAGCCCCCCCCCCCCCCCCAAAAAAAAAAAAAAAAAAAATTAAAGTTGGTTGTTTCTGGGTAATTGCACTGGGTGTATTAAGGAAATTTACAATATCTGGCGTTATAATCGCCGTATGGGTAAAAATGAGGTGTCACAATATTCATAATTAAATAGGCTTCCATTTAATATTTTTTTAAATATAAAAAATCCATTTTTTGTGTTAATTTTCAGGTGAACTGTCCCCTTAAGTTATGTGTTTGTCAGGAATTGCGAATATAATAATAAAATAAATAACTATACAAAAGTTAAGAATGACAACAGAAAACTCACTTCTAATGAAATAAAATCACATGTATTAACAAACATATAACAGTCGTTGATAAGTTTCCAGATATTTCAACTTCCTTAATACTTGTCTGTTTAAGTGAGATTATTTTTTTATGCAATATTAAATACCATATATTTTTTAAATTACTGTAAGTATATACTTACTGTTAGTGAAAAATGCTATTTTAGTTGTAACACCTACCAACGAAATGTGTATTTTAAGTTATGCATACATTATGAAAATTAAATTTTTTATTGATAAATAGAATTTTTGTTTTAATTAATAAAAAAATATAACATTTTTATTTATGAGTTTATGTAATATCAATCGTGATATTTATAATTTTAAATTAAGGCATTTTAATGTAAGAAATTTTTAAAGGGAACTTTGTCATAAATGTATATTTCAAGTTAAAATCATACACAGTTAAAAATTTTGTAGCATTCTGCCTGGTCATTCGGCCGTTTTTTGAAAAAACGGTTTCATAACCATAATTTAACTATATTCTGACCATAGAATGGCCAATAATATGCTCAGAATAGTGTTAAAATTACGGTTGTGTAACCGTTTTCGGAAAAAAACGGTCAAATGACCTGCCAGAATGCTGCAAATTTTTAACAGTATAGATAAAAACCGCGAATCAAATGTTTTCGAATATATTTTAAATCAAAGGGCAAAAAAGAAGCAAAAAAAAAAGAAAAAAGAAAGAAAGTACCTGTTTAGTGACTCTTCGATGTTTAATTATTGAATGTTTAATTCAAACAGCCATAACAAAATATTACAAAACGGAAATTTATAGCACTGTTTCTGATGCATACATACAGCTATTCGACTTGGTTCGTTTGCTAACTCAGATCTCTTGCGTGACTCATCTTATTCTTGAATCAGGCCCGTAGAGAAGGAAGTTGTTTCGCGACGGCCCCGCCTCCCTTAGGTGAAGCTAATAGTTACAAAATATACTACAAGTATTAGATTTAAACAGCCTTAAGTTATTTAATAATTTTAAAAAATTCACTTTTTAGAAGCATTTTTTTAATTAATGATTTTTTTTCCCTTGCAAAGCAGAAGAATTTAATTTTTTTTTCTTGAAAGTTTCTTTGTTTCAGAGGACCATTTAAATCTTTTAAAACCTAATGTATATTCTACAATTCTGTCCGTTACCAATGGCGACATGATCTGTCCCAACAATTTTCAGCCTGTCTAGGACCAAAGAGCTCTATTTAAAAAAAATATATATATTTATTACTTTTTTGTAAAATCATTTATTAAGTATTTGTTTGAAATGTTTAGGTTTCGTGTATTCGTACTATTCTGTGATTGTAATTTCCTCTAAATGTTTATTATGCTGATTTTTGTGCTTGTTGAACAAAAAAAAAATATTTATAAAGAATATTTTCTGCAAAGAAAAAATAAGTCAAACGTATTTTTTGTTAAGAATTACATTTTAATATGAAAATGAGACTGTTTGAATATTATCTATAAATATGATAATCAGAACGGCGGTCAGCTATTTTCTTACGTTGGAACAGCACTGCTCAACGCGGCACCTTTTCAAGGTTCTGTTTGCGCCCCTTTTGTTAGGGGAGTTTTTATACATTCTGCATAAGACGAAATCTGTCTAACATAGAGCTTTAGACAGAGTTTACTGTATAAAAATCTATTTTAAAGATACTTTGCTTTAAAAACAAATTAATAATATTTACACTTTTTACTAGCAGGATTAAGAGTTTTATCCTGACTGCTCCAGAAAAAGTTTAAAATAGGTTTTATTAACAATAACATTCTTAATTAGTACGAAAATTCTGTACACTTTAGAATCCTAAACTAGCCACTCGCAAGCTAAAGTTAAACCAATGACAGCGCTCATTAGAAATTTCTCATTTACATTTCAATATTTTTAAAAGATATTTTTTAATAGAAAGTTGAGGTTGATGTTTAAATGGTTATGTGTATACTGTTTCGATTTTTTTCCCTAAGGGTACTTATTGTGAAATATGGTTCTCCAACTCATAATCCCCGAGTATCCAAAACAAGAGAAAAGAAAAGAATCCTAATGGAGAAGATCTGGGTAAAGCTACGATGACGTCATAAGGTCATCGACCTAAACCCCAGATATCCAGGACTCTGAGAGAAAAAGAAAAAAACAAGAACTGCGTAATAGACTTTTTCTCTCGTTAGATCATCTCGTGTTTTTATCTGTGTATTACGTGTTTTTAACTCGCTCCTAAAGCGATATTCTTATTTTGTAACCTGTGAATCCTATATATCTGATTTAATTAAACAGGATTCAAATAGAGAAACCGTCCCTTCTTACTGTTTACGTGTGCTTGACACCCAATTAAATCAATCTACCTTTTATTTCCAAACAGCAGCAGAAAGAACGAAAACTACGGTGTATCGACTGTGAAAAATTACTGTTTTGTTACTTAACGAAATTGACCTGCAAATTAAAAGAGAAGAGGTAAGCCTTTTGCCTTATCATTGTATAATTGAAACTAAATACATACAATTGTATAGAAGAGCATAAACAATCACGTAGATAGAAAATGCTCAGTAAATTATTTAAATAGAAATGTTTGTAGTCATTACCTAAATGATAAAGATTCGACAATGTCTATTTAATATTACTAACAACAAATAAGATTTCGAGACTGATTTTGTGCTCGATAACAATAACAAATACAAAAAGTAAAATATTGTAGGTCAAAAAAAAAAAAAAAAAGAAAAAATATTTATTATGACATCGTATAAAGATAATCAATTTATTGAAAAACTGAATGCATCGAACTACGCCAACTGGCGCTTCAAGATTCAGATGCTGCTAACCAAAGATGATCTCATAGAAGCAATTACAGAAACTGCTCCTGCCATGACCGATGCTAAATGGGCAGATTGGAACAAAAGGGATAAAAAAGCGCGTGCTCTTATAAATTTGAGCATTGAAGACGCGCAAATAATACACATAAAACACTTAGAAACTGCTCGCGAAACTTGGGATAAACTAAAAGAAATTCACGAAAGAGAATCACTTTCTAGTAAATTATTTCTTCTAAGAAAATTGTACAATACTAAACTAAGTGAAAACGGTGACATGCAACAACATATTACTAACATACTCGAACTGATTGACAAATTAGCCGCAATTGGTGAACGCATAAGCGATTCACATATATCAGCGATAATGCTATGTTCATTGCCCAGGTCATACGACGTTTTGATCACCGCTCTTGAATCACGTCCAGAAACTGACCTGACGCCTAATTTTCTGAGAACAAAATTAATAGATGAATACCAGCGAAGAATAGAAAATACTGACATGTCACAAAATGCATCCAAAGCATACAAAATTACGAAAAATTCGGCATACGCCAGTAATAGAAAAGAAAACAAATACTGCACTCATTGCAAAATGCGGAACCATAATACCGCCCAATGCTGGTTCATCAAGAAACAAAAACAAAATCCATACACTCAGCAGCATGGCAACCATCCTCATCCAAACAGATATAATTTTCAAAAACAAAACTCAACACAACTTTGCTTTGAGAAAACTAACACAAATGATAGGAATGAAGCATACAATTTCAAAAATGAAAAACGTAACGACGTGGCATTCATAGTGGAAAAAAGTGATACAAACACTTGGGTAATTGATAGTGGTAGTTCAAACCACATAACAAATGATAAAACATTGTTTTCAAGATTTAACGAAAATGCCGAAACTGAAATAACTGTTGCTAACGGTAATAAATTAAAGGCATACGGTTCTGGCGACATAAAAATTCAAACGGAAGATAACAGTGAACAAATCACGCTCAAAAATGTGCTATACATACCTAAAATAGAAACTAATCTACTTTCAGTCAGTAAAGCGACTCAAAACGGTTGTGAAGTAACTTTCGAAAAGGAAAAATGTAGCATAATAAACGATGGCAAAACAATATTAGAAAGAAAATTGAGAAATAACCTGTATGAAATAAATTTCGCTAGTGATACAAAAAATCAAAATTACGTAAACATGGCATACACCTGTCAAAATCCCAACTGCTTTGACCTATGGCACCGCAGAATGGGACACCGCAGTTATCAAGCAATTAAAGAAATGCAAAATAATCAACTGGTCACCGGTGTGACAATAAATAACTGCAAACATGAAAATACATGTGAAATATGTATTAGAGCAAAAACAACAGAAGCTCCGTACCCCAAACAAGCAAAATACAGGGCTACACGAAAAACCGAGTTAATTCACTCTGATGTATGTGGGCCGATACAGACCCCTACAATAGGCGGCAAAACATACTTCGTAACATTCATAGATGATAAAACCAGATTCTGCATAATATACTTAATGTCTAGGAAATGTGAAGTATTCGAAAAGTTTAAAGATTACGTATCTCTAGTATACAACAAATTCGGCAGATACCCAAACATAATCAGATCGGACAATGGTGGCGAATACACCAGTGCCGAAATGGAACAGTATCTTAAGGATAAGGGTATAGAACATCAACTGACAGTTCCACATTCTCCCAGCCAAAACGGAGTTGCGGAACGCAAGAATAGATATTTACTTGAGATGACCCGCAGTATGTTAATTGAAGCTAATTTACCGCACAAACTATGGGGAGAAGCGATAACTACAGCCAACCACATTCAAAATCGCTTACCTACAAAATCTAACGACATCACGCCTTACGAGGGATGGACAAACAGAAAACCGAATCTCCACTACCTAAGAGTATTTGGCTGCCCGGCCTATACTCACATTAACAAATCAAAACGCGGAAAACTAGACGAAACTGCACAGCTAGGAAAATTCGTCGGATACGACAATAGAAGCAAAGGTTACCGAGTGTATACTAATGATGGTAAAGTAATATTAGCCAGATCAATAAAATTCCTCGAAAGTAAATTCCCATACATACAAAACGACAATAATCCAGAAGTAACCAAACCAAAAAATTCAGAAAACGAACAACTAATGGAAGACAACCCACACGAAATACTAGTAAAAATCACACCTGCAGAATGCGAACCATCAGTGCCCAAACAATCAACTAACGAACCGCGAAGATCGGAACGATCCAACAGAGGAGTACCGCCCGATCGCTTCGCGTACACCGTTAAGACAAACACAATTTATGAACCCAAAGATTGGGATGACATGATAAGCATTCAAAATCCAATTGAGAGGCAGAATTGGCTAAAAGCCGCTCAAGAAGAAATAAATTCGCTAAAGGAAAACAACACCTGGAAACTAGTGGAACCCCCACAAGGAAAGAAAGTCATCGGCAGCAAATGGACTTTCAAAGTCAAATACGATGACCAGGGAAACGTTAAAAGGTACAAAGCACGCCTCGTCGCGAAAGGCTTCCTGCAAAAATATGGTGAGAATTACGATGAGACATTTGCCCCAGTGGTGTCTCACACGACAATCCGAACCTTTCTAGCCGCAGCCGCATACCACGGATTTGACGTACACCATCTTGACATTAAGACCGCTTTTCTACACGGCGAACTTGACGAAGACATCTACATGACACAACCCGAAGGTCATGAAATATCAAATCAAAACAACAAAGTATGCAAATTGTCAAAGGCTATATATGGCCTAAAACAGGCAGCAAGAGCCTGGAACATCAAAATTAGCGACACTCTAAAACAAATGAATTTTATTCAAAGTACAGTAGACACTTGTTTGTTTACACGAAAGAATGAAAACAAAGAAGATACCATTTACATAATAGTTTACGTTGACGACCTTTTGATTGCAGGAAATAAAGAAAACATTGAAAAATTCATAGAAAGATTGAAAAGTCAATTCAAACTTAGCGATTTAGGTGAAGTGAGCAACTATCTAGGAATAAACATAAAGAAGATAAAAAACGGATATGCTCTAAATCAGACAACAAAAATTAACGAAATAACAAGCAAATTTAACTTAACCGAAAGCAAGCCATATAGTACTCCCATGGATGCCGGATACCTGAGAATAAACGATAACAGCAATTTACTTCCAAACAATCATAAATACCGGCAAGGAATCGGTGCACTATTGTACATAGCGACCGTAACAAGACCCGACATCCTGACCGCAGTCAATATACTCAGTCGAAAAAACGAAAATCCGACAGAGACCGACTGGAATGCTTTAAAGCGCGTCATTCGATACTTAAACGCAACAAAAAATCTACACTTAATAATAGACACAGAACTGGCCCCAGTCCTTGAGGCATATTCAGACGCGAACTGGGCACAAGATCCAGAGACAAGGAAATCAACATCGGGAAACATATTTTTAATTGGAAAGAACCCCATTCATTGGCTGTCTAAACGCCAATCATGTATTGCCCAATCGTCCGCTGAGGCGGAATATGTTGCAGCTGCAACTGCTGCAAATGAAATCGTCTGGCTAACAAGACTTTTAGAAAATCTAGATCTTCCACAAAAACATCCAATAACTCTCTTCGAGGACAATCTTTCAACAATAAAAATGACAGAGTCAGAAAAGCACTCCAACAGGACCAAACACATCGACGTAAAGTTCCACCTCATAAAGAACTTAGTGGAAACAGGCATCATAGAACTTCAATACTGTGCCAGCAAAGCCATGGTTGCGGACGTGCTAACTAAGCCCGCACCCAAACCTGACTTCCTAAAAAACCGCGAAAGACTCAAACTATTAGACTTTCCTCCACTCAGGGATTAAGGGGGGTATATTGTGAAATATGGTTCTCCAACTCATAATCCCCGAGTATCCAAAACAAGAGAAAAGAAAAGAATCCTAATGGAGAAGATCTGGGTAAAGCTACGATGACGTCGTAAGGTCATCGACCTAAACCCCAGATATCCAGGACTCTGAGAGAAAAAGAAAAAAACAAGAACTGCGTAATAGACTTTTTCTCTCGTTAGATCATCTCGTGTTTTTATCTGTGTATTACGTGTTTTTAACTCGCTCCTAAAGCGATATTCTTATTTTGTAACCTGTGAATCCTATATATCTGATTTAATTAAACAGGATTCAAATAGAGAAACCGTCCCTTCTTACTGTTTACGTGTGCTTGACACCCAATTAAATCAATCTACCTTTTATTCCCAAACAGCAGCAGAAAGAACGAAAACTACGGTGTATCGACTGTGAAAAATTACTGTTTTGTTACTTAACGAAATTGACCTGCAAATTAAAAGAGAAGAGGTAAGCCTTTTGCCTTATCATTGTATAATTGAAACTAAATACATACAATTGTATAGAAGAGCATAAACAATCACGTAGATAGAAAATGCTCAGTAAATTATTTAAATAGAAATGTTTGTAGTCATTACCTAAATGATAAAGATTCGACAATGTCTATTTAATATTACTAACAGTACTTTCAATTTCGGGTCCAATTCAGTAGTTGAAAAAGCATCACCCTTCCCCGCAAAAAAACTGGAATGGTAATGGGTATTATTGGTTTCTACAAGCAAGGTGATAAAACAGAGTTTCTAAAATGTTGCGCCCTCCAAAAATCCAAGGTCTGCGTACTTGACAATAACCTATCCGACCCTACGTGCACTAGCGGCTCTTCAAGGGTTCATAATCACTTTTATACCAGAATTTGTAAATAAAATTTGTTCTGCTTTTAATCGGGGAATTTTCAACGATTAAACAATGAGAAATTTTTTTCTGAAATGACTGGTAGTAATGTGATTGTGAACCCGTTGTCGAGCTACCACTATCTGCGTACTGAAACGTTGCTGTATGGATATAAGATGAACGTGAGCAATAAAAATAATATAATTGAGATATAAGAGAAAGTGTCCATCAGGTATCGTCACTCAATGGTTGAAAAGTAGTTTAGATACCAAAACCATCGGCCGATTTTTTCGAAAATATTACAGTTCATACAGATTTATAACATAACCGCTGACATCTTTAAAAACACACCAAATCATGCTCTGGGAATCTAAAGACTTGAGAAAATTCTAACATACACACACACATACATCTTGAATCGTTATAAAAATTGTGAGAATAGATTCAAGCATTTGAAAATGCAAAAATATACCATTATTTTTATTATGATTGCAATACTTTCATATTTCTTTCTTTGCATTGTATGTGTATAGAAAGTAAAAACTGCAGTCGTGAATAATTGGTGTCAATCAGGGTTCTCGCTGCCGATCGCCACTGCGTCAAAATGATTCATTTGGCGAGAAATTCATTTGGTATCTAATCTGAAATCGTCAAATTGCAAGAGATTTTTTTTTTCTTTCGGTGACAATCTCAATGATGTTATTGTACGATTAAACCTTTTCTGTGTTATTTTAATTTACCTGGTTCAAAAGCCATTGAGAACCACAGTGTCAACTTTTACTGCCGTTCATTGGCTAATTTTCTAAACCATTAGTTTTAGAAATGTAATTCTAATAGTAAAAAAGTTTCAATGTTGTTCTCTGTGTTGAATTCAGGAGTGGCTCTGTATTATGCCCTACCCTCTCCCCCCCTTCGGAGCCACAGAAATCCTTCCTGGAGAAAAGTGTCTTCATCCTTTTAAAAGTAATTTATGTCAAAACAGTTATTTTTAAAAAGTTACGATGTTTACATTTTATTCTGTCCCTTGGTTCTATACGTTATATCTAAAAAATCTTCTCCGTACTTTAGCAGATAAAATAATAAAAAATTCTATTTTGTGCGACCAAAACTTACTGAGCAATTATACTTTGAATTTTATGAAATTTTAGTATTTTCTGGCACTAAAAATAGAAAATGCACTTCATCTATATGTAAAAAGTAAAAAATATAAAAATCGTGACAATAGTGTGTTTTTATGTTATTCTACAATGCTTCGAAACTTTTGGAAAGAAAACAGATATAAGGGCAGCAGATTGTACAGGCCCATTGGCGCATTTAAAATACCCCCCCCCCCCCTTCTTTTCCCGATTCGCAGAAAACATTGGTAGGTACTCCGGACTTAAACCTTTCATTTTTTACTTTTAATTATTTGGATTTAATACGTTGTTAAAATACTTTGACTTTCAAATAAAAGTAGTTTTAAGTCGAATTCAGATTAGTATATAAATTTTAAATTTCCAAACAAAATTACGCAGAACTTTATTAAGTGACAAAAGGGCGCACAAACATAACTTGCTCCAGGGCGCTGAATCTGTAGCTACGCCACTGATTTTAAAACGAATTTTTTATAACATGCATAAAGATTGTCCCTTAGGCATACTGAAATTTCGGAACCAAATTTAAATTGTACGGAACATATTAAAGTTGTATGGATTGCAAAAGATTCGTTTCCTGAAAAATGTGTTTGAAAAACTTTATTTATATGTTATTTTCATTACTTATGAGGTATGAAAACTTTCTTTTTGTCAAATATATGGAAGTATTTTTTTTTTTCAATTTTTACAAGTTTTAACATAAAAACGAAAATTGATATTTTTGGTCATTATTAGTTCATTTCAGACTTTGCCGCCACCTTATCGGGGTAGGATACCTTTGAACAGGACGAAAAAGTAAAAAAAAAAATCACTATGTTCCAAGCTTCAAAACTTGTGTAATAAGTCAAAAATAAAAATCAAACTTCATTTAAATATAAAGCTCATATTTAAATTTATATTTAAAAATATATATATACTAGTAAATTCATAAATAAATATTGAAATTTTAAGTTTAAAAATATATGATAATAAGAGAAAAAAATCTTGCTCGCATGATAAAATCTGAAAATATGCATATAATAAAGAGGACATTTTGGTGAAAATAAATACATAATAGTGTTACCTTTATACTAAAACCAGAATATTTGTAAAAAATATTGACTAAATTAAAAAAAGTAATAAAAAAACTAAAAATTTTCACTTTAAAAAATATTTTCAAAGTACCAAAACTGAAAAAAAAAAAAAAATAAATAAAGTCTTACCTTTTTTCTTGTTTTAAGTTGTAGTTGATACAGAAATGAATATGTGGTAAAAATTTCTTTTGATTACCATGCATAGTTTTTTAGTAACTCTGCGCGCAGCATTAAAATTCATCGTTTTGAATAAACGGAACGCAATGTTTAATTATCCTATGTAGTCTTAATAAAACTGCCATAATTAGTAAACTAATGGGAATTTTTTAATGCGGTTTTCTGCATATTGTTCAGAAATGATCACAGAATCAAAATATGTATTTAAAAAAAATCGAAAAATTTTAAGGTTTAAAGGTATCCCGCCCCCTTAAGTAATGTTGCTCCTATATTTCGTCTACAGGGGGTCACAAAAGTTTACGTTGACTTTTATTGAATGGTTTGGGTTATATTACAGCTTAAGACCGATACAGTATCAAATTTTTTTTGACATATTTGATATATCCATTCAATTACATTTATTACGTCTGATGTAAAGTTTCCCTGAAAATTACCGTGCCCACCAAAATAGCGTGCATGATGTCAATTTGTTTACTTTGTATTAAATCAATGCATGTACTTTAAAATTAAAAGCAAATTAGCAAGAATTCAACTTAATCGTCCGATTGGGCCGGAAGGACTTGTTTGTTATGATGTCAGTTTATTCTTTGTCAGTATTGTGATATATATAGCAAAGCATAACATCTAGAAGAATGTATTTTCAGAAAGTGAAAATGTTCACTATTCACATGAAAAATTTAATGTTATATTTCGATATTTTGATACTTTGATCTAACAGATTCCTGTCCTGATTAGTTCAAAATAATAAAATGCCATTCTACCAAGCATTTAACGGGATGAGGATTTGGCAAATTTTATGACAATGAAAAGAAGTTAATGTGGTAAAAAAAAGAACCGTCTTTTTTTCTTAGAAATAAAAGTAAAAAAAAAAAAAAAAAAAAAAAAAAAAAATCCTCTTTTATAAGCATTCAGTGCTTATTTTAAAAATCTAACATAATTTCACGAATGTAGTTTGAAAAAATTCCGTTAATGTATGTTAATTTGGCGCGAACCCCGATTATTGAAAATTCATAACTTTCTACGCTATATAGAATGCGCGAACTAGTGCTTTTATTTAACATGTTATAATTTTTGACCCGTTTGTTTTTTAAATATTGCAACAGGGAAGAGACTAACATTATTTACACTATTTATTTAGGATTTCTAAATCATTTTGTTAATGTATATTCATAATTTAATCATTATAAAGCTATTAATTGGCAAAGGAATATTATGATAAAATAATGCATTCTTTCTTTATATATATATATATATGCAACATTTTAGTGTTTAAAATATTTTGTTGTTGCAATTTCTCTGCCATTTGGCTTATTTAAGCGACCGCGGTTTGGCTCATAATTAACTCCATTGTTATTGTAACTCGTAAACAGATGGAACTACAAAGAATATTAACTGATTTGTCAAAGGAGGCCTGTTAAAGAAAAAATGTCCCAAAACTTTTAAAAATTATTTTTACAAATTAATTTTAAATTCTAAAATTATTTAAATGTTTTATTGTCATTGGAAAAACACCTGTTTACATATTATATATATATATATTACAATATTCCATTTTTACAATCAAAAACAACTTAAATATCTTTTTCGGAGACATTTCTTTCCCGTTCTGTCCCTCTTCCTCTACGTGCATTTGCACAACTCTTTTACTTTAACGCTTTAAATATTACATTGATTACCTGATTTACTTTGAATGACACTTAGAAAATTTTATCGAACATGTTTCAGTCTCAAGCAATTTGGACTATGCATATATATTTTATAGCAAAGTCCTAATTTTTTAAACTTTTTCCTAATGTAAGTTCTAAGGCTGTCAATTTCAAAATTTCTCTTGATTTTGATGGCAATTCTGCGTCAATAAACAGATTACTGCACTTAGAAAGTTTGGAGTTAAGAATATCGTGATGTTTAAAAAACTGCTTGGACTTTTTATCTCTTAAAGTAGGCGAGACCGGGGGAATGGCGCCCCTCGGGGTTATGACGCCACTCCGCCTAGTTTAAAAACTAACGGCAGTTTGAGATAGTGAATGCGCCTGCACTATAGCGACCAACAATAGAAACAGTGCCTAGAGTAAGAGTGATTTTGTTGTGCGTTGTTCGTTTGTTCTAGTGAAAAATTTTGTTTTCATCTAGTTGCTTCTTATTTTGGAGCTTTAAATGAGTAGAACACCTTTTATTGTAACAATAGGTACTTAAGATAATATTACCCGTAATCTACATGCATTCGCCGACATTTTGATGCAATTTCTTGAACAAGTTTGGTTCTTCTTTCTGCTTTGTTGGGGGATTTCCGCTATATTGTTCTCTCGGGGTAATGCCGCCACCATGACAAAGGGTGACTTTTGAAATTTGAGTTAAATTGTAAGCTTTGCACATTAATAATTCTAGCTTAAGGAGCATTGTAATTATTCATTATTCTGCTAAATTACATTGCTTTCTAAATATTATCAGTAGGTTATGTGTTTCCTAGTATCCATTTTATGTATTTACTAGGTCATTAAAGATTGCCGTCATTACCCCGATACAGACCATGATTGAGCTTTAGAATTTTTACTATTAAAAAAATAATCATTTTTTTGGGACTGAAAAAATGTAAATTCCCTTAAGGTGTCGCCATTCCCCCCGATCTCCCCTACATCATTTATATTGTGAATTAACAAGGGTCATGAATGATAGTGAATTTGACTATTTCCAAAGAATAATTGACATTTATAGAACTAGACAGAGGATATCAAAGGAAAGGACTATTTACTCTAAGATTAACATGCTACGTGATAATAGCTACAAGATAATATGGCACTCAAGGCACCAGTCCCTTACGTAAATCTCACAGGTAAAGTTATTGATAACAAACTTCATAAAGTACTGGAACTCGGATCAAAACACATATTTAAGCATTCAACAAATTTAAAGTCAATTATAACTGATTGCGATATTATTACGGTCAGCACCTAGTGATAAGAAGGAAGAAATAAGAAGCATCCTACACAACAATATAAATTCTTACTTAAAGAAACAAACCAAAAAAGGCAATATGGATTTAAAGGCTATTAAGCAACTTAAAAATAACTCCGATATTATAGTGATCCAAACTGATAAATCTAATACAATTGCAGTAATGAATACACAAGATTATATCGCAAAAATGGAGGACTGCATTAAATAAATGAGCTGCAAGGAAATAAACAAGGACCCTAACCCCGCAATTAACCGGAAAGCACAGGATATAATTAAACATGGCACTTGGCATACTCAATTGAAAGTTAAACCCAATATCAATAAAACTGTAGTCACTCCCTGTCTAATTGGACGTTTAAAGGATAATAAAGACAACTACCCCCTTAGACAAATTGTTTCCAAGTGTTTAGCTCCGACATATACAATTGAAATTTTTTTTCGTACCACTACTTAACGAAATTTTACCGCCTACAAATCTTGTAATCATTTCAACTAGAGAGTTTATTAAGAAAATATAGGAAGAAAATATATGTGATAAAAGTATACTTACAAGTATGGACTTTAAGTCTTTGTACCTCTTTATCAACGTAAAAAAATAGAAATCCTGATAAAGCAATCTATTGATAATAACCAAATTTATAACGATGAAATAAAAACAACATTGAATTCAAGCTTTAGTTTGATTACAAATAATAACGTCTTTTAATTTAATGGAAATTTTTATA
This sequence comes from Maratus speciosus, assembly GCA_963932465.1. NCBI lineage: Eukaryota > Metazoa > Arthropoda > Arachnida > Araneae > Salticidae > Maratus > Maratus speciosus. The sequence continues at coordinate 521,992,501 of OZ010790.1, read as the reverse complement.
AGCAAACTGAGGGTGCCCCAATGGGCTTACCCATTTCATGATTATTAGCAGAGCTGAAACTTAGACCTCTTGAGCAAGAGATTATATCTAAATCCGATTTAAAACCTCATCTATGGCTGCGTTATGTTGGCGACATACTTTAATTTGGAACCATGGTATACCAACATTGAATGAATTTTTAAATAGAGCTAATAACCTGCATTCAAATATACAGTTCACACTGGAAGTTGAACAAAAAGAATCCTTACCATTTTTAGACATAGAATTAATAAGAAATAATACAACGTACAAAATTAATAGGAAAATTTACAGGAAACCATATAATTCAAATAATACAATATCCTAGAATAGCAATGTCCCATTTAAATACAAATCTGCAGCTTGTAAGTTTTATATAAAGGGAGCCATAGAATTTTGCACGAGAGGATATCTAGAAGCAGAATAACTCACTATTAAGAAGATTGCAATAGAAAATGTCCCCTTTCCACCAATGTATCAATTAAGTAATTTTTGATATTCAGCATAGAGAATTAACTTGAAGTGGCATTAAAAATAATCTCAAATTTTACAGTTTCAATTATGTACCTCAGTTATTTGAAAGAATTAGTTATGCATTAAAGAACTATAATATCAATGTAATCGCAGAACCATCTGCCAAGTTAAAAGACCTTGCACACCGAAAAATAGACCCAATCCTTAACGATGAAACTTCAGGCATATATGTGATACCTTTTACAGACAATGTAAATCAGAAAGAACTTAAGTACATAAGCATGACTACTAGAAAATTTAAAGACAGACTAAAAGAACATATTACAGACATAAAAAATAGTAAGCTCTTTACAGCTCTACCCAGGTTAAATCAAAAACAAGATATTGACATAGATTTCAGCAAAGCAACAATCATAGTCCATACTTCAAATTACTACGCATCAATAATCAGAGAATCCTTGGAATTTTTAACTCAAAGAAAGAATACTTGCAATGATGTACTGTCCTACAATATATCCAAGATCTGGTACGGAATACTAAATATCTCTAACGGTTTTGAAACATAACTATAATATGCCTCCCCCTCCCCTCCTCCTCCCTTTCTTTGAAATAGACTCGTCTACAGCTACTTAAGCAAAGTAATTTTACGAACTTTCACTCCTGTGATTTTTTCCACTGATGACGATAAGTGCTTACTATGACCATACGATGACTACAATGCAGTTGAAAGCGCTTAGGGTTATTAACATCTTTTGTCGGGTTTTTATGCTGTAAAGACCTTTTAATGTATATTTTAGCACATTTTAAGTAAATTATATCAGAATTTTAATATCTCATATTTTATTTGGTAACTAAGGTGAACATGACGTTCAGTAATTTATAGTTTAGACTATATTTTATAATAGGTACTTGGAACTTTACAGATTGTTTTCTCAAAATGAGTATTGCGTTACTTACCACATTTATCATCTAAGCTATTCATATGTTTCTCTTTTTATAACATCATGCTTGCAGCGTGATAGGAATTATTTTTCCATTAAAAAATAAAATATTCTTAAATGAATAGAGTATACTATACAATTTGTTTAAAACGAAATAACAACTAAATGTCAAGGCAAAATTTAGGCTAGGAGTAGTTTCGTTAATTTTAAGTCGAGCATTTCCCTTATAATTCACATGCCACATTCTGTTTTAACTTTTAAGTGCATATTACGTAATTTTATAAAAAGATGAAATACCTTATAGATAAAATAATACATATTTACTTATTCTCAAAATTCTCAAAAATAATTCTGCAAAAATTGAACATTGTATATTTATAATAAATGGAATAAAGATCGCTGTAGATCACGGTTAAATGTGATAAAATTTTCTTGAAACACAGGTGGTTTTACGAAATTCGATAACATATTTTTCTTCTTAAGTGAACGTGAAAAACGGTCTTATAAAATATGCAAATAAACAAAGCTTTGCTGCACTACTTTCTATTTTTCTTTAATAATACAATTGTAAAACCTCTTTTGTAAAAAACCAAAAAAAATGAACATTTTAAACATTTATCTGATATGCAAGTGCATATACAAATTTATAAATATATCTGATATTACTAAGTTTGCAAGCTTCGCATAAAACGAAAAATGTTAAATATAATTAATTTACAGCAATTTATTAAGTAATATTCACGTGGTCTTGAACAGTAAAATAAAACATATAGCATAAGCTGGAGGAAATTGGTCATTCTGTTTTTAAAAATATCTTATGTAGACTTCCATTTTTAACACTTTCCAACATAGTTGAAAAGTGTTTTTGAATTGGGGTTTTCTGTCCATCTGTCCGTGCTCTAATTCGTGTAAATATACTCGGATTGCAATGTAATTGATGTACGTTATTGAGGTTTATCATTGCATTTTCGCTACTGAAAATGAAGTGTGGCATTTATACTTCATTTACACGGGCATTCAAAAGTATATCGCTACATTATTGTCCATGGGGAAAAGTCCTTTGCGTTGCATTTTAGTGATGTTAAACAGTTTTAAGCATAACAAAATTTATAAACCTAAATGAGGTGCATTAGCAGATGGTTTACTATAGAATCTGTTATGTCTATCAATTGCAGTACATATACAGGAGAACCCAAAATATTCCTTTATATTATGGTATATGAAGGAAAATTATTTGTGGCGTATTTTAAGTATGTTTCTCTGCGACAAACATAATGAAATTGATAAGAATTTATGAAGTGCACTAAAACATGTTTTCTGTAGGGATTCAAAGCATTTATCATTCATTTACAAGGTCACACAAAAGAGTTTTGCTCTATTATGTTCTACAGGAAAAAAACTTCTCGCAGCATGTTTTAATTATGTTGCACTATTTCAAGCATGATGAAATTGATATACATTTCTAAGGTTTTCTACAAGATGCTTACAGTAGAATATGATGTGCATATCATTTAATTTCATTTACAGGGACACTTAAAAGATTTCGGATACAATACTCTATACGAAGTATTGTCAATTAAGGATGACTGCTGAAAGTGCATTGCCAGATATGGTATGCATTTTTAAGTGTAAGTATTTTTTTTTTTTTACATAATTCATGCGATGTATAAATTCTATAGACCATATCCATAGCTACGCAAAATAATCCTTAAAAAATTGCTGAGAATGAGAGTGAATTGCTTTAAGTTTTTTTCTTATATGCATTTCTATTTTCTTTTAAGAATTTTCAATCTCAACTATATTTAGAAAGATGTGTTTGTAAAATATAAATATAATAATATACAAGGCTATGCAAAGAGCTGGATACATACACGCCTATGGATGATAATTCCTTGAAGAGCGATTTTGGTAGATTTAAGCGTGTTTTTGCCTGAATTAAATTTCATATTAAAATATGGCGATTATAAAAATTTATTACTACTGTACAAAAGAATTCATGCACATTTCCGTTAATTTGTGGAAATTGCTGAAATTGTATTTCGACTGTATTATACATTTTCTTACTATACTGAATTTTAACATACTATGTAGTATTTATACAAATCTATAGATCATATATTATAGTCCAGGCAATAGAGACCGTATAGGGGCTCTACCTAGCAAAATTCATTGTAGTTCTGGAAAAAGGTTTACTATATATTTTTTGGGTCGCTGAATCCGAATTTTTAACTTCCCACCAAAATTTCCCCCGGCAACCCCCCCCCCCCCTCCAAATTTTGGTAAAATGCCCCCCCCAAAAAAGGTTTTTATAAAAAAAATCAATTATTTTATTGTTTTAGGGAAAAAGTATCTAGAAATTCAGAAAGTAGACATAATTTTCAACAAATTAGATATATGACATTATGACTTAAGATGAAGGGGAAGGGGGGATCTGCCTCGGAACATGCGCGCGGTGCTGCGTGACCTAAGTTGCTCAATTCTACTTAACCACTCACACGTTTACATTCGTCCTCCCATCTCCCCTCCGAACTTTTTCTATAAGGTTTACTTTAAGTTTGCGTCGCTGAATCCGAATTTTTAACTTCCCCCAAAAAATTTCTCCCCGAACCCCCCCCCCCCCCAAATAGTTGTTTTTAACTTAAATTTCTTATTGTTTTAGGGGAAAAGCATTACATAATTCTGAAACTAAACAAAATTTGCAACAAATAGGATATATGACATTCTGACGTAGGATGAACGGGAAGGGGGAGCGCTGCGTCTGAACATGCACTGCGGCGCTACGTGCACTAAGTTATGAAGTTCAGGCAATAGGGGATTTTACCTGGAAAAATTAATACTAGTTCTGGATTTCGACTCACTTTATGTTTTTTGGGTCGCTGAATCCGAATTTGTAACTTCCCACCAAAATTTCACCCGGCAACCTCCCAAAAAATTGATTTTTTGAAAAAATTTGGTTTTTGAGAAAAGCGCGCGGGGAATGTTCCGAGGCAGCCCCCTCTCTCCCGTTTATCTTACGTCATAATGTCATATATCCTATTTGTTGCAAATTTTGTCTAGTTTCTGAATTTCGTAATGCTTTTTCCCTAAAGTAATAAGAAATTTAAGTTAATGACAACTATTTTGGGGGTTTTTCGGTGGGGGGGAATTTTGGGGGTAAGTTAAAAATTCGGATTCAGCGACCCAAAAAACTTAAAGTAAACATTATAAGGAAAGTTCAGAGGGGAGATGGGAGAACGAATGTAAACGTGTGAGTGGTTAAGTGGAATTGCGCAACTTAGTTCACGCAGCACCGCGCGCATGTTCCGAGGCAGATCCCCCCTTCCCCTTCATCCTAAGTCATAATGTCATATATCTAATTTGTTGCAAATTTTGCCTACTTTTGGAATTTCTAGATACTTTTCCCCTAAAACAATAACAAAATTGTTTTTTTTAATAAAAACCTTTTTTGGGGGGCTTTTTACCAAAATTTGGGGGGGGGGGGGTGCCGGGGGAAATTTTGGTGGGAAGTTACAAATTTGGATTAAGCGACCCCAAAAACATAAAGTAAGCCGATTTCTAGAACTACCATTAATTTTGCTAGGTAAAATTCCCTATTGCCTGGACTATTAGTATAGATCATATGTAGATCATATTATAGAGCTACTCAAAAGAATACCAGAACTTTTCTCGCTATGGGAGGTAATAGTCGTAATGTGTTTTTCAAATATGTTATGCGTTTTCTGAAATGTTTACTTAGATATTTCCTTTACCTTTTTAAACGGCAATTTGTAGAACGGGAGTTTTGTGAAAGCTTTCTGGGAATGTTGGAAAGTGTTTCACAACCTATGCTTTGGTGCATATGATTTTATTTTCTTGTTTTAAATCTAAATTATTTTCCCTTCTCATTTTAAGTCAAGGAAATTGGAATAATTTTATCATATTTAAAAAAAAAAATGCTTTTATTTGAAAAGAGTTAAAAAAAGTAAAACATATTTTAGCACTCAATTCCCCTTAGGGATAAATACTTGGGATCAATGAAAGATAAACAGTATAATTACCCTTACATGTGTTTGTATTTGTCCTAGTGTAAGGGCCCACCAGTGGCTGAGAGGTTCTGCTCTCGAAGCTGGTAGACGGGGGGTGCTGGGTTCGAACCCAATCGCGCCCGTCGGCTTAACCGTTTCGGAGTTTTCGTGGTTTTCTTCGAAACCGTGGACAATGCGTAAATACGGGTTAGGTTCCCTTAGAAAGACCCCCACGAATGGCACTCCCCCCCAGGGCCTATATCCCACGTGTTGATAATTGGCCGTCATAAATACGAAACCAAAAAAATCCTAGTGTAAGAGCTTTATGAAAATTATTATCAATTACTAGCACCCAATTATCTTTACACCCAATTCCTTCTGTTTACAATAACTGATAAGAAAAGAACAGAAAGCAGTTTACAAATACCAGACAAGAACAAAATGACATTTAAAATTTAGATAATTTTTATCGACAGAAATAACTGCTTTTGCAATGTCCGTGTCGTACTTATATATTTATATTATACCATATCTTCAGCTTTATTACCATAGTAGAGAGCTATCACAGTATAGACCCTTTTCCATTATATGTTTTTCAAGTTTTTAAAAACATGACACATTATTTTTTTCATTCGAAAATTTTCTTATATTGTTTCTATACATTTACATTGAAATCAATTTTTATATTTCGTTACTTTTCATGAAAAAATATATTCTAATAGTTTTAAAGTATGCTATATATCACTATGATATAGTACCTGGCATATTATGCGCAATGCAGCGTCATATTGCCCAGTGGTTGGAGTGAAAAAAACCGAAAATCGGAAAATCAAAATGTAATACCGCGCAAAAGTTGTGTATGGTCCTCTGTAATAAAACTGCAGAATTTTCTCGAACACAAAGTTTATCTTCCGGTGCCCCAGACCCCCCCCCCCCACCCCAATTTTAGCCAAACTCGTCAAAACGCCTTGTAGAAGTTATAAATAAGAATAAAGGTAAAGCTAGAAAATAAAAATGTCATACAACAGAAAAGTTGTGCATGGTACGTAGTAATATGCCTGCACAGTTTATTTTAAAATCAAGTTTTATCTTCCGGTACCTCAGGTTCCCCCCCCCCCCCCTTTTTACGAAATTCGTCAAAAATGCCTTGTACTACTAGCAAATTAAAATAACCATAAAGATGGAAAATAAAAATGTCATGCCCCGGAAAAGTTGCGTATGGTACGTAGTAATATTCCTGCACAGTTTTCTTGAAATCACATAATATCTTTCAGGAACCCGCTCATTTCAAATTTTGAAACAATTGCCTTAAATTACCTTCTATCTGTAGTACATGTATAATAGAATGCATCATACAAGAAGCAAGAATGCAATACAAACATTTTATCTGTGAAAAGTACACAAATAATTAAAGTTCAAGAATCAAAAACAAACTTTTAAATCTGTTAAAAGTGTTCCAAAAATATTAAAGTTCAATTAAATCAGTTCATGCTCTTCAAAACTAAAATTGATGTTTCGACTTGGTGTTTATTGTTGGTGCTGTTAGAGTTTTGTAACCTTAAAAGCTGATTTGGTCTCAAAATATGGCATAATGGATCTTATGAATCCATCCATGCTGCTTAAACCACAAACTGTCGCGCCAGCTCCACTGACCACTCTGACACTCCTTTCAACACTTTGAATGTGGCATGGGAACTCAGCAAACTAAATGACATCTTCATGATCACGTTTTTCAATGTACATCTTTAAAGCATCTTATGAAAGATAGATGGTTCCGTAACTTCTACCTTATCCCACTGAATCAGATCAATGTAATTTGCTCCGCTAAAATTGATTGCAATACCTTAGAACTGCCTGACTTCTTCACAAGTGGTCGCACTTCGCTCTTTAAGGATTCTACGAAATTCTAGTTTACGGATGGGTTTCCGATCATCAGTTACAATGCCAATTAGCAGGTTTTCCGTATGGGCAAAAATGGCATTGGGCTGGAATACTGGGTCAATTACACGTTTAACTGCCTGAGACATATCCCTGGAAAAATAAACAATTTCCCTAAGATGGATTGCATTTAATTGCAAACCATACACGTGCATATACACCTTGACTACAAGCTCTGTCAATATCTTCAGATTTAACGTTGGATCAGGGATTCCCACATAGAGTCACAAAATTCTGTTGGCGGTGGTAATCGATCTGATATGTGGAAGTCTATCAAGAAATTTATTTGCAAGGTCTTCCGAACAACTTCCTTTCTTAATAGATCGGACCATTTCCTTCAGGTATTTTTGATAGGTACGGAGATCACACAATAACTGTTGCAGATTCTAATTAATGTCAATAGTATGTAAAGAAACGATGGGAAGGGATTCACACTTGTCCAATATTTTACCAATTGGCCCAGTATAACTGTATGATCTCCTGCATCATGCATCTAGCACGAACTGATTTAAAAGAACTTTAAAAATTTTAAACACTTTTAACAGATTTAAATGTTTGTTTTCATTCTTGATCATTAATTGTTTGTGTACACAGATAAAATGTCTGTATTTAACTTGCTTCTTATGTGATGCATTCTATTATACATGTACAACAGATAAAAGAGATTTTACGGCAATTTTTCGAAATTTCGAATGACAGGGCCTTTAGAAAATATTACGTGATTTCGAAAAAACTGTGCAGGCATATTACAACGCACCATATGCAACTTTTCCGCGGAACAACATTTCTATTTTCCAACTTTATGTTTATTTCGATTTGTAAGTTGTATAAGGCATTTTTGACGAATTTCGCAAAAACTGGGGGACCGGGGGCACAGGAAGGTAAAACTTGATTTCGAAAAACTGTGCAGGCATATTACTAAGTACCATGCTTAACTTTTCTACGGTATGACATTTTTATTTTCCAAATTTATCTTTATTTCGATTTATAACTTGAACAAGGCATTTTTGATGCGTTTGACGAAAATTGAGGGGCCTTCGGGCACCGGAAGATAAAACTTGGTTTCGAAAAAACTGTGCAGTTTTATAACTGAGGACCATACACAACTTTTCAGCGCTATTACATTTTAATTTTCCGATTTTCGATTTTTTCACTCCACCCTACTGGTTCAATTCCAAAAAACGTTTTCATCCCTCTCCGGAGGCTTTATCAGTTTGAAATGATGATGTTTAGGCTTATTTGCAGTTCCGACTGAGATTTTATAGCTTTCCCTCTTTTTCCACCTTCTCTCTTCAGTTTTTACCTTTCTTCTTATTTTTTGTGATAGCTCTCTTCTATGGTAATAATGCCTGAAAATAGAGTATAAGTATATAAGTATATAGGACATTTAAAACTGTTTATTTTCCGACATTAAAATCGCGTCTTTTCGCGTTAGAGCCAGAAAATACTGAAAAATAATAAAATTCGAAGTATCATAGCACGTTAACTTTTAGTCGTAAAATAATAGAAATTTTTAAATGTCTTTTCTCACATGGTAAGTTCAGAAATTATGAACTTAGTATGAATATGCGAGTTTCTTAACATTAATGCTGTTTGTGAATGCGAACTTTTCTTTCGATTTTTAATTTTAAATAGCGCTTGGTGTCCTTAAAGAACTTAAGCAAGGATACCGCTAGATTTTTCGCTATTTTTGTAATGATATTGACCAGTCAGAAGCTCATATGTCCGATATTTTTTATAAAAAAGCCCAAAAAAGCCAAAATGGAGGATTCTGATGGGTCACTTATATTTCGAGAAAGTGGGAAATTTATTTGAATCTCACCTTTGATCTTTCAAAGAAGTACCATTTGTATGCAAATAATGAGTCTTTTGGACTATCAAAAAGTATTTAAGGATAGGTGGAAGTTAGTTTTGAGACAAGATAGAGATTAGTACCGGTCCCCTGTCAACTGCGTTAGATTATTTCAAGGTAAGAGGTGTTGAGCGGTTAATAATAGAATCAATCAATTTTTCTAAAGACATTAGAGATATGATTTATTATAATTCCTCTCTGTTCTGTTGGTTTATATCCAGCACAAGAAATTTAATAGTGTTCAAATTTTGAAAACAAATAAATGAAAATTTAACTTAATTAGATACTCTATTAATCAGATGATGGAACATTAAAGTGCATAGTATCATCAAGCATTGGTTTATGTTACAGTGCATTGTACCAATCTCGCGTCACGCCATCTTTCCACTTAAAATAAATGGTTTTATTTATACATACTTTAAAACATTTTTTCTGGCATAACATTTTACAAAAAGACCCAGATTTAAAGTTTACAAGAATAAAAAAGTTATCTTTAGGATTTTTTAATAATTGTTCCAAGAATTTAAACTTTTAACACCTTACTATTAAGTAAAATAATTAGTTTCAATCTATAAGCAGAAACTCGTGATTTTGTAACCCTCGAATTTTTGAACCGATTTGGATGAAATTTTTCATATGCATAGCACATATTAATACCTCGACCGAGTTCTTTGGCCAGCTTCATCCACCATCTTGTTTCAAAATGGCGGCCATTTGAATTTTGTGAACACGAATTACGTGAAATATTTAGGTTACCAAACTTTCTCTTTAAAATGACCTATGTTGTTAACTTACACTGTGTGACTCTTTAAAATATCTTTTAATGTTTCTAACATTCTGTTTAAAAATATACATAAGAGTTTGCATTTTGTGAAACGTAACATTTTCTATAAGTATACAATGTTATAAAACATAAAAAAATTCAAAAATTCCAATGGCCGCTATTTTGAAACAAGATGGTGGATGAAGCTGACCAATGAAATTAGTCGAGACATTAGTATTTACTATGCATATAAAAAATTTCATCCTATTCGGTTCAGAAATTCGAGAGTTACAGCAGGACAAAATTCAGATATAAATATATATATATATCAATAATTTGATTTATTAAAATTAAAACATTGAATATGGTTAAATAAAATAAATGATTGATTTTTGTATTTTATTATTCTTTTCAATTAAGTGAATTATTATCTTTGTCAAAATACTTTTGAGCACTACTGTACAACGTAAAATGAGGTTGCTATGTATCAGATGGTTAATTCTTTTAAGTTAAACTGTGTCATCTTTGAACTTTATTCATCTTCATGATGAGTCGACAGAAGTTTGTTAGACCTTCGTTGATGCAGGGAAAGAATTTTTCCAGTTATAGGAAATCGTATAAAATATGAATTTAGTATGTTAATATGTCAAGCAAATCATGAAAAACAAGTGCCATACCTTAAATTAGAGATCTGCATGAGCGCGGGTCTGGTCCGATACCCGTACCGATTCAAGTAAATGAAGGCGTCTTTTTTAATGGGTTGGGACGGGTCGATATACAAAAATAAACGGTACGAACTGATAAAAATTATTAAGCGGGTCCACCGGCCCGATATAACAAATTTAAAATAGTCGGACAAACATAATGTTCAATATAACAAATTTAAAATATGAATAAATTTTAAAGGACCTGGTCTATCCAAGAATAAGTTATTAATTTGCTGCACGAGACGATACTAGTAAAAACTAGTGCTATATCTTACATTAGAGTTCTGCATAAGCATTGGCCTGTTCCTATGCCCGTATCGAGCTCAGAAAAATGAAGCTAAATTTTTTAATGAGTTGGGACGGTCGATACAAAAATAAACGGTCCGAACTGGTAAAAAATATTAAGCAGGCCTACCGGCCCGATATAACAAATATAAAATGGTCGGGGAAACATAATGTTCAATATAACAAATTTAAAATATGACGAAATTTGAATGGATCTGGCCACTCCAAGAATAAGTTATCAATATGCTGCACGAGCCGATACTAGTTTGACATCAATACAGAAATCCAATGTACAGATGTGCATTGGACAGCTACATCGTGTCTGAGCCCAGGCTTAATTTTTTTGCGACTCTGGCTTAAATGTTTTCTACGTAATACAGTCGGGCCGGACTTTGATTAATTATTCCGAGTACGTGTCGGGCAGTGCGTAAATATGGGTTAGGTTCCCTTAGAAAGACCCCCCCCCCCCTCCACCACGAAGGGCAATTCTCCCTCGGACCTATATGCCTCGAGTAGATAATTGTCAAAAATCAACCCAACGTGTCGGGCAGACATTTTTTTCTGGTAAACATAATAGTAAGAATAAACTTTTGTTAATGCAATGTTTGGAAAAATACTTTCATAAATTAAAGAGACAAATACAGATAAAAAAGATACGGTATTTTTAAACATCTTTATTTTTTTTAATTCTAAAATACATTAATTTTTTAACGAGTATTTGAGGGTTAGAGTCTAAGTGTCTATGTGATCATTAATGTTGCTATTCTGTATTCTATGGCATGCGAACATAAAGTTTGAAACATAGCGTAAAATTTTCGTATAAAAATGTAAACAATATTCTTTACAAGAATTTTAAAGATAGAAAGTTAAGAAAAATTAGATTTTTTGTAAAAAAAAAAAAAAAAAAAAAAACTGAGCTGTGCCTATCTAGGCCTGATTTCATTGAATTTTAAGTGGGCCGATTATTGAACAGCAAAAATATGGAATGGGCCTGGCCGGGCAATGGAAATTTAGGCACGTGCAGACCTGTACCTAAAAGTTATATGCGATTTGTATATTTCTGTAATTGGAAGTGTGTCTTTATTATCCCGGTTTTAGAGATTTATTATCATTATATCTATTTTGAATCATTCAGTATGTTGATTTTGTAAAAAAAATTGAATGGTGTAAAAGCTTGTTGATAAATTACACCTTGTTATGTAAAAAGAAAAAAAAGAAAGACTTTGAGAAATCTTATTTAAAAACAGAAAATATTCATAATAAACTTGAAAAAGATTCAAGATACATTAAAACAGCTAAAATTTTATGTAGGAAATTTTCTTAGAATTATGAGGGATATCCCATTTAGCTCATAAGTATAGCAAGTAATTTATAAATACAGTTAAAAAGTATTTAATACATTTATACAATTGGAATGTGTAATTTATTATAAGACAAAGATTCCATACTTTAAAAATAAACCTTACGAATACTTTTATGTGATATACAACATACTAGAAGATTAAATTTTTGGATGTCTGTTTAAAATTTATTTCGATTTCTTAAAACAGAAATTTTAAAACAATATCTATTACAACTCTACATTTGCTTGCATAATTCTATATTCTTTTATTCCAAAATGCAGAAATTTAACATTGTATCCTTATTTAAATTGTACGCATTCAATTTCAGAGAAACATTTCCTTTTTGTAACTTTTGAGTTCAGCAGTATTAGATAGATAATCGATTCTTTCAAACTTGTTTAAGAGTGAAATTTTCAATTAAACACATAAAGTTCACTGCAGTATAGCTTATCCACTTCCAGTCTCCCATTACTATTAAAATTTGCATATGGTCATGTGGAATTCCTGAGCAAACACGACTTAAACTAATAGGATCTAACCCGAGGGTTTACTGTGACGAAAGCTTTTAAGTTAATTTAATCGATTTTAAAGTTCAGAGAAAGTATCTTTAAGGTAAAAAGATACACTGTTTCGGTGATTGATCCACTTGCATTAGAATAGCTTTACAAATTCAAAGAATATTAAAGTTTTCTATCATGTAATATAAGCTTTGTTCTTTTAAAAAAGCAAATATATATATATTTTAAGAATCTGGATAGTATTAAAAATTAAGTTTGTTAAAATATTGTAACATATTTATGGAAAAAAAAGAGACTTTTAGAAATATAAATAAGAAATATAAAAACATATGTCTTAAATTCAAATAATGAAGTTATATTGTAACAGTTAAAGTACTTAAAATATGTGTGCTAATCATAATGAAACAAAGCTAAAATATGCTATAAAGATTATATAACACCTTTATTTAGATCAACGTTCGTTTCATCACACAAACGGTGACATTTTCAAAATCATTCATGATAGAAATATTTTTGCAAACAAATTTTAAAAACAATAACTTGGTAAACAATGTCACGAGACTTCATGCTTAATAAAAATCCGTGGAAACATACAATAAAATGAAATTTGATATTTGTGAGCGTGGATTAATTTCTACTATTGTTACTAAACATTGTTACTAAGCATAACATCTCTAACCAAATTTTAGGTAACTCAAGTGACACTGAATCATTGCAAATATTTTATAAAAATATCTCTAATGGTTCCCGGATAATAGATGGTAACTAAAAGCTTGACGGATAAATTATTCTGCTATTTTTAAAATCGATCTGTAAAGGTTCTTTGCTGCATACTCTGGCCAAAGCTGTGGTTTTTCTGTTGTATTTGTATATATTTGTATTCACTTTGTATTTGTATTTGTATTTGTTATATTTTATATTTGAACGGATTTTCATTATGCATGAAGTCTTGTGACATTATTTACCAAGTTTTTATTTTTAAAATTTGTTCGCAAAAATATTTCTATGATGAAAGATTTTGAAAATGTCGCCGTTTGTGCGGTGAAACGAGCGTTAATCTAAATAAAGGTGTTATATCACTTTATAGCATTATTTATCCTTAGTCAAAGATCTATTTTGTATTTTTTGTTTTAATTTTGATTTATATTTTATTGAGATGTCTCATAAGTTTGTGCGATTTTTGTCAATAGATGGATGTTATGAGATGTAAAGTAAATTCTATAGAAACCTCTAAATCGTTCGTATATTTGACAAAGAAGATAAAAATAAAAATCTTCAAACAATTCAACTAGTTTTATTTATATCGTTGCAGTTTAAAAAAATAAAAAAATTAAAACAACCATTTTGGCCATATTTTGTTATTCTGCTTTCATAACGAGAAACATTCCACGCAAGCAGTAAAAGATTTGGAAATTCTCTACATTGTTAAAAATCTGCAGAAGATTGCCCAGTCATTTAATCTCTTTGAGGGGCGGTGGGATATATTATATCCCACCTAATTTAAACAAGATTCACACCATAAACTTTTAACTAAATTTTATATTTTTAACTTGGGAAGGGGGGGGGGGGATGCTGAAAAATTGCTTTTCCTTATTTTAAAATAAAATTTCTCGATTATTCCAGTGAGAATTCAATATTACAGATACATTATTGCTTGTCCCTCAAAGGGTTAACAACTTCTTGCAGAAAGCGGTTACATAACTGTAATTCATGTCTATTCTGAATAATTAGAACGCTTCAGTTTATAGTGAAATAGCCGTTTTCTATAAAAACGGTTGCAGGACTAGACAGTGTACAGCAGATTTGTGCAGCGTACACTGTTAAAAATCTGAAGCAAAATTCACAGTCATTCAACCGTTTTTATATAAAACGCTTTTTTGACCGTATCATGAAGCGCTTACATTGGTCAGGATAGAGATAAATGACAATTATGTAACCATTTTTGTAGAAAACGGTTAAATGACTGGAATAGTATATTTATCTGGAATATATATATTAATAACACGCCCATCGTTGTCCGCACTGTAAAATAAAAAAAAAAGGACTAAAATACGGAAATACTACTGGCAATCGAGACGCCAGTACTATTCCTATATTTGAACGGAACTTTTTCCCGGTAAATTACAGAAAATTTTCAGTTTTTTTGCCATTTACGGGAAAAAAACTTCCGTTAAAAAACGGAAATAGTACTGGCGTCTCGATTACCAGTAGTATTTCCGCATTTTAGTCTGTTTTTTTTTTTTTTTTTTTTTTTTTTTTTTTTTTTTTTTGACAGAGCGGGCCCGTGATAACTTTCTTAAGGGGTCCTCAGGACTCTTAAAGCTTGAAAATTTTCGAAATTTTAATTTTTTTAGATGTTAAACTCCTATATTTTCTGAACATTTTGATATAATTGTTTCCTTGAAATTCCTATTAGAACTGAAGTTATGGCTTTTTTTTTAATTCACGTTCAATAGCTGAAGCGTCGTTTCGTGAACTTTGAAGCCATTTTTCTCCAAATGACGTTTTTGGGCATAACGCGCACGATATCTCAAAAACTTATGAATATTTTTTCATGAAATTTTCAAAACATATATTTCATGTTATCCTGTATAAACTGAACCTAAAATTTCCTTTTTATTGTTCAAAACAATATTTTTTTTAGGTGATTATACTGTTGAAATTTTCTTAATTTTGCATTAGCTAAATACAACTTTGTATTAAAAATATAAAAAAGCTTTAAATACCAATTTTTTTTAGGTTCAGGGTAATTATTGCAATCTGAAGTATAAGTAGGTACCAAAATTTTCATTCTAGTTGCAACACTTATATTGCAATCGTGCGCGTAAGCTGTTATGCCGGTTTTTTGCTCGAAAAATATCTAACAGTTTGGAGACCCCTGTAAATGTTAATTCTGCATCTTATAATTTTTGAAATACATGAAATGAAAGAACATACTTATATATTTTATTCCAGTTAAAATTGTGTCTTAAAATCAAATACATTTTAAGATATTAAATGTTGAAAATGATCTTTTTTTTTTTTCATTTTTTCCAATTTTAAGAGTCCTGAGACCCCTTAAATGAACCTTAAATTTGTCGATTTTGTATCTTTAACTCGATTTTGTCTGAAATACTTGCCCATTGACTGGGGGAAAACTCGATTAAAAACAACAACAACAAAAAACAAACAGAGAAAACTGATGTTTAGCTGTAAAAGAGCTTGAAGTAACTGCAACGGGTAACAAGGGGAACAATATGTTTCCGGCGACTGCGTAATTTTCTTGGTAAAACATTTATATTTAGCTGTAAAAATCACTGTTTTACGCATAACTAATTATTTATTTCCCATCGAAATACTGAGTGAAATTTTCAAACTGATTATTTCACCAGATTATACACTGGTTTCCAAAAATTAAGGAAAAACAACAAAAGTAGCGATTACTCAAAATATTACAAGTAGATTTTAATAAAACTGAGGCACAATTTACAACACATAGTAAGGTATAAAATAACATTAAAAGAAATTACCAGACGATTGTGGTGTTTCAGAAATTAATACAATTATAAAATAAACAAAATAAATGTCTCAGTTTGGTATAGGAAATGTACCTTTAATATGGAGTATGATCACCCCTAGAAGCAATATAGCGCATACAGAGAAGCATGATACTGTCAATTATGCCATCGATAAGTTTGCTTGGAAGTGCGAGCCCTTTCTCTATAAAGCAGTTGTAAGCGTGGCAAGGGTCTGAGGAGGGGGATTGAGAGCAGAGACACATCTTTCTAAAGCATCCCAAAGATGCTCAGTGGGATTAAAGTTCAGTGATCGCGCTGGCCATTCCATGCGCTGAATTGTTTGGTGCTGAATATAATCTTCTACGATGTGAACCCTGTGCGGTCTAGCGTTATCGTCCTGTAACAGGAAATCTTTACCTATTGCACCGGCATAAGGGTGCACATAAGCATCAAGAATGTCATCTCTATAGACGTGAGCATTCATAGTTCCACGTGGAAAGACATGGGGGTCTGTACGTCTGCCCAAAGAGATACCATCCCAAACACAGACACTGCCTCCTCCATACGAATCTCTTTTACGAATGTTTGATGGATGATAGTTTGTTCCCTGTTCTCTCCAAATCAAGCAATGCCTACTATCAGTTTGGAGGCTAAACAGGAACGCATTTGTGACGCGAACACGCCGCCATCGATCAGCCGTCCAGTGGACATGTTGAAATGCCCACCTTAAACGTTCCCTCCGGAGACATGAGGTGAGCAGCGCACAAATATCTGGTCGCATCGCGTAAAGACCACCTTCATGAAGCTTTCTACGCACAGTAGACGTTGATACTAACCTTCCAGTGATTGCAGCAAGGACGGATTTAAGATGAGAGGGTGTTGCTGTTCTATTCCTTCGCACACATAACCTCAAATATCGGTCATCGGTGCTTGTCGTAGCTATTGCTTGTCCTTCGCGGAACCTTCTGGTGGCCGAACCAGTGGTTTGAAAATGTTACCAAAGCCTATAAGCAACAGAAGGACTCACATTTAGCCATCTGGCCACCTCAGTCTTGCTTTGGCTTACATCCAATCTTCCAATAGCTCTATATCGCAGTTATGCGGACAAATCATACCTCAAGGTCATACTAATGAATTGGCTATCTCAGTTTTCTTATCTCATAATCATAGCGACACCAGCAGCCGTACTCTCTAGCATGCATTTTTATGCTCCGCACAGATGACGCAATCCGATTGCAACGCCACTAATTTGCATTTTGTAATTTCAATCAGCATCTTTTAGTTAACAACATATCCAAATTTCATATGATAGATTAATTTTTGAAAGAGTTATCGCTCTTTTTGTGATTTTTCCTTAATTTTTGGAAACCAATGTATTTGAATCAAATCGATTGTTGATCATTAGCTAAAATGTTAGTATATAGTTTTAAAATTTCAGAGTCATTGTATAAAATTAGGTATATTTTTGAAATAAAAATTTGCGTATTGTTAGACACAGCGGCAAAATAGCGGAAAAAACAAAAATAAAAAGTGACTTCGGAGAACGATTTTTTTTTTTTCAAATTATAAATTTTCGTATTTTTGGAAATGATTTGCACTGTAGTAAAGTGTTGTCTTTTTCTGCGTTTTTTGATTTTTGGTGGCAGTGAGAATTTTTAAATATGCCGGAAAAAGAGAGGGAGGGGTAGAAGTCGTCCACTATTTTAGATGTTTTTAAAAAAAATCGTTACTGTCCAAACTCTTTGAAATTTTAAAGAGTTAAAAACATAATACTTTCGTAGCCTGCGTGAAACAATCGAGAGACAATACTGATATTATAGAGGCAAAATGGCTCGTAAAATGAGTTATTTTTTCATTTGATATATTTCAGTAGTTAAAAATAACTAGTGGATCCAAGCCGGGTTTTTTGGGTTACAGAATATACATGAAAACCATTTTTTTATTTGAGTATT
The DNA here is from genome assembly GCA_963932465.1 of Maratus speciosus. Taxonomy (NCBI): domain Eukaryota; kingdom Metazoa; phylum Arthropoda; class Arachnida; order Araneae; family Salticidae; genus Maratus; species Maratus speciosus. The sequence continues at coordinate 521,974,209 of OZ010790.1, read as the reverse complement.
CTAATAGATTTTCCACATTTAATATATATTTTTAGATTTTCCGTTAATTACGTGAAAAATCATTTTTATATAAAAAATATCAATAATGTTTTCAAATGAAGTTTTGAAGTTCATTAAAAGCGGTACTTTCGTGAAAGATAAGCTGGAAGCAATCACTGAACTATATATATATAGTCCAGGCAATAGAGATCGTATAGGGGCTCTACGTAGCAAAATTCATGGTAGTTCTGGAAAAAGGCTTAATATATTTTTTGGGTGTCACTGAATCCGAATTTTTAACTTCCCACCAAAATTTCCCCCTGAACCCCCCCCCCCCACCCCAAATTTTGGTAAAATGCCCCGCCCCCAAAAAAAGGTTTTTATTTAAAAAATCAATTTTGTTATTGTTTTAGGTTAAAAGTATCTAGAAATTCAGAAAGTAGAAAAAATTTGCAACAAATTAGATATATGATATTATGACTTAGGATGAAGGGGAAGGGGGGATCTGCCTCGGAACATGCGCGCGGTGCTGTGTGAACTAAGTTGCGCAATTCCACTTAATCACTCACACGTTTACATTCGCCCTCCCATCTCCCCTCCTAACTTTCTCTATTTTACTTTAAGTTTTTTGGGTCGCTGAATCCGAATTTTTAACTTCCCCCCAAATCCCCCCCCTAAATAGTTGTTTTTAACTTAAATTTCTTATTGTTTTAGGGGAAAAGCATTATGAAATTCAGAAACTAGACAAAATTTGTAACAAATAGGATATATAACATTATGACGTAAGATGAACGGGGAGGGGGAGGGCTGCCTCTGAACATGCACTGCGGCGCTACGTGCACTATGTTATGAAGTCCAGCCAATAGGGGATTTTACCTGGAAAAATTAATACGTAGTTCTGGATTTCGACTCCCTTAATGTTTTTTGGGTCGCTGAATCCGAATTTGTAACCTCCCACCTAAATTTCACCTGACAACCACACAAAAAATTGATTTTTTTGAAAAAATTTGGTTTTTGGGAAAAGCGTGCAGGGAATGTTCCGAGGCAGCTCCCTCTCTCCCCGTTTATCCTACGTCATAATGCAATATACCCTATTTGTTGAAAATTTTGTCAAGTTTCTGAATTTCGTAATGCTTTTCCCCTAAAACAATAAGAAATTTAAGTTAATAACAACGATTTTAGGGGGTTTTCGTTGGTAAAAATTTTGACGGTAAGTTAAAAATTCGGATTCAGCGACCCAAAAAACTTAAAGTAAGCCTTATAAGGAAAGTTCGGAGGGAAGATGAGAGGGCGAATGTAAACGTGTGAGTAGTTAAGTGGAATTGCGCAGCACCGCGCGCATGTTCCGAGGCAGATCCCCCCCCCCCTTCCCCTTCATCCTAAGTCATAATGTCGATATCTAATTTGTTGCAAATTTTGTCTACTTTCTGAATTTTTAGATACTTTTTCCCTAAAGCAATGAAAAAATTGATTTTTTTAATAAAAACCCTTTTTGGGAGGCATTTTACCAAAATTTGGGGGTGTTGCTGGGGGAAATTTTGGTGGGAAGTTACAAATTCGCATTCAGCGACCCCAAAAACATAAAGTAAGCCGATTTACAGAACTACCATTAATTTTGCTTGGTAAAATTCCCTATTGCCTGGACTAATATTATTTTTTAACCACTTCTGCTTAATGTCCCATTTTTGGGATGCTTTGAATTTTAATGCATTTTTATAATTTTCTTCTTCTTTATAACATGAACATTGCATGAAATAATTAGCTAAAAATCTCTTTATCTGTTACAGAAACATGATAGCATAAGATGAATATTTTTTTGCTTAAATGAAGGCTTTTTTTTCGGAGTTTATAGATTTTTCATTTTTCAAGACGGCGAAATGTAAAAAGTAAGTTTATTTGTGTTTTTTCTATCAAGGGTCCAAATAAACGAATCACAATCTCAGCTTCTAGAATTCTTTGAAATACGTATTTTTTTAAATTGTGAAATTGTATGTTGAAGTATGTTTTATGCATTTTTGTAACGTACAAAATATTGGGCGCTAGGCACGAATGGACACATATTTTTATTAGCCATTTAAGGGATAGTTATTTATGTAAAGTCCTTTTCAAGATGATTATGAAATAAATTGTTTTAAGCCCCAAACACGATTATTCTTACTTTATTATTACTAATATTTATAATGTTATTAATCTCTATAAAGAAATAAATATATTTTTTAGTTGTTCCTAAAAATATTAATATAGTATATAATATGCAATTTAGAAGCTTATTTTATATAAATTTATACAAAATGTATAATTACGCATATTATACTATTACAAATATTATACATATTCCAATATTTAAAACGTTTACATTTTATCTAAAAAAAAAAATAAAATAGTGCAATTTTTTTTAGTATTTTTCCAGTTCATTTTGCAACATTTTAAAGTGAATTTAGCAAGAAATTTAAGAAAACAAAAATTCAGGCACAAACGAGTTAATGTAAACGGATTTACGTTTCGAAATCATTTGCTCGCGATAAAGATAGATTAAAAAAAAATCATGCTTGGAAATTATTTTAAAAATCATAAAAGATGAGCATATTGCGATACAGTTTTTAAAAGAAATACGATACAATTTCCTAACTATTATACATACATTTTACAAACGCACTTGTACATACACTTTTATACATCGCATTTCAAAATACTTTTTTTTTTAATTCAAGGGAGTAAAAATTTTAAATGTGATATGATGTTTAGAAGTAAAAAAAAAATTAATCGTCTGCTGATGCCAACGGCTGTTGTCAAAATAACATCAGCGCTACGCCCGGACACGTTTGTTTCACCGACCCTGAATTTTAGATCTGAGTTGCTGACACAAAAATCGTGGCCGTCGTAGGTGGATTTTCTTCAGCTTTTGTTTGCGGTCTCTTGAATTTGAACAATAATTTTTTTAAAGGTTTTCCGGCTTTTTTTCCCCAGATTAATTAAGTAAAAGGAAACTTTTGGAAAATACTTATGTCTAAATCCAGGGTACCGTACAAACTCTTAAAAAATCCATATACGACAGATGCTATTTTTCAATTCCTACTATTCACACTCTCCTTATATTTATTTATATATCTTGTTCAAATTTTCAATCATTAATAAAATACTTATTATTCATCTTATCAAGTTCAAATACATTTTTTTAAACTTGTACTGGATGACAATTGATGTTAATACAGTTTTTTCAAATATTAATTCATTAATTTAATTTTAATTAATTAATTTTAGTTTTACATGGGAGACAAAATGGTGGCCATTGGTTATTGAAGCATTTAATGCATCTTCATTACTATAAGGGGGCTTACCATAGGGGGGACTCTGTTCTGTCGCCAAATACCGCCAAGTTTGTCGCCAACGTGCGACCAATTTGACGACCAAAACGAGTCGCCAAAAGTGACGCCAACTTGGCGATATCTCTAATATTTCGCCAAATTCCCATAGACTTCCATTGTAACCCTACTTGCTGATAGAAAATCAACAAATTGAGATATTTTAATGCAACAAAAACTAATATTAGCTTAAGGGATTACATTAAATTTTTCTTTGATGACTTAAGTAGGAATTGACTTTAAAAACAAAAATTTTACATTACTTGTTATGTCAGAGCTCAGGCCTAGTGTTCAGTGAACGGTATTTGTCCTTTATAATATAGATAGTCCTTGTTATCCGAATTATTTGAGAATTTCAGCGGTCATAAATGTAATGATTATCCACCCCATGACAAAAAACCGTGAAAAAATATCGATATTTAGTTGAAAAAGGAATACGTTTTCTTCTACTTTTTTTTCTTGTTTTCGGCTTGGTTCCGTTATCATCACAAACAAAAAAGAATGGAATAAAAGAGTATTATACTGAGACGCATATGTCTTAACCTCTAATCAAAGATTTAATTGTGATTTACTTTCAGCAAGATTTCCTATTCCAATATATGAGGCGTTTAGTTAAGCCTTTCAGGGGGAAAGTAATTGTGTTTCTGTAATGTTGAATTCACACCAGAATTTTCGGAAAATTTTACTTGAAAATAAGGAAAGGCAAATTTTCAACATTTTCCCACCAAAGTTATAAAAGTGAAATTTAATTAAAAGATTCTGATGCGAATCTTGATTAAAATTAGGTAGTATATATATGTATCACCACCTCTCAAAGTGTTAATCCCCTGTATTTCTGATTTCCAAACCCTTTCCGTAATCAAGAGGAATTAAAATATGTAGGAATGTTTTATGCATAATTCCCCCGAAAAACGTTTCGATTTGGTTTAAATGATTGTGCGATCAAATTCTGTATTATTTAAAAAAATTAAAATGTAATGAAATAATTTAACGGTAGTTTAATAAGTCATTATCTGTTTCACCAGGTTTAAAATTTATTCTGCTGCTAAAATGTTGAAATAATTTAATAACACCATAATTTATGAACAAATTTTATTTTAAAATAATTAAAAGCTTTTATTCAAGTATATTAAGACAGCAAAATTTTATTAAAAAATTCTGGCTGCCATTTACCAGTTTGGATTTAGAATTGAATATTCGCGCCAAGCAAACACCACTCTTGAAAGGGTTAAAAAAGGTTAATATGAAATAATTTTTGTCCAGAATTTCGGAATACAGTCACAAACATCTTAATGATGAAATATGTGACAGGTGTCCTTTAATCAGTGTGTCGTATAATCGAGCTTCAGATAATCGGAAGCTTAATGTAACTTAATTCGAGAAATGTTCTTAAGTGAAAATGAGCAACTCCGCTTATTCCGTTTCGGCAATTTGTTAATCGATAATTTAAACTGTGTAATGAAATGACGTGAAATTGAGAACCATTCACTGCTTAGCATTAATTACCAACGTTACAACTACAGCAAATTAAATGCACGTTTTGCTGTAAATTAAAACATTCTTTGCATAACTTTTAACATTTACATGGCTTTTAAATTTAACTAATAATAAAAAAAATATTTAAGTGAATTAATCGCCCACGTTACTACTACAGCAAATTAAATGCACGTTTTGCTGTCAATTAAAACATTCCTTACATAACTTTTAACATTTACATAGGTTTTAAATTTAACTGATAATAAAAAATATTTATTCTTTATTTTTCTTGGGTTCAGTTAAGTGTAAAATAGTATAATTAACTAGGTTAAAATATATACAGGGTATCCATAATTAAACGACCCTACTTTAAAGTTGCTACGGACGAAACTATTGGTCAGAAAATTACGAAATTTTGTGACGGACATAATGAAGGAATAACAATTCGTTTGAGCAAAGAAAAAAAATTAGTTCAAACTTTCGCCACCAGGGAGTTTTTCTAATGTATTACACATACTTTAAAGGTTTTACGCTTTATTTTTCTCATATTAAATAAGACAAATATACAGACCGCCCTGTACTAGAGATATTTCTTGTTGCGGGAGTTGTTTCTTTCACAAGAAAACTTCGGATATAATAAGTAGATGGAAATGTCTTTTGAATTATTTAATTAAAGTTGAGTATTTCCGTGATGAAGTACGATTGCGCATAGCAAATAACAACACAGGTCCAGAAGATTCAAACTAATACTTGTAGCGTAAAAAGGAAACTTTAATGAAAATTTGAAGATATACATAGGTGAATCGGGAGTGACCCCGCTGACACACACAATCAAAACTTTATCTTTGCATCATGAGATGCAGGCAAGGAGTGATAAAGTTCACATTTTCATTCGTAAAGCTTTGGCGATAGATAGATATTGGGTAAGACACAGATCTTGCCAAGGGGTGACCGTTACATTGGAATACATGGGGCAGTTTAAATTTAGATGAAAAGCCTAATAGGCGATAATTGGCCAAGCGCTTGTACGTGAGAAAGTAAGAAAGAATTCAAAGTCTGACAATAGCATTGGAATGAGTGCGGTAAATTGAAAGGCGACATAAGTTTAAAAGTACATCTGGATATTATTATCTAACCGCTGGATTTAACCAAAGTTTTGACTATCTCTTAGTAAAGCATCGAATTAAAAAAAATCTGACAGAGAGAAATTTTATAGGCAGATGCAACTCGAAAAGAATGAATCTTTCGAAATGAAATGACTGTGGATAATATTCTTTTTTTTTATTTTATTTTCTTAGATAAAAGAGCAGAGAAATTTATCTGGGAAAGTTAAAGTAATATGAAAAGGGAAGTAGATTAATTTAAAACTTAGATATACAAAAAGAAATAGAAAGGCGATTTTTTATATTGATAGTTAATATTAAATTTTAACTATCTAGGGATCATATTAATTACCTTTAAAGAATAATATATGTGATATCAAACGATATCACACGCCCCCTGAAAAAAATAAAGCTTTAAAACTTAAAAAAATTATTGGTGTTAGAATTGAACGGACCGTACAAACTATGAACTAAAAAAAAAAAAAAAAATTCGCCTACGACTGCCGCCATTTTTTTCTCAGAGCTCAGGCCTAGTATTCAGTGGGCGGTGGATAAATGTATAATTTATTAAAAAACGCCCTCTGGTGGCGAAATTTGAACTATTTTTTTCTCTCGAACAAATTCCCATTGTTTTATTATGTGCGATACAAAATTTCACAACCTTCTGACTAATAGTTTCGTATTTAGGCAACTTTTAAGTAGAGTCGATTAATTATGGACACCCTGTATATAAGCGATAAATATTTAGAGCTACAATGATCCCGAAGCCGCAGAGGTTGTCAGACGTATGAACGGTCCCGGCCCGTCACTTCCCACTGGTCAATGCATTAAGGGGATAGTGGATGTTCATTATTATTTTTTTCATCATAGAGATATGAAATTGTGTTGCAAATATACGTTTCACCAAAAGTATACAGAACACCTTAAAAGATATTACCAATCTTATTATAATTTTAAGACTTTTTAAATAATTTAAAATTTTAAAAGGCTCCATCCGTCTTAATTTTTGAAATATTTCCACAATTTTTCATTTTAATCCCTTAAAAATCTACTAGAATGAAAACTGTGTATTGATTTTTTAATCCCTTGAATGGTTATTTTTTTAGACATTTTTTCTGAATTCCATATCGATTTTCTCCAAAATTTTGCTTTTTAATAAGTTAAAAATCAAATTTAATTATCTTAATGAAGTCGAATTTTAAAATGCATACACTGTTTCTTTGTAAGCAATTTTAGGATTCTTTCTTATCAATTTCATGAATTTTCATCAAAAATTAAAACGTATGGAGCATTTCAAAAATCTATAAATGTTGAAAAATCTGCTTTGAGAAAAACACATTTAAGGGCACCGGGAAATCCCTATTTCCGCCATGTTAAATTCACCAACTTTATGTACCTTTTCTTCAGAAATGGTGAAAGATAGAGGTCTAGATTTTTTAGAGTAATTAAAATAACATGATTTACGTATTTTAACAGACCTTTATCTTTCTAAGTGAAATTCAAAATTAATTATTAATTATTTATTGAAAGTCATTTTTAAATTAGCATTTTTGGTAACATTTCACTGCCTAAAATAAATAATTCTCAACAAATCATTAAATCCCTGTGTTAAACTATACAATATAACATAATATAAGTATTAACAAAAATCTGAGTTCTTAAGTTTAATAGATATTGAAAAAAAGGAACATAAACATAAAAAATCCTAGTTTCGAGAAAAAGTCAATTAAAGATTTAAACGGCCATTAAGCTGTGAAGTACTCTCAGAAAATAATGAATAATTTCAACACTTATTTTTTTTATATATAAACATGTGTGACACATGGGTGGAAAGGTAAAAGTTTAAAGTATTTAATGATATAAAAAAGTAAAAATCGATTTTTTGGTTTAATTCTGCTTTCCCGGTCCCCTTAAAGTATAATAAAGGGACAAAAAATTATTTGTGTACAAAGTTAAACACTTGATACTTTGCGAAAAATCAGCGCGTCTGCATGCGGATTTTCGCAAATGACTCGGTACAAATTAGAAAATAATACAGCAGAACCTCTTTTATCCGAAACTCTTTTAACCGAAACTCTCGGTTAACCGACATCTACTTTTTAAGGCTTTTTTTTTACTATCACATTCTTTGTGTGCAAAATCCTATTTTAAAGCTTTTTTTTACTATCACATTTCTTGTGTGCAAAATCCATTTTGAAAGCTTTTTTTTTTTTTTTTAAATTATCGTATTCCACGTGTGCAAGCGGTCCTTTCCAAACCACGAGTACATATAAATATTTTCGATCCCCTTTCTTAGAATTAATTTGAATTTAACTTGAGCTCCGTAAACTGCGGAGTGCACTGTAAAACAAATACTGCCAGTTTTCCGGTAGGAATCGGAAAAATAGTTGCCCTTATCGTACCGGAATAATTTCCGACCCAGCTCGGAATACAATCCGTAAAAATAAGGAAATAGTCAGTAAAACGATATTTTACGGATTTTATTCCGAGCTGGGTTGGAAATTATTCCGGTACGATATGGGCAACTATTTTTCCGATTCCTACCGGAAAACTAACATTATTTTTTTTTACAGTGTTGAACGAACGAAGAAAACTGACAAATTAGCAATTCTGAAGCTTTTGAATGGTTTGCAAAAGGTTTGGCTTGGCTGGAGCAGCAGAAAGACTGTGATATTGGTGAATTAATAATATTTAAAAACTTCGTGATACAGCTTCAAAGCAAAGGCAACCGAAACTGCGACAAACAAAATATTGTTTCAAACCCTTGTGAAATACGTAAAAGATACTTAATTTCAAAATTAAAGCTCAGGTAATTTATTCTTGTTTCTATTTTGCTGTTACTTTATTTTTATTAAGGACTTGTTATCACAATAAGAAATGGCACATGCATTTCTTCTTAATCTTAAAATTGAAGCATTCGTGATTATCCGAAAATTTCGATTTCCCGAAAGAGGGTCGGCCCCAATTACTTCGGATAATCGAGGTTCAACTGTACATACAAAAAGAAATTTCAATTTTTTGGTTGATGTTTGCTCAAATAAATGTCCACGATTCCCTTAAAGTTGCGGAATTTGGCTTTTAACTTTTTCCGGTATTCAATTTCGCTATTAAAATTTTCCGGTCACATATTCTGTGATGAGGTCTGCCATCAAACTCTCGGGTGAGTGTTAGAAAAGGTGTAGATACCTCGGACTGGCGCGCGACATAGCTCTCCACAGAGCGCCGCTACTCCACAGAACAGGCCATTTACGCGCCCGTCCAAGGTCCCTACAACCCTTTCTAACACTGACACGCAACGGTAGGTGACCGAGCAGATCACGGAAGATGTAACTGGTAAATTTAACAAGTAAATTCCACAACATTAATGCATTGATCAGCAGGAAGCGGCTGGCCGGCGTAGTTAATACGTCAGGTGACCTCTGCGGCTTCGAGATCATTGTAACTGTAAATATTTAAAGATTGCGTATATTTTTTATCCTGGTTAATTATACTATTTTACACTTAACCCAACTCAAGGAAAATAAATAGTAAATGATTTTTATTATCAGTTTTAGCTTGATAGGTATATAATTCATGTAAAATATTTGCGATATTTAATCCGTTTCAATTTGTCATTTATGACAATTAACCCCTTTGGGACGAGCGACACGTATACGTGCCGCATGAAGCGCTCAGAATCCTTGTTTTTCCTCACCAGTAAAATTTTACTGTAAAATTTGCCTTATTTAATCACCGCATTTTCTCGATTCAAGAAGACACAATTTTCTGTTTTTAAAAAACGGTGACAAAAGATTAAAAATTTCGTAAAAGGCTCCCGTCGCGAAGGGGTTAAGGCATCCAAGCAATGCTTCCAGGGTTACAGAATACAGGTGAAAACCATGTTTTTTATTGTAAACTCTAATAGATTTTTTACATGTAATATGTTTTATAGGTAGCTTTCTTTACAAAAAGCTACCTATTGCAGCCGTTCGGAGGAAAGCGATTTCAAAAAATTTTGGTATATTTTCATCGGTCCGGACCCCCAGACCCCGAAACCACCCTCCGTTCAAAATTTATATATATATATATATATATATATATATATATATATCTGACCTATGTCACACTGTAACTCTCGTATTTATGAACCGATTTGGATGTAATTCGGTGTGTACATAGTACATACCAATGTCGACCGAGTTCGCTGGCCAGCTTCATCCGCCATTTTGTTTCAAAATGGCGGCCATTTAAAAATTTAAAAAAAAAATTAAATTTTAAAATGTGGTACCAAAAAATTGAAAATGGAAAAATATTTTTTTCTTATGTATTTGACCTTTATACAAAGACTCCGTAGCAGTTTTTGTTTCGTCTATATCTTAAAAAATGGCTGAGTTATAGCATTTTGAATTTCTAGCGAAGGTGACATTTTGAAACGTCCTGAATTTTGTCACGCGATAAAAGGCGTACTTATGAACCGATTTGGATGTAACTTCGTTTATACATGGTACAGACCAATGTCTTGACTGAGTTCGTTGACCAGCTTCATCCGCCATTTTGTTTAAAAATGGCGGCCATTTAAGATTTTAAGAAAAAATTAAATTTGAAATGTGGTACCAAAAAATTGAAAAATGAAAAAAAGTTTTTTTCTTTTGTGTTTGACCTCGATAAAAAGATTCGGGAGCAGTTTTTGTTTCGTCTATATCTTAAAAAATGGCTGAGTTATAGCATTTTGAATTTCTAGCGTGGCTGACATTTTGAAACGCCCTGATTTTTGTCACGCGATAACAGGCGTATTTATGAACCGATTTGAATGTAACTTGGTCTGTACATAGTACATACCAATGTTTCGACCGAGTTTGTTGGCCAGCTTCATTCGCCATCTTGTTTCAAAAGGGTTGCCATTTAAAAAAAAAATGTAATTTAAAATTTAAAATGAGGTATTAAAAAATTGGAAAATGAAAAAGATTTTTTTTTGTGTTTGGCCTTGATACAAAGATTCTGGAGCAGTTTTTGTTTCTGAAAATTTGTTCTTTTGTTTATATCTTAAAAAGTGGTTGAATTATAGCACTTTGAATTTCTATCATGGCTAACACTTTGAAACGATCTTGTATTTGTCTCGCGATACCACACGTATTTGCCTATTTCGATGGAAGAAGGCATGTGGGTAGTATACATCAATATCTCGACCAAGTTCGCTGGCCAGCTTCATCAGCCATCTTGTTTCAAAATGGCGGCCATTAAATTAAAAAAATATATATTTAAAGTGAGGTGCAAAAAAGTTAAAAATTGAAAAAGGTTTCTTTCTTAAGTATTTGATCTTGATATAAGGATTCAGGAGCATTTTTTGTTTGTCTTTATCTTAAAAAATGGCTCAGATATAGCAGTTTAAATTTCTAACGTGGGTGACATTTTGAAAAATCTGATTTTTTGCATGTGACAGCACTCGTATATATCAACCGATTCCGATGTGAGTGAGCATGTGCACAGAAATTACTAAGGTCTCGACCAAGTTCACTGGTTAGCCTCATCCACCATGTTGTCTTAAAATGGCCGGCACTTTAAGAAATCGCCGAATTTGGCAGCGAAATATAAGTTACTTTAAATAAAAGCAGCTTGGATAAAGCTGGCTAATTTTGCGAAATTCTCATTCATAATGATTTAGTATTGATAAAAATTAGTATTGAATCTCCTACATTCGGTTTCCACTTAATTGAGCTTCGTGTGTTTGAATAATATAAGTTGGCTTTTTTAAAATAAGGAATATGAAAGCTACCTCTTCCTCCCGGCACTGGCCGGAAGGACTTTTTAGATTATCCCCTAAAACCACCAAAATTCATTTTTATGTGAAAAATATTAACAGTATATTCAAAACTATTAAAAGATTTACTTTCGTACTGGCCGCATGCTTTGAGTAATAACTGAAAAATACCGACAAAGATTTCGCTACTTACAGTAGCCTCTTCGATTCTGATAATTTGAGTGGTTTAAGAGCATAGTTTGATTCCATGTCTGTTAAACTTGTGTTTTATTTATATTATATTATGATTTTACTTATTTTATGGAAAAGTTTTCATTTCGTTATGGAATATGCGCCGAAGACAAATGCTGAACTAATTATATTGTTTCAAGTGGAAGCGATCTTCTGTAATCTGGCTGCACTCAATTGAAATAGATTTTTAAAATACTGCATAAAAATCGAGTTACTTGAGATACAGTTTTTAAACAAATGCATTTGAAAGAATTTTTTTTCTTCTATTTGATGGTGCAAAAATTGGAATTGTGCGATGTCTAGAAAATAAAAAAAATTGCATTTAAAACAAAATTTATTGATCAGGTGTTGCCACCGTTAGCATGACGTCAGCGTTACTAACACAAGTGTCTTTGCTTTATGCCATAGATTTTACTTTTATTTCCTATTTTAACTGTATTGTTTACCTTTTTAACTGATCTCAAGAATAATAAATATTTAATATATAATTTTTTATATTAATTTATTTTTCCTTAATTTTATTCTGCAATGTTTTAATGACTTTTAGCTGACTGTGGAGAAGTTCGCTTTAAAAAGTATAACACAATACATATTTTCGTTGCTATTCAACTGACGTAGAATTTCTTTTATTATTATCATTCAAGAGTTTTATTTCTTTTTGAAAAAAGTATATGAAACTTCAAAATCGATTGAATTAACTTAAAATGTATTGTCTGTCAAGACCCTTGGGAAATATCATATTTTCTCAAATGTATTTTGTTCAAATATTTTCTTTCAAGTATAAACATCATTTGTAATTTGATAATGGTAATATATATTACAATTTTCACGAGAAAGCTTAAAATAATTTAATTTAAAAATAGGGAAAAAGGCTTTAACTTAGAGCAATTGCCATTTTGCTTACATTTCATTGCAGGCACATATAAAATATTTCATTTTGTTATGGATTTTTGCTTTTGACATTTGCTTTTCTCACACAGTTAAAAAGTATTTTACCGACATATAAAGAGCATAAGAGCTTTGTCTTTGGTTTAAAAATAATATTTAGTTGTAAACAAATTTTGCAGTATATCAACTTTAGCAATACAGAAAATTCACGCTGTATTTGTAATTGTCTCTACAAAATAATTATTATAAATACTATGCTGGAATGCAATTTCTTTTTTGTAATTATTCGCATGAAAATATATTTTTTATCAGGAAATACTGCCGAAAAAAAACCCAATAAATAAAAGGAAACTAATCAGTCTGCAAACATATTGTTGCTGTGTTATGTATACTGCCCAACAGGTGCCGTTTTTATGCTCTTTGGACTGGGGGTTTTGATTGCAGACATCTGAGAGTTTGGGTGCCGAAATTCAATGATTTGTTTGAAAAATGCGATGCTTGTATTTTCTTTTTAAATGCATACGATTCAACGAGCCTATATTTTTAGAATCCGGAATATCATTACATGTGATATACATGACAGGAATAGATTGTCATTTAATATTTCACTCTAGTAGTGAATTTTGAAGTATCAACATGCATGAGATTAACTTCTATGGTATTGTTTTTGAAGGCCAATTATCTACACTAGGGTTATCAGCCGGAAGGGGGGAATGGCACTCCGAAGAGGAGTGCTCCTCTTTCTAAGGGAACCTAACCCGTATTTACGGAAGGAAATCCCATGTTCAAAGAAAACCATGCAAAACTCCGAACGATTAGTCCGATGGGCGCGATTGGGTCTGAACCAAGTACTTCCCGTCTACCACCTTTGAAAGCAGAACCTCTCGACCACTGGTGGGGTAACTTCGACGGATTTTAGAGTGTTAAGCTCTCGAATATTCCAAATGAGCATCTCTCGATCAATTTTGTTGCCGAAGATTCCAAGAATATCACAAAAGTTTACGCCAGAGTCCGCTTTTTAATCTAAAATTAGTTTTACAGCAGCAACAACGAGGGTGCGAAGAAGCATTTTTAATACACTCTAGTAAAAAAAAAAAAAAAAAAAAAAGAATACACGGTCAGAGAAAAACGGTCATTTTCAGCTAAAGAAGCATATAAGTTCTTATTAATAATAAAAAAAAAAGATAAGATATCGATTCACCCTTTACCGAGATATTTTGGTTAACCACTTAACCCCTTAACGGTCGCATTAAATTACTAATTAAAAATTCAAATTGCTTATTCTCACCACTGTTCTGCAAAAGAAATTTTCACCTTATTTAATGGCAGGTAAAATAATACCATTATAAAGCCAATTACACTATTTTATAAAACTGGTGGGAATCAAACTATCTGAATAAAAGACACATCCCGTGAATATCACGGGGGCGAGAATTAAAGAGTTAAAAAACATTTTTTCAAAAACATTGAGTTAAAAGTTTCACAACAAATAGCGTTCGCTCATGCGACAAAAATTATTATGATTTCCGTATGTACTTATGCCTACGCGATAACAATACGATCAAATATTCAGAAACAGTAAAAAATGGGAAAATACATCTTATGTAGCCCAAAACCCCCATAATATCTTAATAAGTGTAAAAAAATTGCATGCATAGTCGTAGGAAAGAAAATAAAAACAGATACTCCCGTACCACGGCCAAAGTATAAGCTTACTAAAAGGCGAATCGAGGTTGGCCTTGCCCTTATTAACTCCGACGAAAATCATCGAATACAAATTGCAAGTCAAAGCTGGATCGCTAATCAGATGATCTTGCTCCACTCAGGCCATCAAATAGGTAGCAATGGATTAGTAATAAGGCCTACTAATTAGTGCTACACTTGAACTTTGTTCAGAGGTCGTCTAGATTTAGAAATTATACCAAAAATTAAAATATTTAATAATAACTCTTAATTTTGATATCACTTTAGGATTTTTGTAGTAAATTTTACTTTTGGATACCAAAGGAAAATATATTCGGTCAAGTAGTTTTGGAATTATTCAAGTTTAATGTTTGGAACTCTTAATGCTAAATTCCTTACTAATCTTGGCAAAACACATTGCAATGGGGAAAATGTTTTCAGCATAACTCTAAAATTATTTGGCTTTACAAATTTTGTAGTTTCAAATAATTGATGTCTGTTAAAGAAATATTGGTTGTAGTTCATATTCTTTTCGAAAATTAATTACAAAAATATATATTTTTCAAATTAATCTTTGAAAAATAATAAATTGTAATCTATGACGCAAAAATCCACTTCTATAAGCCTCAAACATGCGAATCTAAAATTAAACTCTCACAGCCAAGTAGATTTAGAATTATGAAGAAAAAAGTACCGGCAACGCAATGTGATTTGAAAATGAATTTAGTATTAGGAGTTCTACATTTGATCTGCATAATTCCTAAAGTTCTTGACCGAATAACTTCCTGTTCTGTACCCGAAGGTAAAATTTACAGAAGAATTCAAATATGATGCAAAAATTAGGTGTTTGAAAATCAAATTTTAAAGTTAGTTGCAATTTCTGTATTTATACGACCCACTAAGCAAATTTTAAATATAGCATTAACTAGTAGGCGTTATTAATAATGGATTGATACCAAACGCATTTTTATACGATGATTTGTGGCAGTGTCAGCACAGTGGTAATTTTTTTTTTTCACGAATGTACAATCATACATACAAAAATAAATAAATAAGTAAATAAGTAAAAATAAAATAAATTTCAATAAAAATATAACTATTTCTAAGATATATAATATACATTGTGGGTTATTTTCTTCTCCCATTTCAAATATTTCTGATATTCATTCTAAAATACATAGCTGGTAAAATAATTCATGATTCAGTATTTTATTTCAAAATACTACGTCATTGTACATTTTTGTGTGAATAACCTAACATGGAAAGCACGGTATATTTTAGAGTAACGTTATCTTTACAAAAAAAAAGAAAAAGAATACCATAAACTAAAATTAAACACTACAACTTCGACTTTCTTTTTTTGTTAAATACGACCATTAAGGATGACTATTTTATAATTCTCATTCTTAAAGAGTGTATGCTGATGAGACATTAAATATCTATAGAATGAATGGAAAATATTCATTTTCGCCTGAACGAAATTTAAATGGATATTTAAACTAAAGACACGCGTTACTCGAATTCTAAACAGTTTTAAGGCGCAGGTGTGGCTCAAGTTTATAAAAAAAATGCCTTCATTTACATTTTATAGTTTTTTGGGGGAGAATAAGTATCTTCAAAGTTCCGAAGTATTACACGACTGTTAAACTAAAGAGAATTGCGTAGCATAAGAAAATAAAATCTATTCAGTCGTATTCCTGAAATGTAGATACGGCATAAGGCGTTTAAACATACATATGTAGATGAACTGTATTTCTTTGTATGTTCCAGAAATACTTTTTGATAAAATATTTCATAAAAATAATGCAATGGTGCATTTCTGAACATCGTATACAGTGAATAAAATTCCTTGTAATGATTTTATAAAATAGTTTTCAGAGTATATTGTTTAGTAATCTTACTCAAATAAAAGTTATTATGTTTTGGACAATGGGAATTCAATATTTCACGATTTTATTTCTGAATGCAATACTTTATTTAAAGTATTTAACTATGTGTGTATGAGTTCTTCTTAGGCTTCAACCATTTTTTTCTTTCTTTATGCTTTGTGAATGTGCGTAAAATAGTAAAAAAATATGAGTTTCAGTACAATCATTAATTGCTGGATTAATGAGTTATTTCTTGCATTATATATGCACTCTGAAGAATTATTACCAACTAACAATTCGTGAATACATTGAAATTGTATACAGAAGGGAAAAACATATAATGACATTTTATCCTACAACGTGCCAAATATATGGATGTGTTTGATTAGAGAGGAATGGTTTGTAAATAAAAAAAACCCTCCCTCCTTTCCACCTGTTTTCTGTTTTCGCTCTGTTAGTGGAATCAACCATGGAACACGGATATGCGATTTGAAGCGAAGGTTTTATGAGTTAGATATTGGCAAGTAACGTTCATAACAACTGTTAAAATCTTAAATCCTGATGATGGTTAAGTATTAGCCGAAAGTGTTGCATTTTTAACATATTTTTAATTGTTTAATCATCTTTTAAGTTCTGTATCATTTAAGTAATTTTATAGTATATTATTAAGATGAATTTTAGATTCTGAAGTAGATTAACCCTTTCATAGGCAAAATAATCATTTTTCTAAAAATATAAAGGCAAAATAATTCTTTTTCTAGTGATTGACTGCTACCAGAATTTAAGAACAATGTACTTCAAAATAAGTAGATGTCTTTCTTCGTGTGAATTATTACACGTAAATTTTTGTCGAAACTTCTGGCACAAATTTGGCAGTTTGGAATAAAAAATAAGTGGGAAGTATACATCTTACGGCCTATGAAAGGGTTAACTTCCTGGTTTCTTTTCTTAATATTATTTAGAAAAATACTTTAAAAAAATTATTTAACTTTTATAGTAAACTAATTGTCACATTATAATGGATGTTTCATCTTTTCATAAATGTGTAAAATATGTTTCAAAACACAAGAATATATATAAAAACCCAACCAATGACTAATTAAGTTTTTTAAAAACAGAAATATTCTTAATTATTAGAAAAGTATCTGAAACACAAAGAAAAAGAAAATTATTAAATGTAGGTACAATTGCTTCCCAACAACACCTAATCTAAATAAAAATATTATTGCTTGATTATAAAAATGTACATTTTTTAATCTTTATTACAACATATTAAAAGTGGAGTAATCAAGTACTTTTCAAAATTTATCCCTTTAAGATTATGTGAAAAGCTGCAAATAAATTTCAGTTAAATTGAAAAGAATGAGGCTTAACTTATTTATTCAAATAATTCTTTAAAAAAGGATTGAAGATGTTATTATCAGTACCTAATAATTAAGATTTAAGATTTAAGAATAAGTTATTCGTTCATTGTCTTCTAAACAATTAAATTAAAATCTCTGCTTATCACAATTTTTCAATTACTTGAAATACGACATTTTAATTCTCGACTCTTTTGTTAATTCACAGCAACAATGAACATAGGAGAGATTCGTTTAATTAATTCATTAAATTTCTCTACAATTGCAATAAAGTGATCAAACTCATTAGGGATATTAGTTTACAAAAGTTCAATGAATTTGGAGTTTAGTTTACACGTGTGAGTTTTAATAAGTATATAAATCTTTATTTAAAAAGTACGCATTTATTGGTTTTCCTTCACTAAAACGAGAGCACATATTCAATTTTTAGTACTGGATTTTGTCATGAATGGCATCATTGAAAAGTTCTTGCCGTTACGGTCATGAAATATGTAGTAACTACCCGCTTGATTACAACCGTTCTTTAGATAATCTTTTCCAATGGCGTCATCCAAGATCTACTATTTATCTATATTATAAAGAACAAAAGTGTCTGTGCGTAACGATGACGTCATTTTACGAATGGTAACGGCAGACGATTAAATTTCGCTTTTACCGCAATTTGTTTAATTTTTTAAACTTCTTACCACAGCACATTTTTAATTTTTGCACGGTCGAATAGGGAAAAAATGTACTTTTAAATGCAATTTATTTAAAAACTATATTGCAATTCCTTTGATTATTTATTTGTTTATAAGTTTTATCATTAACTGCTTTCCTTTTAAATCAAGCTTCGTGTTTTAACTGTATATAAGTACACTACATCAAAAGCCTGCTTGCAGAACTTTGCGAAAGATACCTCATTCATCGCTGTGCCTTTAGAATGTGCCGAGAAAAAACCATATTGACATCAGAAATAATATATATGATGGTTTTCATCCTTATTCTGCCACCCTGGAATCCAGTGTTTTTTACCTAATATATACAGGGTATTTCAAAAATATCTGTCAGAAATGTAAAGGCACGTAAAGGGGACCTAAATAAGCAGATTTAATATAGGAATATAGGTACGGAAATGTAACGTCGGGGCTATAGAGTGAACTATTGAGTTCGGAAGATGAAAGCGCTTCGCTGGCTTGAATCGTCATTCTCCGCGCGCATTTCGAGCAACATGTATTATTACACCAATGCGGAGCTTGACTACATACATTTCATGTAGACGGCTGTTCAAAGGATGGACATGGAACTATTCCCGGTTAGGAATCTGCCGGATTGCCGAACATTTGAGCGTCTTCATCGGGAGTTGTGCGCGAGTGGACCCTTTTATTTTTCCAGACGTGATATCGTCGCTACCATGTCAAACTATCCAATGTGAAAAAATGCATTTTTCAAATTTTGTGCCATTTTATTGTACTGTGAGAAATACGTACTAAGCAAAATCGGCACGTCTCTAGCTTGCTTAGAAACTTAGATAATGACTGTTTCAAAGTATCCAATATTCACCTTTTTCTAAAATTTACAATATCAAACTGTCCAATATGGCATATTCGATCCTTTGCCGCAAAAGTTTGAATATTTTTTCTTTTTCTAAGCGTCCGTACCATGTCAAACTATCCAATATGAAAATAGTCTTTTTATCAGGAAGACAAAAACTGTTTTATTTATGTATTGAAATTTCACGCAATTGACATATGTTTTTGACGTTTACTATAGCATATGTTTTCTATTGTTAATGGAATGTGAGAATTTTTAGTTCATTTATGGGGTCACTCAAAAGAATACCATTACATTACACTTAATAGGGAAAAAGAGCGATATCTTTTAATGGCGTTACGATATTTAAAACATAATGAAATTAATATGGATTTATCAAGTGTATTAAAACATGCTTTATGCAGAATATGGTGTGTTATTATTTACATTTATTATTATTTACAGGTACATACGAAAGAATTTTGTTGTATAATGATTTATAGTTTAAAAAAAAAAAAAATGTTTGAAGCATATGTTAGTAATGTTAAAATATTCCAAAACAAGTGAAATTGACATCCGTAATTGATTTACATTACAAGTTGCTTACTGTAGAATATGACATGTGCGATAGTTATCGTTCATTTACAGGGACACACACAAAATTTCTGCTACACTGCTGTCTATTAGCGATAGTTGTTTGAAGTGCGTTTTCAATTATAGTATAAGTTTTTAACTATTTGAATATTAAGTGGTGCGTATAAATTGTATAAATCATATACAGGGCTATACAAAAGAATTTGTAAGCATTACTTTGTATGGGCGTGAATTTCTTAAAGGAGATTTTTAATTGAGTTGTACAATTTTAGTCTTTTATTTCTTTTTACTATACTAAAATATGTTAGAAGAATTTCCTAATATTTAGGGCTAAGCAAAGAACTGAAAACATTCCTGGCTATGACTGGCAATTTCTGGAAGTGTGTTTATAACAATTTTTTGCCTGAATTAAATTTTACCTTATTACGTAACATGTATAAAAATCTGTAAATTATATACAGGGCCGTACCAGAAGGTCGGGTATATTTCCGTTTATTGGCGGAAATTTCTAAAGGTGGAAAGTGTAAATTACGTTACGCGTTTCCTAATTAAACTAAATTGTCGCATACTATCTAGATTATATAAAAATCTTTAGATCATTTACAGGGCTTCACAAACAGATTCGAGTACTTTTTCTGTCTAATGGCGATAATTGTTTTTTAGTGAATTCTTTTGTGTAGCCCTGTATACGAGATATATAATTTTTATACAACATGCAAAAAAATAGTTATATTTAAAAGCGCATACCAAAATTCAAAAACGCACTTCCAGCAATTATTGCTCAAAGACAGTACTTTAATCCATTTCTTTTGTGTGTCCCTGTAAAAGAATGACAAATGCTACGAATGTATGCCCTATTCTGTCGTAATCTTCTTGTAATGAAATTCAGGGATATAGCGTAATGTCATTAAAATACTCCCCAAATGATTTTCTCCGAATATACCATAATGTAATGGAAATCTTTTGAGTGCCCCTGTAAATGAACTATTAATGTTACACATTTCATATGCAATTGAACATGCCATTGTAAGCAACATTAACATTTTTTAATTGCATGAAAATCCGAGTATATTTACGTGAGTTAAAGTGTGGACAGACAAACCGAATTCATAAACACTTTTTAACCTTGTTGGAATGTGTTAAAAAGTATAATAGGTTGAAAATTCACATTCAGTAATTTCTACCAATAGACGAGCATAAATCAATTGCTTTGTACAACCCTGTATATTACATGCAGATTTTTATACATGCCGCATAATGAGCTAAAAATTTAATGCAAGCTAAAAGACACTTAAAAACACTAAAATAATACTTCCAGAAATTATCATCCATAACTGTCCATATTTCTAGTTTTTTGATCCTGTATATGATTTTGGCCTTATATATGATTTAACTTATGTTCCACAAACATCTCATATACTAATAATAGTTTAGTTTTGAAATGCATAACACAATTAAAAACTACGTTTAAGTAGTTCAGAATCATACTAATTAATACTAACTAACTATTTTAGGTAGTCCTGTATACAATCTACCGAATTTATACATATCACGTAGTATGCACATAGTTTTAAAACGCATACCATAAAGTAAAACGCATTTCCAGCAATTTTATCGCTAATAGATTGTACTTTAACAGAAATCTTTTGTGTGTTGCTGTAAATGAACGATAACTGTTGTACACCTCAATTCTAACATAAGCATGTTTCTGTGCAACTCAATAATGTATATAAATTTAATTATGTTTGAAATAGTGTAATATAATTAAACTAAACCACAAACCGGAAAGGGTTAATGGGAGATTAAATAAATCAAATATTTATATATGAAAATAATGGTAGAAAGCGGCCCATGAGTTTCTTAGAATTAATAGCGCAAAGATTACTCTTCATAATTACGGCTATGACGTGCCTGTTGTTGCCCACCCCATTATTTGAGATATTTTTGTTATCTTATGTTTTATAAAATTAACAGAATGTTTAAAAATCAGCTTTTATCTTTATTAATTTACTGTATGTTCGTTATTAAAATTATTAAAGAAAAATCTTAAGAGAATGAATCTTAAGAATATTGAATATGTAAATGCCAAAATTTTTACAAATTAAACTGTTGAATACGACACATTTGCTACTATGAAATGGCGAATCTGGCAAAAGCACAAAATTTTTACAAGTCAAACTATCCAATATGGCATATTCGCTACTATGGAATGGCGAACTTGGGAAAAGCACATAATTTTTACAAGTCAAACTATCCAATGTGGCATATTGGACAGTTTGAAGCTGAAAAAGTTCAACGAAGCTGAAAAAGTTCAAATAATCATACCATATCAAACTATCCAATGTGATTTTTTGGCGAGTAAAATTATTCAAATGATTTATCTCAATAGCATGCTTAAATAGGATAAAAAACAACACCCAAAAAATATAATAATTGTTTACTGCTGCTTGGCGCTGATTTTGAATCCACAATTAAAACGGTTTTTTCGCCCTCCTGAAAAGTGACTATTTTCACATTATATAGTTTGACATGGTACCGACGATATGGCCACTGAAAATATCGCAGTATTCTTGTAGTGGAAGAAGCAGTATTATGCACAGTAAAGGATAGTCCTTTCTAAAGGTCAAGAGCTGTTGGATGTGTACCATTTGCTTGCTTAGCCCCATATATGAAATGCATGCCGACAAGCTTCGCATTGGTGTAACGATGCATATTGCTCGAAATCCATGAGGGAATGACGATACAAGCTACCGAAGCTCTTTCATCCGTTCTATTGGATGTATTTTGATAAGACTTGCACTGTTAATTAGATATTGTTTCAAGTAAGGTTTTAGTATATAATATCTTTCTACTTTGCTTAGTTATAGAAGGGAGCTGCTGGGTTCGAACCCAATCGCGCCCATCGACCTAATCGTTCAAAGTTTTCCGTGGTTTTCTTCGAACGTTGGATAACCTTGCGTAAATACGTGTTAGGTTCCCTTAGAAAGAACCCCAAGAAGGGCAATCCCCCTCAGGCCTATATCCCTAGTGTAGATAATCGGCCGGTTTAAATAATACCACCACCACCTTAGTTATAGAATTACGGGGGAAAGTTTCATAATTAGGTGAAGCCGATTATGAAAGTTTACCCTATAAAAAAAAAAGACTCTGCTGAATGAATTTCAGTGAACTTGCATTGTTAGTTAGATAAATTTTCAGGAAAAGTTTATCTGATTTTTTTCACTATGTTGCTTAGCTATAAAATTATGGGGGAAATTTCTCTCATCAGATGACCCCAATCACGAAATATTAGCTTTTTAAAACGTTCTACTGGACGGATTTTGATGGAACTTGCAGTGTTAGTTAGATAATTTTTCAAAGCTTGTTTTAGCATATTGCATATCGTTTTATCGTTGTTTACGAAATTCTACTGTATATAAAAAATATGTTTTTTTTTCTGTTTTAAAAGTATCCTATTTTTATAACTTTAAGCAAAATTAATAGTGAAGCTGTTTAATCTAATAATTATTTTTATCAATATAACACGTACAGAGAGCAGAAAAATATTTTATAGAGGAAATGTTAATAGTCCAAAGACATCTTTTGTTATTATCCCACTGCATCAAACATGCAACAAAATTATGTGCTGACGTCATATCTTCGTCAGAAATGGTAACAGATGACAAAGTCGCTGTCAGGATGTTGCAGAAAGTACATTTTTACAGCTTCCAGTAAAATTGTCTTAACATGGGCCTTCCATGACTAAGCGTCAGCAACTTTACCCATTCTTCGATCGGCTCAGACTTTCGTCAGAATATAAAGTGCCATAAGGTCATACAACCATGTATCACATTGAGAGACTGAAAAATTTTTAGAGCCAAATTCATCATAAAATTGAAGAGAGCGGTACTTCAAAGGGGAGATTAATCTTTAAAGTGCGACTTCAGTCGAATTTAATCCAGAAAAGTCACATAACAGTGCTTGGTCATTAGCAGATATTAAAATGTTATCTTTATTCAAATCCAAATGGGCGAAACGAGACATCTGCATGTATTTTAAACCATCCTGACAGTCAGACAGCCATCTTTATACTCTTTTTATACCCTTTTTATCAGTCATATAATTTTTGCTGTAAAACGTTTTCTCCGATACATAAAGAATTTTCGGCATGACGAATAATTTTACATTTAAATATGAAATGTCAATCATTTTCAATATAGGAATAATATTTGTATGGTACAAGACGTGCCAAATGTGCTCTTCAATATGCCACATTTTCTTATTATCTACGATCTTTATGGCTGCTGTGTCTTGTTTTGGTGAACGGGAAGATAACACTTCCCTGAAGCCACCTTTGCCGAGAACTTCGTCATGATGATAATCTTTTTCACGCAGAAAATCAACAACAGCTTTTGTAAATAATGTATCTCCAGAAGCCATTTTTATACAAAAAAGCAAATTCTATCACTTTCAAAATCAGATTTCTTTAATTAATCTCAAATTATACGGAATCACCTTAAACCATATGATAGCTTTAAGAGAACCATAAGCAACAAAATCAATTGTGCAACAATTTTTACAACATATTTCATATCAGTTTACCTTTACAAGCATTGTTGCATGCAGCAATATTCCCATTTTATCACTCATGAAACTTCCGCTGAAAAGCATTTTGTCCAATAAATAAGGGATTTTCGGCATGACGAATAATTTTACATTCAAATATGATATGCCAATCATTTCCAAAAATAAAATAATATTTTTATGGGACAAGAAAGGCCGAATGAGCCCTTCGATATGCAATATTTTAAAATCCTTATGCCTACTGTGTCTTAGTTTGGTGAAAGGGCGGATAACACTTCCCCGAAGCCTCCTTTACCAAGAACTTCGTCATGATGATAGTCTTTTTCACGCAGAAAATGAACAACAGCTTCTGTAAATCATGTATCTCCAGAAGCCACTTTTGTACACAAAAGCAAATTCTATCACTTTCAAAATCAGATTTCTTTATTTAATTGCAAATTATATTCAATCACTTTAAAACATATGATACATTTAACAAAACCATAAGTGACAAAATCAATTCTTCAACAATTGTCACAAAATATTTTTTATTAGTTTACTTTTATATGTATTTTTGCATGCTGCAACATTGTTTGAAAATGAATTTTTCCATTCGAAACAATGTGCTTGAATGTATTTCTTCAATTATTGTAATATGTTCATTGTTGTAATGTATTAATAATGGATAACATTGTTGCCGAAAAGCAATGATTTTCGTGATTGTTGATTTGCTTTGTTGAGATCATTTTAAAGGTACGAATAGATACACTAGATTCTCCCCGCCTCACCGGGTACATAAGAGAGAACCGAATTGGCGCACTTTAGTTAGCGTGACTTGGCGCAAATTTAATTTCATTATTGATTCTTTTTTGGGGGTCAGGGAGAGAGGAATTTGCATGACAAATGTTTTAATAAATTTAAATAAATTTTTTAAATAAATTATCCAACCACATTTGATATAATACACTCATGTCCAAAATTAAGGTCACAAACATAAAATCTGTGAAAACTTATGAACTATTTACTGCATTGCCACGAAATTTGGCGCAAAGGTATATTACAATAGGAGAAAGAGTATAGCAACATAACAATATCAAAACGATTTTAATCGTGAATTAAGAAACAGGGTATATGAAAAAGTGTTAAATCACGAAGCAGAGATAAAGCATTTATCTCGGGAAAAGCTAGTCTAATAAGGAGCGTGACCACCGTGCACTGCTATAGAAGACTCACAACCAGCTCTCATACTGTTTATGAAGGTGTCAATAAATGTTTGTGGCAACAAAGCAAATTCTTCCAAAAGCATAGCTTTTAACTCCTGGCGGGTTCTGGGAGGGGGTGTTACCTGTACCATGTCTCTTCCTAGACCATCCCAAACATGTTCAATAGGATTCAGGTCCGGAGACATCGAGGGCCAATTCATACGGAGGATATCTTCTTCTTCAAGAAAATCTTCAACAATGTAAGCTATGTATGGCTTCGCATTATCGCCTCTAAATATGAAGTCCGGGCCTCAAGGACTTCATCCCTACAGCGATATGCGTTGACAGCACCATATCAAAGAAGTGCAATGGTTTACGACTGCCCAACATTATGCCGCCACAGGCACGGATTCCTTTGCCACCAAATATGTCGATTTGTTTTACGTAGGAGGGATGATAGCGAGCTCCACATTTTTTCCAGATGCAGATTCGACGAGAATCAGTCTGCGTGGTCAATCTCGACTCATCAGTGAAAAGAACACACCACCATTCTTTTTGTGTCCAAAACTGATGTCTTCGGTTCTACAACAACCATGCTCTCCTGTTGGATGGAGTGAAATGGACACACGCTGAACGTAACTGACTGAACGCCGAATGTAAGGGATGAGGTCCTTAAAACCTATGTGAGGTTGTTCCGGGATGCTGCAGTCCGGGATTTCATGTTTATGGACGATAATGCGAAGCCACACAAAGCTCACATTGTTGATGATTTTCCTTAAGAAGAGGATATTTGCCGTATGAATTGACCCTAGAGGTCTCCGAGCCTCAGTCCTATTGAACATGTTTGGGATGGCCTAGGAAGCGCCATTACACAGCGTAACTCCCCTCCCAGGACCCACCAGGAGTTAAAAGCCGCGCTTTTGAAAGAATGGGCTTTGTTGCCATAAACATTTTTTGACACTCTTATAAACAGTATGAGATCTCGTTGTGAGGTTTGTATAGCAGTGCACGGTGGTCACACTCCATATTACACAGACTTTTAACGAGATAAATGCTTTATCTCTGATTCGTGATTTAAAACTTTTTGATATACCCTGTTTCTTAATTCAAAATTAAAGTCTTTTCCATATTGTTATGTTGCTATATTCTTTCTCATATTGTAATGTATCTCTGGACCAAATTTCGTAGAAGCACAGTGAATAGTTCATAAGTTTTCGAAGATTTTATGTTTGTGACCTTAATTTTGGACATGAGTGTATATCTATATTTAAAACACAAGTGTTTTTTCTTATCTGCCCTGATCTCTCTAGTTAAATAATTTTAATGTATATTTTTTTAACGGAAAGCCATTCATTTGTAGGTGATCGCGAACTAGTTATTTCATAAGATACTTCGATTTGTATATTTTATTTTTAATGAAATTTCTTCAAAATAGTGGACGTTGTTGGAGAAAAAACTGAGAACTAAGGAAAAATATTCAGACAATTATCATTTTTTCGCACGTTAAATTTTGTTAGAAATATTTACACAAGTATTCGTTGTTCTTAAAAGTCAGTCAAAATTCATATTTATATTTACTGTAACGTCATCAGAATAGTGTTCATTTGGATTATTTTATCTTTATTTATTATATTTTATCGTTATCATTTTCTCATTACAATTAAAAACAAAATAGTTTTAATATGAAAGACGCTGTTTAAAAAAATCAAAGAGGCTCAAGATTTTCCTCGTTTTTGACCTTCCTAGGATATATTTTGTACCGATACTACCACATGTAATACTCGGTGAAATGTAGATTACTAATTAAACACATACAAAGTAGGGATACGCCCTCGAACTTTCAAGGAACCTAGTACCACAATTTAAGATTCTATATTTTCTATTTGGTATTTAAATCGTGAAATTCATATTTACCGCATTTAATCGTAGTATTTTAAAGATTTTTCTGTGGTCAAATAAGACGTAAAATGTTGTTAATAATTGTCTTCATATTAAACACACACTCTCCCGATATTAGCATATTTATCGTTAGTACAAGGCATAGGAATAAAAAAAAGGTATAATTTAGATTAAATACGACGCAAGAAAATTCAACCAAAGTAGAAAAAATTGGGGCTTTATTGAAATTTTTAAATATATTTAGCTTATATACAAATTAAAATGTAGACGGTACCTCTAGAAAATTAATAAATTGAAGTAGTACAGAAAATCAGAAGCAGAAAACTGGAAATATCTTTATTTCGAATTCGGATTATATTTCTAGTTTTTTAAAATCCTATTTCATTAATATTAAAACAAAACAAAAATTCCGGTCATTTTATTTATTTATTTATTTTATGTAATTTATAAATAACTCTTGTAAATATTTGAAGATTTTAAAGACCATAAATTAATGCAAAACCCAGAATAATATTTAATACTTTGAAAAAATTATGTGTACTGCAGATGTTTGAATACTTTAGAAGTAAATATTTTAGTATAAATATTCCAGTAGAGTTAACTCCCTAGTAAGTCGAGTACGATGCTTGTCGGATTAACAACAAAAATTTCAATCTGATTATTTTTTGTTTGCAAAGCATTTCCGTATACACTTTATAGTTCGACATTTCGTATCAACAATTTACCAATACATGGTTCAATAATTTAACATTTCATGATTCAGCTCACAAAAATTTATTGTTCAATATTTTACTAGATTTTCGATCAAACTTGTTAAATTTATGGTTCAACCGATGTCGGGAAAAGCTTTCCCCATCTTTTACGGTGGCAACATTCTGTGCAACGCGGTTTCCAACTTTCAATATTTCACTTGAAAACTAGTTTAAATTAAATTATATACGCTATAGTTTAAAAATAAAATAATAAATACCAACGACATCTAGATATCCAGCTTGACTCTTCATCGATCTTGCATTTATTTGACAAGCGTAGTATCCTATATCTTCGTGTGTAACATTTTTTATGTGAAGGAACCAGATTGTAGAATTAGTTGTAGTGACTTCAAATCTGTCTGATTTTGAGAAAACATTCGTCCCCAGCGATAAAAGAGTTTTATTCTTTACTATTTTCCACATCACCTGAAATTTAGAAAGTCAGATTAATATGCAATATTTAAAAATAAAAATATTCTAGTAAATATTACCTAAATAATAATGAGATGTAACTTTTAGCATGCCAATGATAAAGATATTTGAATAATGAAGAGCATATAGATTGGACTACAAATTTTTGAAAAAAAGTTTATAGTCGGAAGGAAAGGTATTTCAGGAAGAACCAATCAAGCGTCAATGACCAACGATCGTAAATTAACTCCATAAGATGCTTTTAAAATTCAAATCTCAGTATATATATATCGATTCTACACACAATCCACTCTAGCTCACACGAGTCTACATAAGGCATTTTATACACTATTACCCCCTTACATGCTTTGAACATTGCAAAACAGGTACTTCATCTTCGTCATCTGGCGTACAATCTGGTGAAAGGTCTATCTCACTTCGGAGTAGAAAGATTTTTCATTTTTACCAGTCTCGTTTAGAGTGTATTCCTTATTACCCGACACGCCATCTAGAAAAAAATAACCTCTTCGTCTTCACTCGTCAATAAGTTAGCATAGAGGTAAAGTGACTAATACAGCAATAAATATAACTGTTCAACTCAACACTGAAATTAGTTAATATCACTGACGAAGAGATCATATAATTAATATGAATTTCATAAAACTTACCTACAAAAAACTGCAACAATAAATTGAGAATAAGATTTGATTCCGCTGGGTCACTCTAACAATAGTTATCCAAACAGAGTTCACAATTGTGCATCATAGGAGTACTAGGACGTTGTTTGGTAGTTTTACGCTTGGTTACAGCACCGTACATCCCACATATCGAAGTATTCCATATTACTTGACCATACCATGATACTCGAACTACCTCTATCTATGCAAATCAATGCTTGAGTGTATACTCTTTACACAAATTTACAATTTTTAGCCGATATCCTCAAAACCTGATACACGTACATTTTTGAACAAGAGTAAAATTACTGTCTACTTTAAAATTTTATCACCGTGCTCTTTTTGAACCTCCTGCCATAATTTATCTTTTTTACAAAATATTTTTCTTCTTCTAAGGAATTTTTTTTCTTTTATGTTGCCACAATAAAAAAATTGAATATGCACAATATTTTTATAAGCCAATAGAAATTCGCATGCGAAAAGAAGTCGTTCTAAGCAGATAATGAGCATTTTTCACGTACAAAATTTAAAATCCTTACAATAAGGGCGTTAAAATGACATAGCCACCTTCAATTAAGTGGATTTGAAGTTAAAATATATACTATAATAAAGACATTTAATTAAAAAAAATTAAAAAAAAATACTTTATTAAATATGACGTCATGTTCATCAAACGCTTTCGGTGTGACGTCTAACAGACAAAACAAACGGATGCTATGTTTTACTTCTTATTTCGTTTTAATAGTACAGCTATATCGCATACCTTATATTTAAGTGTTTTAATACGTTAGATGCAGTGGTAACATTTTCTACGATTCATCTTAAATGGGAAATGAAACATAGTAATCGTTTTTTTCAGAGACAATTCTTTCTCTTCGTCATGACTGACATTAGGAGTGAAAGATTTTGAAATGTTACATTATTTTCCTGTAATCCTTGTCGATATAATTTCTATTAATTAAAATGTAACAGTTCGGGAGATAGCATCATATTTTTGCAACCAAATGTACCGTCTTTGATTTTGATAGTATCTGTCAGATGATGCAGATTACGAAACAGCCAATCAGCTAAAATACCAGTGGGAGAGATGTGTTACCATAGAAATATCGCACAGCCCTCTGCAATATGAAACGCATGGTAACAAGGTAATTGCTGTTAACTTGTCTCAGAAGCGTTATGAGTAATTGGGTTGCCATTCACTGCACATTGCAGCAGATTGCGCGATGTTGGTATGGCGATACTTTCCCGCCCCACTTGTACATTAGTTGAGTGGCAGTTTCGTCATCTGCACAGCATACATACTAATTCATCATACATACAAAACTCATCAACGATAAAATTGTTTGCAAAACTGTGAAGATGCCTCCCAGATCATAAGTTTCCATTTATAAATAATGCGATTCTAAATAGAATTTCACGAAAATAAGTTTAGTTAAATACTTGATACACTAATAAATTTAGTTAAATACTTGAAATTTGTTTCATATTATCAAGGAAACTATATATTTTCCTGTTACAAGGACTAAATAACCTGTAATCTCATTTATAAATCTGAAGGGTTTTACAACGATTGAATCAACATAACGTCATTATTTCCCATTGTCTTTTTGTGTACGATTCATGGCCACGGATGTACAAAGATACGTTATTATGGGCGTCATGTTATTGCATTTGTATTTATTTTATCAGGAATACCCACCCATGGTAAACACGAGCAAGCTGAATGTTTCAGTAAGTACTATTATATAGAAATCTAAAATTCAGTTCACTTGAAAAACACATTATTGAATACTTACGTTCGGCAATTATCTTAAAAAGACGGAAATGTACTCGAATTATTTTGTGTAACCCTGTACTTTATGTACAGAATTTTATATGCAACACATAACAAGATAAAATTCGGGATAAAACGGATAATATAACTAAGTTAGATTTTCTAGCAATTACCATCATTAGACAATAGTGAATTCAAATCTTTAGATAACAATGATTTACACTCTACAACCATCATTTAATGTACTAAATATAATTCAGCAAGAAAATGCACAATTAAAGCCCATCTTTATGTAATTCCGGCCCTTGAAAATTAATTCTTTCGTATTTTTTTGTGTAGACCTGAGTATGATCTATAGAAAATATGCACACCTTATACAATGCAAAAATTTAGAAAAACACGCTTAAAACTACTGAAATAACAATTCCAGAAAATACCACCCATAGGCGGCGATGTATCCAGTTCTTTGAATAGCCAAGTGCATGATTTTATTTACGAGGGTAGGCTGATAAGTAATGCACACATACTTGTAAAGCGCGAACGAAATGACCTTTAGAAGCACGCCCGGTGGCTTGTGGAAGTAACATCCCCCTTCTATATGCATATGTAGAATTGAAGTCGCTGAATTAATCTAGTGCACTTTGAGAAGCGGAAGTATGGAGACGTGTTCTAGTGCTATGTCAACACGAGTTAAGCAGAGTGCTGTTATCGAATTTTTAACTGCTCAAAGAATGTCTCATGCTGAAATTGATGATGTTTAATGATAACGATGCTGTTGATAAGTCTACTGTAAATCGATCTCCAGTAAGATTTTTATTGCGGGCTTAGAAAAGCCATAATTGTTGATGAAAAACGCAGCGGACGTCCGATCACTGCCCAAACGATAAACATCGCAAACTTGTCGATGATTTGATTCAAAGGTGCATAGCAAACCATATTGGAATATCCAGGGAACGTGTCGTTTTCATTATTGAACAATTGGGACACCGTAAAATTCGCAACTGCAGAAGCTCTGCGAAACCTGAAGTCTGAACCGATTCTACATCCTCCTTACTTACCCGATCTGACGCCTTGCGATTTTTATATTTTTCCTCTATCCAAGAGAGACCTCAAGGGTAATCATTACACTTCGGAAGATGAGGTGAAGGCAGCTGTGAAGTTTTGGATTCGAGAAAAGTCGGAAGAAATTTTCAGTGACGGAATAAAAAAAAACTTGTAACAGGTTGGGAGAAATTAATTAGCCTTAACGGTGACTATTTTGAAAAATAAATGTATGATTTTGAAGATAAAAATTGTACTTTAATGTAGTTTTTGTCCGATCTTGCTATTTGTTTTTATTCGCGTTCTACAAGCATGTGTGCATTTCTTTACAGCCTACCCTCGTATATTCTGAAACATGCTACATTATGCTTAATATAGTTCATTTTCAAAATTCATAACGCATTTAAAAACCTTTCTTAAGGGGCTGTACATGTATAACGTTATCAACGCTTTAGCAATTTTGCCCCCCCCCCCCCTTTACGATGTTATACGTTATCATTTCGCAACGCCCGCCCCTCTTCTCTGCTGAGATCGTTATCAGTCTCGAACATTTTTTTCAAGTTTTTCCTTTCTTTTTTTATACGTTTGCTATGATATACATTTATTATTCGCATATTTTGCTGATTTAAATGAAGAGAAGTCAATAAAATAACACTATTGAACATGAAGTTACTTTATAACAAAGAGAAATTAAGGAAGTACTAAAAGTATTTAAAAATAGCTTTTTGTTAGATAATACATTCAACAGTAATATTGTCTTCTTGCACTTGACCACTGTACATGTACAGTGACGGGTTAAGCACCTCTTATGAACAAAGCAGATGGCCAACAGTCTTCCTCATATTTTACTTTCTTCTGTCTTTACAAGAAGAAAGTACAGTAGAGCGTCGATTATCCGAACAAGTCGGGACCGACCCTAGTTTGGATAAGCAAAAGTTCGGATAAATGGACAGACAATTTAAGGGATATTCCTGACTATACTAAACCCTTCACTCTTTATCCAGGCTTAGGACTGCCAGCATCAGTTGTTGCTGTCGTGTTTAAAAAATTACTTTTTACTTATTTATTTAATTATTTATTTTTGTCTTTTCATTTTTTTTTTTTACTTTTTTATCATTTAAAATTTATTTTTCTCTTTTTATCATTTTCTGAACTCCAGAGATTTTAATTTAAGTAAAAAAAAAAAAAAAAAACTTTCGATTGATGCTTGCTTCAAAGGAGACATTTTTAATGCTGCCATATGTCGGAATTCTTCTTAAATACGTTAGTTGAATAGAATCAGCGTTCTTCTGCCGTTCGAGCCATTTCATAGCTGTTTCCAAACATTTAAAGGCTTCGTTATGTGATGGACCTGGGTCATTTTCAGAGCATTCGTTTTCCTTTTCTTCAATTTCTTTTTCCTCTTGAATCTCATCCACAATCTCATCATCATTTAAAATCTGATATCCAGGATCATGTACGTCACTATTTAACCACTCTTTAATTTCATTTTTTTCATAGCTTAGGATTCTGCCAATCCCTTTTACTGTCTTACATTCCTCATTTTCTGATCTACTATCAGTTTTTCCTTTATTTAAAATTTTATTCCAAGACTTTTTTAATGTTGAGAATTTTTCTAGATCCTAGGAATCAGCAGCCATTATTGGTTTTTTCTGATAAAAGGAGCATTATTAACGTTTGCTTTCTATAGTCATTTGAATGTCTCTATCGCACTTTTATCCATGGGTTGGATTACAGATGTAACATTAGTTTTCAAGAATTTTACCCGAAAAATGAAAAAAATAGAGTGTCTGGATAATTAAAAGTTCGGTTTAAAAATTTTTTTGAGAGAAATAGTCTGTTCGGATAATTGGAAGTTCGGTTAATTGCAGTTCGGATAATCGGTGCTCTACTGTATTGGATTCATGAAATAGTTCGACTTCTGGATTTCAACGGATTTTCATGTTATAGAAGGTCCTGAACGCGATATGAATATTTTTAGAAAATGTTCGTCTGTGAGTCTGTATGTTACACAAATTTTTATTGGTGCTCTATCTCAAGAACTAATGCACAGAATTTAATAAAACTTTAGATTCAGTTAGTCTCTGATATAAATTAGTGCTTGTTAGTTTTTGGTGTAAATCGTCTAACAAGTGACGCTGCTATGCTACATTATTCATGATTTGCGCAATAGCTATATTGCAATAACTAATGCACAGATTTTTCTCAAACATCAGATTGAGTTAGTCGCTGATATAAATTGGTGATGAGTAGTTTTTGGTGTAAATCGCCCAAGAGGTGACGCTGCAACGCTACATTTTTCACAAATTTCGCAAACTCTATGCTCTATCTCAAGAACTAATGCACGAAATTTCATCAAACTTCAGATTCTGTTTTTTCTGATACTAATTGGTTCTTATTAGTCTTTGACCCCGCTGCTATTCCAAATTTTCCCCTATTTCCGCAATAGCTCTATCTCAAATGCTCATGCACGGATTTTCATCAAACTTCTGATTCAGTTACACGCTGAACTATATTGTTGCTGCTTAGGTTTTGGCGTAAATGTTTCAAAAGGTGGCGCTGCTATGATGCATTGTTTAAGATTTCCGAATAGCACTGTCTCAAGAACAAATGCACGAATATTCATACATTTAGAATCGTCATGATGAGCATAGATTGTCTTTTAATTTTGGTACTGTGATAGGAACATTTGAAGTATTAACATGTATGAGGCGGAAGAAAGTTTTGGGATTGGCACATCCATATAGCTTGGTTATATTTTCATTTATATTATGGTATATTAATATGTATTTATTGGCTAACTTTTTCGTATTCATGCACAGGAGTTTGAATTGTAACTGTATACTATGATCAGAAACTGATGTTTATTTCGGATATAATTATAATATAGGATTGAAATATTTAGGGTTTTACTAGAATAACATTAAGATTTTAAATAATAAATTCAAGCTCCAAAATTAAGCTTATTAATTAAATAAAATACATAGTCCACCGACAATTAAATTTTGATTACCATTCAGTCTCTATGAAGTATGAGGGGTACGTACTAACATCGTAGTTATGTCTAAGTTTTAATATCTAAATACTAAATTAATATTTGAGGTTTGAATTTATAATTTAAAATATTTGTTTGTTTCAGGTGAATAATATGCAACAAAGGATAATTGTTTGTATAGCAACAAAGTTGAAAATATAGCAACAAAGGATATCTGTTTGTTATAACATTATTTACATTTTAAAAACAAGTAAATTTTGCACAAAAGTAACAAACTATAACAATGTTAGTAACAATAGCGTCGACATTAACAATAGAGCAAGGACACGACAAGCTATTTTTGACTAAAATATTCTGATGCACTTAAGTAAGAGCAATGATATTTAATTTAAAATATTTATTTTAGATCTACATATGTTTAAAAATGATTCAAAGATCCCTCTGAATTTGAGAAAAAAATCATGAAGTGATCTGGAAGTTTTATAAAAATGTTTTATAAAAAGTTTTATAAAAAGGAAGTTTTATAAAAAGGAGAATTTAAAAATGTATTTTTGAAAGTTTTACAAGAAAAATAGTCATGCACTAAGGAAGATAGGTAAAGAAAAGTTTCAAATGAGGATGATAACGATGACCACAAAATGAAAAATCAAGAGATCGCAAGTATGTTGAACATTTCAGGTTTAGGTATATATAAGAATCTGTTCTAAAAAATGTTTCCTCCGGAATTTGAGAAAGAAAATGTCACACCATATGATTACGCATCCACAAATATTATATTACAGGTATATTACATATTGAAAAAAAGTGCATTACAAATATGTGTACTTGCAAACAGTAGAAGAAAAATTAAGTAATTTAAAGGTAAGAGGAGAAAAGTTTCATGTGAGAAGTAGGTGATACCAAAAATGTGTAGAATCTGGAGGACACACAAATATAGGAGGTATGTATAATTTCAAAAGGCAACAAACTAAAATATATTTTGTGCTTGAATGTTTAATTTAAAATAATTCTTTATTTCAGGTATTCATATATATAAAAGCTGGGTTAAAACATGTTCCCTCAAATTTGAGAAAGAAAATGATGACTTAATCCTCAAGTTTATTACAGGTATACATATATTTAAAAAGATGCGTTAAAATATGTATCCCTGTAATTATTAGAAGAAAAATGAAGTAACCTGAAAGGTAAGAGAAGAAAAGTTTCATGAGTGAATGTAGGCGATACCAAAAATATCAGGGATCAGGAGGACACACAAATTTACGAGGTATAAATATTTTCTAAGAGTAATAAACTAAAATGCTTTTGTGTTTGAATTTATAATTTAAAATATATTTTTTATTTATTTCAGGTGTATATATCTTTAAAAAGATCTGTTAAAGTAACTTTCCATTCGAATTCAAAAAAGGAAATATTGACATAATCTACCAAGTCTATTACAGGGATAAATATTTTTTAAAAGTTACATTAAAAATGGCTATCCCATTAAATGTTACAAGAGAAATGAAGTAATCTGAAAGATACAAGAAGTAAAGTTCATGTCAGAACGTAGGCGATACCAACAATGAGAAGAATCAGGAGACACGAATATAGGAGGTATGTATATTTTCAAAGGTTAATAAACTAAAATATTTTTGTGCTTGAATTTTTAATTTAATTATTTATTTATTTCAAGTATATATTTGTTTAAAAATGGGTTATAGTATGTCCCCTTCACATTTGTTAATTTTAACTGGATTTGATAACTGGAACTGTTGTTAGGAGCAATACTTCCCAGCAGGTAATAAACTAAAATATTTTTGTGCTTGAAATTTTAATTTAAAATATTTTTTTTTTATTTCAGGTATACATATATATAAAAAGCTGGGTTAAAACATGTTCCATCAAATTTGAGAAAGAAAATTTTAACTTAATAAAGCAAGTTTATTACAGGTATACATGTTTTTTAAAAAGATACGTTAAAAATATGTATACCTGTAAGTATTAGAAGAAAAATGAAGTAATCTAAAAGGTAGTTTCATGAGTGAATGTAGGCGATACCAGCAATATGAGGGATCTGGAGAACACACAAATGTAGGAGTATGGATATTTTCTAAGAATAATATACTAAAATGTTTTTGTGTTTGAATTTATAATTTAAAATATTTCTTTATTTCAGGTATATATATATCTTTAAAATGACGAGTTAAAATATGTTCTCATTTGAATTCGATGAAGAAAATAATGCATAATCTAACAAGTCTATTACAGGGATGCATATTTTTAAAAGTTACATTAAAAATAGGTATCATTGTAAATGTTACAAGAGAAATGAAGAAATTTGAAAGATACGGGAAGTAAAGTTCATGTCAGAAAGTAGGCGATACCAATAATGAGAAGAATCAGGAGACACAAATATAGGAGGTATGTATATTTTCAAAGGTTAATAAACTAAAATATTTTTGTGCTTGAATTTTTAATTTAAAATATTTATTTGTTTTAAGTGTATACATGTTTAAAGATTGATTATAGTACGTTCCCTCCACAATTGTTAATTTTACTGTCTTCCATCAAAACATAAGAAAGTATTAGGTTCCTGAAAATTTTCGACTTCTGATTTTCGACGGATTTATACATGAGTGACCTGAATACGGTTTGAGAGTTTTCAGAAAAAGTCTGTCTGTGAGTGTTTGGGTAAGCTTTTGTGCGTGTTCTAATCTCAAGAACTAATATGTACGGTATTTAATACAATTTCAGATTCAGTTAGCCCTTGATACAGATTGGTATTCATTAGTTTTCGGTGTAAATTGCCTAACAGTAAGTGCTGGTATGCTGCATTTATCACGATTACCGCAATAGCTGTATCTCAAGAACTAATGCACGAATTTTCATCAAACTTGAGATTCAGTTACACGCTGATATATATTGCTGCTGATTAGGTTTTGGTGTAAATCTCACAACAAGGGGCGCTGCTATGTTACATTGTTTACGAATTCTGAATATCTCTATCTCATGAACTAACCCACGGATTTTCATCAAACATCAGATTCAGTTACATGTTTACATAGGTTGTTGTTGATTTATTTTTGGTATAAATTACTCAATAGGTGGCGATACTATGCTGCATTTTTTACATTTCTGAAATAGTTCTATATGAAGAACTAATGTACGGATTTTCATCAAACTTCAGTTGCAAAAAGTGTTTATAAATTCATTTCACTTGGCCGTCTGTCTGGTCATCTGTCTGATCTTGCTTTAACTTACACAAATATGCTCGGATTTTCATGTAAATGAGGTTTAATATGATATATTCAGTAAAAAATGGAGTGTGTGGAATTTATAGTTCGTCTACAGGGACGCTAAAAACAATTCAATTGCATTAAGGTCTATGCGGAAAAAACAATTGCAATATATTATAATGATGTTACACCATTTCAAATATATTGAAATTGATATATAGCATTCAGGTACACTACAAAATGCTTATTGTAGAATATTTATGTGCAGCATTTATCATTCATGTACAAGGACGCACACAAAAAATCGATTATAATATTGTTTGTGAAGTATAATTGCTATAGGTGCGTTTTATGTTGAGGTATATGTTTTTAAATTTAGCTATTTCTTACAATATAACTTAGTATATATCGATCATATGCATGGCTTCATGAAAAAAAAAATTGAGTACATTTCCTTTTATTGGCGGAAATTGTTGAAGGGGAAGTTATAACTGTGTTAGACTTTTCCTTTGAATTGGTTAACTGAACTAAATTTTAGAATACTGTGTAGTATTTATAAAAGTCTGTAGGAAAAGGTAGGGAAAGATGAACTTTCTGTATTTCTCACAGTCAATCATAGATGCTAGCACGTCGCGGCCACCAAAAGAGTGTTGTACGCATGGAGACATGCGCATCGCTACTATAAACATGCGCATTCCCACTTCGAGGGAAGTTATGTGCATTAATTCATTTCCAGCATGTTTTCCTAAGATGTTTCACCATTACAACGTAAGGTTTCAGCATACTGCGGTAAATGAAAGATGACGAAAATTACCTTTTTTTGGATAATCTCGTGATTAGCTCCTTTAAAGTAAAAGAATCATTTGAAAATATCTAGGGTATCAGGCAAGATATATCCAAAATTATATTAGTTCATAAATCCGCTCAAAGGAAATAATAGTTCATAATCCATTCACAGTAGCTATGAAAAGTAGGAGAACTGTAGAAGCTTAACTATTTCATCTTACGTCGTCATCTCCTGAATGATAGACAGGGCTTCAGAAAAGAAGTCGAATACTTTTCTGATTATTGATCGTGATTTATGAAATTGTGTTTTCATATGTATTATACGTTTCCAAAATAGTTCCTGAGAGGTCATCCCTTGTCCTGCTTTGTTTACTGAGATATTATCTTTCACTTTATTAAACAGTGAATTTTTATAAGACTAATCTAAGTTGGAAAGGGTTTCATAATCTATGTTTGATTCACGATTTTTTTGTGTTAGTTCTTTTGCTAAATTTTTTCTTTTCTAATTTGAGTGAAATGTAGTTTTTGATTTGAATGTACACCGAAAAATGAAAATAATCATACAAATTTATACATATTTCTGAGGTTTTGTACTCCAACCAGTGTTTAGAAATTTTTTCGATAATCTTCAAGTTAGCTAACAAAGATTTTTAGCTCTATATAATTATTAGCTCAATCTATAAAATAGCTTTTATACTTACTAATTTATTAAATATTTACAGGGAAACATTGACAACAATATTATCATAACAATAATGTTGTGTAATATTTACTTTTAATAATTTTAGAAGAAAAAATCTTCATGTTAAGAGGTTTATTTATACGCAGATTATATGAAAAATATATATCCCTCAAAAAATTGCTTTCCTGTAAGGGAAGGAAAAAATGAGACATATACTTTATGGCGGGATGTCTCATCATTTTGATGGCTTCATTTTTTACTTTGTTATAGACCCATGTTTTAAAAGTATTTTTTGACCAAAAATCTGTTTGCGTAACAGTGTTCGATCGATTTCAATACATATAGGATGTTACATAAAGGACTTTTTGACTTTAAGATGCAATAAATATTTAATTGTAATAAATTTAGATTTGAAATACCTAAACTATGACCTTTAGATATCAAAACTTGGAATGCATGAATTTATGTATAAATAAGAAATATATGTAAATGTAAAAATATTAAAAATAAAAAGGACGTGCTTATCAGAGGATTCACAATTTAAAGTTTGTGTTAATAGATGGCACAGCACTTTCTTAAAATATAAAACTGCTCAGATTAACTTCAAGATTTCGAAATGAAAAGATTTTTTCCTCCTAAAATAGAAACTAAGAATCATTTCCTTATTCTTAGTTTTCTGATGATAAGATTATTATTATTTTTTATATGTTGTAAAAACTAACGTAAAACATCATATAAAGACAATTTCCGCTTGAAAGTGAATTGTATATTTTTAGAATCATATACAAAAATTATCTTAATTTAATGAGCATTGCACTTGCATCCCATTTAACATTAATTGTCCTAGAAATATTTTACTTGAAAATAAAGCTTTTTAACGACTAGTTTATCGTAAAATATCATATAAACATGTCATGAAGCTTTGTATGAATATAATACAATTGCCATTAAAGAGAATGATTTCTTAATATAAATTAACACACTGTAAGCGCAAAACGCAAAGTTGCGTTTTATTTAGATTAATAATAATAATTTGTGTTAGTGCAGTAAATTTATTAAAGAAAACATAAGGCGTGATCCAAGCTTTTTTTCTCACAAATTCTTGTGAAAAAGTTATAATTTATTGTGACTTTTGCACAACGGATTTCGAAAATGTTCACTTATTTTCGAAAAATTGACGACCGTGTACAATGTGTTACTAATACTTGGATTTATGGTTGTCTATACTTAAAGTTATTATCGAATTTCGAAATTCTTTTTCATAAAGAGACATTTGCACTCGGGATGTACCGGTATTTGGTATGTATTCGGTATTCGACATTAATACCAAATCACCAATAACTAAATTCATAGGTCGAATACAGAAATATCAGTCTACCGAATATTCGATTAGGCCGAATATAAAAATATTCGTTTAGGCTGATAATCCTAAATATTCGGTCAAATCTAATATTGTAAGAAACATTTTAGAAAATCTGAGTAACTTCTATTTTAAACTGTACAAAAAAAAAATTGAGAATAATTAAAAAATAGAATCATATTTACGTAAAAGAGATTCAATTTACATTGTAGATTTGCTCCCAAATATATAATGTAATAAAATTACAAACATGCATTTTACATTATAAGCATATACATATATATGCATTTTCAAGCATGGCAAAAGGCATGGCAAGCTTAAGGGGTCTCAGGACTCTTAAAATTGGAAAAATCGAAAAAAAAAGACCATTTTCAACATGTAATATCTTAAAATGTAATTGATTTTAAGACAAAATTTTACATTGGGATGAAATATATAAGTATGTTCTTTCATTCCATGTATTTGAAAAATTACAAGATGCAGAATTAGAATTTACAGTGGGCTCCAAAATGTCAGACATTTGACGAGCGGAAAATCGGCGCAACAGATTATGCGCACGATTAAAAAATAAATTTTGCAAGTAGAAGGACAATTTTGGGTCCTACTTATGCTTCACATTGTAATAATTACTCTGAACCTAAATAAATTTGTATTTAAAGCATTTTTCTAATTTTAATACAAAGTTGTATATAGTTAATGCAAAATTTAGAAATTTTTAACAGTATAATCATCTATAAAGAATATATTTCTGAACAATAAGAAGGAAATTTTAGGTTCAGTTTATACAGACTAACATGAAACATATGTTTTGAAAATTTCATGAGAAAAAATTCAGAAGCCAAAACCCAAAATGCCCAAAATTTTATGCCCAAAAACGTCATTTGGAGAAAATTGACTTCAAAGTTTCTGAAACGCCGCTTCAGCTATTGAGCGTGTATAATTCTAAAAGCCATAACTTCTGTTCTAATAGGAATTTCAAGGAAACATTTATACCAAAATGTTCAGAAAAGATAGTATTTTAATATCTAAAAAAATTTAAAATTTCGAAAATTTTGAAGCTTTAAGAGTCCTGAGACCCCTTAAAAAGTGCATTTTTCCAACTTTGGAAAATAACCGCTAATTTCAGGCTATCGTACATTTCAAAATTTCATTGTTTTTAAAAGCTTCATTCAAAACTTCAAGTTTCTTCTAATTCCTTGAAAATTTCTCTTCTATTTTAAAATATTTATGTTAGAATATAACAAAATTTTGCTCCTTTATTTTAATTCATAGAAGTCGTGAAATTTAAAGTTTTATTAGTTAAAAAAGTTTTTTTACTGCCCTTTTCTTAAATAATAACTCAAGGAATTCATATTATTCAAGTGTAAAATTCACTTAAACAAAGGTTATGTTCATCAACATAGAAGTATATGTGTTAAATAGGAGGTAAAATCCTTTTTAAATTCAAATTTTTAAAACATTTAATTAATGAAATAGAGGAATATTTAGACCTCCGAATATTTGGGCATTCGACTAAATTGTTACTGTTCGACGCGCCAAATATATAGGATTCGGCTCCCCTGTCTACCGAATATTCGGTACTCATTGTTGGCCGAAATCAGATTTCGGCACATCCCTAATTTGTATATCTGTATTTACTCAGATAATGTTAATGTTTTCCTCACACTATATATAGTATTTATTCAGGAGTCATATGTATATATTTTTTAGAAAATCTTTTTATAATTGTTATTTAATGTACGGCCAGCAAATATTTAATTTTAAGATATCATCTTCTAATCAAACATTAACTTTAAAACATGTCTGTTTTTGTAACTCTCTTTTTTATCAAAGCGTAATTAATTTATAGTGATGTCTTCTTTTTATATTTTATTGATAGAAAAAGTATATCGTTTCAACAAAAAATAAATAAAAGTATAATTAAAAGTAAAGCTTCTTTCTGTATGTGTTCAGACACCTTAGTTTAAAGATAATTTGAGCTTATTTATATAAAACTTTTAGGGAAAAAGGTGTACAAGCTAAATCCCACATGAAAAGTAGAATTTCTTAAAATCGACAAATGGTTAAAAAATGCTACTATTTTTTTCATTAAATAAATCTATCCCCCTCCCCCCAAAAAAACAAAAATCAAACTAATGCACAGCTTATTCCCGACCTTAATAGGCATAAAAAAAGCGATAACATGAGGCCAAACATCAACAAATTTCCCTGTTTAACCTAAGCTCGCAATTTACTTAACAAGTCAAAAATACAGAGAAATTCATATTAACATCTCCCGAGTTTTTGATGCTAAATTAAAAAATCATAACTTTTTGTAATGCATTTATGAACTAACTTATACCTTGCTTTATTTCTAAGGTGATACAATGATAAATTCCGAAGTACACAGTAGTTCAACAGAACTTACTAGAGCGGGCGGCGACGACACAAATGAGTACGTCATCGAGTTACGGGATGAAATCATGATGCAGGACAAGATTTTTAGGAGTAGATTAAGGAATGGTCTGCCTCGACATTTCTTGGTACGATAGGCCCAGCAGCGGGCGCCAAC
This sequence comes from Maratus speciosus, assembly GCA_963932465.1. Lineage (NCBI taxonomy): Eukaryota > Metazoa > Arthropoda > Arachnida > Araneae > Salticidae > Maratus > Maratus speciosus. The sequence goes on along the minus strand of OZ010790.1, from coordinate 521,930,528 downwards.
TCGTCATTTTGACGCCATTATCACGTCATCGAGTTACGGGATGAAACCGCTGCCAAATTAAAGGTAAAAAAAAAAAAGTCTTTTAAGAATATTTTGGTCTGCCTGCGCATATCCTGGTAGAAACCCCTGGCAGACTAAAATCTATAACAAAAAAATACGTCATAATGTACAATTAAAACCCTATAAACATAATATTTTTCATTACATTGCCATATATATTACTTCGAATCGACTTTCAAGATGAATTAAGGGTTTAGGAAAAGCTTATTAATAGTACGTGAGAAAATGCCTTATTCGGCATAACTAATTGTACAAAGCGAAAAGAACAGGGCGCCAATTCCCTATTTTTACAGTACTATTACGTCATCGAGTTACGGCTTGAAATTTTGGCACATTAAACATACCGATTAGTACAATACGAATATTTCAGTCTGCCTCGTCATATCTTGGTAGGAGATGAGCAGAGCGGGCCGCCAATTCTTAATTTTGGTGGTAAAATCGCGTCATCGAGTTACGGCTTGAAAATTTGGCACATTAAGGGTACATATCAGTACAATAAGAACATTTCAGTCTGCGTCGTCATATCTTGGTACGAGACGAGCAGAGCGATGCGCCAATTCTTAATTTTGGCAGTTTTAGCACGTCATCGAGTTACGACATGAAATCGTCATGCAGGACAAGATTATTAGGAGTAGATAAAGGAATGACAGGTCTGCCTCGACATTTGTTGGTACGACAGGAGCAGCAGCAGGCGCCAAGTCGTCATTTTGGCGTCATAGTCACGTCATCGAGTTACGGGATAAAACCGGTGCCAAATTAAAGGTAAAATAAAGTATTTTAAGAATATTTTGGTCTGCCTGAGCATATACTGGTAGAAACCTCCGGCAGACTAAAATCTATACTATATGTCATATATAATAAATTTTATATTATGGCAATGTAATGTAAAATATTATAATTATAGGATTTTAATTGTACATTATGACGTATTTTTTTGTTACAGATATTAATCTGTCTGGGGTTTCTACCAGGATATGCACAGGCAGACCAAAATATTCTTAAAAGACTTTTTTTTACCTTTAATTTGGCACCGGTTTCATCCTGTAACTTGATGACGTGATAATGGCGCCAAGATGACGAGTTTGCGCCCGCTGCTGCGTGTATCGTACCAAGAAATGACGAGGCAGACCAGTCATTCCTTAATCTACTCCTAAAAATCTTATCCTGCATCATGATTTCATCCCATAACTCGATGACGTAGTCATTCGTGTCACCGCCGACCGGTCTATACATTCCGAAATATGAAGTATCCACTATCGTTTGAAGGAAGATGGGAGCCATTTCCAGAATAATCCCATAATCCCATTCCATTTCATTCAAAATAAATTAAAACTGTTGAATAGCTTATTAGAATGTATTAAATTTATTAGAATTTCATCTAAGCAACATTGAGTTTCGAAATGTGTAGGAATAAAATGAAGTTTTGCGTAATAATTCATTTACAATCGCGGATTCCTCAAAAAAAATTGTTATGTTCAATGTTTACTATAACGTTTGTTATTTTAGAGATAGTAAATAATGAAAACGCGTATATGTGTTATAATTCAAAGTATTTAATTACTTTGATACTTAGAAATGATTAAAAAATGCCGTGTAATTACCTTGTGAGGGCCAAGATTATCGACTACACATCGAAGTGTAGCATCTTTTCCAGCTATTACTTTTATACTTGGGATATCGCCAACAAATTCAGGCTCAGGAGCGTACGTACTTAAAGAACCTGAAATAGAAAAAAAAATGTAAATCTTAAACAAGTTTGTAAATAAATTTGCAGAAAGTATTAAAAAAATAAACTTGTATATTGTGCAAAACCAAGTCAAAGCTAAAATTCAAACCTGAATCAATAGAAGAGAATAGATCAAATCCGAAATAAATAACAATATTTAAAGCATATCATAAAATAGAAAATAATTCATACGTTTTGAGCTGAAAAATAACAAAATTTGCCTTTTAGCTTTACGAAAAGAAATTGTGTGTTGTTCATCACGTGTTGATTATATGAACTGCTTAGAACCATTATGTCGAAACTTTAATTACTGAAATTTGAAGCCAATACCACTAAATTGTGCCTAAATGAGTTTTTTCTTTACGTATGCCATCAACGAGTAATATCTTACTTCTTTGCACTAGATTGAAACATGAGCCCTAGTGGAGGGAGAAAATGACTACATGTTGATAGTGGTGGTTTCAGGCCACTTTGACTGGAGCAGCGATTTATTGAATGTTAAGATATTTGCTTTTTATTAAACATTTTTGAACTTTTGCTGTTATTTTGTCATAGATTTTCTGACAGTTAAATGCAGCAAGTAGACTTATAAACAAAATTTTCATCAATGGTGAATTTAAGATTTCGCCACTACGATTCTGAGCAAGAGATATTGTAATGTGTGTAATCTGTACTGATAGTCGAAGATTTTTAAATCAAGTACAACGAAATATGACAGCTTGGTGGATATTTAATGCGCAATTAATAATGGAATGCATATATATATATATATATATATATATATTAATAATAGAATAATATAATTGCCGAAACGCCAACGTGTGCTCACTATGTAGAAAAAGTTTTTGGTTCTACCTGTCCGTTCACCTATTATTCTGTCACGTTCTTTGTATGTACCGCTAAAACTTCCGCAAAAAATATCTCATTAGCTAGCAATTGGATAGATTGTGAGATACGCTGATTTAGGTGTATAGATTTTAGTTATATTTGGTTGGAAAAATATAAAACATTTTTGTTTACTTGAACATGCTTTCCTATGTGAATTTCCATGATTTTTAAATTTTACTATTCACGGAAAAGAAAATGGCGAATATGGATAATTTATTTGAATGTTAAATTATGGACGATAAAATTTCCCAAAGGAAGTCCTTAATTATTTCAATTAATTTGAAATTCTGTCAAGACATTAGTCAGTTTTAAAAAATTAGGTTGCCGGTTTCTCTAAATCATAAACATTTAAAGATTTATCAAAAGATTCATCATCAATGTTTTGTAAAATTTTTATTTTATCTCTAGTTTTTCGGAATGTCTAAGTAAAAATCACGAATCAGTTTGCACTCAGTTACAGATGTCATTTATATGATACTTTCAATTATGGAGATAAAACAGAAAAACTTAAAACAGAGAAAAAAAAGCTTCATTTAAAGCTGTTTGGCAGTCTCGCTGACAGAGGTTTTTCTATGCAAAAATCCAGGGACCGAAGACATAATTCCAGTGATAGAGGTTTATCACTTATCCAGGTCCCACTTCCTAATGTTCGACTATATTATAATAAGGGTATTATATAATGGAATCCGTAATATGGATAATTAAATAATCTAACTCCCTGTCTGACTGGCTCATTAACTCTCAAGTCTTGGAAAATTGCTTTTTAGGTGCGTTCGTAATTATATAAATACATTGCACCTATAGTCGTCGTTCGGTCTGTCTCTCCGTCCGTCAGCATGTAACTAAACAAAAACTACTCAACCGAATGGTCTGAAATTTTAAATATATGATTGTTGCAAAATATTCTAGAGTCATTTCAAATTTTATGAAAATCCGATGTTTAGTTTAAATATTGGGACAGTCAAAAGTTTTCCGTTACTTTACGGCCAATGGGAAAAAATATTTCAAGTGCATTTTAATGATGTTAAAACGTTTCGAAACAAAATGAAATTGATATGCACTTAGGAAGTGTACTAAAATATACATTTAGTACAATATGCGGTACAAAAATATTTATAAAACTAGTTATAGTACGAAAACGCCTCATTTGCCACACTGTAAAAAAAATTCCGCAACGTTCCTGGGAAAAAATGGGCAGCTGAGTTGCCCATTATTTCCAAGAAACATTTCTTGAAAATGACTGGAACTTTACTGTATATGTTAAAAACTTTCTAAAGAAATGCCAGTAAGTTTCCTGCGAAATACCAGGAATATTTCTGTTGACAGCAAAACATTACTGACATTTCACAGCATGCGGGATCCGCAGACGATGTTTACATTTCCAGTTGACAATTTTCGCTTCATTATCATTATTCGTTAGAATGAAAAAATATTTTGAAATTTACATCAAAATTATTATTTATAATTTACATGAAAAATAAATTTTCAGTTAAAATTCAATAAAGTAAATATATATATGATATATTGTTTCTGAACTTTGCTTAAAATATAAAAATATATAAATGTAAATAATAATTAGAAAAAAAATCTAGGCATAAAATATTTTGGATTTTCATCAGTAATTATGTTAGTTTACAAGTTAGATAAAATACATATAAATTTTCATGAAAAAAAAAAAAACCTAAACGTAATTGTATATTTTTTCCGAAAATAAAATAAATTCAAATTTGCAGCAATTCAAATTGTCAAATGTATATCATATTCAAATCAAATTGTAATAAAGTGTTAAAATATAAAATTAATTAAAAAAGAAAAAAAAAGTCAAGAGGTAGCATCGAACTCGGGCCGTAAGGGTGGCGTACGAGCCTTCTGCGTCCACACCACGAAAGACACGTTGAGAGCTGCAAACTAATGGGTATTTGAAACGTGCTAAACCTCGGCATCTAATTTCTGAAAATCTAAGGCCCATTTCAAGAAATCCTTTCACAAGAATAATTAGAGATAAGAACTCTAAAACATACTTTAAATTAATCAAAATCGGTGAGAATCATGTTTGATGGTCCCCTGGTTAATGGAGATCCAAATATAGGTGTATTTTTTTTACACGGTCTGCTCGTTAAACATTCCACAGACAAGTACGAGAGATAATCTCTTAGCGATGTCACAGAGGTATTGTATTTTCATCTGAATTGTCTTGACAATAGAGACGTAAAGGATTATGTCGTCTATTGATTTATTTGCATTCCATATTTATTTTTTTACATTCATTTAAGGAATTCGTTTTCGACACTCGCGCGTGAGCAACGGATTATAGCAAAAAAAAAAAATAAATAAATGTCGGCCGCAGCGTTTTGCTGTTGCCAACTTTTGTTCAGGAACGTTTCAGATAAGAAAACCAGAATTTCACAGGAAAGAGCTAAATTATTCTGAAAACCTGAGAAAAGGCGAAACGTTCCTGGATTTTACATGGAACGTTACCATTTTTTTTTACAGTGCACGTTTGACGTGCAATTTCCAACTTGTTTATGTAATATAATGTTTTTCCATATCTTTTAATATTTGTGATTTTTTAAATCTCGAATCTGTTGGCTAGTATGTTCAGTGTCACTGTATGGTCTACGGTCAATAGCAATCACACGAAACACTGGCATATTATATTTCATTCTACTTTGTCACATAAATATACTCTGAAATCTATTTTCTTCTTGTTCAAATTTCATTCTCGAAAAGCTTATATTTGTACTACATTTTTCTGCAAAATAATTACTAAATATTAGTTTTTTACATTAATATTATGAATATAATTTTCATTAATAATAAATAATTTGAATAATCGGGATCAATAGAAGAATGAAATAAAAATATAAATTGATAGAAAGCTTATAAAATTGCTCTGTTAAAATATAAAAAAAATTAGAACGCTGCCACTGCCGTAGTTCATGTCAATAGTTAATGCCAATGTGGTATCTCCTATATTGGACAAACTAAACGACAACTCCTTATGAGAGTCAATGAACACATGAATTATGAAAAGAAAAAGGAAATACAAAATCCTCCATTGCTTCTCATTACTAGGATGAGGGCATAATTTCAATTTTGATTCGGCCACTATTATCAAGAAATGCAATACTCCTTTACATTTAGACTTTTATAAAGGTGTTCATATTCACAATTTTAGAAACTCCTTGGTTAACGATTATCGAGAATACATCTGACATTTCAGTGTTGATTTGTTATGCCACGATGCTTCACTTCAGATTTGACCTAAATTGTTTGCTGGAACATGATGGTCTTTCGGTTCTTTGTTTACTGACAGTTGGGTTTTCGTCTGCATGTAGTTGGGAGATGTTGATTTTATACACTGATGATGTGAGTCCCGGTATTCACGAAATTTATACTTCTGGTTATTTTTCCAGTGCTTGATTTATATATTGTTTATTCACTCTTTGTTTTTTTCCCGTACCATCAGTAGTTGGAGAAATATCAAAATTCTTTTGTCAAGCCCTGTATATGATCTATTTGTATATATAATAGATAGTATGCTAAAATTAAGTTCAGTTAGGGAAAATAAAACACAGTATCAAATTCCTCTTCAGCGATTACCCACAATAAACAGAAATGTACTCTAGATCTTTTGTGCTGCTTGTGTATGATCTCTAGAATTTATACACACAAAGTATTAGAAAAACAGTAGTTAAATTTAAAAATGTGCACTACAATTGAAAACGCTCTTCCAGGAAATATTACCCATAGACAGTACTCGTAACGGAATTCTTTTGTATTCTCCTGTAATAAAAGATGAATGCTATGCACACCGTATTCTATAAAAAGTCTCTTGTAGTAACACCTCAGTAATAAATATAAAATTCAATATGTTTGAAATACATTAAAATTAATAAAACATATCGCAAAAAAATTTGCAAGAAATACAACGAAACAATAGACCGTAACTTAACGGAATTGTTTTGAGTTACTCTGTAAATGAATTATAAATGTTAAACACTTCATTTACAATATCGCACATATCACAGTAATCCACAATAAAAGACGCCAATTCCATGGCAATCTGAATATCCGCGAGTTAGAGCACGTACAGTCAGACAGACCGAATGCATAAACAATTTTAAATTATGTTGGAAAGTATTAAAAATATTTCTCGCAATAATTAAAGAAGATTTATTCAGAAAAATAATTTCATTTATTAATCAAAAATATAAACGTTCATGTGAAATTCACTGAAATATTTATTTTGATATTTTAAATTCATCGTCAACAAATTACAAGCTAACAAAGGAATTTATTCAAATATAAAATATAATATTTATTCGCCTTAAAATTTTACCCACATAATCATCCTTTCAGATTATTTGAGTTAAATAATTTTTTTTTCCACAAAGCCAAGAACTGCAGAATTTTCGTAATATGATGAAGATAATACAGAAAACTAAAATTATTTCCTAACATTAAATTCTCTAAATTTCTTAAAATATCTTTAGAGGGGCATAAATTTTTAAGCTAAATGGAATAAAACCTCTCACAGTATAATTTACTGCTATCATGCTTATTTTCGTAAGATCTACTAAACCACTGGAAATATAAATATATGTGCTCTATTTCGAAACTCTAAAGGTTCTGAGCATACATATTTCATGAGCCACGGAAAGTTAGCTATGTCTAAAGTAAAATATACTCTTTACACATGGCAATTATCTCTAGACATTTTTACTGCCGTTTTGAAGGCTATGTATTGCTAATATTTAGACATGCAACATAATTTCTTGCACTGCGTTAAGTCAAAATAACAATGGAAAGGAAATATCACAGAATTCGCTTTGTGTCCCAAGACAGTAATTTTTTTGTTTTAAGACTTCAAATAGAAAGATCTTCTTTTGCCTCTGAGAATTTATTTTTATAGAGAAGAAAAATGAAAGTTTTAATATTTCAGAATATATTTATGCTTACATATATATATATATATGTATACTCATATTTTCTCGCATGCAGATACATACAAGGTGGGTCAAAAAACCTTGATTCAATTATTTCAATTATACTTGATTAAAAACTAAATTTGATATTAAAACTTATATTAAATAATAAGTGTAGGAGAATGTGGTTGGCAGAAAATAGCTTCACTAAATCAGAATTTGGTTAAACAAACTAAAAAAATTAGTTCAAAACGTTCGCAATAGATGGCAGTATTCCTTGAAAGTTGCAAAAAAAATAGAAAAAAATCCCTGTCAGCTAAACCTACAGGCACAGGTAGATTTCTAAGATAAGTAATAATTTCACCAACAAAAACTAAATCAAGGTTAAAGATAAACCTAGTTTAGCAATTTTATCTGGCCACTTTTGACGAGTTTTTAATTTCATTTTTCTGTATAAGCTGGTTTTATCAGAATCATGTTAAGGTTGCTATCAACTGCACTGCCCAACAAGCCTGATATTTTCTGACACAATGACGTACACATTTTTAAAAGAGCAAAGGTATAAAATTGACAGACCTATCACAAGGCGTTTTTCTCCCTTCGTTCACTGTTTTTTCTGCTTTCGTCGGGAAATTCGATTCAAAACGCCAAATTTGACAGTATTTTCTAAAACATCTATAGTGTTTACAAAAAAAAAAAAAAAAAAAAAAAAAAAGTCTTTGAATTACATAGTTTCTGTATAAAAACACCTTCCAGTTTCATGCGTTTCCGAACAGAAACAAGTTAAAACTTATGAGATTAAGTTGCCCCTTTGAATTTGAGGGCAGCCTTAATGCGGAAGTTTTTTTCTTCAACACCTATATATTATTCCCCGTAAAAGTTGGGTCCTATCAAAATCTTGTCAATGTAAAAGTTGTTGATAATATAAAAAACTATTTGTAATCAATTTAAGCAGATTTGATATGTTATGAATCGACGAAGTTAGGATTTTTTTCTTACTCAACCCCCTTTTTTTTTTGTTGTTTTTAATTTTTTTTTTTTTTTTTTTTTTTTTTTTGCTGTAAGCGGATTTGATATCTTACAAACTGATGAAGTTATGAATTTTTCTCTTCTTCAGCCCCCTTCTTTTTTTCGTTTATTTTCCTTTTATTTATTTATTTATTTATTTATTTATTGTAATAGTTGGTACTGTCAAAAACTTGTCACTATAAAAGTTGTAGATAAGATTAAGAAGGTTCATAATAAATTTAAGTTTATTTGATATCTTATGAATTGACGAAGATAATTTTTTTTTCTTAATACACTATTATTTTCTCCCTTTGAGCCTATTTTTAATGATATCAGAAATGTGTTATACATAAATTTTTTGCGCTTTTCCTAGAATTAATAATAACTTTAAACTGATTTGGTATGTATTATATTTAAAAAGTTAGAGCTTCTTCTCTGTTTTCACAAAACTTCTTCCTATTTCCACCGCATTGGTCAAATTTTTCCCATTAACGAACTTGACCGAGATTTTCTGCCCCTTGATTTTATGTATCAGTTTGGAAGAGATTTGTGCAGAATTATTAAAGTTATCGTGTTCATAAGAATGTGATATATATACAGGGTGATTCATAAATATCGAAACAATAGGCTATCTTCTTAATTAATGCCCTAGGGCTCATACTTCCAATTGCAAAGTTTCATAAAAAAAGGTGGAAATTTTGATGAGATAATTTACAACTCCATGGGAGGTCTATTTGAGAAAACACGAAAATTAAATTTTTATAGGGACCCCGTAGGGTAAAATTTCAAATTAGGAATTTTTTTCTTTTCCATTCCTGAATTAAAAACAAAAGTTCCATCTTCATATCTGCAAAACTCATGGAGTTATGCCTGTTTAAATAACTCGTCAGGTTTTAAGGGATTAGACAAAAATTGAAATGCGTGTTATTCAAGAAACAATCTTACTTTAAAAGTTCCAGGATACACGTAAAAAATATATTTATTGAGTTAGAATTAGATTTTTCTGTTTTTTATAATGATTAACCATATAATTTGCAAATAAAATCACATCCTAAAATTTCTCAGAAAGCTTAAATTTTTTTTAATTATTATTATTTTTTTAATTGGGGTAATTTAAAATCGTTATAACTCGAAATGTTATTGTTGAATTTCAAACTTTTTTTCATTTAATTAAAGAGGAAAATATAATTTTAATTTTGTTTGCGGATTTTTTTTTAAAATATTAATATTAAAAATAGTAAAAACACAAATAAAAAAAAATGATGTAACTTATTTTTAAAAAAATCATATTTTCAAAACTAAATATATTTTCAAATTTGTCGAAACAAAATAAATGTAAAATAATCAAAAAGGTCATGTTCCGAGTTTGCAACTTTTTTTTTTAACAATTCTTGACTTAAAAAGGTAAATTAATAATTTTAATTAAATTAATTTTAATTTTAATTACGCATTTAAATTAATAAATTTAAATTAATTATTTTTAACAATTTAAATTAATAATTTAAAACGCATTTAAAGTTTTTAACAAAGATTGGCTCCTACTAAAATGTTTAAATATATATATATTTTTTTAAATTGCAGGTGAGTATGTAACTCTTTCCTGTAGATGAAACTTCGATTCAGTTTAACTTTTGCCCTTTCCACCTTCTTTCTGTACTATTTAAAACAAGATTTTTTTTTAACATACTGATTAAGAGTGTTTTCATAATTTTAACAGTCACAACTTCAGGTTTGTTCGTCTGCTGGCCAACTTTTGCACAAACGATTTTTTTGTACAATTTTTTCACAAATTTGCACAAAACGAAACAAAAATTTTTTATTCGAAATTTATCGTCCCGGCGAGCGGTTAAAAAAAGTCTGTATTCTGGGGCCGAACCAGTTTCGACTGGGCCTAATGTATTTTTCATACCGAATCGGGACTGGCTTACTTTCTTCCTAGGTCTGCACGAGGCGAAATTTTCAGTCCCGGTCTCGACTCAACCCGTATTAAAATCATTCTATCTGACTCATCTAATCCGTGCAAAAATCAGTAAAGTTTGGCTCAACCCAAAAAAATGTACAAAAAATGCATATATTTTTAAATCGCCATTACAATTAAAACATATTACCACCTACAATTAAACTTTAAAAATCGTTTTTAAAGGATAGTAGATTTAAACAAAAAATAATAATAAAAAACCAGTAAAACAAGTGAAAAAGAACCTGCTGAAGGTCTAGAATTCTGTCTAAAACGGAATATTTTTTACCTATACAAAATGAATATAATAATACTTGAGAAAAGAATAGAATACATTTGCACCTCCTAAGGTGTGAAATTTTCTATAAGGCATTTTTTTCTTGTCTGTTTGATTCCGTCTTAGAAGGTTTTACTGTATAACATTTTTGAAAGTCTCCAATTGATGGATTATGGATTAACGATTTTAAATGGTAAGTGAAACATTTGAGAGATTCATTAAAAAAAAATTAATATCACAGCCTTTGACGCTTCTTTAAAAATGAAGATTATAAACATATCAAAATAAAATCTATAAGCTGCTACAAAGCTATTTTTGGTCAGAACTCTTTCATACGAAACAATTTTTAACCATATCGACGTAAAAAACTATGTTTTCTAGAAATTCAATCAGGCTGGACCAGACTCGGGCTAAGATGTAAACATTATTCCAGGCCAAGACGAACTTCTTTTTATGGGTCTGCTCGACACCGGGTCTGGATATTTCGACCCGTGCAGACTTCTAATAAAGGCCTCCAGCATAATTTGAAAGAAGGTTTAACTTAAAATATTTACGCTGCTATTTTATGTCCAAAGGCACTGTCTTAAATCGACTTTTAATAACATACAATTTGTGGATGATCCCTATCTTGCATTCAAAATGAGCCAATAACTCGTCGCTCAGAGGCATGGGAAAATAGTGTAAATCGCGAATTTTGAATTTTTATAACTCTGCGAGTTTTGCAGATACCGAGATGATTTTTTTTGTGTGTGTTCAATTCAGGAAGCGATAAGAGAAAATTTTCTAATTGGAAATTTTACCCAACGGGGGCCGTATAAAAAATTAGTTTTTGCATTTTTTCAAATAGACCCCCCATGGACCCCACAAGTTATGTCATTAAATTTGGCACCTTTTTTTATGAAACTTTGCAATTGGAAGTATGTGTCTAGGTTCAATATTTAAGGAGATAGTCTATTGTTTTGATATTTATGAAACACCCTATATATATATATATATACAGAGAGAGAGAGAGAGAGAGAGATAGATGGATAGATAGATAGATAGATAGAAAGATAAAGTTTTGAACTGGTGGAGGTTTCGGGTTCTAGGGGTCATGATCGGCGTAGATCTGCAAAAAATTATTTTCAGAAATTCCAATATAGGGGAGAATGTAATAGATAGTATCTCTTACGAAATCTACCTAAAACGCACGAGGAGCAATAACAATCCAATTGTTTTGCACAATTTACTACCATATTGCAACGTGTGTGTCTTTTTTTAGCACAAAATACATCCTCATGACAGGTTATTTATTTCCACAAGCCGGCATATGGTTGATATTAAAGCTTTTAACTGCTCCAAAAATGTAGAATCTACAATAGCAAGCCTTCTAACAATCCCTAGAAACGTTGGAAAATCCACGCTTTTATCAAAACATCTCATGTTAATTACATAAATTGTACTTAGAACCAATATATACCTATATATTTATAATAATATTGAATATACAGTCGTGTGGAAAAGTTTAAGGCCAGAAGCCGAATTTTGGCATTTTAACTGAAGGCATTATTAACGTCTAATATTACGCCATCTTATGTGTCGATTGCGTCAGACTCGTTCGCCTGCTAAAAATAACTTCCACCGTCACATTCTTCACCATTTGTTTTGTGGATTTAACCGTAGACGGTGCTATTTTTAATTCTTTGTAATGGGTAAAAAACCGTCACTTTTAGTTCCAAAAATTGAAATAGTCGCCCTGCATAATGATGGCTTTTCTGAACGTGAAATAGTTAAGAGGGTACATGTGAGCAAGACTGCTGTTAATCAATCTATCAGTAAATTTAATATTTCGGGAAAGTACACTGACCTGAGGAGAAGTGGTCGTCCAAGTAAAACTAGTGCGCATGATGATCATGTGATTTCCTAGCAGTTTTTTAGTATAATAAATCGAAATCTTTGGTCAAAAGTCTTGAAATAGTGCTTAAATTCCCGTCGGTGCCCTTTGCAGCCAGAGTATGGTTACCGTTCTTGCAGGAAGCTGTTGGAGATCGCATTACCATCCTTGGGATCACATGATCATCACAATCACTAGTTTTTCTTAGCCGACCGCTTCTCTTCAGGTCACTGTACTTTTCCGAAATATTAAATTTACTGGCATCTTGATGAACAGCAGTCCTGCTCACATGTACCCCCTTAGCATGTTCAGAAAAGACAATTCTATGCAGGGTAAAAATTCTGCACTTTTTGCAACTGAAAGTAATGATTTTTTACCCATTAAAAAAAACAGCACCGTCTCCGGTTAAATCCACAAAACAACTGGCGAGGAATGAGACGGGGGAAGTTATTTATAGCAGGAGAACGAGTCTGATGCAATCGACACATTAGATGGCGTAATATTCGGCGTTAAAGATGCTTTCTGTTAACATGCCAAAATTCGGCTGCTGGTCTTAAACACGACTGTATATTTGAATATTTCAATGTATATTTTTGAGTGACCAGGCATCGCTGCAAATGTTTTTAAATTTCGTTTACCACCACATGAGATTCTCTACTGCCCTGTCCACACGCAGCAAAGTTGTCAACTGCTGTTGTTTATGTTTTTGAAGCTGCTTTCAAATCCAAAGGAACTGCTTTATGACATTTTATTTCTGAGTTCATTTTTGTTTAAAAATGAATGAAACTGGCAGTTGTTCTTATTCGGAATCTATATAATCGAATGGCGTTTTCTACTTTTTTAGTAAAGGTTGAAGATCTTTCAGAAAATACTTTCAAAGTGGGTCTTTTAAACCGAACTCCGGATAAAGCAGCGCGAGAAAGTGAGACACATTCGTCACCTGACAAGAATATCTTATAAATCTATAAGTAATTTATTTATCAAAAATTGAAAACGCTATGTAACTCCAAATCGCATGAATAGCCAGGACTGCCAATTTTATGCTTTTATGTTTATAAATGACTCAGAAAATGTGTCAGAAATTTTCGCAAGATTGAGCAGGTTATCTGAGAATCGCCTTAATTCCTTCTCTTCCTGTTATTTATCCATGAGCATAACAATGGCAACGAATATGGTAGTACTTTGTGCAAAATAAATTATCTGCAGCTGATTATTTTGAGTTTTGCTGTTTTTTGCACCTTTGGACAAATTCTGAAATTGAATCTTTTTATTGCATAAATAAAATTTTCGATCATGGCAAGCATTCTGGATCATACTACGCATTCGTAGACCAATTACCGTATACTCCGGCCAATTACACGCACTTCCCATGCAAAAAATACATTACAATTTGCACGTGTATGTTATACGCCGAGTATAAAAATGAAAGAAATTCATAAAAGATGAGCACAAGAACTGAAATTCTTATATTAATTTTTATTGTACTTAGTACATTCTTTATTCGCATTTACTGATATCTTTATGTTCATACAATGATTAAAATGCGTGAAGGTAAAGCTTGCCTAAAACGGAATACTTTCATGATTTCGACGTAAAAAATTCTATATAATTAAATCTGCCTAATATGGAAATGTTTTCATTCACATTGCGGTTTTGTTTTAGTAGGTTTTACTTTAGTTTTTATATTTTTCAGAGTTCTTTATTGTATTTCATACAATGGTTGTTATGCACGTTTCTTTGTAAAGAAATGGGTGCGTTTAATATTGCAAACATACATAAAAATAGAAAAATATTGTCGTACTAGCACGCTAACCCGCTACGTTGATCAGTTTTTCAAACGAGCTTTGAATAAAACGAAATGCATCGGCAAATTTGATCTTGTATTTTAAAGCAATTTGGGCGTACTATAAAATTTATTTTAAACATAAGTAACCTTTTCCAATTTACACTATTAATAATTACCAGGCAAAACCCAGTTTGCCCAGGTTCAAGATGCGCAATATACTGCCCGGTATATATAAAGTTTATGACAATCGTTTTTAATTGAAAATTCTGATACATTTTTTACATTTAATGTATTTTCTTAAATTGCACATATCTTATTTGCCACCAAAGTAATTTTTGGCCACATGCCAGTGATCAATCGAGAAAAATTTCGCTATTTAAAGCAACACCTTTATCATTCTCATTATTTCAATGTTTATTTGCGTGGTTACATCATAAATTGTAATATGAACGAATCTTGTGTCTAGGCGTGTGTATGCATGCGAATTTTACCTAAAATACGGCTTTCACGATTTTGAGTAAATATTCTATCCTATCGTTTTGGGGAACGAGAAGACCATTGGGCTAGGTCATATGTTCGAGAAAATTCGATTAATGTGTCATTTTGCGGTCACTATGCATTTCAATGGGAATGAAGGTTGAAACGATTATGAAGTTGTTGAACAGTTGCAAGCAGTTAAAGTCGGCAACATTTCGCCAAATTTGACGAAATCATGTGAAATATTTTTAACATTGGCGAGATTTGGCATGAAAATAGATTTTCATTATTACCAATGCCAAACACATTCTTAGCATCAAATGAAAGAATGTCGTTAAATTTACTGATGTTTGAAGAAATTCTAGTGATATTTGGCGAAGATAATTGCTTTCAGAATCTGAGGGAATTTTCTAGAAATTTCCAGTAGGAGACGAGATACATGATTCAACAAAAACAGGATTTAACCTACCCGGGTACATTGTATTTTCTCATCACATGCTTCCTTCATATGAAAGAATGTCGCCAAATTTCACGATATATGGCGAAAGTTTCGCGATATACCAAAATAAAGAATAACAAGTCACTGATATGCAAAATTACAAAGCATAGAAAGGAATCTTGTATGGCCTAGAAATTACAGACAAAGTTAAAGTAAACATAATTTAAAAATATGTACATTTTAATAATCTGTTCTACTTGAATTTTGTCAATCTGACCTCAATTTAGTGTTCAACAGCCTTCCTAATACCCACAAAAATGTGCAAAACGGACTAGTGTCAAAATTTTACTATATCGTTATTATATCTTTTTATTAAATCTTTTTTTCCCTCCGAAACAAGATTTTTCAAATCTGTGTAGGTTCTAGTGATTTTCTTAAATTTCTTTCCCAGTAAAGTAAACACACTGACAATAAAATGAACCTGTAACATGTTAAAATTGCCCATATTAATTTTTTTTTTTTTTTTTTTTTTTTTTTTACAGCAGATCAAAAGCTAACAGAAAAAAAAAATCAACATTAATTTTAAGTGTCAGCCATTTTGTTATTTTAAAAAAGGTTTTCAGGTTTTTTTCAGATCTTTTTTAGATTTATTCCATAAGCATTTATGATAACTAATATAAAGAAACACATTTCTAATTTCACACCATGTGTTGAATAATTTAGAATATATGCACATCGGCTTTACTTTTCAAACCGAGATTTTTCAGACCGCCATATTAAATACCATCTTGAATTTTTTTCCGATAAAAAAAAAAATATTATTCAATAAAAGATTAAAAAACCTTTGTGAAAAAACAGAATGTTGTGAACATTCTGTCTTGTCTATTATCACAAGAAATAGATAAAAAATCCAAAGTTGGCTATTTTTGAGGCAAAAAAAAAGTAAACGTGGCCTTAAAATATTATAAATTTACTGTACTGAGAAAATCTTGGCCAGATTAGGAGTAGAATCATAATATATATTTTATTTAATTTTATAATTATTTAGAATGAGTGATTTCATGATTACAATCTCATTAATCAGAATTTGTGCGGGCGAGTATTTTTGACTATCAATATTGTCTTAAAGAAAACATCATCTTAATTTATCGCAGAAACTTGCAATTAAATAAGTTGAAAATAACTTTTTGAAATCATTGGTATTCTAAAGTAAGCACCCGTACAAACTCAATTAATTATTTCCGCTACAGTAATATTTTATAACCCTTGCGAGTTTGGATTTATATTATAAACAAATCACGTCAATTCATTTTGATGTTTTTACATACGTTTTAAATTCATTATTAATTATAATTTCATATATATTTTATTCGAATACAATTTTGTAATATTGATATGCATAGATATATTAACTATTCTATACCAAGTTTAAAATGAACAATAACATCCATAATTAATTAGCATGCATCTATTCTTTTGTCCAACATAAGCGACTACTTTTTACATAAATGAGTTTTTTTTTCTTTTTTTGCAATCCAATTTGTGTAAATTATATAAATAATATATTTATGAAAGCACAAAGGAAATATTTTAAATATCAAATAATATTTTAATTGAATTTAAAATATATAGTATTTATATGAATACATATTGCTATTTGCACTTAATTCGGAGGTAGCATGCACATTTGGATTCATTAGAGAATAATAATATTTCAACATATTCCAGACTCCCATGACATTTGACAGACGCATATTTTAACATTTTAGAAGTAAAACTAGACATATAGGTTAGTTTTAATGTTTTTTGCATGTGTAGGATATATAATAGATGTACGGTCTTTCGTTTTTTAATAGTTTGTAATATTTGGGTGATATCATTTGTTATTATTTTTCATAGCTGATTGATTTTCGTATGCTTTTTGTGTTATTTTTATTAAAGAAAATTTAATGTGTATACTCTCAAAAATAATTTACTTAAAAATGAGAACTTCCATGTACTCGTATTTTTTAAGTACAATTGTTTCAAAAAGAAGTACGCTGTTAAAAATAATCTACTTAAAAATGAGCATTTCTATGTACTCATATTTTTTTAAGTACAATAGCTTCAAAAAGGAGCATTAATCTACATAAAAATGAAAATTTCTTTGTAATCGATTTTTTTAAGTACAACTAATTCAGAAACGAGTACATGATATTTTGAAGTTGTGTATACTTATACTTGATTTATAAATGTATGCAGAAATGAATACATATATTTTGTATTTTAAAGTCTTAATATTGATGTTTAAATCCTATGTGCTCAAAAATATGAGTTTTCTGATAAACCCTTTTCTTATACCGAATATACAGTTGGGTTTTCCTATCTTTTATTTAAAGATATGTCTATCTTTGTTATAATTTTTAATTTATAATACACACTTTTCAAATTTATTTACAATTTTATTAGAAATGTTAAAGAAGAAAATTTAGTTTAAAAATTGTTTTATTAGAAATTAGAATATTTAAGAAAGGGAAAATTAATCTCTGCTGTTAGCGATCTTCCGTCGCTGATTCATAAAAGGTGTCATTTGGAAGCAGCTGGTAACTGCTCTTATAGCACAGTCAGTACAATACTGATCTCCCACCTAGAGAACTCGTGTTCAAATCTTTGGGCGGCTCATTCACAAAGTTTCAAGAATTAAAATAGCAAATTCGTTGTTCTTTACTCCAAAAATTGTAGTTCTTCGCAATTCAAAATTACCGTAATTAAAAATGGTGATTTGTCGGTTCTCTGCATTTTCGCTTTTCTTTATAGTGTATGTGTGTTTCTATACATACTTATTTTCGAGTCCCTGTATGCACTCAAAAAAAAATGAGTACATGCGTTTTTCAAATTTAAGAGTTAAGTACTCGGAGCTATTTTAAGATCGGGAAGTGCTCAATTAGTACAATTTACTTATTTTTAAGAATAGTGTTTTAACAGTGTAGTGATAAAAATGTATACCTTTCATATATTACGGAATACTTCCATGAATACAGATTTTAGCTCACAGGCTATCAAAGCCTTAGAGCTAATGTGCCCACAGACTCTGTATGTATATACGTAGGTATGTACGTATGTAGGTACATATGTATGTATGTCTATATGCAACGCGATAACTCTTGATAGAAATATCCGATTTGCTTCAAATTTGGTATATAGGTTCATTCTCATAAGGGACTTACTTCATTAGATTTGCAGGTTCATTGTTTAAGTATAAAGGGGAGGAACGGGGGAACTAATCACCCCTTAATTTAGATAAGCGAGTTTTTCATGCAGAATTATCCGATTTGCTTCAAATTTAGTATACCGGTTTATTCCGATAAGGCGCTTTCCTGATTAGATTTGGACGTTCATTGGTTAAGTATAAAGGGGGGAAATGGGGCATCTAAGCCCCCTTAATTTAGCTAAATAGGTTTTTTGTATATTTCTTTATTTTTCGAGAGGTATTAGCATTTTAAATAAGAGTTTAATGTACAATTAGTGTGAATAGCCTGTGAGCTAAATGCCGCCTGTTTAACTGGGCACTTTGCTTTTATTATTACTTCTATTTATGCATAGTTATGATTTTAAAAACTTGATGTAATTTTTTGAATGGAATCATGTTCAAATATATAACACATATTGGTGGATTTCAATAATTTCGAAATTCTTTTATCTTACTTCTTTGCTTATGCTTAGTATTACAAATTAGAATAACTTAATTTACTATGCATTTTTTCAAGCTTGTAAAATTTTACCGTAATTTAATTTACATCTAATGAAAACAAATATTTTGGCAGTAAAATGCTTCCACGCATTATATATATAAAAAAAAAATAATAATAATGTTGCCACTACCGCCGCCATAATTTAATTTGTAGTGACCTTTTGACTTTCCCTGTTCATAATGCAAAAATGGAATAAACTATTCACATGAAAACATGAAAAATACTAGTTTTATAGAGAAATTTATGAATAACACGCTAAAAAAGATAATTTGTTACTGAAAGAATTATTTAACGCGCTATTTGATGTTGTAGTTGTCCAAAATATTTCCTTTAAGAACTTTTTATCGCTTCAAAAACTATACATAGTAATTTAACAATCTTTTGTACACACAATCAATTTTGTAATCACATAAGTAACTAGATTGCGGTGAGCAATGTATAATAATTTTTTTAAAAAGTCAAATATTTTGAGGGTTTTCCAAATTTTTTTCTTCAAAATTTCATTAATTCGATAGCAATTTATTTCACATATCGAATAAAGTCATTTTTTTAACCTATTATTGTCACATTTTAAAAAATCACAAGAAATAATATTTATAAACATTTTGCAATTGGAAAATGTTTTACATATGTCTGTCAAAAGCGAAAGGAAACGTTAAAAATATTTAATGAGTAAGCGCAAAAAGCATTTAATTATGAAAACGATGTCATATTTAAAAAGTGGAAATAATATTTCCAAACACTTGACAAGTGAATATTAAAAGAGAAAGAAAACTTTAAAATAATGACATTTTTACCTAAATAATTTATTATATAAAAGTATTAAATGAGTAAAATTACGACACATCTAAAACAAAAGTATTTTTAGCCCGAAAGGAATTAAATTACCATATATATATATATATATATATATATATATATATATATACAAGTATGCTCCATACTTCATTTAATTTTTTAAAGAGATGATAAGTTCGCTAGTAAAGTGTGACTATAAATGCTTTTATTTTTAGAAATGCAATTAATATAAGGCAACGTAATAAGTTTACCAAATAGTCCAGATCTGTTTCGTAAAGGAAAAAAAAAAAAAAAAAAAAAAAAAAAGATTAATTTTCTATGCATTCGACTATAATAAAATTTGATTTCAGACTGCGTTTTATTACACATACGATGCAATATGCAGCATCAAAAAGCTTTATTTTTTTGCTGGAATCCTCTCCCGATGCATATAAAATGTTACAATAGACATATTCAGAGGATGTTTCACGGAAATCAGTAGAGTTTTGGTTGTTTAAGTGGCATCAGTGTGTGACGATTAAGATAATTTAATTGAGGTAATTTTTGTTTCATGAAAATGACAGACATATGCAGAAAATTTTGTTCACAAACTTTTGTCTCAAATATTGGTCATGAATGTTTTAGAAAGGAAAACAACAATTTTACAGAAACTTTTTTGGAGGTAATCAGCTGCTTATTATTTCCTGGAAACGTTACTGAATTTTTGAAGTGCAGAAATGAAACAAGTTTGCTACGAATACCATAAAAATATTTTTGTAAGAAAAGAAAGAATTTATCGATATAATTAAAATGCATAAAACTATCCTTCAACAGGTATAACCAGAACGGTATGTAATTAGAAAGCAACCAAAAAATTAAAGAATTGTATTTCATGGAGGCGTAATCTATTCAAAACACTAAAATTGATCAAAAGGCATCAATGAAAATGCGACTGATCTTTTTCCAAAAAGGTATTTTTATTTTCTAGCAACACTTTCATAACCATACACAAACCATTTCAATTTCTTTAAAAAATTCTTTCTTGTAGGCGAAGTAATAAATTGTTAAGAATGTCCTTTAGAAAACATGGCCTATTTGGTTAAATTTAACTTAACGTGCGATCTTCTTTCAGTTGTTAGAAAAATAATAATGTTTTATATGAAAAATAACTGAACGATATGTGACTATAAAAATAAAATTGTGTAATTCGCTGGAAACGTGCCAATGAATGTCAGACACAAATTGCTTCACGCTACGACTTAATAATAACGAAATACTCATAACAACCCAATAGATTTTTTCCTATAATAATATTTTTTTTTAAAGGATAGATAAAGTTGAAAAAATTTAATAGCTTTAAAGAATTTTACTTTGTCTTGTTTCTTTTATAATGCAATCAAAATCGCAATTTATGAAAAAAAATCAGGAATAGTGCTAATTTCGTAAATGGAGAATTTAAAGACAGAAAATTTTACTAACGAAACAGGTGAACAAAATTATTTCTCTTTTCTGTTATCATTTCCAACACATACCGGATGGTCGTAGTTTCGCTACAGCGGACTCTATAGGCATACACATGTGACAGAAGAATAGGAATGCCAAACGTTGGGATATTCCACATTTTGGGATTAAATAACATTTTATTAAATTTGATGTTTTTAGTAATAACTTTGTAGTCTTATGAAAATAAATAACAGACTAAAAAAAAGATAACAGACTTATTTTGATGTGAAGAACAAGTTAGAAATAACAAGTTGGAAATTGCACGTCAAACATGCCAAATGAGGTGCGTTTGTACTATAACTAGTTTTATAAATATTTTTTGCACTGCATATTGTACTGAATGCGTATTTTAGTGAACATCATAAATGCATACCAATTTCATTCTGTTTGAAAGGCTGAAACATCATTAAAATGCACTCGAAATAATTTTACCCATTGGCCGTAATGTAACGAAAAACTTTTGACTGTCCCTTTAATTAAACTATACATCCGATTTTCATAAAATCTGAAATGACTCGACAAATTTTTGCAGCAATTATATATTTAAAATTTCAGACCATTCTGTTGGGTAGTTTTTGCTCTGTTATATGCGGACGGACAGAGAAACAGACAGAACGACGACTATAGATACGAATTTATGTAATTACGAACGCACCTAAAAAGAGAAAACATTGATTGGGTAAAAAATGATAACGATATCAAAAGATAAATCCCTCCTTCCCCTAGAGATATCTTACGATATCATCTGCCAGGCCCCCCTCCACCCTAATGTGATAACTTTATGTATGCACAGCCGTTAAGTTTGACGTCAGATTACTATGATGAAATTAAACTAGTATGTTCTGGTCATCGCGAAACTTTCTTCTCTGTAATTAAAATGGTTTGAAACGAAAATTAATAACATGTATTCGTTCTTATGCCGTAGCTATAGCGGAGATCGCAAAAAAAAAAAAAAAAAAAAGCATAACACAGACAACTTTTGGACCGTGTACACTCAAAACCTTATCTGCGTATACTTATGTTAAGGTCTGACAGATTATGAAGTTAAGTAAAATACCGTATAATAGGTCTTGAGATATAGCTATCGTGAAAATCGTGAAAAATGCTGCTTAGAATTTCCACTTTTTAAGAGTTTTACACTAAAACCTAATCAATATCAATTTATGTTAAGATGTAACTGAATCTGATGTTTAACTAAATTCTGTTCATTAGTTCCTGAGACTGAGCACCCATGAAATCTGTGCTACCTATAGATAGACAGAAACATACACTCATGTATAGACTATTTTTAAACGCAGTTAAATGGTGTTCAGGACTTTCTAAAATGTATAAATCCGTCGAAAACCGAAAATCGCTATTAAAACAAATCCAATACGTTCTCGTAAATAGAAGAAAGTAAAAATGAAATGCTTAAATTATTTTGTTTGTTGTTTTTTAAATAGTATATGAGGCATCTCACATAATTTTGACTTTTAAGCCCCTGAATAATAATTTTTATTTTAGTATATATTCTTGTTTTTTTTTTTTTTTATATTTCTAATGTTGAAAAACATTCCATTGCATGGTTGCATGACTGCATAGCAGTATTAACGCGATACATAAGTTTTGGAAGATGTTGGGGTTCCAAATATACCGCGAAATCCCTTACTGTTCAAAGTCCAAGATGGGGCCCCACCAGTGGGCGAGAGGTACTGCTCTCGAAACTGGTAGACGAGAAGTACTGGGTTTGAACCCAATCGCGCCCGTCGGCCTAATCTTTCGGAGTTTTCGTGGCTTTCTTCGAACCTTGGATTTCCAAGCGTTAATACGAGTTAGGTTCCCTTAGAAAGACCCCACGAAGGGCACTCCCAAGCACTAAATAGTCAATGCTCTTGAAAAAAAATTTATAGCCTTTTAGAAATAAAGTCTTTTATCTTCGATAAAAAATTCCATAAATATTTGCCATCTAAAGAAATTATTTAAAAGAAAAATTTAATTGACCAATACGTATCTTCCATACGAAACATTTTAATATTTTGCTTCCTATTTCTGCCTACAACCATACACATTACAATTAAGTCATGGTTAAAAGAAAATGCTATTTTCACATTTAGGGTGAAGTGATAAACGTTACAGAAATTCCTTCATCTAAAACATCGCGTATTCAATAAAAGTGTAACAAGCTACAATAGTAGAAGTTCAACAGTGTAATAAACATAATGATTTTTTATAGGAAAAGTATGAATGATAACTCTCCATAAATAGAAAATTGCTTGATCCAATAAAACCATGTTCTTTAAATGTAAGCCATAGATTATTTTCTGCTACTGTCCATTAACAGCTCACTCACTGAAAAAACTCAACAGATTCTTTATTTAAGAAATTTATCGAAGATTTCATATTTTGTATCCGATACAAATATTTTTTAAATAATGAATAGTTTTGAAGAGTTTTGTTTTGTGTTGTTTTTTTCGTTATGTGTTCAAAATGACTGTATTTAAATTTTTGTCTCAGGGTTATATAATATGTGTTTAAGTAAAAAGGAAAGATGAATAACAGATACTCATTATCGCTAATTTAAGTAGGTTTTTTTAAATATCTGAACTCCGGATTATATAAAAAGTATTTTTTGGTGTGATTTTACATGATTTTTCTGATGAAGTGTTTAAATTAATTTAATCTAAAATGAGATCTTGACCTCATTGATAGTTTCTGGTTTGTCCTTTAGATTCTTAGTAAAATTTCATCTATTATCAATGAAATTAACAAAACTGAATTATTTTTGAATATCTTATATATCTATGTAATTAATCACATTATTATTAATTGCCATCTTATAATTACATACTTAATAACTAAGCATTCAATATTAACGATAATAATAAGGATAAGAAAACATTTTCGAATAAACTGAGCATCTATTGAAAACGTAAGCAATTTAAAACATGTAAACTAATCCAAAGATTTGGTTTAAAAGAAACTTTACCAGAAAAAGCCATTCCTTAAAAAAATATATATTATCAATGACATTAGCAAAAAAGGATTAATTTTAAATATCTTGTATATGTATGTACTAATTCACTATATTATTAACTACCATCTTATAACTTTTTACTTAATAACTAAGCATTCAATATTAACGACAATAATAATAATAATAATGATAATAATAATAGTAATAATAACATTTTCGAAGAAAATTGAGCATGTATTGAAAACGTAAGCTACTTAAAACATGTAAACTAATCCAAAGTTTTGATTTAAATGAAACTTTACCAGAAAAACCCATTTCTTAATAAAAAGTAAATTTTCCTTCTAGTTAAAAAAAAAATGTTTTTCTAACTTACAGGTAAACTTATGGTTTCTCTATAACATATTTCGAAAAAAATAAACTGAACAAGATACAAAACAGAAATTCAAATGTTTAGAAGAAAAAATGGGGAAAGTCTAAAAGATATATGAGCATAAAAACAAAATTGTGTGATTCAGAGAAAACGTGCTATTGTAAGTCACAGATTTCTTTCCGCTACTGTCCAATAAAAGATCAATCGCCGTAACAATTATGATGGTATTTTACTGAAGAAAGACGCTTTTATCGAAGAGTAATATTTTTGTATCGGATAGAAAATTGTTGAAAAGCTTTAAATAGTTCTGAAGGGTTGCGCGTGCGTTCTCTCTTTTACTATTCTGTCAAAATAACAGATAAAAAAGTAATCCGGAAAAAATGGATGGTTATAACTTAAATATTTACTTAAGATTGGAAACTATGCATAAGATAGATATTTGTATCTAAAGGATTACACAAAAAATGTATACATAATTATTTTCTAATAACTGGAATGATCTTCTTTTGTTCAGGCTTAAATAACGTAACCCATTTATGCCTGAATTATTGTTTTCTCAAATTTGTTGTTAAATCACTTTAAAATATTGCAACATAAACTGTAAAAATACTAAAAATAAAATCACGCTAAAATATTTTTGTATTTATTTGATAAATTGTAAACGTACTAAATATGGGAATATCCATATGTGAAAAAATGCATAATTATATGTTTAACTAAATTTATCTAAATTAAGCTTTTAAATTGCATATTATTTACTATAATTAGTATTTTTATGAACTATTAAAATATATTTATTTATTTACGGAGGCTAATAACATTATAAGTATAATTAATAATAAATTAAGAATAATCGTATTTGAGGCTAAAAACAATTTATTTCAAAACCATCTTGAAAAGAACTTTACATCAATAACTGTCCCTTAAATTGCTAATAGAAACATGTACCTATTTGCGCCCAGCGCCCTATATTTTGTACATTACAAACATGCATAAAAAATACGCTTGAACATATAATTTCGCAATTTTAAAACATACGCATTTCAAAAAAGTCTAAAAGCTAAGATTATGGCTTATTTATTTGGATCCTTGATACAAAAAATACAAATAAACTTACTTTTTACATTTCGCTATCTTGAAAAAAAGCCTCCATTTAAGCAAATAAATATCATACTTATGCTGTCATCTCTCGGTAATAGATAAAGACATTTATAGACAATTACTTCATATAATTTTCATGTTGTAAAGAAGAAGAAATTTATAAAAAAAATATTAAAATTCGAAACGTCCCAAAAATGGAACGTTAGGCATAAATGGATTAAAGTAATGGATGAAATCAGACTAAGCTTTCAACGAAAGAAATTTTTCTAAAATTTACCAGAAGCTCAGAAACACAGCTGAAGTGAAAAAGCAGTTTATCAGAGAGATTCCTGGGATCCCCCGAAGTGATTTACATTCACTAGAATAAGACGTATCATTCTAAAAAAGGATACAACTATTCAAAATGCTCACAAGCAATGTTTAGCAAGATTTCGGTGATCCCCAACTCTGCAAGTTAAATGTCTGTGTTGCTGTTCCATAGCTTCACGTATAAGGGGTGCTTTGACCAGAGAGGTCATTAGTTTCAATACAGGTGTTAATTATACGCATAAGTATTCTATTATTGTAGTTCTATTTCACAATTCGAAATAAATTGTGTGTTAATAATAAATATGTTATAATGAGTTTAATTGCGTATACATCTTTTGAGCCTGCCTGTATATTACACTGAAGTTATGGTATGGAATTATTTTGCAGATTTCAAAAAATAGTTTTTATATTACTACTTACAACAATTTTTATTCTGATTTTTTTTATTGTAATTTTACCATAAAACGAGAATTCTGTTACATAAGTGTTTGCTGGTTTTTTTCAACATTATTTGCATCATTTAAAATTTAAGAATGGAAAATTGCGTACATGATCATTAATTATCAAGAGTTTTTCCGATTTGAAATTGTGGACGAATTGAAATAACAAGAGTCCGCGAATTTTCGTTGAGGAGCATTTGTATTATAAAAACAATGAAGAATAAAAGGTTAACAATATTATAATATTAACAAATTATTTCCAAACATTTTTCTACTGCAATGATTTTATGCTTTATGAATGTGATTTGCAAAACTCTCCCTTTTCTAAAGAATGTGCTTTTCTAATCTTTTATACCTCTGTTTTATTTTTATTTTTATTATTGTTATCTAACATCTTTCGTTGTTTATCTTACACGTGAATGAGTAGTGCTTCATAAATCTTTTTTGGATAAGTATGAGAATCTATTCACATCCTAAACTGTTGAAAACTTTTAAATTGCGCCAAAGCCTTTATTGTAAAAAAAAAAGCTCAATTGAACAATTTACACCCTTTTACAGAAAATTATTTATTTTGTTTCCCATATTTGTATTATCTACATTACATTTCGATAATCGTTAAAAAAGCGTTTTCTAATATAGCAGGTGAAGTGATTCTCTAGAATTTACTTGCCAAAAACGTGTGCAGTACGATGAACATTTAACCAGCCATACAATAGAAGTTCATGTGTTTGTATAAAAATAATGTATTATTTGATGGAAAACTTCTGAAAAATATGTGGCTATAAAAAGAAAATCGCAATGTAAACGTGCCTTCGAATGTAAGTCACAAACTGCCTTAAATTACATCCGTATAACAGATCAATCCCCATAACAATCCAATATATTTTTTATTGAAGAATAAGAATTTATCAAAGAAAAGTACTTTTGTATCGTATTGAAACACGCGGGAAAGTGTTGAAAAGGTTCGAAGAGTATGTCTTCTTTTGTATAATATAGCAGTTAGTTAACGTCGCGTTTTATTTATTTTTTAATAGCTATTTTTAAAGGTAAATTGATGGATTAAAAATAAAGTTGAAAATAAATAGAAAAGATTGATACAGGATTTATCGATAAATTATGATTTATCGATAAATTAGGTGTGTTTTCAAAGGTTTCACCATTCAAGGCATTCTGCAAGATTATTCTTTAAAAAATACTTTTTTCGTGAGTTGGTTTTATTTAGATAGATCTTAAAACAAGAATAGCTTTATGCATCTTTTTATAGCTACGTCATTTAAATTTTAGGGTGAAGAATTTTTATCTACAGACCTCTGACTGTTTATCGAGGAGCCTGGGGTCAACTGCCCCACATCCCCGACAGCAATACTGTGGGAAAAAAATTCTGGGGTAAAAGAATAAAAGTTAGGAACCGGGATTTACAAGAATATGTATGGTTTCATGATCATGGGTTTACAGCCATGAAAGACCAAGTCCATTTTGAGAAAAAAAAGATAGTCCAATTAGAAGATGCATAAATTCTGTTTTATCCACTTTCACAGTAAACCAAGTCTGTTTTAACATATTTTCTCTTATATGTCATCTGTTTACAGAATTGGTTTACTGTGGGAGGGGATAAGATAAAATTGATTTTGTGCACCTTCTAAATGGACGATCTCGTCTTTTTTTTTTTTTTTTTTCAATATAGACTACTATATGGTTGTGAGCCAGCCCCTCATAGAATAACTTTCATTTTTTAAAAATTCACTTTTGTTTTATCATTATAAACATTCATTTTGTTTAGAAGAAATTTACAGAATAATGTCTAACGCGAACTAAAACATCTATGCCTAACATAGATTCAAAGACATTCAAAACTTAAACACGAATCCAAATACCTTAAAACAAATACTCACCTTAAAAACATATATGTTTTAAATAAAATAGCATTCCTTTCCTACTTTTTTTATTACACAAATACATTTCTTTTCTGGTTAACAACCGTTTTTTATCATTGGAGGTGAAATGATAATTTTTCTAGAATTTTCTTCAACAAAAACAAGGCCTATATGATGAAAGCTTTACCAGCCAAATAACAGGAGTTCATATGTTTATAAAAAATGTTTTATTTTAATGGGAAAATCTGAAAGGTATGTCGTTATACAGAAGTCAAGTAGTTTATTGGTCCCGCTACAGATCTGGGGTTTGACTGTGGGCGAGGCAAGATCCACTTAATCTTTCATCCTTTAGGGTTCGATAAAATGATTACCAATTTTGCTGTGGAACTAAAACCACTGGTGTCCTGCTTTACGTTGACCACCTGACCGTAATATATGTAGTATAGCGCCGAAGGGCCCACGGTCAATAAAACAGTTTTGGGCACTGTAGACAATGATCCATAAAAAATTTAGGACTACAATGTTTAATTTTATTTTATGTGGATATACAAAGAAAGTTTCGTGATTAAATGAAATCGTGCATTATTCCATTTAAGTCACAGATTACTTCCCGCTACGGCCCAATAACAGTTCAATCTCCATAATAATTCAATAGATCTTTTATTGAAGAGTAATGTTTCCCCACCGTATTAAAACGTGTCGGAAAGTTTTGAAACGCTTTCTAGCCTGCGTTTTATCTCGCATTCTTTTATTACATAATTAAAATCGCGGGTTTTCTTTGCAAAAACCTCTTTTTTTAATACATTACTTTTATACATGTATTAAAAACTGATAATTACATGAAACGATTGATAATGGAGATAATTTTATATATTTCCTATAACCTATTGTACGTATTACATTTCTATTATGGTTATTATTTATTTTGTTTTACATGAAAGTAAACTAATGCCTTTTTTAGTATTTTCTTCAACAAAAATGGAATTTATTCAATAAAATCTTAATTAGCTATACAACAAATGTTTAACAGTTAGTAAAAATATTTTTATGGGAGAGCCCGAAAGAAATGTGGCTATAAATGCAAAATTGTGTGATTCAATGAAAACGTGACTTAGAATGAGTCCAATGTCCAACAGTTCAATATCCATAAAAAATCGATAGACGTTTTATTGAAGAGTAATAGTTTTCTATCATATTGAAGCATGTGGGACAATTTTGAAAAGCTTCTAGGGTGCGTTTTGCATCGTATTTTTTAATGCATAGACAAAAAAAGCCTTTTCTTTTTTGAAAATATCTATCATTCAATCTACATTGATGGATTTATAATAAAAGCTAATAATAAAGTGAAACGACTCATGACGGAGATACTTTTGTGGAAAAACGTGGAATATTTTTTTAAATTTTCAGGGGTCAAAATATCCTATAATGTTCTTTTTTTAATATTTTTTGTGTATTTGTCGGATAGATATGTGACTGTTAAAAAAAATTGCGTGATTTAATGAAACGCGTCTTCGCGTGTAAGTCACTAATGGCTTTCCGTTACAGCCCAATAACAGCTCAAACTGCATAAAGACCCAATAAACCTTTTATTTAAGACTACTGTTTTCGGATGTACTGAAACATGGGCGAAAGTTTATAAAAGCTTTCTAGGCTGATTTTTATCTCGCATTTTTTACTACGTAGTTAAAATCGTGGGTTTTCTATGGAAATTCCTATTTTCCCCTATCAATAGATGGCTTTGTATTAAAAATTGATAATACAATGAAACGATTGATAATGCAGATAATTTTATATATTCCAATTTATCCATAAAAAAAATTCCGGTATTTTAAAAATTACTATCCCCAAAGTTTTCCTCAAGGTTCTTATTTGAAAAAATTTTGTCAGATATACAGTGGTGGTAAAAAATTTCCGGCCAGTTAGTTTCTTTGATTTGTTTGCCAGAACGTTTCAACAAAGAAGAAGCATTTCTACAAAAGTTAGAGATAAGCAAATGTCCTCTGACCACGTGATCATTGTGATTGGATACTAAAAATACTTGATGCAAAGGGGAGGATCTCGAAATCCGCGTCTGCAAAGGTTTCCGTCCGTTCGTCTCCGTCCGTTCGTCATTCGTTAGTTTTTGCTATCGATAAAATGTTTTTTAACTGTGTTTGTTAAATAATTAACGTGAATAACACATTTGAAATTAGAAAATGTAAAGTTCAGTAATTATTGTTCCTGAACGAGTGATTTGTTTGTCGCTAAAGCGCCAATCCTTTCTGTGAGATTGCAGCAAAGTTATCGACCGGAAAATTTACTGTGAACGATATTTAAAAAAAATATAAAATGATGACATGGCCTTCAGGACTTACCACGGTCCGGGAGATCCCGGAAAACGACTATGCGTATGGACAGAATTAACAGGGGAAAAAGCAGTTGATAACTCTCATAAAAATGCCGCAGCAATTGCCCTCGACTTACAGTGTTAAAATATTGCTGAAATAAGTCGGTCTACTGTATCAAGACGCTTACGTGACGTAGAACTTTATGGAAAAGTCGGTGTTAAAAAACCTTTGGTAAATAAAAAAAAAAAAAAAAAAAAAAAAAAAAAATCAGAGGGCCCGGCTCGCGTTTGCCAAGGGACATAGAAAAGGTCAAGTGAAAACTGGAAAAAAGTCTATTTTCCGATGAATCGAATTTCAACCTTTTTGGGAGTGATGGCAGATACTGCGTCCGACGACCTAAGAATAAAAGATAAGATTCGAGATAAGTTATTCCTAAAATGAAGCATGGTGGATGACACGTTATGCTGTGGGGAGCATTTTCTGGAAAATGTGTTGGTCCGTTTGTTGAAATTCGCTGAAAGATGAAACGTGCAATGTACAAAGATATCTTTCAAGATCATTTCCTGCCTTATTGGAGGGAAAATTATGCTCGCAACTATTTGTTTCAGCATGATAACGGCCCAGATTGTACATGCAAGCTCCTGAAGCTGTGGCTTTAGCAAAAAAAAAAAATAAATAAATAAATAAAAAATAAAAAATCCCCTTTTGAAATGGACTGGACAGCAGAATCACCCGATCAGAATCCAATAGAACATCTTTGGAATGAAATTGAAAACGTGTGCGAAATTACAAATATTCCAATTCAGCAGAATTATCCCAAAAATTGCAAGAACCATGGAAAAAACTTACCACAGACAATTTTCAACCGCTCGTTGAATTGATGCCACGTCGCAGCGCCGCAGAACTTTTTGTTAAATTTATGAAAACAAACTACTGATTGTAAATGTTATTGATCACTATTATTTTCTATTATTACACCATTCTTTCCAAACTTGTCAAGATGACCGGAAACTTGATGACCGGAACGTGCCTATTCTTTTGCAATTAATTTTTTTCAATTACATTTATTGATATTTACTTTTTATTCCATAAATATATTCCTAACTATTATGTCAATAACGTGTATATGTATCAGCTTGAGATTCCTCTTCATATGGGTGTACTTACAAATTAACAAAAAAATTTTATGCTGGCCGGAAATTTTTGACCGCCACTGTATGTGTGGCTATACAAAAGTACTTGCGTGATATAATAAAAACGTGTCTTCGCGTGTAAGTCACAGATGGCTTCCCACTATGGCTCAATAACAGTCAAATCTCCGTAAAAATTCAATAGATCTTTTATTAAAGAGTAATGTTTTTCCACCGGATTCAAACATGTCCGAAAGTTTTGATAAGCCTTCTAGGCTGACCATTGTCTCGCATTTTTACCACATAGTTAAAATCTTGTTTTCTTTTCAAATATCTATTTTCTATATACATAGATTTATTTGTATTAAAAACTGTTAATGAAATGAAACGATTGATAAATGAGATAATTTTATATATTTCAATTTATCCATTAAAGAAAAAAAAAACTGATTTTAAAAATTCCAATACTCAAAGTATTCTTCAAGGTTCTTATTTGAAAGTATTTGTCGAGTAGATGTGTGGCTATAAAAAAAGTAATTACGTGATTCAATAAAAACGTGACTTACGAAGTAAGTCACAGATGGCTTTCGGCTACGGCCCAATAACAGTTCAATCCCCGTAACAATTCAAAAGATCTTTTATTGAAAAATAATTTTTCTCTATCGTATTGAAACATGTCCGAAAATTTTGAAAAACTTTACAGGCAGACAACTGTCTCGCAATTTTACTACATTGTTAAAATCTTTTTCTTTTTCTTTTGAAGTAGCTATTTTCTATATACATACATTTATTTGTATTAAAAACTGCTAGTGAAATGAAACGTTTGATAAAGGGGATAATTTTATATATTTCTATTTATCCATAAAAAAAATACGAAAAAAAAAAACTTGATTTAAAAAATTCCAGTGCTCAAAGCATTCTTCAAGGTTCTTATTTGAAAGTATTTGTCGGGTATATATGTGACTATAAAAAAAGTAATTACGTGATTCAATAAAAACGTGTCTTACCGTGTAAGTCACAGATGGATTTCTGCTACGGTCCAATGACAATTCAATCTCCGTAATAATTCAATAGATATTTTATTGAAGAGTAAACTTTTCCCACCATATTGAAACATGTCGGAAAGTTTTGAAATGCTTTCTAGCCTGCGTTTCATCTGCCATTTTTTTACTACTAAGTTAAAATCGCGGGTTTTCTTTGGAAACAATTATTTTTCCTTACACATATATGGCTTTGTATTAAATGCTGATAACGAAATGAAACGATTGATAAAGGATATAATTTTATTTATTTCAATATTTCCATTAAAAAAAACAATCTGTGGTTTTAAAAATTATTATGTTCAAAGTCTTATTCAAGGTCCTGTGTGAAAAGCATTTGTCGGATAGATGTGTGCCTGTAAAAAAAAGTAATAGTTTGATTCACTAAAAGTGTGGCTTCTCATTAAGTCACAGATGGCTTTCCGCTACGGCACAATAACAGTTCAATATCCGTAACAATTCAATAGATCTTTTATTGGAGAATAATATTTTTCCACCGTATTGAAACATGTCGGATAATTTTCAAAAGCTTCCTAGTCTGCGTTTTCTGTCCCAATTTTTACAACATAGTTAAAATCCTGTTTTTTCTCTAAATACCTATTTTTCCATATACATAGATGGATTTGTATTAAAAACTGATAATAAAATAAAGCGATAAATAAAGGAACTAATGTTATAAATTTAACTCATGTCTATATTAACAAAAAAAAAAAAAAAAAAAAAAAAATATCCGCGTTTAAAAAAAAAAAATCAGTGCTTAAAAAAGTCTACAAGATTTATAGAAGTGTTTTTGTCTGAGAGATATGGGGCTAAATGTAAATATATATACATAAAAGATCCATTCAATGAGAATGTGCCCTCATGGAAGCCACAGATTGATTTCCGTTAGCGCGCAATAACAGTGCAATCCCCATCAATATATTTTTTATTAAAGAATACCAGTTTATTATTAACAAAGAAAACGTAAATTAGTGAAAGTGATGAAAAACTTTGAAGAGTGAGTTTTGTACCTTTTACTGCATACTTAAAATCATACTTTTCTTTTAATAAATGCGATGCATTTGTAATAGCATTTGTAATAAACATACAATAAAGATAACACATAAAAATGATAATATTTTGGATAAATGAGGAGTGTTTTAATACATTGCAGCGCACAAGGTAATCTACATAGTTCTTTTTAAAAGTGTATATTTATTTATTTATTTTTTATTTTTTGTGAGTTATTTTGTTAAGAGGTATTCTAAAACTAAATTTCTTTTTGTTGCTCTGTTTTTAATTATATTACTAAAATCTTTTAGAATAAAAACAGATGTCTGTGTGTTTCGATAACGGTCTTCAGTTTTCTGACGAGACGAATGCGCACAGAGCTACGTGATTTGGCAGGAAGATACCCGTATGTCTAAATGGTTTCAGTTTTTCTATTATTTTTTTAATTGATGTTATATGGAATTTTTAATAGTGTAATTAATGATCTTTGATTATCACTGAGATCGCTTCCCAGCCTGATCCGAGAAAATGCGTTTCTTCAACCACAGAACACACAAGCAAGGGGGAAATTATTTTTGTCTAGTGTTTAAAAAATACCATCAGTCTTTGTCTGAAGGAAACTAAAAAAAAAAAAAAAAAAAAAAAAAAAATCAGGATACCTGCGGAATAGCTGGTGCCTTCTTTGTACTGATGGTACCTTCCATCTAAAAATATGAATATTATCTATCTCGAAAAACAAAATTATTTTCGGAACGTCTTTTTCTTGTTTTCCGCCTTTTCTGCTGATTAAATTTGTAGTCCTCGTGCCTCGGAAGGACTTACAAAACAAAAAAAAAAAAAAAAAAAAAAAAAAAAAGAAAAAGAAAAAGAAAAAGAAAAAAATCTATTAATTCTAAGCACGCTTATTGTCTTAACGATAACTTTATTTTTAATAAATGAATATTTACTGTTTAGAAATATCATATATATTAAAACGCAAAGGAAAAAATATAAGTATGACGAAATCGGGACATCTGCGCATACCTCAACTCTTTTTCGAACCTGTTAAATTTAGAAGCAAATAGAACGAGTTCCTGGTGGCGGAGCGATCTAAAGCAGCATTTTAAAGCTCTCAATTTCTGTAAAAGGCGCAGGTTCCATTCCAGCGCTCGGCAAAATTATTTCTGTAATATTTTTGGCAATAATTTATTTCAATAATAACATATTTTATTAGGAGAAGAAGCATTTTGATTTTGATTTTATTATTATTGTTATTTGAATGATTTATAATTAAATAAAATTTAACACTGAACGATATTTAAAAAAAATAATTTTATATTTAAAGTATTTAAGCTAAAATATTTTGCATGCAATTATCAATTAAATAAATTAAGTTGATCTACAATTTTTCTTATATTTTCTGGACATTATCAAGAATATATATGTGTGTATCAAAAAGAAGAGTTCAATTTTTTTTTCCTAAAAAATAAGAAAGAAAACGAAAAGAAAGAAAAAAATTCATATAAGAACTATAAAAGAAATTACCTTGATACCTACGGTTTAATACTTAAAAAAAGGTGTATAAAAAATTTAAGTAATAGAAATGTATATTATAAATCGTTTGCTGCATCAAATTTCAAATTTAACCTTTTAGAGAATGAGACTAAAATTAAATTACTGGCAGCTTTTAATGGCCGTGTAGTTAAAAAAAAAAGAAAGAAAGAAATATTGTCATTTTTTCAAAAAATATTAGACCGTAGTAAGTAAAAATAAATGTTTTAGCCAATATTTTAGGTAAATGTCTGATAAAACGCATGCATAATTGGTTGCAAATTATAAACTTAAAATTCTTTGACTTCATTGAGTAGGTTTCGCTGCCAGCACCAATTACCGCCTTAAAAGGAATTGGAATCACTTATGCAATATAAGTTGTCACGGTTTCAGTAATTAATTTAAAAGCAACTAATTAAAAATTCAAGAATTTTTCTAATGAAACATTAAAGTTATTTACGGTTAAATCTTGACGGGTACTATCTAGCATTTTCTAAAGATCGTTTTAAAATTTTCAATTTTCTTTTTTCTTTCAGATTTAAATTAGCTTTTTTGTAGGTCATAGAAACTTGGGGGAAAAAAACCTAAGTTCAGTCATTAAGTTTATCATCTAATCTTTACTTTTCGTTAAAAATATATAAATATTAACTTATATATTTTTATAACTATTTTTATATATTTTTTACTTATATATTTGTAAAAGGAATTATTTCTTTCAATTTTATTTTCATATTTTAAGTTTTTCTTTTCCAGTAAGCAGTACCCCCGCTGAAGTGTTAAAGGATTTAAGCATTCCATCTCTTGGTTTTATCGGAAGTGAATGCAACACTGTCAGTCAATTTTATTTTCACACAGTATAAATTATTTCTTTTTTATAGTATAAAAATGTAAACCATCAATGTAATCACTAGCTACGCCGGCTGATTTGCTAGTATAAAATAAAGAAAATCTTTATGAAAATTAAATAATAAAATAAAATAAAATAAAATAGTTTTTTCGGTATGTAATAAGGTACAGCAACTAGCATTTAAAAATCCACATATAATTTCATGAATACATATGCTACATATATTATACTGTGTGTTCAATCTCAACGATCTCCAATGGCTAATTTCTAAACCGTTAGTCATAGACATATAGTGCCAATTACAAAAATGTTTGATATGAGGTCGAAAAGTATTTTTAAAGCGATCTGGGTCAAAAAAAATATTTATTAAAAAAATTACGAAATTGAAACTTTTATACGGTCCCCCGGTCCCATAAGGGATATTTAGTAAAAAATATCCTATTACACTAAATAGTAATACAAAAAAGTCCCATTCTTCTACGATTAAAACTGATTGAGTAATAGCTGTTTAAAGTTGAAGCGCCTTTTCTGCTGGGAGATAGGGGTTATTCACAAATTTACTAGAAATATAAATAATCGTCAGATATTAAAAAATATAATAGTAGTTAAGAGTAAAATTAGCATTACAATATAAATTTGAACTCTATTTTCATTCTGACCTATTACAAAATATATATACAACTTGAATTAAAAATATAAGTTAAAAAGTAAGAGATTTTTTGTTAAATGAAATGATGAAAAGCAACAATCGCATTAATCTGCAAAATAACACATATTTTTAATATCTATTTGATAATTATCTAATCTAAAACTTAATAAAATTTAAAGTTATCTTAAAACTTGCTCGAATGGGCTCCCTTTGGCTCTAATGTTGAATTGTACATGCGAAATAAATTCTTCTAATACTTTAAGTACTTTGTGAGCGATCCCTCGAACCTTGTCCCACCTCATCTGTGTTCAGTTGCAGAAAATTAGTTTGTCATAAAATTGAAAGTTTCATAACTCGGTCAACTTTAGTGTTAGATAAATGGGATTTTTTTGTCTTACTTGTTAGCGTAATTGGAAAGTTTTACTAAATATCACTTATAGGACCGGGGAATCGTATAAAAATTTAAATTTTGTAACTTTTAAATAAATGTTTTTCTTGATCTAAATCGCTTTAAAAATACTTCTTTACCTCATTTAAAACGTTTTTTCAATTACAACTATATGTCTATGACAGAGTTGGGCAAATACATAATTGCAATTGTCTTCAATGTAATTACAATTTAATTGCGTGTAATTAATTATTGTTAAAATTACATGCCGTAAAAAATTCTTGCAGCACTGTAGTCGGAACTGCCCCTATTCCATTATGTGACTAAATATCTGCGTTTGAATGTATCTAACTATAATCAATTACATGCAATTAACTTGTAATTTCAATGCGGATAATTGAAATTAGGTTTTAGATATTGAACATCGTTGAGAATGGACAAAGGACACCCTGTATATATTTTAAAATTGAAT
Organism: Maratus speciosus; assembly: GCA_963932465.1. NCBI lineage: Eukaryota > Metazoa > Arthropoda > Arachnida > Araneae > Salticidae > Maratus > Maratus speciosus. Next base: position 521,892,678 of record OZ010790.1, on the reverse strand, counting down.
TTCCATTCATAATTTTAAACTTTCAATATTTTGATAGAAACTATTATGATAAAGATGAATATCCATTAAAGAACACATTCTTTTCCTAAATCACATAAAACATTAACATTTGTATTTATACAAAAATATTGTTACATTTTATAGAAAGTAATTCATTTTCTTTACTATACACATTACATTTAAATTAGGAATGAAAAAAGAAAACACTTTTTCTTACAGGTAAAGTGGCAAATCTTCTAAAATTTCCTTCAAATTAGATATTGAACATCGTTGAGAGTGAACAAAGAGCACCCTGTATATTTTTAAAAATTAAATTTCCATTCCTAATTTTAAAATTTCAATATTTTAATAGAAACTATTATGATAAAGATGGATACCCATTAAGGAACTCATTCTTTTTATAAATCATACAAAACATTAACATTTGTATTTATGAAAAACAAAGATCCTTACATTTTATAGAAAGTAATTCATTTCCTTTACTATACACATTACATTTAAATTAGGAATGAAGAAAAAACACTTTTTCTTCCAGGTAAAGTAATAAATCTTCTACACTTTCCTTCAAACAAAACGTGGTCTATTCGTTGAAAGATAAACTAGCCATATAACAGAAGTTCAAAAGTTAGTGAAACAGTTAGTTTGATGTTTTCTTTTTATGGGAAAATGTGATAGATATGTGGCTATAAAAAGAAAATTGCGTGATTCAATAAAATCGTGACTTCGAATTTAAGTCACAGATTGCTTTCCGCTACAGCTCGATAACAAGTCAATCCCCATAAAAACTCGATAGAATAGACATTGAAGAATAAAAATTGTATTGAAGAACAATATTTTTCTATTGGATTGAAATACCATAGAAAGAATGGAATAGCTTTAAAGTGTTTTATTTTGCCTCATTTCTTTCTGGTTATAGTCAAAATCGCAGTTTTAAAAGTATTTCGTGATAAAACGGTTCTTATATTTATATTTATAAAAGAAATTCAACTGGATAATCCTTACATTTTATAGAAAGTAATTCATTTACTTTACTATACACATTACATTTAAATTAGGAATGAAAAAAAAATTCTACCACGTAAAGTGGTAAATTTTCTACAATTTCCTTCAACGAAAACGTGGTCTATTCGATGAAAGCTACACCAGCCCTATAACAGAAGTTGAAAAGTTAGAGAAATAGTTAGTTTGATGTTTTTGTATGGGAAAATGTGATAGATATCTGACCATAAAAAGAAAATTGCGTGATTCAATGAAATCGTTACATTGAATTTCAGTCACAGATTGCTTTCCGCTACATACCGATAACAAGTCAGTCCACATAAGAGCTGTATAAAATATACATTGAAGAATAAAAATTGTATTAAAGAACAATATTTTTTGTATCGGATAGAAAGGTTGGTTGATTGGTTGGTTGATTTTTGACTGCCAATTATCTGCTCGAGAGATATAGGCTCAGGGGGAAGTGCCCTTCGTGGGGGTCTTTCTAAGGGAACCTAACCCGTATTTACGTATGGAAATCCATGGCTCGAAGAAAACCACGAAAACTCCGAACGATTAGGCCGACGGGCGCGATCGGGTTCGAACCCAGCACCTCCCGTCTACCAGCTTCGAGAGCAGAACCTCTCGGCCACTGGTGGGGCCGGATCGAAAGGCGATAGAAAGAATGATATAGTTTTGAATTGTTTTATTTTGTCTCATTCCTTTCAGATTGCAGTAAAAAATGCAGTTTTAAAGGTATTTCGCGATAAAACGGTTATTATATTTATACTAGAATATAGCCCGTCAGAATGACGTGTTTGCATTTTCAAAAAAATTATATAGCATTGCATTATAAAAAGAATTGTGAAGTAATAAATTTTGTCTTGTCTGACTAATAGGGTTAGGTGGGGTAAAGTAAAAACAGCCCATTTTTCATTGAAATTTAATTGGTAAGAAAATTATTAATTGAATTGGTAAAATACTGATATAAAGTATGCAAATGAACTTCACTCACAAAATTTGAAGAAATATTTCACAAAAACATTCAAATTAGTACTAATAAGGCTATTTTAAAACATATTGTCAATTAACTATTTTATCTGATGGTATGTAATAAAATAAAAGACAATTCCAACAGAAAGTTTATTTGTTTTTATTAATTGCCAAAATAATAATTATATAACTTAAAATTTAAAAAGTTGAACAGAGAAAATCCCGTTTCTTTTTAAACATGCATAAAAGAAACCTGTAATAAATTTTGTTAATTAAAAATCATCTTTTATCACATAAGTAAATTGCAACTATTAATTACGTTAACAATTTATTTTCCCAAATTCCGTTATTAAATTACAAATTTATTTTCCCTACAAAATACAAAATTTTATTTCTTATAATAATGCATTGATATATATATACATATATATATATATGTGTAATAACGGCATTACATATTTCTGATATTCTAATTTCATTTTATAAGAAATATTCATTTTTCCCCCAATGTCTTCAGAATTCAAAAAACATTTTAAAAAGAAAATTTATTTTTTTTAACTACCGACAGATGCCGCAACAGAGCATATAAACGTTTGTTTTAATATTTTAAAAGTTCAAGACGAATCAATCAATTGTTTGTTTACTTTCATATAGGGATAGATAAAGCTACCAATCTAATTATAACTGAAGTTATCGCAGCAGAATATTAGATAATTGAATGTAATCTCTTAAATGTTAATTTATTTTGAATAAGCTGTCTAAAAATGTAACTTTTGCGAATAGTGGAAAAGAAAGCACGCTTTACTCATAACTCTGAGGTTTTACTCAACATTTTAAGATTGAAAATCCGAGTGAAAATCAAATCAACATTCACTCGTGATGCCACATGTACAACACAAATTCCAAATCCAGAAGCAATTGAATGATTCTTTGAACGAATCATTAAAAAAACGGTCGACATCCGATTTTTCTCTTAAAATATTTGTAAAACCATAGTAAAGCCTTTAAATAATTTGAACTAGATTTGTTTTTAGACAGGAAACGTTAATCCGGTACAAAATAATTCACGGGAATGAATCACAGAATATAGCTATATTCACTGAACACCATGAAGCGTTCTCATTGGTCAGAAAATAGATAGCCTTGAAAAACAGAGGTAATTTTTCGCGATATTTTTAACCGCGTATACTAAATTCAAACTGTAAATAAATGTAAACAAAAGTGAAAAACGTATTTCAAAATATTAATATGCTTTTGCAAAATATTTTAAGAGCATTTAATGAATAGCTGAAAGAGTCATTCATTTGTTTTTGGATTTGTAATTTGTGCTTATGAATGGCAACCGTAATCGCTTGTATACATCAGAACCCAGTTGTTGGTATCTGGTTATTTTTAAATTAGATCTTAAAGCGTTATAATTGTATACTTTTTGAAGGTTTGAGAAAAATTGAAGAATAATATGTTAAACAACGAATAGATAGACAGATTAAATAAGGCAGTCGGCAAATACGGCATCGGAATGCTTAAGCCTAACGTGGCCGCGTTTGGATCATCAGGAAACGGATGAGTTCAACCCCGGAAGCGTTATACACTTAGTGTCATTCTATGTATAATTTATAAAAGAAATTCAACTGAACAATCTGTGCGTTTTATAGAATGTAATTCATTTATCTTTCTATACACATTACATTTAAATTAGGAATGAAAAAAAAAACACTTTTTCTTCCAGGTAAAGTGATAAATCTTCTACAATTTCCTTCAAACAAAACGTGGGCAATGAGAGCTAAACTAGTCATATAACAGAAGTTCAAAAGTTAGTGAAACAGTTAGTTTGATGTTTTCTTTTTATGGTAAAATGTGATAGATATGTGGCTATAAAAAGAAAATTGCGTGATTCAATAAAATCGTGACTCGATAACAAGTCAATCCCCATAAGAACTCGATAAAATATACATTGAAGAACAAAAATTGCATTGAAGAACAATATTTTTGTATCGGATCGAAATACGATAGAAAGAATGAAATAGCTTTGGTGTGTTTTATTTTGTCGCATTTTTTCAGGCTGCAGTCAAAATTGCAGTTTTAAAAGGATTTCGTGATAAAACGGTTATTATAAAATAACACAATTGATAACAGAGCAACAAAATAATTGATAAGATAAATATCGATAATTCAGTTTTTTAAATAGATCTTATAAATCCAGGTAATATACAGTGTGTCCACGTATAACGTGACCGACTGTTATTTTCGCAACCGTTGGTCCTAGATGCATGCTTCCAATTACAAAAATGGTTTAAATAAGGTAAAGAATTATTTTTAAAGCGATTTGGGTCAAGAAAAACATTTATTAAAAAATTACGAAATTTAAATTTTTATACGGTCCCCCGATCCTATAAGTGATATTTACTAAAAATTTACTGAGACACTAACAAGTAAGCCAAAAAAAGTCCCATTCATCTAACATTAACATTGACTGAGTTATGGGACTTTGAACATATTACAGCATGACTATATAAGCATGGCTATATATAAGCATGACTTATACCACTTTTTTGCATATCAAAACAGATGATTTCGACCATGCTTTCAGGGGTCGTGTATAAAGTACTTAAACTTATTTCAAGGTATCTGCGCTTTAAAAGAAATCGTACAAATATTAAGGTTAACTTTTATTAGTTAAGTTTCAGATTAGTTAAAATAATTGTATTTTAAAATATGTTTTATTTTGTAAGGATTTGAGGCTATGATTTCTTTTAACTAAAATTATGTTATTTTCACAAGGTTTTATTTAACTTGCAATGATCGTCTTTCCAATTTAAAATTTGTACTCGAACTTTAACTTACTTTGTGTCCGATCGAAATTAAATTTTACATACTGACTTAAATCCGATGACAATGCAATATTATTATGATTTTCGACTCTTTCCATCTTATACATACTTATATTAGAGGATAACACAAAGAAATTCGGATAGATTACCGTGAAGAAGTTTAAGAAAGAGTTTTAGATTAGATAACATAAACCTGCGATGGTTGTGTTTTTTAACTTTTATATATACATTTTATGTATTTTTTAACGCTGAATCAAAAAATTACCTTCACTTTAAACCATCATGTCAAGATTTTTCGGAAATCGTAAATTTCAAGGTTAAAAAATAGCGATAAATCTCATACGATAAAATAAATGTAAGACTTTTTTATTCAGTTTAATTTTATTTAATTCAATAATTTATTAGATTTTTTGGCTTATACTGAGTTTCTTGCAGCTAAACAGCTCGGGGGTCCGATAAGGTTGGGAGGAGAGGGGGATCAATTTTAACTTTTAGCTTTTTATCTTTGAAATTTGCGATTTGAGAAAATTCCTGACGTAATGGTTTAAAATGAAAGTCATTTTCGGTTTCAGTACTAAAAAATACATAAGTATGAATTTTCAAAAGCTAAAAAACCTACCACAACCCAAAATTTGAAAGACAGTATAATATATCAGCATTTTAAAATATGTATCATTTTGTAATGAATTGAGGCTTTTGTTTTTCATCCTTTTATTTAACTAAAAATCTGTTTTTTTTATCCTCTTATAATGTTCAGTACAAATTGTACATTTTGCAGTAATATGTCAGAATTCAGAATGATTAAAGATTTCAAATTTGTATTGCAATGCTAATTTTACTCTCAACCATTTCTTTAATATACTTGACGAAATTATATTTCGTCTAAATTTTTGAATGACCGTTAATATGCAGCAAAATATATATTCCAAATTTAAACAGCTATTACTCGGTCAATTTTAATCGTAGAATAACGGGACTTTTTTTTTTGTCTCACTTGTCACTGTAACAGGGAAATTTTACTAAATATACGGCCGGGGGACCGTATAAAAATTTAGATTCTACAATTCTTCATTCAATTGTTTTTTCGCTTCAATCTTTTTTATATCTTAACCCTGCATATAATTTTGACCATTTTTGTAATTGGAAGTAAGCAACTAGGACCAACGGTTGCGAAAATAAAGGCCGGTCAGCTTATACGTGGACACACTGTATAATGCATTTTCTTTCTGGCATAACTTTAGATGCTTTTTTCTTTAATGAATTATTTGATGTAGTTATACCTTAAAACGGGATCTTTTGTAAATTTAATTTTTCCAGATTTTGTTTTCAAGAGTATCTATCATTATCCATTTTATCACTTAAAATTGAGAAAAAGTAAGTTTTTTCGTGATAATAACATACTGTTTCCGATACGAGGCTACAAGAGTACAAAATGTAAACTATAATTTAAAAAATAACGGTTATTAAGTGAATGTTTACTAACGAGCAGTTATATAATAATTTTTTCCTAAAACTTAAAGTGAAATAGATTTTATTCACCGTAAAAGTTAAAACAATATTTTGACAACTGTCCTTTTTAAAAGTAAAATTTTGAACTTTATGAATATTCATGTTGGAAACAAAACTATATTTTTTTACTGATTTTTTTATTAGCTATATAATTATTCATTTCAAAGAAATTTTTTAGAATAAAAATTTAAATTTTTTAGAAAAACGTAAACGATTTAAATTACTAATATTGACAGAAAGACTACTTAAAAAAAAAAAATCAAATGAACAATAAATACTTTTAAAGAAAATATATTTAATTCCTCTACCTACGTGTCTACTATTGAAATTGAAATTACATTTCGATTATGGTTTCAGGAAAGCATTATTTTATATCAGGCGAAGTGATTTCTGCAGAATTTCCTTTTACAGAAAAGTGACCTATTGGATAAAAGCTTAACCAGCTTTGCAATAGAGCTTCAACTGTTATAATTTGTTTTATATTGGAAACATCTGAAAGATGTGTGGCTATAAAAAAAAACAGTTGCGTGGTTTAATGAAAACGGGCCTTTGAATACAAGTCACAGATTGCTTTCCGCGATAGTCCAATAACAGATCGATTATCACAATAACAATAACTCATTCTATCTTTTATTGCATAATAACATTTTATCAAAAATGAATACTTTTTTATTGGACTGAAAAATATTGAAAAGTGTTGAAAAGTCCTGGAAATTTTTATTTTGCTTTTTTTAATTATTACCGACTCAAAATCTTTTTTTTTTTTTTGGAAAATCGGTTTTTCTGGATGAATCGATTTAAAAAGTAATGGAACATAAGTGGAAACGATTAATATCTGAAGATGTTATTGTGAATAATTTAGATTTAAAAGATTTTACTGAATTATTGTATTTCCAATTTTTTTGGTGAAGTCACAAGTAAAAACTCAAGAAATTGTCTCTCATTTTGAGAGATAGATAAAGTTATCACAAAAATGACAATTTAAACTAATTTGGAATAAAAATCTCTTAATAAAGGTGTGTAGCATGTTTTATGTAAAAGATTTTTATATAATATTTGCGCAATATAAGCCATCTCAAATATATTGTTTTTCTTAAATGATATTTATCTTATTGAACACTAATAACACATTTTATCATCATCTCTTTTAAGTTTAGTTATAAAATTCATTTCAAACAATTTGTAATGTCTGTTTTAAGAAAACAGCCTTAAAATATACGAACTTGAGAGTTTAAATCCTATGAAACTTTTCGGATTTTTTTTTGCGAAATTTAGTATCATATAATTTAGATACACGCAATTTTAAATCCATACAATGAAGTTGCTTTCCATTTTTTACAATGTCTTACATTGATGGCTTAGTCAAATTTTTAATTGGTAAATTTTTTTATCCATTTTATTTATTTTTTTATCGAATGCTAAATCCGGCTTCGTTTTCTGGATGTGTTGCGTACGGTAGCCCAAATGTTGCATATTCGTACGGTAGCTCAAAAGTTGAGTATTCGTACGGTAACCCAAATGTTGCGTATTCTAGCTTTTATGGCTTATGCACGGATAAAGCCGTACATAATATTTATGGAGCTTAATGTAATTTGAATCCGATGAATCTACCTCCGTTCCACAAATATATCCATTTTTACAATCTTTAATGCAAATTTAATTCTTTGTTTCTAATGATATGCTTATATGTTATTAAAATTTATAATAATTAAAACTTCATTTTTAATTTGCATAAAACTTCATAAAACATTCTATGTTCGCAATTGCAGATGATCATTTGTAATGTTTTTTAATGGTTTTATATAATATACTCACACACACATATATATACCGAGTGTCCTAAAAAGGAATGACTGATTTTAAAATTCAATAATTCGCAAACGGCGACAGATATTTAAAAAATTCTTGCAGGAGCGTTATGTATGATGTCAGGAGTTTTTTTTTTACTCTGATTCTCGAATTTAGTTCGAATTACAAACAATAGATGACGCTGCGAGCAATATGCGCTAAATCCAGGACCGATTTTTGATCCACTCAATACATTTTAATTTCCTTTTTTGGGCATAAGAGAAGAAAAAGGACAAAAAAATCCAGCTTGAATTTAGCGCCTATTGATTGCAGCGCCATCTATTGTTTGTATTTCGAACTAAATTCGAGAGTCTGGGTAAAAGAAAAATCTCTTGATATCATATATAACACTCCTGCAAGAATTTTTTGCATATCTGTCACCGTTTGCAAGTTATTGAATTTTAAAATCAGTCAGTTCTTTATAAGAAACCCGGTATATATATATAAGAAAACGTCTGATAGATATATGGACTATAAAAAGAAAAACTGAGCGAATCACTGAAAACGTGCCTTTGAAAGTAAATCAGAAATTACTTTCTGAAACAACCCAATAACGTCCCAATTCACAAAACAATTCAATGTAATATTAATTGAAGAATAAGAATTTATTTTAGAAATAAAAAAGCTTTGATATCGCAAAGAAAATGTTGGAAAGTGTTGCATAGCCGTGAAGACTTTTGTTTTGTCTTGCTTCCTTGAATGTATAAACGGAATAGGAAATCTCCGAAACGTTTGTTTTCAGTATAATTGATCGTTTGAAGGGGGCACAGGATCTTTAAGTTTGTTGAAACGATCAAAAACATCACCTTTTTAAAAGTACCAAAATACAAATAATATGCAATTAAGATTTTTTTTCTCTTTCTGCCTAAAGTATATATTATTAGCTATATTATCCTGAAAAATAAATGCTGTATATACAAAATTAATGTTTAAATTTTAAATTTAAAAATTAAAAATTAATCTCACTAATGCGTGAAGATAATCATTAAGTGCTGTGCGCATGATTAAACACTAAATTATGTATATCGAAAACAATTTTTAACAAAATAGAATCACAAGACACCTATTTCTAAATTAAAACTGAAATATATACAAAAAGTTTTGTTTAAAATTTAACATTAGTACAAAATATAAAATTTACAAAAAAAAAAAAAAAATCAAGTTTTTCAAGTACGAAAAAATAAATAACCAAAATATACGTTTTTTTTTTTGTTGTTGTTTTTTTGTTGTTTGTTTTAGCATGAAGTTTATATATATATATATATATATAAAATGGTTAATTTTTGAAAGAAACAGTGCGCGCAAACTCTAAATTTACAAATCTTGAAAACGCATTTTAAATTTGCAATATCAACGAACTTTCAATTTTACTCACCGTCTACAAATGATTATAACTCTAGAAATAATGCAGAATTTTGAATGGTTTTTTTTTAATACTGTTGAGAATTTTTTTTAAATTCAGAATAAATCAAAATCTGAAAATTTATTTTTTGAATATTTAAAGAATTTGTGCCTCCTTTATACGGGTATTTATAATACTAGGTGGATGAAGACATCAATATAAGATAAGACAAGAATATAAGACAGTGTTTTGCAAACCGTGGTCTTCGGTCGGAAAAGGTCCTTAACCTTGTTGTCCTCTCAGTTTTCGAATAAAAAGATAAAGAATGAAATTCAAATTATTACCTCATCGCATAATACAGCTAATAATAGCATAGTTTAAATTTACACTTCAAAATAGTAAGATAGCCAGCAGAAAATTCTGAATTATGAGTGCGTTTTTTAATTCTAAAAAGTTTGAGAAATGCTAATACAGGAGGCAATTTTACCGCTAACACAAGAGTGTTTTTTAAAGTTTAGTATTAAATCATTTTACAATTTCCATCTTAGAAGTTCAATTTATACATCACTTTTGTTCTGAATTTATTTATTTAGGTTTATCCAAAAATAAAATTCGTTTTTTTTTTTTTTTTTTTTTTTTTTTTTTGTTAAAAATTAGATGAGAAAATAATTATAATGATATATAATTAGAATTAATTTTTTTAATTGCAGATGGTGCATGTATAAAAACTACGAACTCGCATTTAAAAAAGTGCTTATGATTCCCTGCTTTTTTATTTATGAACTTTTACATGCTATTTTCATTTTCTTCAGAATAAATCAATCAATATAAGATTTTTTAAAATCATACTCATCAAAAGTCTCTAATTGTATATTTTATCAGAGTGATTAGGAAAATGAAATATATTATTTTCAAAAATGTTTACTTACCTAACCATTTCTGTATGTATTAATATTATACCTACCTGTCCTTTATGAAAATATTTTCCGAATAGAGAAAGAAGCATTGAAAGCTACATTGTAAAAAAAAACGACCTTTTTACAGTACAAAGTACTGTTCATCTCGCGCACAAACTCGATCACAGTGAATATGCTGTATCTTTCTTTAGTTTCCTGATTATATTAACATGGAAAATACAGTAGTTGCGTAAAATTAACAGCACATGACAGCATAACAGCACACGTAAAATTAACTGCACATTGTGCTGTAAATTTTACGCAACTACTGTATTTTCCATGCTAATATAATCAGGAAACCAAAGAAAGATACAGCACATTCACTGTGATCGAGTTTGTTCTGGCAAATCTACAGTGGTTTTCTTTACAGTGTATGAAAGTAATGTTTCCGTAACATAGGGCAAATTTAATGAGACTTTAAGTATTTCAGAATAATAACATATTCCTCAAGTGATTATTTAAAAGAGGATTCTAATAAATAATTATAACTGCGATAGAAAGTATTTTTTTTCATTTAATATTTTTAAATAACTATTTTAATTATTATTATTACATTGAAAAATATTGACTTATTTACGCACAAGCAATGCGATAAATTCCGATTTTATTTTCAAAATATCGCCTATTCAATGAAAATTTATCTAGTCGAACAACGAAAGCTCAACTATTGTCTATTATAAGTATCTTGTAGTAATCCCAGTTATGAATATCAATTCCATTATATTCGAAATAGTGTAACATAGTTCAAAAAAGCTGCAATTTTTTCCTGTAGACCATTATCTAAGGAACTAATTTTGTGTGGTCATGTAAATAAATAATGAATTCTTTGCATCCATGTTCTTTAGTAAGCATGTTTTAATACTCATCATAAATGCATACACATTTTATTAACTTCGAAATGGTGTAAGATCATTAACATGCATTTGAAACGATATTTCCCCCTTGACATTACTCTAACAGAATAGTTTTTTCTGTCCTTATAAACGAACTATAAATGTTGCTCCCTTAATTTTATTGGAGATAGTGCTATAGTAAACGCCAATCACATATAAAAATTACAGAATAATCCGAGTATATTTGCGAGAGTTAGAGCACGTACAGACGGCCCGAAAAAGCGAAGTCATAACTGTTTTGAACTATGTTTGAAAAGTGTTAAATATGAACGTCTATTGAAAAATTATAACAGACCAAACTCTGTCTGAAAACTTTATGTTAAAAAATATTCCGCCGAAGAATATATACTTTTTAAAGATATTTATAATTTCATTTTTTACTTACCCACTATACTTCGAATTTCGATTGTGGTTAAAAAAAAAAAAAAAAAAATGTTTTTTCTTCTTGTAGATACAGTGATAAAGTTTTTCGAATTTGTTTCAAGAAAAACTTGGCCAATTCGATAGAAGATTAACCAGCCATATAAAATAAGTTTAACTATTTGTAAAGAAAAATACCTTTTTTTTATGGAGAACGTCTGAAAGTTTTGTGGATATAAAAAGACAATTTTGTAATTCAGTGTAAACGTGCCATTGAATTTAAGGAGTTACATATGTTCTCAGCAGCGAAAAATTGACATATTTTGGAAATTTTTGGTTTAAAGAAATGAGTAAAATTAATTGAAAGACTAATAGTTCCACGTTATTACTTTCTTCTACCTTTACAAGAAGAAAGTATTGGATTCGTGAAAACTTTCGACTTCCGGTTTCCGACTGATTTATACGTTTTAGAATGTCCTGAACACGATTTGATGGTTTTTAGAAAATGTCTGTATGTGAGTCTGTCTGTGACTCTGTCACTCTGTGAGTCTGTATGTGACAAAATTTTGTGGGCGCTCTATCTCAAGAACTAATGCACGGAATTTCACAAAACTTTAGTTTTTGTTTTTTTTTTAATGTTGACTTACAAATAAAAATATAATTGGTGATCCATGGTTTGGGCATCCATAATACCCAAACTTCCTCTATTATACTTTCCTATATTAAGAAATATCAGTCTTTTTTTACCCGACTGCCAAGAAGGGTATGTGTTTCACGCGTATCTGGGTATGTGGATTTCTTTATAGCCTTGGAACATCCCAAGGGCTGGATAGATTTTAATGAATGAGGTCTCTATCGATTTGTCTTAACCGTCCAACTATTGTAGGTTAAGATTTCTTTTTATAAATTCAAAATGGCGGTAGACACGAAAAAAATTTTACGCACCATATCGAGCGGCATATCATTGGACAGGTCTTTCAAAATGAAGACGATGTTTCATTGACTATTTTACAGTAAGAAGCTCCGTTAATATATTAAACAACGTGGAAGTTGTGTAGGTAGGATCTCTAGCTTCACTGCAACTCTAACCATCATAGACATATATAGACCTCATAAAAACAGTGTTTATAGATAGGAACTAACAATTAAACACAACTTAAAAATCAATAATACAAGTAAATAAAACAAATAGTTAAGTAATATAAACAAGTAATATATAAGAAAATATTTTAAGTCAATTCCTACTTTGGTCAATAAGAGAATTTTTTTTCTCCCATTCCCCTTTCCTCTTGAGTGGCGCTTAAAATGCCTTGATCAAGAAGAGGGCGCTATCGGTCTTAAAATACCTTGATCAAGAAGAGAGCTCTCTCGATTATTGAAAATTAATTAATTAAATTTAATTAATGAATTAATATTTGAAAAAAACTGGATTAGCATTAAGTGTCATCCACTACAAATTAAAAAAAATTATTTGAGCTTGATTGGATGAATAATAAGTATTTTATTAACGATTGAAAATTTGAACAAGATATATATAGCGAGAGTGTGAGCTAATAGCAGTAATTGAAAAAAAAAATAGTTTCACATTGATGAGAGATAATTAATTAGTTCGCTTTTTACGCAGTCGGGTTTTTTGATTTTTTAAATTTAATTGCTTATTCTGGAAGTGTTTCTGAAAAGATTTTATAGTGCATTAATCACTATCACAATGGAATATCGGATTTCAGGATGTTATCAATTTCCAATTGAACATTCCCAGTTGCGCAATTGAATTTATACATGCAAAAGCAACAAAATAATCTTAACTTTAATTTTAATATTAACTCTTCTAATTTAAAACGTCTCTCTGTAAAACATGTTTCTTGGACAGGAAAATGTTTATTTGAAAATTTATAGCAAACGTTCTCAAACTTTTCTGGAACACCACCACCTTTAGAAGAAAAATTTCCAACGCCTTCTCATCTATAATTATATCAAATATTAAAATATTCTTGCATATTATCTATACCTATGTTATCTGTATACCTATCTATTAAGAATCGAAAAGTATAAATTTATTAAAACGACCATCAAATGCAGTAAATTATTGTTTATTAAAATTTTAAAAATAAACACAAAATCAATAAGAAATAAAACAAAATAATGAGATGGTGAAGTTTTAACTTTTGCTACACTGTAAAAAAAACTACATTTTTACAGTACAAAGTACTGTTCATCTCGCGCACAAACTCGATCACAGTTGAATGTACTGTATCTTTCTTTGGTTTCCTGACTATTTAAACATGGAAAATACAGTAGTTGCGTAAAATTAAAAGCACAATGTACTGGCAGTTTGGACGCCAGTAGTTTGTGCTGTCGTCCAAATGCGTCTAAATTGCCAGTACATTGTACTGTTAATTTTACGCAACTACTGTATTTTTCATGTTTAAATAGTCAGGAAACCAAAGAAGATACAGTACATTCAACTGTGATCGAGTTTGTGCTGACAAATTTACAGTGGTTTTTTTGCAGTGTAATGTCGGGTTCCATTTACTTTAACAGCAGTCGCAAACTGCTACGTTCAGTGATGTACAATCTGTTCCTTTTCTTAGACAGTAAATTAGCTACTGTACTGAGCCCACTCTCGGCCAAATACGATGAAGAAAAAACAATTAAAAATTTCTGTACTGTTAGTTGTATTCCTCGAGTTCCTTTTCCAAATTTGATGATTCTACGGTATCTGCTTTTGCGAAAAGATCTAAAACCCAACTAGATATATTCATGTGCAAAATATCTTGGAAACGCTAAGAAAAATAAGCATGAAGACGTCTAAGTGCTGGCAGTAATTAATTAAATCGTCCTGTTCTTCTGATAATATGTGTAACTGGCTATTTATTTACTTCTACATAGCTTTTGCTTGAACAAAAGTTTTTCAACAAAAGCAGCTATGACTTTTTTGTTTTAATTGAATTTAACTCAACACCTTGTAAATTGACTTCATTAAATATTCTAAACTGGTCTGTCAAATACGCGATGCCACTTTTCGATATAATCAGGTTTTCGCGCAGTCTTTTGTCTCTGTTTTCAAGGAAATTCAGTACCGAGTCAAATAGATGGAAAAAGCGATTCAGAAAAACACCTTTTGAGAGCCAACGAAATTCTGTGTGAAGGAGCAAACAATTGCAATATTCATCATTTTCACTACAATTATGGCCAAATAATCTGATATGCAATGACTTTCTTCTAATATTATTGACTGCTCGAATAATATAATGAAGCGACGTATGCAGGCATTCATTCAAATTTATTACAACTAAATGCTGACGATGAACAACAGAATGTATATTTGGTATTGCTTGTTTCTTATACGCTCTTTAACTCTTATTATGCACCGTCTCTGCTGGAGCACCATCAGTAGCAGCTGACAAATTATTACGAACAGGAATTTCTTCCTTTTGAAAAAACTTGTTCATCGTATTAAACATCGATTCTGCCTTTGTATCATTTTCCAAATTTTTAGCAAATAAGAACTCTTGACAATTTTTTCCTCCCTTTATGAATGTGACATATGGTAAGAGTTGTGCTTCGTTATTTGGTAGAGTTTATTCATCCAGTTAAATGGAAAATTTGCAAGTCTTTAAGTAAAAGCATAGTGTTATTTCAATTAAACGTCTTTAGCAATTTCATCTATACACCGAAATATTACTCAGAGGAATTTTTGTGATGGCATATGATGGTATTATATAACAAGGAACGATTTTTTCCTACTTTGAGTGCAGACGAGATTTATTCATTTTAAATCATGTGAAGTTTTACCGCTTTTGCGTCTAACAATGAAATGTTATATGATGATCGTAGCCCTACATGTTCTTGTTTGGAAGTCGATTAAAAAAGTTTTGATACAGTTAAGTGTTTTAAATGTGTTTCTAGTCTTTGAAATTAACTTTTTCCTTTTGGAGAATGCATTTTATTCAAGTGCTCTTGAAGCCTAGAAGGCTAAGTTGCTTCATTTGAAAACATATTTTGCCAAGTTAAAGACATAGCTATTGATTGGTTGGTAGAAGAGTGCGTAAATCCATAGATACCCAAATACTATAGTGACTGCCTTTCTTCTTATACTTAAGCATTTTGAAAATAGAAAATTAACCACGGTTTAAGTTTCAACAGATTTAGAAACAGTTATAAAAATAATGGGAATGATAACTTCTATCACTTTCACTCAGAATAAGCTAATTTTATGAGCAGATTCAAACCCCAGTTTCATATGGTAATCTATAAAATAATTTCTGAGGCATATTTCGCTATCTTTTTGCCATTTTTTTTTGTATACAGGTGAATAAAAAAGGAATTCAATTTCAGACTTTTAGCCAGTATAATATAGCAAATTTTGCACTCGAATTTTTTTAATTTTCAACAATTTATAGCGATTTTTCACGTTTGTACCTTTCTTTTTTTTAGATTTAGGAAATAATTGCGTTTATATTGTTTTAGTCTGCAATATTAAACTTTTGTCTTTCAGGAGTTTTAGCGTTTATTTATGTTCTAAGGCGATATTTTGACACTCGTAAAATAAATTCGATTTAGAGCCCCAGCTCTACGTTCATTAGTATAGATTTTCCTTTAAAGGTATATTTAAGGATTTTATCACGGTCCCAGGCAACGCCGAGTGTGGGGGCTCAGCTAGGTTTATTATATTAATTTCCTAAATAGGTAGGTACGGTACGGCCGCCTCTTTGACTGTCTTAACGCGCACCACTTACCTCTGCACCTGCTACCGCCGCACTAGAAGGCACCAGCGTCCCCTGCCTCGCGATTTTCTCAACTATTTTTTGAGATTCGTGAAAGAATTGCTGTTACACTGTTTCAGCCCACAATAATAAAATTTTGCTTTTCGCGAGCGTTAGCGTTTATTTATGTTACAAAGTAATTTTTTGACATTCGTAAAAGAAATTCGATTTGGAGTCTGCAGTTCTAGGTTCTTTTGTATAGATTTTCATTTAAAGGTATATTTAAGGTTTTCATCGTGGGCCCGAACAACCCCGAGGGTGGGTGGATGGGTGGGGGGTCAGCTAGTTTTGTTATATTAATTTCATAAATTAGTAGGTACGCTACGGCCGCCCCCTTGACTGTCGTAACTACCACCATTTGCCTCTGGACCAGCTCCCAACCCCTAGAAAGCTCCAGCGCCCACTGGTTGGCCGTGTTCGCAACTATTTTTTTTTAGATTCGAGAAGGAACTTTTGTTACATTGTTTTTTGGCCCGCAATAATAAAATTTTGTCTTTCGGGAGTTTTAACGTTTGTTCGTGTTCCAAAGGGATTTTTAAACATTCGTAAAAAAAAAAAAAAAAAAAAAAAAAAAAAAAATCGATTTGCAGCGCCCAGCTCAACGTTCGTTTGTATAGATTTTCACTTAAAGCTATATTTAAAATTTTTATCACGAGGCCGGACAACGTCAAAGGGGAGGGGTCAGCTTGTTTTATTATATTAATATCCTAAATAGATAGGTACGCTACGGCCGCTCTCTTGAGTGTCTTGACGCACCCCCCCCCCCATTTGCCTCTGGACGTCTGGACCCGCCTCCGCCCCCCGCTTGCAGCCTCCATTGCCCACTGCGGGGTGTTACCGCCACCACTGGGAACCTATGGTTTATAGCAACCGAAAAACCTGTATTCCAAATTAAGAAAACTGATTAATGCACTACAAAATCTACTGCGAAACGTTTCAGAAAATCTGTGCCAGGAAACAGAAAATTTGCTTTCACAAATATTTCTTTAAATCTCGAAAATATATTAGTTTCTGGTGTTCTAAAGATAAAGAACGATTATCGGAATCATTGGCATCTCGAATCTTGTTATTGTACATTTTCATTCTTAGTTAAATTTTCCTATACAAACGCATTTTTAAAATGAAATTAAAATAATAAGTTTACAAAAATAAATAAATAAATAAATAAAAAATATAAAAAAAAACCTAGAGTACAATAAATTTATGCGAGGAAAGAAAAATTAAAAAATATTATCTTTTTTGCTTAATAAATCCTTTTTTATATTATGAGGTGCAAAAACTATCTTACATTTTTCATGCGATAAACCAACACAGTAATAAATATGAATATTCTACATTGGTTATGAATATTTTAAAATTATGTACCATGCTTCTCCGGAGAAAAAAAAAAAATGTTGCACCAAAGAAATTTGAAAATGACATTATTTATACACTTGTATTTAAAAATGAGTTTTAAGAACGTTATTAAGTAATTTTACGAAATTATTTGTAAAAAGCTCCGTTACCAATTGATACTTATTGTCAATGTTTAATTTTTGGTTTTGAAAATATTACAGATATATTTTATGATTCATTAATAAATATTTTCTGTGCTAGTTTTTTAATATAAATATATATATATTTTTAATAGGTGATGGTTTTATTTCATATTTCTGCCATTGTATAAGCAAGAGATACGATTACGCAACAGATCAGGTTTGAGGACCCGATGCATCGGCCCGATGCAAAAACTAAAATTTCGGACTAGACCTGTGTCGGCAATGATCAATTTATACAAAAAATACCGATATTTCTTTAACCTACAATGAAGATTGTTTTCAAGGGTATTGCATACATATTTATGCGTGCTTTTGCAGCGTTTTTCGAAATAAATCCCTGCACGTCGTTGAATAAAGAATGCCATTTTTAATGACCATTTTAATTATTACATGCATATAAAGTTTCATAAAAATAATGTAGTTAAGAATAAAATGGTTAAAGAGCGACAATTTTGCAGATTTTATCTAAAAAGTAGATTAAAAAAATAATTCTTTTTAATAAACCAAACTAAATTGTCAAAGAATCCATTTAAAAAAGGTAAAATATCACCATTGTTTTTACTAAAAACATAAAAAAACTCTGAGCCGACGCTTCTTTAAATAATTTAGACCAGAAAAATAAGCATAGGCTAACTTTCGCACAACTGTAAAGAAACATAATCAGCCCACACTTGGCCAGCATGACGGCTAATCTAAAGTCAAATTCAGACATTTAATGAGTTCCAAATTATTAAAGATGTATTTTTATCTTTTGTTTTATTTAAAATTACCTAAATTATTTTTAAATATTTTAGAATGGAAAATTCAGTTTAAAATAGCAACTATAAAACAAGTTGTGAAAATATTAGGCAATTTTGTATTTTAAGTAAATGAAATGTACTACATTTTGTTATCCGAAGTTTAGGTGCTATAAAAATTTAAAGTTTATATTCATCTTCATACAGAAATCTAAAGATGATCTCCCTAAACAAGGTAAAAAGTACTAAATTAATATTAGACTTTAATCCCGATCAACGGTATCTTTCTTACACAAATTTTAGGGATAATTAGTAGAAGGTTTTGGACAAAAGTTTTATTACAGCTCATATACTGCATTTATAATCTCTTCTGAGGTATACCAAATGATATTCAAAAATTTTTCCACTCTTTAGCAGTTGTTCAGTTTAGCTATCATTCAGCAACATTTTGTCCAAAAATTCCTAAGTTAACTTCATTGTGTGAAATTATAACCATTTCCTCGTGTTTCTACTAGTTTAACACAATAAATTCAAGAAATGTACATCTCTATGCATCAGAAAAATTATTTTTTAATTCCTGTTTACCTATTTATAGATCTATCTATATGGAGAATATATTTATTTAAATATTCAAAGTACTTTAAAACAAATTCTAATAAGCATGTTTCTTTGCTAAACTACGCATTTTCTTAATATTGTTGTTTCATTTATCTAATTAAAATTGAACTTAATAAACAAACCTTCGGAGTATACAAAGAATTAAGCATACTTTAAATAAATAAATGTAAAAAACAAACGAATAAATATTCTCTGATGTTTTGAGTAATGTCTCAAATATGTTACTCCATCTTGAACATTTACATGGATCAATTTCCAAAATCTTCGATGATATTTATTTATATTTATAAACCCGTTAATGTATCTCTTTGGTACACAGTTCATTTAATCGAAACTGTTAAAGACTGTATATATTTTTCTATTAAAGAGGTAATAGTAAAAAAAAAAAAAAAAAAAAAAAAAAATGGAAAATGATATTAATTACTTCATTTGAAGCAATTTTATATTTGTTGTAAAAGAAATGCAAACTATTTACTGCTTCAATACAAATCTGCATAAACAAACATGTGCTTACTTGAACGAAATTTGGGATTTCACTGTTTATTTAATATTATCGGAAGATACGAGCATTAATGATTGTTTTCTTTTTAATTTATATTTCAGACACTATCTTGATTAAGGCCCTGAATTTTCAACACCCACATATTTTCGTTAATCCATAAGTAATTATATTTTCAAATTTTAATCTAAATAGTTTATAAATGCTTTTAACCATTGGTTTATGTATTATTAATAAATACATAAACAGAATCATAAGACCTTTCTTATATAATTGACAAATTTTCATGTAATTGAGGGTCTTTTTCTTGATTTTTAATAGATAAAGATTGCTTCTTATTGTTCAAAATCTGTTTAAAAGTAGAAATTTTTCTTTCACCAAAAGCAAATGTTTCTGTGTTTATTTATAATATGATGAATGTTTATAATACTTTGCTGCTTTCGCTCTAATTTTGTTGGCAGTTTAGGTGCATTAATGTAGAAAAAGACTTTTTTTTTCACATCCTTAAATACATTTTTTTAATGTTAAAAATTAAACTTCTATCTGACATTCTCTCCTCTAGCGATCTGGAATAACGAAAAGTATCATTTATGATCAATTTTAATCGTTTATGTAAAACAAAAGTATTGGATAAAAGGTATTTCATTTTGTCAAATAGTTTTTTTTCTAGATAAAACTACCTAACGCTATCACCAACGCAGTAAATGAATTTTTTTGACCGGGCGGGTGTCTTTCTTCGCTAATATTAAGAAAACTACTGCATACAAAAATATGAAAACTAGTAGTGTTATAGAAAAATGTGTGCTAAACAAGCTGATGGAGACAGTTTTTAAATCGAATAAATATTTAAAGCGATATTTAATGTTAAATTTGGTCAAAATCGTTCCATTAAAAATTTTTATTGGAACAAAAACTATACATAGGAATTTAATATTTGTTTAAAGAATATATATTAGAACCTCCCGGTGTAGAGACCATTTATTTTTTTAATTTGACTATTTTTTGACGGTTTATCTCCATTTTAAATTCAAATTTCGCATTTCAGGAGATTTTTTTTACACATTTTAGAAAGGTTATTATTTTCAATTATTGCCAATTGTAAAAACGGTGCAAAGAATAATAATTAGCTGAAATTGAAAAATTATTACACGTGACTATTATAAACAGAATAAAAACTTTAAAATTTTAAATAAATGATTATTTATTAAAGCAGAAAAATATTGAAAATCAGATCTCAAAAACTATATTTACACGTGAATTTTAAAAGGGAAAGAAAATTTTAAAATAATAAACTGATTAAAATAGCAATTAAAGACTTTGTGCAGGAATATTAAAAAGCAAAAGACCAACGTTTACAAATGCACAAATAATACGTGAAAAGCAGCAACAGCATTCGAAAGAGCTGTTTCCTTCTTTTCACGTATTATTTGTGCATTTTTAAACGTTGGTTTTCTGCTTTTTAATAAACTGATTACAATGCGTTAAAAATCGTAAATGGGCGAAATTACGGCATATGTAAAATAGCCAAATAATAACACTACAAATTTTTAATTAAAAATATATTTACAAGAGACAATTATTTCATATTTTGAGATAATCTTTTTGAGTATTGTTGTGAATTCTAAGAGAACGCAAATAATATTTCCTTTCTAACAACAAAAGGATTATCGCGTAAATTTCGAAAAGAGAAAGAAAACTTTGGTGAAAATCACGTCATATTTAAAACAATACATTTGAAATCTCTTTTTTAAAACAACTTTCTTGCAGTGTTGTTAGAAAATACCAGGAGACAAAGACTCTGTTTACTTAATTCATTTTATATTAGCTTGTTTTCAAATGTTTAAATCATCTTATTTATTCAAAGACGAAAACAGCCAGTGTATCCCTTAACAGTAGCTGATTCGTCCTTAAAATCCCCCAGTCATAGGGAAATGCTTGAAAATCTGTTAACCAGGATATTACCGCTGTTATTTAAATTACGACTCAATCTTCCGTAATATTTTTAAAGCCGGTGAAATTAGCGTGTTTTTAGATGCGGTGTTTGAACGGATGTTGGCGAGCGTAGCTCATAGGGGTAGAGTCCCTTAGCTTTTAATATAATCATAGTTCTATAATTATTAAGGAATTTGTAATGAATTGAATCTACTGGATCTAAAAGAGTACTACATGCACTTAAATGTAACTTTATGGAATTTTATGCATTCATATATTTTACTCGTAAAAAAACTTAAAATATGCAGGTTATAATCCGTTTGTTTCGTCAAGATATTTGATGTTTTTGTTGAACAGAGAATGATCTTTTTTTTTTAAAAAGGGCCTGATAGCATTTATTATTTTACTTAATCATGCGGAGCATTAATGCATAAATCCGTCTATGGCTATTTGTTATATGATATTCATAGGAATTTAACTATGGTTTCCAGAAATACAACTATCATTCTTGTTACTTTGTAATTATGTATGAGTTTGTAGCCAGTCTATCTGCACATTTATCTATCTCATTCAGATCATTCTGAGGTGCGTAAATTATTTTGTGCTGTTTATTTGGATGCTTTTTCAGAAATAATTATTTTGTACATTACATAAACATAAATTGTTCCAACTATTTATTTACTTTTTAATCAAAGCTAGAATAATTTACCTTTTCCTCAATGACTAATATGCGTTTGGCATTTGTCTTAAAAAGTTTTACTAAAATTTCTTTCTATTTTCAATTTTTTATAGAAGAAGCTTAAAAGTTGGTTTCAAGAAATGTTACTCTGAAAAAACATTTGCACTGAGTTGAACCAAATTTTGGTGCTTCAGTAGCTGTAAACGTAAGATGGTGAAACAACAAGCACATTCGTTCCTTGCACATTTTGAGCTATTTTAGACCCGGAGCTTGAAATGTAACGAGATTTTACAATTTATGTTGTATCTTATACCGCAGTACCAAATGTTCATTCAACCCACGACAAAATTTTGAACAGTGTACGGGATTTCTTGTTTGTCTTCTAAGTTGATATTTTTACAAACTAAACGTATAGATAAAACAGCACCTAAAAACTGGCGATATATCACAATTAGGAAAATAAAACTTTGTTAAAATCACCATAAAATACAAAGTAATACGCAGAATGGGTTTCCGGATGGAAATATTTACAGCCTGTCATTAGCCAAACTAAACACGTGTCCGAAAGCGGACAACTTCACAAATGAACAGAAAGGCCAGAGAAGATAACTTACAAAGAATACGACAGGTGGCGCCAGCTCAGAGGAAAAAACAAAAAACAGAGGGGAACATGCAGAAAAGGAAAGTGTTGCCAAAATGAAAAAAAAAATAACAGATTAAAGGGGAAAAGAGTAAAGTAAACGGAAAGAGAAAAGTAAAGAGAAATAAAAAATTAAATTAAATTAAACAAATAATAAATAAATAAATAAATAAATAAATAACATATAAATAAATAAATTAAAATTAAAATTAACAGAGAAAACACAAGAAAAACAAAAGAAGTAAAAGGTTTTATACATATGCAAATCACATTATCACCATCTTCTTACATCTTTTATTTCATCAAATAAGTCTTTCCAAAAAACTAATGGTGATATTATTGTCAACAATCAGATTAGTGCCTATTATAAACTACTAAATTTTACTCCTACTAACTTTAACTATCCCTATTTAGTACTCATTCCTAAATTTCATACCACTTAAATTCAGAACAGTTACAATTGGATGTAATACATATAATAATTATGCAAACAATATACTATTAAAAATTCTCAGTCAAATTTATAATCTAACAACAGAAATCGATAATAAACATTGTATAAAAAACAGTTATCAATTAGTAAATGTACTTAAGACATTAAATGTGTTAAAAATATTCGTACATGTGATTTCAAAGATCTTTTTAATAATATAAATCTTAAAGACCTGCATAATATAATTAATACATTATTTAAAACATATAAAATAAATTAAATCTTCCTTCATATATGGATTTAAAATATTTTCGAACTCTAACTAATTTTATAATTTACTATAACCATATCTTACAAGATAATATTATTTATCTACAAAAAGAAAGAAATCCACAAGGCGGATCTACATCCAGTTTGATGTCTGATTTATATTTATATCAATATGAACGTAATTTCAGTGATGGTAATGTACTACTGTATCGATATATTGATGACATAATTATGATTGACACTAAACAATCAAATATTACTCAATTTCCAGTTGATTATCCAACTGATTTAGAATTCACAGAAAACCTATTAACAAATAATACCATTAACTTTTTAGATCTAAAAATAATAATCGCACAAAACAAAACTATTACTGATCTTTATGACAAACGTAAAGACTTTCAATTCAAAGTTAACGCATTTACTCATTTTAAATTATGTCTACATATTTCAGTTTACCGTAATATTTTAATAAATCATTTATATAGAATCAAAAGTTTATGTTCATCACATCTTATAAATAAAAACATTAAACAATTAATTTATGATGCATTAAATCATGGGTTTCCTAAGAAATTCATATATTCATTAATCTACAATTAATTAATGATCTAAACAATGTTTAGTGGAGCGGTTTCTTGTATATTACTAATAACATTTTGCGTATAAAAAAATATTTATAAAAAAATGTATAAAAAAAAAGAAAAAAAAAAGAAATTCAAAATTCAAAATATATAATTTTTTTAAAAAATAGGATGGCTGGGTGGGTAGATGTTAAACCATGAAGGAGGGCGGTGTTGTCTGGATAATTTATACGTAAATGTTGATTTAATATATATATATATATATCTAAAAGATTGCTAAAACATTATATATATAAACAAGGGAATGGTATGTATTTTAAAAAAGGGAGAATGGTTCGTTAATTCGTTGGTTTGTGCTTTTATGGTGGTCCTCATGAGCTTAGTTGTCCTTGACACTGTATTGTGATATTTATATTATATTAATATGGAATTAAGTTACTTTTATTGATTTACTTCAAAATAAATTTATAATGGTGTACGTTATTATAGTTTGTTAATTGTAATTAACAGTATGAAGCAATGTTGTAATATGTTTATTCTAACCTCCCCCCCCATTTTGTAATGTACTTTTAAAATTTAAAACATTAAATTTAATATGTGCATAATAAACATACTTTTTTATGATAATTGTGGCTTGATTGATATTAATATTAATTTACTTACTATTTAATAAATAAATAAAAATAATTATAAACATTCTAACATAGATGATAAGTGATTATTATCGATATGTAGATGTGCTTTATTAGTTTGTTCTTTTTGAGTTTTAAGATTGGATGCAATAGTTCTAAAGTTATATTAGGCATTTACATTATTTACAACATATGGCAGCACTATAAAATATTTTATTTCAAGATGTATGTGTTCTTTTAATGAGTTAAGCTAGATGGCAGCACTAAATAATATTGTTGCCATATAATTTATTTATATTTTAATATTTCTCTATGTAATTATACGCTTAAATTTAAATAATTTTATTCTATATATTTTTAGTAATAATTTATTATAGGATACTTTTAATGCATATAATAATTTTTATAATAAGGACGATATGTCAATTTTTTTTATTAGCAGTTGTGTATTTTTTCTGCACACTGTGTTGTTTTGCAACCGTAAGAATTCGATTTTAACTGTAAAAATAAATCGGCGGAACATTTGCTGTGAATATTTTGCAACTTGTTGAAGATTTAATGTGGTCATTGGAATTCTATTGCTTAATATGTCTTCAAATTTAATTGCTTCTTTAAATTAATATTGTTCATTATTAAGGATCTTGTTTTGATTAATATTTTTATTTAATTAAATTTATTTAATTAAATTTACATGTCATGGTAAATTTAAGCCTTTTTTTGGTGTGTGGTCGATTGGGTACATAATTATCTAATTTTTAGCTTATGCTGGATTCTTTTACAGAAATCGACTATGCTTTTGTTTGTATTGGTGTTTCGTGTACCCTTGATGAAGTGAAATGCTATATAAGCTTCCGGCTCCATCCTTAAAATTAATCTATTGTTTGTTTACTATATATCTTTTAAGTGTGCAACATTTTTTAGCTGGTTTCTTGTTTCGAAAGTATTTAATGAGTTTTTTTTTTCAAAAAATTTGGTAGTTTTTCATATATTAATATGGATTAATCGTATGCAATGTGCTAGCCAATTAGTGGATTTCGCTTAATTAGTATTACATGTATAGGGTTCCATCTGTATTTTGTATAATGCTACAATTATAATTTGCTGCTAAATTTATTAAATTATTGAATTAATTATTGTAATTGGAATACATGATGATTTGTAATTATATTATGGGTATATATATATATATATATACATTGTAGTACAATAAAAAGGCAATACACAAGAAAAGAGGGAAAAAGAATTGCAAAAGTAATTTCCAACCTGAAGAGTATAAAGGAGATAATGAGAGATCATTGGCAAGTTTGAATGTATACTTATAATATTTATAACGTTTTTAATTGTACACGCTTCAAATTTTCTTTCGATTTAATGTGTATTTATCATAAATCTGAAGAAGGTATCATGGCTAAATTTGGGCTAGAAATCAAAAGTTGTGCTAACCTTGACAATTTCTCTTAAGTTTTTTGTCATATTTATTTTATGGTACTGAAAATAGTAGTTATTCAGATCTAATGTGTAAAAAATTAGACCTTTACAAATTTGAATATTTTAGCCAATTTTTACAATTATCATAATTAAGTTGTCAAAGATGAGTGAGTATATCTACCTGTAACACGCGGAGATGCCTTAAATACAGGGTGAATCTAAACTCTTGGACAAAATTTAAGAGGTGTTAGTACCTACACATCAAGACAAACAATATTAAATAGGAAACTAAGGGTCCCAAACGTTTTCAGAAGGAGATGGCGCCATTAATGTTTAGGGTCCAAAATTTCAAATGATTATAAAACACGGAAAAATTGGTCGATTCGTTTGCGATTTTTGCTAAAACTATTCTCTCTGTCAGTATTTTCTTGAAAATAAATTTTAAAGATAAATTTCAAAAAATGCCAATAAAGGGCGCTTTAGACTTTGGAATAACGAACAACTATTTTTTACCGTTATTTTTTGTATCTGATTAAAGGCTTTCAAAAGCAGACTTAAACTAAAATTTTGAGCTCAAAATCTAAATCGTTGGGACTGGTTAAGTAGCGCAAACTGAACTGTGTTCAGGGGGAGGGGGGGGGGGCTTCAAATCACAGTTGAGTTTGCGCTACATAACCTCTCCCAACGGTTCAGATTTTGAGCCCCAAATTTATGTTTAAGCCTAAGCTTTTGAAAGCATTTAATGAGATACAAAAAATAACTGTAAAAATAGTTGTTCGTTACTCCAAAGTCTAAAGCGCCCTCTATCGGCGTTTTCAACTTTATATTTAAAATTTATTTTCAAGAAAATATTGACATAAAGATTAGTTTCAGCGAAAGCCGCAAACGAATCGACCCATTTTTCCGGTTTTTTTTTTTTTTTTTTTTTTTTTTTTTTTTTTTTTTTATAATCATTTAAAATTTTGGACCCTAAACTTTAATGGCACCTATCTCCTTCGGAAGACGTTCGTGACCTTTAGTTTCTTATTTAATATTGTTTTAAGTGTACTAGCACCCCTTAAATTTTTGCCCAAGAGTTTATATACCCTGTATAGCGTCAAAAAATATTTTTGTCTTCCTCAATTAGAAATTCACCAAGTTTTGTATACTTTAACTAATTTTATTGCTTGATCTGCACTGGAGAAAATTTATGTAACGTTACTCCATATAAATGGTGGCAGCATGCTGCCTCCATTTTTATGCAGTAATTTAACTTATATAATGTTATGATTTAAACTGATATAACTGTTGCAATATTACACATTAGTGTAATGTAACTAGTTATATTGGTTAAATTACTCAATAAAATTGAAGCAGCAACGCTGACACCAATTTTACGGAGTAACGTAACATAATCTTTTTACAGTGGTGAGGGAAAATGCTTGCGTAAATATATATGTACTCGCCGTGCTTCACCCATTTAAAAAATTATTTCCGTGTCCCTAAAGTAAACAGAAAAAAACACTTTATTCTAAATTTTGCGAAAATAACTCAAAAAATTACGAAAATACAGATTTTGCTATATAAATAAAATCATAAGCCTCACACACAACAAAGTCATATGCCGTCTGACTAATTTTGTGAAAGTTGCCCTAAATGCTAAGTAAAACATTAAAAAAAGCTAGAATATTACCTGTAGTTTTGACCAATAAAAGCAAATGTTTTTTAAGAAAATTGTGCAAACTTTGACGTTATTTATAAATATAGCGGCAATATCGTCTAATATGAGACTCAAAATATTTGGCTGACTTGAGACACATAAAAAAGTGCCATTTTTTATAGTAATAAAACTGGTTTTATCAATAGCAAGTAATATAGAATTTTACTTATGTCTATTACGAACACACCAAAAATTAAAAAATAAAATACCAAAAAGAAATCTACTTCGCATAACGTCACTTAATAAATTATTCTAATAAGCATTTATTTAGTAAGATATGTTGAGTCTTTTTAGCATCTAAAGTTTCAAATAAGTTTAACGTAGTTGTGTTACAACCACCAAAATCAGAGGTCTATTGTAAGGCATTACAAGAGGCCAAAATGGGGAGGTTCTTGGAGCTATAAAATTACTTTTCTGTCATATAGTTTGAAACATCCACTGCAAATAAATTCAGAAAGTTTTAAGTTATAATTGTCTTTTGTGTAATTTTTTATATTGAAAAAAAGCCGTAATTTCAAACATAAAGGAAGTAGTAAAGTTCACCCACAGAGTATTTCATATGAATCCAAAAATATAGAAAGAAGAAAGGAAAGAAAAATATTCATTGTTTTACCATTACGTTGTTTTTCTAAAAGTTGTAAGACTGACAGATCGTTTTTGTGCCGTAAAACTATGCCCTTGTAAACCATTTCACATTCTTCATTTTCTATTCCTAAATTCTGCGAGCGAAGATTCATCTATTTCTAAAAATTCCTTTCAGCTGTTGCTTTTACAGATGATAAATAAATTTTGCTGCAAAGGAAAAAAGGAAAATTGCCGATGCTAACTCAAAAGTGATTACAATTGAACTGCAGATTCCGACAGAAAAAATAGCAAAGGAAAATCACGAAGAAAATTCAAAAGAAAAAGAACTTAATATAAAAGGACTTAGCATAAGTTCAGAAAAATAAAGGTGCAAAAGACGGGAAATAAAACAAAAAAAGTTCCTATGAATGTCAGCTCAAATGCTGATTATGATCAAGAAAAAGGGTACACGTGTGTAAACTATACAGGAGAAATTAAATATGCAAACAACTGCACAAGAAAAATAATTATTTCTCACATATAAAGTGAGATACTATTTCACTTAATGCAAAATGAAAGAGTTATAAAAATACAAAAGTCTAATCTAATAAAAAAAAAGCTTGAGAGAAGTTGACTGGTATAAATATTTCAAAGAAGAAAGCGCAGACAGTGAATAATTTCCTTCTCTGCACGATAGACATGAAAAATCATTGACAGATTTCATTGCAATGTCCTATGAGAAGAAATTGATCCAGTTGTCTACAAGATACATATATGTCAACAGAATATTAAAAAAAGAATTTCCATTTTGTATAAAGTTAACCGTGAGATTAGAAAGCCTACTCACTATGAATACGTTACTCTCATAAACGAAGTAGATGAAAACGAAGGAGACGAAACTGTCCATGATTTGAGATGTTCTAACAATCTAAGGTCGGATTTCGAGAATAAAGAAGATGAAATCTTTGCAGTAGGCATTATGGCTACCTTTTCTGACCTGCCTTTTCCTGAAACTACATTAAAAATCTGGAAAGTACTGAATTTTTTCCTCACTCTATAATATTAATGAACACGGAGATACGTATAATTTATTATTATTATTTTGTTATCAGCGGATTTTATAGTATTGAAAATCTCGTTCTAAAAACTCAAACATTTATTTGCAGACAATTTTCTGTTTAGCTTTTTGCCCTAAATTATCATTTAATAAATTAGGGAGGGTATTTATTGTAGACAATATTCTCGTGCACTCATGAAAACCACTCCAAAATTCAGGCGAAAAAAAGATTTAAAAATTTTATTAATACCGCTAAAACATCAAATCAGAAGCCACTTTGTTATACGTCTCTTATTTATTTAATGTTTATAACCATAAAATAAAGGTCTACAATTTTTATTGTATCCCCGGAACTAACACAAATCTCTCTTTTCGCCGATTCTTTTAGATAACTTTACATGTTTAAAAATAAGATAGCACAAACACTTACATTAAGAAAAACAACAAAAACAACAACAAATACAGAATTCTGTCATATTTTGACGCAGAAAAAAGGTGCTGAAAATTTAACGTTCACTTTAACACAAGAAAGAACGGTGACGTTTTCAGCAAGTTGAGTTTTTCAGAACTTCACAGGATTATGTTAAAAACTAATTGATTTACAGGTGCGATTTTTTTTCCACAGCAAAGAGCGCTGCAAAATTTATCGCTGATGAACTGCTTTGTGAATGATTGTTTCCACGGTTTAACATTTGTCGTTCACAGAGGAATTAATAAGTTTTGTTTACTTAGAAGTAATGATATATTGAGTTTTTAGTACAATTTTAATTCAATTTTTTTAATAAAGAAAGAACTGTTACTAAATATTTCAGCAAGAAAAACCTATTAGTCTATTTTGCTTACATAGAAATCATCAGTGCTACATGCGATAAAATATTCTAGAAAAATTCTTATTATATTTGTGATATTACCAATTTCATTTTGCTTTCTAATAATTAATGATGTATCCTTCAAATTACTTTGCATGTATTGCTAATCACTCAGAAAACCTAGTCTAAAATTTGTTATGCAGTAAGACTGCTTATTTCCAAAAAAATATGTCTGTCAATAACAATAAAATATTGCAAAATTTTAATATTGTGCGCATGTTTACAGAAGTATTGATAATATTGTTTTTTTTCTAAAATTTCGCCAGTATGAAATTAAAAGTGACAACAATTGTAGTGTTAATCTAAAAGTATCATAAATAAAGGTTATAAATTGGATAAATGTTTATCTCTTTTTAAAAAATGTATTCGCTGATTATTTTACGATTTTTGCACAAATCAGTAACTTCGATGTGCAAGTTAGTAAACGTAAAGAATGAGTTTTTTTATATTACTTCAACAATATTGCTTTTCTTTACATCACCGAAATATTTTATTTATGCTTACAGTGGCATGTAATATTTGCATGTAGCGGAACTTCAAATATTATATATATGCAATCAATACTAAATTCAGTATAGTATGGTGTATTTTAGATAGGAGTATTTTCAATTGAAAGATATAACCTGGAAATATTTTTAAAAGCATGTCAAAAAAAAAAATAAATTGCTTTTCCATTTTCTTTAAATATGAATTGAAACCGTAATTTTCTTTTATGTTTGATTTAAATAAGATAAAAAAGTGATTTTTTCTTTTCTTTTTCTAGAAAAAGGAATTCAATAATGATGATATATGTCATATTTTTAAATAAATGTTCTAGAACAGTTCTAGAATTTCAAGGCGTAAAAACAACAGAGTAGGGGTCCAGGAAGATTAGTTGGCAGAGTGTTGATGCGCAGAACCAAAGATCCAGTTCGAATATTGGCCTGGATACTTTTTTAATATGTTATGGTTTTACACCTTTTTATGGTTTTACATTTCAACAATATTGCTTTTCTTTACATCACAGAAATATTTTATTTATGTTTAGAGCGACATGTAATATTTGTATGTAGCCGAACTTCAAATATCATATACGTACAACCAATATTAAATTCAGTATAGTATGGTGTATTTTAGATAGGAGTATTTTCAATTGAAAGATATAGACTGGAAATATTTTTTTAAAAGCATGTCTAAGGAAAATAAATTGCTTTTCCATTTTCTTTGAATATGAATTGAAACTATAATTTTATTTTATGTTTGACTTAAATAAGATAAAAAAGTGATTTTACTTTTTCTTTTTTTTTTACTAGTAAAAGGAATTTTATAATGATGATATGTCAGATTTTTAAATAAACGATTTAGAACAGTTCTAGAATTTCAAGGCGTAAAAACAACAGAGTGAAAAGTAGGTGTGAAGACCATGTAGATGAGTTGGCAGAGTGTTGGTATGCTGAACCAAAGACCCAAGTTCGAACACTGGCCTGGACCTTTTTAATCTGTTATGGTTTTACACCTTTTTAGCAATGTACATAAAAATTCATGTAATTAAATTATGATTTTTATGTCTAACTTTGAAGAAAATTAACATTGCTCGTAAAAACTTATTAGAACAAAATTATACAAAAATTGAAGTGTAATTATTCGCTATTTATTAATAGATTAATGTTTTATTTCTTTTTTATAAAACTAAAAAAAAAAAAAAAATCTTTTATTACTTTGTAGCTTTTAAAATGTTTAATTATGCCGAAAAATATACTTTAGCAACATTAAATGCTATAAACATTCCTTTGTGCTTCTTGTAACTTAATTATGGAATTTTAATTAAACTCCTTCTCATCGAACTTAGTTAATGTATTGAAGTCAATTAACTTAAGCTGTGGCTATGCTTGTAAATTTTAATATGTATTAATGTTGTAATAACTATGGTTCTTATTTTTTTTTCTTTAATATAACTTTACATATATGCACGTGGTAGTAAGTGTGACAATATGTTCGATAATGCAAATGAACCGGAAAAGTGTAAGCAACGTAAAATATTTAAAATTCTGATGAAAAGATATTAAATTTGGAATACCGTAAATAGGCTGGTAAAAATAAACATTTTGTTGCAAAATTATTTACCAGTATTTTATTTCGCAGAACATGAATGATTTCAGCGATTGTTTACGAGATATTGTTATTGTAACAGTTTTAATAAAATTGTATCCAAAACTTCTTCAACATTTTTTTTCCCTGTAACAATCAGCTTTCTTTGAATTTATCAATTTTACAGGAAAACTTTTATGCTTGGGCGTACATTCCATAAAAAAATATACCCAGTTGACTAGAATTTATATCTCTTACATTTTATGTTAATTTTTTACCGGCTTGGTTTACAGGCGGAGGTAGATTTCGAAGTTAAGTACTAATTTCACCAACAAAAATTAAATCAGGATTAGAGAAAACCCAGTTTAAAAAAATTATCTTGCCCCTTTTGACGAGTTTTAAATTTTATTTTCTGTAATAGCTGGTTTTATCAGAATCATGTTAATACGATAATTTTTTCTTGAACCCCTATTTTTCTTTAATTTGTTTTTGCTGTAAGAGTTGGTGCTATTAAAAACTTGTAAATATAAAAGTTGTAGATAATATTAAGAAGATTTATAACAAATTTAATCGGATTTTATATCTTGTGAAATGATGAAGTTGTAATTTTGTTTTTTCTTCAACCCCCTCTTTTTCGAAGTTTTAATTTTTTTTTTTTGCGGTAAGAGTTGATTCTATCAAAAACTTGTCACTATAAAAGTTATAGATAGTATAAAGAATATTTAAAATAAGTTTAAGTGGATTTGATATCTTGAGAATTGACGATGTTATGAATTTTTTTCTACCGAAAGCCCTATTTTCTTCGCTCCTTGATCCCATTTTTAATTTTATCAAAAATCTGTGATAGGTAAATTTCTGCAATTTTCCTAGAAGTAATAATAACATTAAACTGATTTGATATGTATTATATTTAAGACGTTATGGGTTTTTATCTATTTACCATCCCCTTGGTCCGATTTTGTGCATTAACGAACTTGGCCGAGATTTTCTACCCCATAAATTTATGTATCAGTTTGGAAGGGATTTGTGCAGAATTATGGAAGTCATCGTGTCCATAAAAAAGTTATAAACATATATATAGAGAGAGATAAATTTTGACTGGGAGTGGATTTGGGTTTTAAGGGTCATGATCGACGTAGATCTTTAACAACTTTTCAGAAATTCCAACATAGGGGAGAATGTAATATTTCTTTCGAAATCTACCTAAACAAACAGCGATTAAGGTGGTCTTCGTAGTTAAATTATGCCAAACTTTAATTTTTATCAATATGAATACCTAAATTTGACTTCATATTGGGTATCTGGGTAAATTTTACCGTAGCATACCAAACGAAAAGTATTTAGTCAAGCAATTTCAGAAGGTTTTAAATTCGGAACTCCTAATGTTAAATTAATTTGTAATCGTAGCAAAACAGACTGCAATGCGGGTAGTTTTTTATCATAATTAAAATGAGCTGCAATTTTGGTATCGTATATTTGAAGCTACAAGAAACCGATTTCTATTTTAAAAAATTCATTTGTTACAATCCATATTTGTTTTGAAATTTTATTTCCAAAAAGTGTTATCCTTCTATATATTAAAAAAGTAACGATTTGGAAATGGACCAATGAAAATATGCGTGGATATCGCGAAACGCATATGATTGGCCAGGTCTTTCTGACGCTAAAAGGAGATACCAAGGGGGGAGGCGGATCTGTCGCCAAAAGTATCCATGTTTGTCACCAACTTGGCGATACATCGCTAACTTGGCGCTATTTCCAGTATTTCGCCAAATTTCCATAGACTCCCATTGAAATCCAATAGGGTTTACTTGCTTGCAGAAAATCAACAAATTGAGATATTTCAATGGAACAAAAACTAATATTAGCTTATGAATGGAGCTTAATTGAACTACTTACATTATTTTTAAGCACAAACAATAACTATTTACAATATTCGTAACGCTATATATATATAATTTTACATTTAATAATTCTTATAATTATGAAACTCTGTAAACTCTAATGATTATGTGCTTGAAGATAAGCAAATAAAATTGTCACGAGTTGGGGAGGAGCGAGTTTTTACCCAGTGGAATCTAAAAATTGAAGGCATAGAAAATAAGGGATCTCGAAGAAATCCAGAATGGAAGCGCGAAACAATTAAGTCTGATGGGGTTGGCTAGAAAATCGGGATTGCTTTGCGGTACTGAATGGAATCGCGAAACGATTACGCGTGGGATTGGTGAGCGTAGAGAACATTGGGGGGGGGGGAGCACTCTTGTTTTTTAAAAATTAGTTCTACTCAGTTTATTTCTATTCAGATTTTCTTAACGCTTTTACTGTAGACACTTGGGAAGAGAAGTTTTTCTAAGCTGAAAAACATCACAATTTATTTGAGATCATCAATAACGCAAGTACTTTTGAAAAGCTTAGCAATTATGTCCGCTGAATACCAATTAAACAGAGAGTTTAACATTCCACAAAATTCTAAAATATATTCCAGAGAAAAAGCAAGAAATATAACTTTCTCATTAGAAAAGGCAAAAATTATGATTCATTTTCATTTATAGATTTTGAATTTTATTTTCATTTGTTAAAAAAATATATTGTTACGGATTTGTTTTAGCATTTTTTCTTCTCGTGCATATGGAGAAAGCGTCAGCTTATCTATCTGTTTGCTTTTGTCACAGGTTTCCGTTCCAAATATTTTGCCTTCAATGTCTATTTTGGCGGTGTAGTGGGGGTATTTCCCCACCTCATTTCTCCTCAAGCATCGAGGAAGTTTCCAGGCGAATCGTTTTCACTGGCGAATGGTATACAAATAGGATTTTTTCAAGGCGAAATGGAAGTGCTATTAGCCAGTTATTTGTACGTGATCATATTTCGATCAATAGAGATCATTAAGAACATTTTATTCCTGTATTTGTATTCATTATACTGTTGTTGGTATCTGTTAATCTGCAAGGCTTGGGCCTTTGCTTGTCTGTGACAGAGTTCTTATCACATGTGATTATTTAAATTGTATCTCATGTTTACCCTTTACTTTTTGTTTTGTATAATCCCAATTCTTCTGGAATATCCGTAACATAAGTATAACGTGATGTTCCAAAGGATTGTATTTATTTGACTGTCAGTTACGCGAACTTATATTTTGTAAGCAAAATTTGTTACCAAAAGAACACCTTAAATTCTGATTTTTCACCCTAATCAAAAAAGGCTAAAATTTTATATATCCTTTAACAGCCACAAAAACAAATGGTATTGAAATTGTCTATCTTTCACATGTTATACAAAGAACTTGTTTCGTAAGCTTACACATATGCGATTATATATTAAGGTGTGAATTACATCTATTTGGTCTGTTAGCTTGCACGCATTTTTTTAAGCTTACAGTTAAATTGTTTTTCATTGTGCTACAGAGGCAGTCTAGGATAGAGATTTTTAATACTTCCATGATTCTACAGACATTTCTGTCTAGTGATAGGAAAAATCTGTGTGTATAGAGGAAATTATTTTTGAGTACCGCTATTTCCGAATAGTAATCTTCGCATTTTCTGAAAGAATGTGATTATTAATGATTATTAATCTGCAATAGTGATGCAAAAATAGCACTTCTATGCAATTTGAACTATGGACTGACCACAATTGTTCCAAATCGAGTCCCGCCGCTCTGAAAATCGGCCTTGTGTAAAAGTACATAATCACTTTGCGCATATACTCAAGAATTTATTAATGCATGCGGTAAACAATCAGTGGAAAATGGTAATATCTACATCGCTAAAAAAATTTAATCATAAAAATATAAAACTACAAATAAATTTAGAAAAGGTTTTCAGCATATCATAAAATTGAAAATGTAACAGATATTATTATTTTTCTGAACAAAAACTAATAAAGAAAGAAAATATAAAATAAATAAAATACAAACGAAACGAAATATTAGTTCTACCTTATACAGAAATTTTTAAAAAAGGAGAGATTAGAATGCGTAAAAATAGCATGAGAACATCTTTGACGTCATTTCTTAGTCAAAATCAAATTTTTGTCTTACATTTTTTACACCAAAATTTCGTGAAATGAAAGAAAAAAAGATGTAGAACTTTCACTATAGACTTAAGACGGATTAAAATGCTCGGTTTGTTTTTGTAGACTTGATTTTTGCCGCTTATTTATATATAATCAGGATTAAAAAGTATGAAAAATAACATAATCGGATTTAAAATAAAGAAGTGTCATGTCATTTCTTTTTATGAATAAAAAACGAAAAACTAAAAATTGTTTCGCATTTTATGTATTTTATACGCAGTTCAGAAAAAGTGAATAACAGCTTAATATTTTGTATTTTTTTTTTTTTTTTTTTTTTTACCTTTGTTTTCAGAATTCAAATCGTTGTCACAGTGATTTGGTGAATTTTTGCTTTTGTGACATTCAAAAAATTAACTTTATTAAATAAAAGAAGGAAAATCTATTTTCAAAACACAGATCTCGTCAAAGTTTAAAACAAATGAAAATTTATAATATGTCGTGCACACTTGTGTCCAAAATGAAGGTCACAAAAGGGTTTCGTATAATAATTGCCGAAACGTCAGTGAAGGCATACTGTGGAGACACGAAAAGTTTTGATTTCCGTTTGTCTGTCTGTCTGTCTGTCTGTCTGTCTGTCCGTCTGTTCCGCGATAACTGCCGCAAAAAGCATCCGATCGGCTTGAAATTAATGTGGCATGTTGATGAGGTACTCGGACTTAGCTGTATGGTTTTTGGTTAAATTTGGTTCATTCGTTCGGGAAATATAGAACATTTTATTTTGCTCTGTAATGCTTTTCAATGGCAAGTCAGACGATTTTCAAATTTTCATTTGTTGAAAGAAATGGCTCATATAAAAAACGGATTTAAATGGTAAATTTTTGATGCTGAAATTTTTAAATAAGTGTAGTAAATTAATCCTATTAGTTTGCAATTTTGTCAAAACATTTGTCAGAGCTTTTAAATTAGGTGTATAACTTATGATGGAATTTTATACATGTGTTCGAATAATATAAAACATTTTATTTTATGAATTTACTTGTATTTCATTTTTTTTCTTTTAACCGTTGTGTAGCAACTATATCTCATCTAAAAATATCATAAATGTGAAAGTATGTATGGTTTTTAAAGTCAAATCAAAGTTAAAAGGAATGAATTAATGAATGCCTTTGTATAGATATTTGCATATAGATTGATTTAAACGCAGAAATGAAAATAGTATTTATATACTATATAGAATAATATCTTTATTTATGTATTCAACTATTTTGATTATAAAGGAAAAAATTCGTTATTTTCATACAGAATAAACTGACATTATTCTATTAAACTTTATAAACTTTATTGTTGCCAAAAAAAAAAAAAAAGAATAACAATTTCTCCCAAAGAGTTCATTTTAATTTATAAGATTTTCACGTGCAAAGGGAAAATGCAGCAAATTACAAATAATAAAAAAGATAAATAGGACAGGAATGAATACATATAAACATTTCACACCAAATACCACCTAAATTAATTTTTGTAGTGGTATTTTCCCACACTACGAAGAAAGATTCCTCGATTTACACGATTTTACTTGGCCTTCCTTTTCTCATTGGTTGCGATTTCATTTTCGCAATTGCGTATATTAATTGGCACAAAATTTTACATTTTTATGACTGAGGTATATGTAAGGCCATACAGATAAGAAATTCCGTATTGTTTCCTATAAAATGTGATAAAGTGTTGGTTAACTATATATGTTTCTATTAAGAGGAGCAGGGCTGCCAAGCCTCCGGCGTTCTGGATACCAGTATTTTAATACAAAAAATGTTACTTTATTTAATTGAAACATTTGCGCGATTTAAAAGAACAACATTTTCTGTAAGGTAATAGTGTTGTGCAAAAAGCCTGAGACTTGCCATGTCTGGTGGTGAGTGAAATGTTTTATTTAATGCATTTATCTCTATTTTAATGCTACGTGAACAACGTTCCGTGTAACAGCTTGTAGAGTGTAAAATAAATTATTAAAATAATCCCTATTACGAAAAATGAAACAAAATGCCCGGCTAAGGGAAATAAAAGGTTAGTTAACCTTTCGTAATTTGACCTGAACACAGGTGTGCATTAAATTTCAACGGTGTTTGTAACATCACGATTTTAAATTAAATGTGGATACTATTAAAAGGCTATCACAAAAAATACTTAACGGCGCCATATCACGTTTATCTATTTAGTCAATTGGAAGTGGACACGATGATGAATTATTAACCGTTAGGTTTAGAACTCCCCCTACTTTAGGGTGATTTTAGTAAGTTAATGCTATCGAGTACATTTTTAGATATTTAGATTAGATCTTAGATATAAATATTGCAGAATGGTAATCAAAATTATTATTAGATTTCTAAATTAGATGTCTCAGTTTACATTTCCAAAAGTTCTTTATCCATTAGATACAGATGTTTGTGGTTAGCAGGCAAGTAAATACTTCTGTATGGATATTAGGATAACGTAAAATGCTTGACCAAATTGTTGCTTATCCTTATAAATCGCAGTGTAAAAATGAATCTAAGATATAGGATAATCATTAACTCAATCAATAGAAAATTACAAATGCAAAATAAATTACACAACGGGGGGTTCAGGGGGGGGGGGGGCACCCTCCTGAAGAAATTTGCTTTATTATATAAAAATTACTAGAATAAGTAGCTCGTGAGAATTTCAGAATATCATTACATAACAACGTGTTTAATTTAACGCTTCTAATGTCTGAAACCATCGGAATATTTTTTTCTCCTTCTATAAATGTTTGTGTAATTTAAAAGTTTAAATTTTGTTTTTGTAGAAAGATTAATATTAAGCAAAATTTGCTAAAAACAATAAGTTGCAGAGATGACGTTGAGGCTCTTGATCTGCAGATTTACTAGTTTAAAATGTCCATAAATAATTGCCGAAACGTCAGTGAAGGCTTACTGTGGAGACACGAAAAGTTTTGGTTTCTGTTAGTCTGTCTGTCTGTTAGTCTGTCTGTCTGTTAGTCTGTCTGTCTGTTCCGCGATAACTGCCGCAAAAAGCATCCGATCGGCTTGAAATTCACTGGGCATGTTGATGAGGTACCCGGACTTAGCTGTATAGTTTTTGGTTAAATTTGGTTCATTCGTTCGGGAAATATGGAACATTTTATTTTGTTCTATAATGCTTTTCAATGGCAAGTCAGACGATTTTCAGATTTTCATTTGTTGAAAGAAATGGCTCATATGAAAAATGGATTTAAATGGTAAATTTTTGATGCTGAAATTTTTAAATAACATTATTAAATTATTCCAATAAATTATGTCAATATATTTGCGAGATTTTTTAAAATTAGGTTTATAATATTGGGGGGAATTTTATGCATGTTTTCCAATAATATAAAGGATTTTGTTTTATCAATTTGACATAATGCATATTTCATTTTTTTCCTTTTCTTTCTTTGTTGCCTAGCAACATATTTGGTCCTAATAATATTAGTATAATTGCGTGTATAATGCTTGAGTAAAGCCAACGTCAAAACAGATGAATTAATGCATTTGTATCTTTGCATATAGAAGGATTTTAGCCCAGAAATAAAAATAGGCAATATTTCTTTTCTTTTATTTATTTTATTGAAATATTTTGCTTAAAAATACAAAAGTTCATTATTTTCATAGAGAATAACGTAACATTTACCCATAACATTTACCAATATTTCTTTAATTGTTGCCAAGAAAATCAAAACCCGGAATAATATTTTCTTTAAAACAATTTTCAATTGAAATGTTTTGTCGTGAAACAGGAAAATGAAAAATAAAATTAAGAATAGAAAAATTAATATGGCGGCATATTGGAAATAAAAAGAAAACTCTCGAGTATTTCTTAATATAACAAGATGAAAAGTTTTGAGTAAGTACGCATAGCAGGTGAATTAGACGTCATTTATCGAAAACAAAGATGCTGGAAAAAAAAGATCTTGGGTAAAATAAAATTAACTATTATTCACGGAGGAAAGAGATATATGGAGATGCAGTATGCCGTAAAAACAGTTTGCAATACGATGTGCGTTATCGCTCAGATTTAAATGCCCTCATTCGGCCCAAACAAAACATGCACGTGGAACAGCGGCCAAATTCTTTCACTTCATCCTTTTTTTTTTTTTTTTTTTTAAGCACGTCGTTGTGTTGTGCCGAATGTAGCGGATTTTAGGGTTACATTTTTGGCGTCACTTCAAGGTTTATTGTCTGTGTACGGTTAACATGAATATTTTATTTAAAATTTAAATTTTATTAATTTATAAAAAAAAAAAAAAAAACTTATGCTTATCCTTATAAATCACAGCGTAAAAAAAATCTAAGATATACTATAACCATCCGCACAATCAATAAAAATTACGAATGTAAATTTAAATAGACTACGGGGGGTTCAGGGGGGCGGAGCCCCCCTGAAGAAATGCAATTTTTGATTTAAAAAGTTACCAGAATAAGTAGCTCATCAGAATTTCAGAACATCAATGTACAACCACTTGTTTAACACTTTTAATTTCTGAAACTTTACGAAGTATCTCGTATGCTCATAAATATTTATGTAATTTGAAAACTTTAAAAAGCGATTTGTAGGAAGTTGAATATTATGCAATGAGTGTTAAAAAACAATGACTTGCAAAGATGACGTTGAGGCTCCTGATCTGCAGATTTACTAGTTGTCGAAACGTCAGTGAAGGCTTACTGTGGAGACTCGAAAAGTTTTTGGTTTTCATCTGTTTGTTTGTTTGTTTGTTTGTTTGTTTGTTAGTCTGTCTGTCCCGCGATAACTGCCGCAAAAAACAACCGATTAGCTTGAAATTAAGTAGGCATGTTGGTGAGGTACCCGGATTTAGCTGTATAATTTTTGGTTAAATTTGGTTCATTCGTTCGGAATATATAGAACATATTATTTTGCGTCTTAATGCTTTTCTATGGCAAGTCAGACTATTTTCAAATTTTCATTTGTTGAAAGAAATGGCTCATATGAGAAATGGATTTAAATGGTAAATTTTGGATGCTGAAATTTTTAAATAAGATTATTAAATTATTCCAATTAGTTTGAAATTTTGTCAATATATCTGCGAGATTTTTTTAATTAGGTTTATAATGTTTGGGGGAATTTTATGCATGTTTTCCAATAATATAAATCATTTTGCTTTATCTTTTTGACATAATACATATTTCATTTTTTTCCTTTTCTTTCATCTGTTGCCTAGCAACGTATTTGGTCCTAATAATATTAGTATAATTGCGTGTATAATGTTTGAGTAAAGTCAACCTCAAAACGGTTGAATTAATGTATTTGTATCTTTGAATATAGATAGATTTTAACCCAGAAATAAAAATATGCGATATTTTATTTATTTTATTCAAATAATTTGCTTAAAAATACAAAAGTTCATTATTTTCATACAGAATAATGTGACATTTTTCCATAACATTTACCAATATTTCTTTAATTGTTGCCAAGAAAATCAAAACCCGGAATAATGTTTTCTATTAAACAATTTTCAATTGAAATAATTTGACGTGAAACAGGAAAATGAAAAAAAAAATTAAGAATAGAAAAATTAATATGGTGGCATATTGGAGATAAAAAGAAAACTCTCGAGTATTTCTTAATATAACAAGATGAAAAATTTTGAGTAAGTGCGCATAGCAGGTGACTTAGACGTCATTTATTGAAAACAAAGATGCTGGAATAAAAAGACCTTGGGTAAAATAAAATTAACTATTATTCTCAGAGGAAAGAGATAGATGAAGATGCAGTAAGCCGTAAAAACAGTTTGCAATATGATGTGCGTTATCGCTCAGATTTAAATACCCTCATTCGGCCCAAACAAAACAAGCACGTGGAACAAGGACCGAATTCTTTGACTTCATCCGTGCATTTTTTCTGTAAAATAAAAATGATCTGCTTATATATAAGCATTCTAAGTTAGCATTTCATTGTATTATGAATTAAAAACTGTATTGCTAAAAATATTATTCTTTTTTTTTTAAAGCACGTCGTTTTGTTTGAGCCGAATGTAGCGGATTTTAGGGTTACATTTTTGGCGTCACTTCAAGATTTGTTGTCTGCGTACGGTTAACATGAAGATTTAATTTTAAATTTAAATTTTATTAATTTACAAAAATACTTATGCTTATCCTTATAAATCACAGCGTAAAAAAAATCTAAGATATACTATAACCATCCACACAATCAGTAAAAAATTACGAATATAAATTTAAACAGACTACGGGGGGTTCAGGGGGGCAGAGTCCCCCTGAAGAAAAGCAATTTTTGATTTTAAAAGTTACCAGAATAAGTAGCTCATCAGAATTTTACAACATCAATGTATAACCATTTGTTTAACAATTTTAATTTCTGAAACTTTACGAAATATTTTGTATTCTTATAAATATTTATGTAATTTGAAAACTTTAAAAACGATTTGTAGGAAGTTGAATATTACGCAATGAGTGTTAAAAAGCAATGACTTGCAAAGATGACGTTGAGGCTCCTGATCTGCAGATTTACTAGTATTTATAGGTATTTGTTTATGTATACTTCTGTTAAATTCTCTTAATCACAGAATACATTTTTCAAGATTTATTATAATTTCTAAATTTGTATAATTTATTTAATAACTTATTTCAATTCAGTTAGGCTAAATAATGTGTCTTATTCGTTTCTATAGACGTAACGGACACCTGACCGTTATTGACTTGCGTGAATTTCACATTCTGCTATTGGTCAAAGTAACAGTTTGCAAAAATGTCAGCATCTTTTGTCCTCAATTTATGTGGAAAGATTGCCACAAATTTTAGATTCTCACTAAACAATTTTTGCATTTTTATGAGAAATTGTAAATGTCGAAAACCTAAATCGTTTGTTTTTACTGTTTTTAAAGTTTTAATTTACTCCTTTTAACAATTAAAATTTGTATATTATTAGAAGGTGTTACATTTTTATATATCTAATTGCCTCGAATATATAATGAATGGGTTATTGTATATCATAAGCCTTTTCACATTAAATATAATTCCATTATATATTCATTTTTGTCGTAAGCTGCAGAGAAAAATATAAGCTGGTATATTAAGTTACAAAATCAAACTCTGTTTTATACTTTTTAAAGGCGTAAGTATGAACACTCTATTGAACATACATTTTTCAAATTTTATATTAATGCTTGATAAATATAAAAATCTTAATGTAGTGACAATATTTCCTGCAAATCTAAACAATATCAAAGCAGCCAATAAGAACAATATTGATTCAGCCTTTCTTTTTGTTAGAGTATTACGTTTGATATGCTCGGAAGCCACACTGTAAAAAAAAAAAAA
Organism: Maratus speciosus; assembly: GCA_963932465.1. Taxonomy (NCBI): domain Eukaryota; kingdom Metazoa; phylum Arthropoda; class Arachnida; order Araneae; family Salticidae; genus Maratus; species Maratus speciosus. The sequence continues at coordinate 521,848,602 of OZ010790.1, read as the reverse complement.
AAAAAAAAAAAAAAAAAAAAAACGGGAAAAATCACAGCCAATTTCGGTGTAAATCGCTTCACTAGCATGAGAATACAGCGTTTTTGTAATTTCAGTATTGATTTACAGTAAACTGCTGTTATTTTAACGCCGCCAAAACCGCTCAAACAACATTCCAAACGAGATATTCACAGGAGGCGTCAACCAAAGCAGGTTATTACTAGCGTTAGCCTCGTTCGATTGTTAGCGTCTTTCTGAATAAGTGCTTATTACTGCAATTCAAAGTGGCGCTTTTGGATACACAAACATGAAACTGGATACTATATATTTTAAAAATTCATAGTAAGTTTTATTTTTATGTTTATTTGTATCATTGATTTAATAACTATTAGATAGCCAGTTCTATTATATAATGTAAGATACAAATTTCGTATTTGACCACATGTATATAAACGCTGAGTAACAACAATAGCTTGTGAGTCATTTGTATAAATATTACATACTTTCTCTTAAATTATAACAAAAGAGAATTGTTCAAATTCAGATTTTTTTAAATTATTTTTTTCTTAAAGGACTTCGTTATTATTTATACTTTTGTGTCTCGGTCCCAGATAATAAAAAATCCCCATTATATTATTAAATATGTTTTGTTTTGCTTATTATATATTTTCCAAAATTCCAGTTTATCGGATTGTAAATATAATTACTAATAATATAAATCTTATAATTTTCATTATTCTCCAAAAGCTTTAAGTTCACTTTCTGTACTTATTTAAATATTTAAATTATTTAATGTATTATTAATGTAAAGTTTTTCAAATTATCAAAGACAACTTTACTACCAATGATCTTATTTTCCGTGAGAGATATTCAGATTTTATAGATCCTAGATTTTTACGCGCATTTATTTTCATTTTTTATATGTAATGTTCAAACCATTTATGTGTAATATGTAACACTATTTTATTAATCCATAAAAAATTCCAAGAGTTTGCTCACTATTATCGCAGCAGATCGCGTTTTGCTTTTGTCCATTATCTAACAATAATAAGTATAATCCGCAACTAGAAGCTGAAATTAGATATTTTGAATGTCCTCAATATATGTTATAATGCACAGTATATTTTAAATTGACAGATGGAATATTCTATACAATGAGATACAATAGTTTAAAATTTTCTATTTATAGTTTTTTTGGTGTCTTTTTTATTTTATTTCTTCATTTACTTTATCGTGCGAAGTTTGTATCTTACATACGTATAACAAAATTTATTATATACGAATGCTATTAAAACTATGATGTAAGTAGACATAAAGATAATACTTAGTACATTTTTCTTTAAAAGATGGTCATAATATAAAAAAAGAGAAAATCAATGTGAATAAACATTACGGGGGGGGGGGGGGTATAAAAATACAAATACATATCTACAAAAAGAAAAAAAAAAGCTAAAAATTTACAGTTATTTTGTTAAGAGTGCTGTAAAATTAACAGCAAAAAATGCTGATATAATACAGACTTGTTGTAAAATCTGAAAAACAAATTACTGTAAAATTAACTGAAAAAATGCTGTAAATTTACACATTTGCTGTTTATCCGTGATAAACAAAATTGCTGTAAATTTATCGCAAAATATGCTGGCACCCATATTGCCAGCATTTTTTGCTGTAAAGTTACAGTGATTTTTTTTTTAGAGTGCACAGACTCGAGAAATATCTAGAAGAATTGAAACACAGTTTTTTTTAATCTTTCCTCGTAGTTATCAACAAAATATAAGCAGCATTTAAAACTATGATTTCTCTATAAATATATTTTTCCCAGGCCTTTTACTTCTCGCTAAACAACGACCTGTAAAATCTTTAATATACAAAATTTAATTTAATGAAAATAAGTTATAAGCAGTAAGCAGTTTAATTTATAGTACAAAAAATTTGTATCTAAATTAAAACTAATAAATATAGCCTATATATATATAAAATCCTAATGAAACGAATTTATGAAACGAATATATGAAACGTGTTTATGAAACGGATATATGAATCGACTGATTAAACATCTGATTATATTTCAAGCGATTTCTCCTAAAATATGGAATACTTTGCGATAAAATTAACACCAAAAATCAGCATTGATCCGCAGATCTCAAAACTGGTATTAGAATTTTTTAATTCGAATTAGTTTTCGAAATATTAATTTTTTTCTAATTTTATATACATTTTTCTAATGATGGCAACTCAAATTTTAATCAAACAGATAATTTTTTTTTCATATTTCAGAAAAGTTATACATGGTAAACCGGCTATTGTTGTTTATTTGATAATAAATGTTTATTTACTTTTATTTCTTTTTATAAATTATATAAATTCTTTTGTTCTATAATTATTAATTATTTTTTTATATTTCCTTTAGAAAATAATAGAAAATAATTAAAAAATACGGTACTACTTAGTTATTCCGTCGACAAATTTCGCCAAATTATATAAATCGCCAAAACACTTGCCACATTAGACAAATTGACATAATTTTTATTTTAAATAACGAAAGAACAAATAAATTAGTATAACATTAATAAATATACAAATAAAAAGTGGAAATAAAAATCGCTTGATGCCGTAAACACGTGTAACTTGCTTAAAGTCAAGTGAATGTGACATTTACGATCAACCATTTATTGGCATTTAATCTTATAGTTTGGCGATAGATTTTTGGTCGACGGGATAACTAAGTAATTCCAAAAATGCATATGTAACTGGTATTTGAAAACGAGGTTTTCGCCAAATTTTCGTAAAAAAAAAAAAAAAAAAAAAAAAAAAAAAAAAATCACGCCATACCTGCTGTGCGTATATCAATGACATCTGACCAAATATTACTACTCGAAAAAAAAGTGCTAAAAAATGCCGTATTTGTTTATGGCAGTTGATGACTTGGACTATTATTATGTAGATGAAATGATGGCGATAGAATAATATTTGGCGCCTTATCACCTGTGCCTGGCTAACATTAAAGTACCAAAATGGCACCTAGAGTATAAAAAGCGAATTGGTCCGCCTGGAACTGTTAATGTTAGTCACATGACTTAGGTTATTGTTATAGAGATTGTTTTAAAATACCGGGAGGCAAAGAATCTGTATACTTAATTTATTTAATTTTAGCTTCTTTTCAAATGTTTAACTGATCCTCTTTAATCAAAAACGAAAACAACCATTTGATGTCTTAACAGCAACTGATTCGCCCTTAAGTTTTTCTCAATCAAAGGGAATTTAATGGAAACCCGTTTACAAGGAGATCTGCACAGCTTTTTCCAATATAATTTAATCTTCTCTAATATTTTTAAAACCCATCAGATTAGCGTGTTTTTAGATTCTGCGATGTCTGAACGGGGGGTTGCGAGCATAGCTTGCAGGGGGCAGAGCCCCCTAGTACTTAAAATAAAACTGTAATAAAAATTTCGATATAAGTTAAATAGATTTTTTTTATTCTATTTCTTTTTTAAAAAAAATTGCAGAGAAGAAAGAAAATTGACTTGTGTTGTTGGTTTTAGAGGTGTGTTTTTGAAATTGGCAACAATGTCCTTAGTCACAGTGAATTTCACAGCTGACAGATGATTTGGGCTCAATGTGGTATGCCAGTTTACCATGAATAGACTTACGCCAAAACAACGCTTGCAAATTTTGCAAAACACCACCAGTTCATTGCAGGAGATATTCGGTGAGCGCATAATTTCGCGTAATGGATATGTGAACTGTCCTCCATGGTCATGTGATCTCACACGAATTGATTATTTTCTGTGGGGATGTGTGAAGTCGCTGGTCTACGCCGATTAATCATAGACGTTCGACCACTTTGAAATCAACATTCGCCGTGCTATATCTGATATACGACCCCAGTTGCTCAAAAATTGGAATTTCATATTGCGCATTATTTGAGCCAGCCGTGGGGCACATATGCCCGAAATGTTTTTTAAACACTAATGGCATAAATTTATTTATTTAATAAAATAAATATCATGGCCATTAACATTATCTTTATGCGTTTTATTTCGTTTTAAGTTTTTATACTTCTAAAAAAACACCTTTATATTAAGTAATAGAATTGAGGTTTGTTTTACATTGATTTAACAAATAATTTAAAGACTATTATACAGGGTGGTTCAGAACTATATCTCAAAAACGCAAAAGCAGGTAGAGAGGATCTAAAAAAGCAGATTTCTGATATGGGAATATGGGTGCGTAAATGCAATGTTGAGACAGTAGAGGGCGCTGTTGAATGTGGCGGATGAATGCTCTTAGTTGACTTGAATCACCATTTCCCGCACGGAGTTCGAGCAACATGGATTATTACACAAATGCGCAGCTTACTGAAATGCATTTCATGTATGGGATTGATCAAGGAAATGGATTGGCTTCTCAAGGAATTTAGATTGAACGATTCCCGTGTAGGATTCTGCGGGATCCCCGAAAATTTCAGCGTTTTCATTAGGAGTTGTGCGCGAGTGGATTGTTTTATTCTTCCAGTCGTGATAAGGGCACTGTAAGACATTGAATATTTCCTGCAGTGGAAGAAGCAGTATTACGCACAGTACAGGATAGTCCTTCGACAAGCTCAAAAGCTGTTGGACGTGCGAGGATGTGAACCATTTCTTTGCTTAGCTCCATGCATCAAATGCATGGCGCCAAGCTCCGCATTGTAGTAACGACGCGTGTTGCCCGACATCCGTGAAAGAATGACAATTCAAGCTAGCGAAGCGCTTTTATACACCGAACTTAACAGCTGCCTCTACTGCCCCGACGCAAGCACATTCCTATATGAAATCTGCTTATTTAGGTCCCCTCTATCTACTTTTACATTTTTGACATATAGTTCTGTATCATGTATAAAATATTAAAATAAGCTTTCGGACATACATAAATGAACATGTAGAAGCGAAGCATAAATTATGCAACCAACATTTTCATATAAATTTGAAGCATACTGAAAGTAAACTATTTTATTACAAACAATTTTTGCAATATTTTGAAAACTTGTATTTTTAAATTTCCATATGCAAAAAATTTAGTTTTTTGAAATTTTATAGACATGTATTCAATAAAGCAGTTTTTATTTATTTAAACAACATAAAAATATTTTTATATCTGCGGTATGAGTATCATGTAATATTTATAACTTAACAATTTTGGATATTTATGCTTTTTTCAGAAATGTGCTTTTCTATTCTTACAGTAATTTACTTTAAGTTCCAACACTTTTTTAAAATACGGGAAACATCTAAATCTTTATCAGTCTTTTGGGGTAATTTGATAATATATAAATATATTTTAAAAAGTTCTCATAGGATTACTAAAAAGATATTTATATTGCCGACGGATTTAAATAATTTAAAGCAATTTTATTCTTCCAAAAAGTATATCGGCAAATATGGTTACAGTAGTGAGGATAGTTTGTGTAAAAGTATAATTAAATACGTATACGTTTAAACAATTTGTGGCTACCATCGGTATACATACGTATAACTTATGAATGGACAAAGATTCAATGTTAACAAAGAATGTTTGAATCAGAATGAACAAAGAATGTTTGTATTTTTTTTTATTATAATTAATTCTCAAACATATATACATGTAATATGCGTATGCATTCATGCACAAGAACAAATAAAAAAGATGTCTGACAGTAATGTAAAATGCCCGAAATCTTTCATGCCGACTAAATTCTTTCTCTGGATTCTTTACTGTATAATTTTGCTAAATATTTGCAATCTCACGAAACACTTCTGTACACCCCAGTCAAGTGTTGTCTATTTGATGGAAGGGAAAATTTATGTTTTATTGCACCATCTTTCGATAACTCATTGAGTAGGAGCTGTTTATAATATGTATTTAACTAAAAAAATGTTATTCTGATGTCTTGAGCTATCCAGCATTAATTTTAGCATTGTACGATTGCGGCTTGTAGATAAGAATACTACATTCATCCATACTTCTTCAAGCATTCCATGCCGTTTTATTTTCATCGATGAAGGGCAACAAATATTTATCAACACGTTCTATATTTTTTAGTCCTACAATCGTCCCTTCAAGATATTACAATTCTTCATCTGAAATCCTACTAAATCCAGTCCCGCTCACAAAAAAGGGCCAGCCCTAGCAAAGTAATGGAAATTCTTTTATTTAACTGTCGAGTACATCTCTGTTAGAATTTACACTGTATTTATAATTAATCTCCACACAAAAAGAGAAGAAATATGAAATACACAACATCGTGAGGGCATCACAATAAACTTTTATACTACTCTTCAGCTGATAGTAAATATATATTATACTTTCCGTGTACCGCCAGTAAAAACGGAAATGTTTCACATTTAAAGCTGCATAATCATATTAAGAAAATTATATGTAGATCACATACTTTTACATTCATATTCACATGAGTACTAGTTAAAAATTCCTTTACTGCTATTTATGGTTATTGTATGTTAAATATTAGCAAATTAATGATATATCTATGTCTTTTTGAGTGAGCATCTTCACTCTTGTTAATAACTTATCACAGTATTTTTTTGTATTATTATAGCTAAAGTATTCAATATTCAAAGAGATCTTCTGAGTGATGTCATCGTATCCAAATAAATTATATTATTATTTACACAACTATCTACGGGATTAATCATTGTATGTACAGTCGTGGAAAAAAAAGTAAACACCCCCTACTAACTCTTCAACAAATTATTGTAGATGGAAGTTACAGGTACCGAACGATTGGAAATAAAGTCTACTTTTAATTGATGTATATAAAATTTGCTTAGGGGGGCATCTACATATTAAAACGAACCCAAACCTCATTTTTTTCAATCGCAATACCCAATTTTAACGAGAATTTTCAAATCTTCGCTTCAAACTATGCTTCGACACCAAATTTCAAGTCATTTCAATGATAAGTTTTTGAATTATAAACATTCAAAGTTTAGTGCTTCTAATGTTAAATTAAATTTTCATATTTTTATTTATATCTCCTGAAATTATGCTCCTAATGTGCTATTTTTTTTGTGTAGCAATAATACTAATGTGCCCAAACATAAATGCACTGAATTTGCAATTTTTATAATTTTATTATATAAATTATGAATTATGAAAATAATAGTCGAAAAAAATATGAATTGCAACCTACAATTATTTTGATGGATTTAGATTTATTAAGTCCTGCTTTATGAAAATCCAAAATTTCACATTTTTCTTCCAAGTAGTTTTCAAATTATGCTTAAAAAAACGGCAAAATGAGGGTTTAAGGGGCCGTCTATGATAGAAGTGAGTAGATATTTTGAAATTTCTTCTGCTGTCTTGTTATCTAACAGGATTCATTGACTGCTTGAGTGGGGCTTAAGGTGCCTTGATCAAGAAGGGGGCTCTCGAGTACCGAACTTTAATTTGGATACAGCCCTTAAAATACACTCGTTTTAAAACAATTAATTTCTCGGAAACTTATCGTACGAATTGCATAAAAATTTGTTTTTAGGCTAATTGGAGGGTGTAGAGTTCAATTATGCTGTCAGAATTGTGTATTGCTATTGAAAAAAAAACAAAGTTATGGTTCGTTTTAATTTGTAGATAGCCCCCTAAGCAAATTTTATATATATCATTTAAAAGTAGGCTTTATTTCCCATCGTTCGGTACGAGTAACTTTCTTCTACGATAATTTATTGAGGAGTTAGTAGGGGGTGTTTTCCTTTTTTTTTTTCCACGACTGTACCTGGTATTTTAACTATATCGGCGGTTTAGAAATGAGATTTATAGTATATTACTAAACCACCTATAAAGTTAAAATACCGTGTACACAGAATGATTGATCCTGTAAATAATTATGAAAAATATGTTGTTTATATCATCCTTTAAAGATAGTAACAAATTGGAAACGTATACACATTTCGGTCGGACCACTCGAAAATTACAAGAAAGGATTAAGAACATACGGCAGACATCAAAAGAGTTAATTCATCTACAGTTCTAAAGGGTTTAACCCTTAAATGCCGGGTGTTGTTTTTCGGCAACATACCCAATTTAGGCTTCTAAAATACTATTAGAATGATTTTGAAGATATAATGCCTTATGTTGCCAATAAAATGCATTCTGAAACTATTATTAAATCGATTATCAACATGTAGATGGCAACACTTGTGCTGTTTAAGAATAAAGATAGATTTATTTTTTGAATTTTTGTTACATGTTCTGTTTGTTTCGTTTGGAAGCTTGCGAAATATCCTATTTTGTTCCGCAGTGAGCAAGTAAAATTTATTTCTTATCATAGTTCCTAAAATTCTTGTGTGTTTAATATTATAGAATTTTATGGAGGAAAATTATTTTTTCAATTAAAGACCAGTATTGCCGATTAGTAACAAACATTTTTTTAGCCGTAAACCATACTTAAAACAAAATATGATTTTTTAAAGTATTTTTTCCATGATTTATTTAAAAAATGAAAGCCGAAAAACATTATTAAGATGATTTTTGAAAAATCAGGCATTTAAGGGTTAAATTAAAATACATACATTATATCTTATTCACAAAAGCTGAAATCGTTGCTTTTTGCATCTCATTATCATATTTGCATAATCAGAGAATCTCTAGAGATATTGACAAGCGACAAAAGCACATAAATGATGTATTATCCTGTTATACACCACTGACATGGTTTAATTTACTTGGCATTAGCGGTGCATTTGGTTTTGATTATCCCCCCCCCCTATTTTCTATAGCATCCCCTCTCCTTCTTTCGTTCCGGTCATCCTATTTATTGTTTTTGGTTTCCACCCTTGCTACTTAACCAGTGTGCATCTCAACCGGTTCTCTACTTTCTCATTTTAAATCCCTTGATGATGGCTAATGTTTAGCGGAAAGTACTCGGGAAATGTTTTTACATCTACGTTTTTAAAAACTTAATAATTTTAATGCTTTAAAACTTGTATATTTTATTTGCACCTATTTTGGTAATAAATAAATTGCTAATCTGTTTATTCACGTTTCTTATTTTGGATTATTAAGGTGAATATGACGTTTCACGCTATAACAAATCCAAGATATTCATATCAATAATGAAAAACACGTTAAGAGAGTCAACATAGATTGGTAGTCAAAATAGAACTTTATTGCGAAATCTTTTATTGGAAAAAGTTTAATACTTTTAAAAGGGCACAGAACTTTTTAATTTGTCGAAACGATAAAACACATCGCCATTTTCAAAGTAACAAAACACAAATAATACGCAATTAAGATCTTTTTTTTCTTGCTTCCTATAGTATATATTCTTAACTATGTTAACCAGAAAAATAAATGTCGTACATAAAAAATTAATATTTAAAATTTAAATTTACTCACTAACGCGTGAATTAGTGCTCCGCGCATGATAAAACTGTAAATTATGCATATAGAAAACAATTTTTGAAGAAAATAGAATCATAACAGACCAACAGCTAAAGTAAAACAAAAATATACACAAAAAGTTTTGTTTACGATTTAATTTTAGCACAAATAAAAAAAAAAAAAAATTTCAAGGGGTTTTGAGTTATGTAAGTGGGAAAAAAATAAATAACCAAAATATGTGAATTCTTTTTGGTTTTGACATATAGACTAAATAGAAAAGCATATTTGTTTAATTTTTTAAAGCTGTAGCTTACATAGTTTGAAAGTAACTGTTCGCACAAACTTCAAATTTACTAATCTGAGAAAACCCATTTTAAAATTTCAGTATCTACGTAGCTTCAATTATAGTCACTGTCTATAAATGAGTATAACTCAAAAACAATTCAGATTTTTGAATGGGTTTTTTTGCATATTGTAGAGAAATTTTTTACAAATTCAGAATAATACAAACATGGAAAACTGGTTTTTAAAAAGTTCAAAGGTCCTGTACCCCCTTAAGTATAAGAAAATTGCTGTTTGTCGTAAAATTTTCGGTAATGAGAAAGTGCGAATAATATAAGACTTATTGTTATCCTGTATATTAGAAATTTGAATTGCTCGGAATAATATTCGAATAAAATCAATTGTTCAGTTTGTAGAATTTAAAATATCAAAATAATATTATATAATAATCGAAACATTAAAAATGCTATCCAATTAAAATACTCCATAATTTTGAATTTCAAGAAAAGAAAAAAAAAAAACATTTTTTTGTAAAGCAGCTGAATTTTCAGTGAATTCATTTCATACTTTGAGTAAAGTACAGTGTGGAAATTTATTAAGTTACAGACATCTTTCACTTCTAAAGGAAATATTGAGAAGAGTAAGAAAATTTTAACAAAAAACTTTGAAAAGATAAGTAAATTTATTCTTAATCAAATGTTCACGTAGAAAAACTACCACCAGAATTGCTGAAAAAATTCCATCTATAGTATGACATGTGTCTAATAATGTTAGAGCTACTACTTACTAAATTATCCGAGAAAAATCTTGAAATACTTTAAAAAACTCAGACTTTTTATCTGCTTTCCGAATTGATTTCAAAAGCGAAATAAACTGGAATTTGTGAATTTGTTATGATTCCTCAAGAAAAAAATACCGGAAAAAAATTCATAAATTAAGAATAGTAAAAAGATTCATTAGAATCTATAAATATTTCACAATTAATGTAACAATCGTTATCTTTATAACAGAAATGTTTGATTTTATAGGATTCTACTGTTCATTTCCGATTCTGTTGTGCCATATTTTTTTTTTTTCTGCTTACAAAGTTATAATAAAATACTTTAATTGTTTTCAAATTTTAAATAAGAAAATAACATATAAACATGGAGGTTGAACTTTATTAAATTTATGTATAATGATCTCATATAAATTAATTTACATAAAAATAAAAAAAGTCAATTCGAATTTGAAGCAGTCATAATGCAATTTTTAATCGATACTCATTAAAGAAAGTTTTGCTTTGGTTTGTCTGTCTGTCTTTTGGTGATAGCTAGGAACATTTGAAGTTTAGATGATGGTAGTCCAAGGTAAGTTCGAATCCACCTGACGCTCATATTTTTTAATTTTTGTTTAAAAACTGAGATGTGAATTAAAAACCATAGTAAACGTCATAAAATGGCGTGAAAAGTCTTAGCCAGCCGCCGAAAGCATTGTCTGCAGATGAAGAACAAAGGGTCAGAAAGCGAAAAACTTTCTTCGTGTCTTTCATAGTGCGCATCGGCGTAACGCCATGAAAACTGAAAAGATGCAAAGGCAAAAGAAATCATCCTTTTAAAAATATTTTTGTCTTGTGTAACCAATAATGCTTTTGGAACAAGATGATGTAATGTATCTATAAATCATTCTAAACTATTTTACAACTAATCGTTGTATTAAATGAAATTTATAACAGGTTATTTTAATGGTACTTAAATGGTACTGTAGTGGTACTGTAATGGTACTGTAGATAAATACTGTAGATACTTTAATGGTACTGTAGATAAAGGGTTAAAAGAGGAAGGGAAGATGGAGTTTTATATTATTAAGGTTTTATTAGGAAATTTTGGTGATTAGTATAGAGATGGCACTTTAGTTCGTTTAGATAGATTTTCATTTAAAAACATATAAAATCATATAATGTTGAGAATGGGCTCTGCAAAGGTAGTGTGCCTTCAACATTAGTTTCATGTAGAAAGATTTTTTATTTCAATGTATAATTTCATTCAACACTGATTTTAGGTATATTTAAGGTTATTATCACGGACTCGGAGTACGCCGTTCTTTTGTTTAACGAAATAAAATCTAAACAGATCGGGCGTACGTTGCACCCCGAGATGCACAATGCCGAAGGCAGTAGGGCTAAAAAATATAGGTGCTTTTGGGCAGATTTTCATTTAAAAATAAAAAAATCTTACAAATTTTTTGTTGTTCGTTGTCGAAAGCCGTAGAACCTTAACATTAGGCTCGTTTGGAAAGATTTTTGTTATAAATGTAAATAAGTGCGAGTAGTAAGTCAAAATTACGTCCATTTCTAATCATATCATAATATTAAAACATTTATTTGCTTAAAAGACGTTATAAAAACACATTAAAAGTAAATTAAATACTCTTGATTTACATGTTTCAACTCATTTTCTGAGTCGTCGACAGAATGTATGATAGAAAATTACAAATGCATAATGAAAAATGGAAAAATCATCGAAAATAAACAAGTAATCATGTAACGCGCCCTATATTTTCGCGATTGCTCGAGTTCCCTCTATGTCGCGATGTCGTAATTTATCCAATCATTCAACCCATAAATTCGGGATACGAAAAGATAATGTATCGTTACAGACTCCTGAACCTCTTAAATAAATTTCAATGGACTCTCTTATGAATAATTGTAAATAAAAATTAGACCTGTATATGATTTTACTCTCGTTAAAAAGTATTTTAATGTTCTCTATTTGATTTAGCCGGGATAAAGCAGTATTACCTCTATTGTATTTTATGTCCGCTATATGTTCTTTACACCTGATATTGAATTTTCGTTGGGTTATACCTATATAATGATTTTTGATTCCTCCCTCCCTAGTAAATGGAATCATATAAACTCCTGAGAGATCATCTCTATTAATCGGATCAATTTTAGTATTTAAAAGCATCTTTAATTTCGGAGGCGGCTTCGCGATCAAACATGAGCCAAAATTTCTTAAATGATTTTTTATGTGTTCAAAGAAACCCGGGAAATAATTTACTATAACCCTTTTCATCGTAACTTCACTGATAGTTTTATTTTTATTTTTAGAAGTATCAAAGGAGCTCTGAATCAATTTGTTAATTAATTTTACCTGATATTCATTATCACTAGCAATACGTTTAATTTTCTCTAATTCATCCCCCAGATTTATATCAGAAGAAATCTTGAAAGCACGTTTGATTAGGAACCTGAAGGTGGATAATTTGTAAGACAATGGGGTGCATGTATCGGAAGGTATAACGTTTAAATCTGCGATAGTTTTTTGGTAAACTGAACGAATTAATTCACTCCCCTTTCTCTGTAACTCAACATTTAAAAAAAGGTAATTTCCCCCCTTCCCCCGTTTCTAGCTCAAAAGTAAACTTAATATTATTGTCAAACTTAATATTATTCTCGGGTTTCTTTGAACATATAAAAAATCATTTAAGAAATTTTGGCTTATGTTTGATCGCGAAGCCGCCTCCGAAGTTAAAGATGCTTAAATACTAAAATTAATCCGATTAATAGAGATGACCTCTGAGGAGTTTGTATGATTCCATTTATTAGGGAGGGAGGAATCAAAAATCATTATATAGGTATAACCCAACGAAAATTCAATATCAGGTGTAAAGAACATATAGCGGACATAAAATACAATAGAGGTAGTACTGCTTTATCCCGACTAAATCAAATAGAGAACATTAACATACTTTTTAACGAGAGTAAAATCATCTACAGGTCTAATTTTTATTTACAATTATTCATAAGAGAGTCCATTGAAATTTATTTAAGAGGTTCAGGGGTCTGTAACGATACATTATCTTTTCGTATCCCGAATTTATGGGTTGAATGGTTGGTTATATTACGACATCGAGACATAGAGGGAACTCGAGCAATCGCGAAAATATAGGGCGCGTTACATGATTACTTGTTTATTTTCGTAGATTTTTCCATTTTTCATTATGCATTTGTAATTTTCTATCATACATTCTGACGATGACTCAGAAAATGAGTTGAAACATGTAAATAAAGAGTTTTTAATTTACTTTTAATATGATTTTTGTTTGTGAATATAAAACCATTCAACACTAATTTTAAGTATAATTTAGGTTATTATCGCCTAGTACAATTTAAATTTACTATTTTAAAATCCTTAACTGCCTTTATTTTGAACATGAACTGATGGTATGATAAATATCCATTATGTTTTCACAGTTTTCTGAAAATTTTCTTTTCTTTCATACACAGATTAGGCTTGTATCTCATTGCTAAAAAGCTTTTCTTTCATACTAAAGTTATTTTTGCTGTTATATTTGCTCTGTGCATCTATTAGATTTCTGCACATGGATATGACCCAACTTCTCGCGACATTTAATATCTGTCAAGTAAAGATTTAACTAAGCAAGATTACTTTTTGAAATTGAATCTGGGATAATTTTTAAGATGCACTGTATTAAAAGTAGCATATGATGAAAAAATATATGGAGAGATGGAAAACGTTATTGTGACATTCCATGGACAGAATTTGCCAAGCATTGTGATCACATTATTTTTATGCAAAATTTATATTTATTATTAGTTATTCATTTCCATTTCTTATAAGGTTATGTTATAATACCCCATATATCTGTTATAACGATTTTCAATTGGGATTACATTTTTAACATATATTTTGAGACAGTAGAATGACCTATGCGAAAGGAAAAAGAATCATTAAATTATTGTACGTTTATAAATATATAATTATTTTTTTTACACCATTCATATTTAACATCCATCACAAATCTTCTACTATATTTATATGCAAAAATAGAACATTTAAATGAAAAATCGATGAAAATATATTTTACATTTTTATACTAAACTATGATCATCTGAATATACTTTCGAATGTAACCTTCTGCTATTCGATTTTCTGCCGTCGTCTAACAGCATTTGCTAGATGCATGCACTTACAGAACTGTCTGGCGTTATGAGAAAATGCATAAATAAAGGTCGCCTGGCGCAAGTTTGTTAATAATGCACGATATTTTCCTCTTCTGTAATACGTTACTAAAGTATCAGTAACTGAACAATCTGTGATATTTATTTCTACAAATAGATATCCCTTTTATTGCAACAGTTATTTTAATTAAACATCCCTACTTTTGAAATGCAAGAAATTCATAGTTAAATATTTAATTTATATATTATACATTAATAGATTATAATATATACATTATACTATATACATTGAGCGTAGTATTTATTTATAACTTTAGTGTTTTGATTAAAACTTGCTTACAAACTTTTACAAGCTTTATGTAGAAGCTTTTTAGATCTGTTACGAAAATATAGAAAGTGTAATGGGTTTTGAAGCAGTTTGAATTAGTAATTCTAGTTTAGTTTTAATTAGTTTGAAAGAGATTAGCTTTTGAATCAGTACTTCTTTAGCCGCACAGTACAACTACTGTAGAACCACATCGTCTAGAATTATTGTGAAAATGGGCTATTCAAACAGTGCTAATCACTTGAATCCCTTAAATGTGCAACGGTGCTGAAAATTTAACCGTCGATTGCAGCGATATCTGCTGGATATTAAAAATTTCAATGTAAACATCATATTAGTATAACGTCTGGAATAACAATCTTCTAGCGGTGTTAGAAAATATCCTGCAGATGTCGCTGAGTTCGACACTTCGGATTTCAGCATCGTTGGACATTTAAAGGATTCAATATTTTAGCAATATTTTTAAAAGTATTACTGAGGTCGGCAATTTCAGTACTATTTATTCTAAACGCTGTAGTACTTCTATAAAATCAGAATCAGGAATGAAATGAAGAGAAAAATACTTTCTTTTATTCTGTTTCATAGACGTATACTGATTAAAAATCAATATATTTAAAACGGAAATCAGAAAATGACTGATTTCGTGTGATCTGAGAATACGCAGTGAGCATTTTAGAGTGCCTGTCTACCTCTAAACGGAGTGAGAAACTAGTATTGAAGTTCTTGCTATTCAGAGGAAAGTTTATCGAAAACTGTATGCTAAAGTGGTTTATTGCGCCATCAAGAGGTATTCTGATTCTTTAAAGATCACATGGGTGCGAACCCTACTCTTGGCATAAGATATGTCTTTGCTATTTTTAGTTTTATGTTATTTCAGTTTAATAAAATAAACTATGTTTTATTTAAGAAAGAAAAGTTATAGAATGTTTTTTTCTTCATTATTATTTTTAAAAAAATTACAATCGCCAGTATTTTTAAATGAATGAATTTCTATTTAAGAATTTCAAACAAAACTTTTGGCTTGTAATTACGATAAAATAAATTAAAATGGTTTAACATTTTGTTAAATTTTTTATTATAATTCACCGAAAAGGCGTATATACTATTAAAATAAAGTGCATTTTTACCGTAATAAAAAGAAAAAAAACACAGAAAGAAGGAAATATATTTTTCTGTTGCACCATCTATTCATATTGTAATGCAGTTAACTCTTTATCTAGTGCTACATAAATAAAATTCAAAAAGGAATTTCGTTCTGGCTACTTATAACTTGAGTTTTTCTGAATGAATTTTGATCGCACACGAACTATTAGTTAGAAAATGTTTTTAATATATCACATATCGTTCTACATTGCATAGATACATATTTATGGGGAAAAGTTCTATTATCAGGTGAATTCGATTATGAAAAATTATTCTTTTTAAAACGTTCTACTGAACAAATTTTGACAAGACTTACATTGTTCCGTAGATATTTTTTCAAGAATGATTTTAGTATACTGCATATCATTTTACGCTGGTTAATTATATAATTACAGAGTAAAGTTCTTTTGTCAATAGAACCCAGTTATGAAAGATTACCCTTTTTAAAAAGTTCTACTGAAAGGATTTTGATTTGAATTGCATTGTTAGTTAGATACTTTTTTGTGTATGGGTTTAGTATATTCCATATTGTTCTACATTGCTTAATCATAGAATTATTGAGTAAAGTTTTATAATCATGTGAACACGTTTATCAAAGATTAGCGTATTTAAAAAGTTTTAAAGGAACAATTTTTATGAGAGTTGCATTGTTAGTTAAATAATTTTTGTGTGTGGTTTTAGTACATTTCATATAAATTATATACGTTGCTTTGTTATAGAACTATGGGGGAAAATTCTATAAACAGGCGAATCCAATTATGATAGATTAACCATTTAAAAAAGTTATACTGGATGGATTTTATTAATTAGTTTGATTGAATTCTTAGTTAGATGGTATTTCAGGGATCCTTTTACTACTATCGCATATCGTTCTATCGTTTTTAAATAAATAAATATATATATCCTACTGCAAATTATTAACTAAAAATTGTCGGTTCTTAACAGCTCTCTGCGCATTAAATAATATAAACGTATAATGGCGTTCGTACCGTTTTCAGCATTTCGAGACGACTATCCTTCTAACGGTTCACGTTGTTTTAAAACACAAGGTCAAATTCACTGAAATATTTCGTTAGATTAAAGGTTCGTTGAATGAAGCCGACCACCGTGGCGAGCGAAGCATTTGCAAACATTTAATAAAATTTTAATTAAAAAAATTTCTTTATTTTGTAAAATTTTAAAGAAATATGAGACTTTAATAAAATTTGGATCTGAAAACTGAAATCCCTCGAAACTATTCTGTTGTTTATATCCGTGTAAGACGTTTGATAAGTGTTCCGCAGCCAATACTGACTATCACACTATGTGTTGGAAGGGAACTCCACGGCGTCCACGCTGGCCCGAAAGCTTATTTTCTTCCTTCCACAAAGGGTAGAGAGTTAATCTGCTGCCGGTCCACAGCCTGATTATAATAAGAGAGTTTTTTACGTCTTATTTATTGCTAACAAATTAGTAATAGTAAGTATAGTTAGTTAATTTCTGCAATAATTTCTGACATTGTAATGATGTTATGGATTTATTGTCTTGAAACTTTTAAGTTCTTTAGTGCCAAGTTTTCTGGTTAGTTCTACTAAAGTAATTTTCACTTGTATCATACTACATTATTAGTGTTAGTATTTTGTCATAGCTTTTCAAATCAGCAATAAAGCTGTAAATGTTCCTTTCCTTTACCTTTTAAAGCGTTTTATCCGCTTATAAAAAGTACTACTGCAAGAGTAGACAAATAACTGAAATGAATGTTAAATTGTCTGATTTTCTTCCTTTGACAAATACGTATTGCTGCCTACATGTCCGGAGTTTTGGAAATTCTGGAACTTATTTCAATATTTCTGCATTTATTATACCTTTCAATTTTGGGACCACAATAGGGAGTTCTGAATTTTATTCACAAAACATTATGGGGCGCCATGGCGGAAAATTAAAGTCATCCCATCTTTGTTTAAAAGAATTAAAGCATTGTGATTTAATATTCATCATAGGGTAGTAAAGTTTACACTTACTGAGCGATAAGGAGCTATTATATCGCACTTATGTATCTACGGTTGTTCTCAAATTTCTATTCATCGCGCAGTCTTTGCAGAATTACATGTGCGGATGTAAAAGCCCTTTTTTACGATTGTCGCAAATAGGAAAAGAGGAAACTAAAACGTAAGTAAATAAATATAATTTTCATTTTACATTCAAGATAAATGTTACAGCGTATGCACTTGTATATTTTTAAGCGACTTAAAACGAAATCTGTTTTTTGGTTGTTAGGTATGTATTTATGTATGTCCTTCGATTTCTCAAACATTATTAAACAGATTTGAATGTAACTTTTTGCTCTACACTTTTAGTACTACAGGGGAGGTTTTAATCTAAAAATAGTTCATTTTGTCTTTTATAGTTTTATTACAGTGTCACGTGAAATGAATTACTACATTATTGTCTACTGCGTATCAAACGTGTGTGACGATGACAAATTTCTTTAAAAAAAGAGAGCAGCGACAAACGATAAAGAAAATTTGATTGGTCGACAGAATTTTGCCGAAAACTTGGTAAGCCAGCTGTTATAGTCAGGATAACGTTTGTTGACTTGTCTCACTCGTCTAATAAATTAGGTCCAAGTGAGTATTGACAAGCCCCTAAATAGATTACAACAACTTGTACCAAAACTTAAAAAAATAGCATATGCCATATGCGCATGTAGCCATTCGCGTATTTACAAAGACACTTTCCCCTTGAAATGCATCAATTTGAATTAAAATGAATGCGAACAGCAATAAAATTTTGTCACCGAAAACACGCACATTAAATACATTACGTGGTGCGCAATAATTAAACAACAGACAATGTTAATGACGTGAGTGGTTTTTTTTTTTTTTTTTACAATTGCAGTGAAATTTTAGAAACAATCCCTTGAAGTAGCTGAATTTTTTACGTCAAAATTATTTGTTATGCATTTCTTCAATGTTTGGAGTTAATTTGTTAGAGGAAGTTGCCACCATCATTGGTCAAGGAATTTAGGGTCAGGCATCCAGAACAAGGTTAGATATTCCAGAATATAATGAACAGTATACAGTGCGAGTGACATGCCCTTTGCCTTCTGATGAATATTTTGGCATCACTCTGCACGTACATGTAAAAAAAAATGTACACTATTCGAATAAGTATTATTATTGGCATTTTAAACAAATTTGCATTCATTGTTTTCTATAAGAAACTTACATTTTTCAACAAATTTGTAATTTATAACAAACGCATTTCAGAAAATGCTGTATTGAAATCACAATATTAAAAATAAATTAATAATATACGTTCGTGATAACTTACTTTTGCGTTGTTGACTTAATATACATTGATTTTTAAAATCAGAAATCCAGACATTAAATGTTAAAATTATATAGTTTTAATAAAAAAAAACTATTTCGCAGACATCATCATTAATTCTGGTTAAAATAAACCTAAAGAACTATTCCGCTTCGGCAGCTATCTCCTTTTAGAATAACTCTGTTTTCAAAATGTATGCACTTAGGTAGCTGTCTAGAATTATTAACAACTACATAAAAAAATGTTGCGTGGTAAAACATATTTAATAATTCATGCGATCCATACGCACAGTAAATGGAATGGAGGAAATGTTTGGTTAGATCTTGGGTATTATTTTTAATATACATTCTTGAAGTCTGATTTAATTTGTAGTATTATGTGAATGTTTGAATCTATGTTGATAAGCGCAAAAACTTTTATTTAAACATGGTATTCGCCATATAAGAAAATACAAAAAAAAAAAACTCTAAAAAATATGTCTGATGAAAAAAACAGTAATAAAAATAATATTTTTTTGAGATTTTTTTTTTTTCAAAAATATCAAAGAATTTTACATTTAGCCTATTTATATTTTATAGCAAACACATTACATAAAAGTAGTTTTACCCAGTATATAATACAATATAACGTGAAAAAAATGTTAACTCCTTTAACGTACATTTACTTTTTTCAGTATCAGCCTAAAAAACATTGATTTTGTATTCAGAAATATTAAAAAAAAACCTGTTAAGGAGAAATTATTAGATATTTAAGTCTTTCTCTAACATTACCTTTACTGACTCCAGTTTACATAAAGTTAAAGAAGCATCACACTTGAGCAACTTTTAGATTAATTACATTTTCGAAATTTGTATTGGTCAATCCATTTCAAGTGGTCCAGAAAATCATCAATTCGTTGCTCGACCATTTTTAAAAAATCTGAAATTTTTTGTACAACAACCCTAACACGATGGAAGTTCAAAATGACTATTATTTTAATTTTATTAATTTTCGTTTGTGCATGGCGGCCATCTTTGTTTCATCGTCTGCAGCAATTTTCTCACAAGAAGGGTTTACGGAATTGTAAATAATTCATCGTTTATTTATCCAATTCAAGTGCGGATTAAAGCAATTTGTACAGAATACATTGGGCTAAAAATTTGGTAATGGAGTAGTTTCCGAAACTAACTGCTTATTGGTAAAATTTAAGCATAAAGTTTCAGTTTTTTTCCAAAATTTGTCCATTTATAAGAGGAAATTTTTCTAGCAAGGAATACTGTCAACATGACATAATTTTTTTATAAATAGGCCGAAAGTACTTGTACTCACACGCCGAGTTCCAGATCTGGGACTTGCTTTCTCTTCGCAAAAAAAATCCCATTTTTTTCAAAAATGTCAAAAATCGCATTTTTCAGGCTTTGATATCTCTGGTGGGGCACGAGATAAAAATCTGAAATTTTTTTCTATAAGAGTATTGTATGGTAAAGTTATGCACAAGAAATTTCAGGATGGAGATTTGACTACAAGCTGAGATATGGCAAGGGCAACATGTCAAAACAATACTGCCAAACTATTGTTTTGTTGTAGTCACAGCTAAGTATTTATCTCAGAGTGCCATTTAAATTTATGTTTTTGATTATCTTTAAATAATAGTAACAGAAAATAAAGCCCTTTGCAAAGCTTAGCAATTAAAAAAATAATTATGCCTAAGGCCATACATTTTGTATGGTTTCAGTAATTTTTGTTGTAATTTTAGTAACTAAAAGAAACCTCAGCACTTTTATATAAATATATATATATATATATATATATATATGCAAGACCTGAGACAAAAACAGAATAGGGAAAGAGAAAAGCTGTTAATGTTGTCATACTTGTTGAGACATGATCAAACGTGTCAAAACACATTCTTGCTTGTTGGTTCAAAAACCACAATTTTGATCTTTCTCAAAATTTTATTTGTAGGAACCAAGACCTGTCATCTCTTGATAACTTGATTGACGATCTTGGCCCTGCTGGCTCATAGAAATATACTTTGAAATCACTATGTGCAAGTCTCGATTCATTAATAATTCCTCGCTTACTTCTTATGCAAAAATGTGATTTTTCTGCAGTATAAATTTTGAAAAGGCTTTGGGTATCTTTACTTTCTGAAAATAACTTGAGGCTGATGCATGGTAGCATTGCATAATGTTTCATTTACAGGAACATACTTATGGTAGGAACAAGTTTCAGGGACTGGAAAGCAGCATTAAAATTGTGGTTTTTAAACCAACAAGCAGAAATGTGTTTTGACACGTTTGATCATGTCTCAAGAAGTATGCCAACGTTGACAGCTTTTCTCTTTCCCTATTCTGTTTTTATCTCAGGTCTTATATATATATTTATGTAAAAGTGCTGAGGTTTCTTTTAGTTACTAAAATTACAACAAAAATTACTGAAACCATACAAAATGTATGGCCTTAGGCATAATTATTTTTTTTTTTATTAATTGCTAAGCTTTTCAAAGAGCTTTATTTTCTGTTACTATTATTTAAAGATAATCAAAAACATAAATTTAAATGACACTCTGAGATAAATACTTAGCTGTGACTACAACAAAACAATAGTTTGGCAGTATTGTTTTAACATGTTGCCCTTGCCATATCTCAGCTTGCAGTCAAATCTCCATCCTGAAATTTCTTGTGCATAACACTACTATACAATACTCTTATAGAAAAAAATTTCAGATTTTTATCTCGTGCCTCACCAGAGATATCAAAGCCTGAAAAGTGCGATTTTTGACATTTTTGAAAAAATTTGGATTTTTTTTAGCGAAGAGAAAGCAAGTCCCAGATCTGGAACTCGGCATGTCAGTACAAGTACTTTCGGCCTATTTGTAAAACAAATTATGTCATGTTGACAGTATTCCTTGCTATAAAATTTTCCTCTTGTAAACGGACAAATTTTGAAAAAAAACTGAAACTTTATACTTAAATTTAACCAATGAGCAGTTAGTTTCGGAAACTACTCCATTACCAAATTTTTAACCCAATATATTCTGTACAAATTGCTTTAATCCGCATTTGAATTAGATAAATAAACGATGAATTATTTACAATTCCGTAAACCCTTCTTTTGAGAAAATTGCTGCAGACGATGAAAGAAAGATGGCCGCCATGCATAAACAAAAATTAATAAAATTAAAATAATAGTCATTTTGAACTTCCCTCATGTTAGGGTTGTTGTACAAAAAATTTCAGATTTTTTAAAAATGGTCGAGCAACCAGTGCTGGACCACTTGAAATGGAATGACCCATATGCATTTATAACCTGTCTAGAGTTATTAACAACTGCATAAAAAATATTTTATGGTATTATATTTAATCGTTTAAGTGATCCATAAGCGCTATAAATGAAATGCAGGTCTTGTAAATAAAATACCGAAGTTAAAAACTATACCTGTAAGTTCATTTAAGGAATTGTTGTTGTCAAATCATTAATGTTATGTTAAGAAACTTTTGTTTCACTAATCTCAGAGATAAACTGCTAAAGGGAAAAACTTTAAACATTTCGATGAGAGAATTTATAGTCACTGACTGTGTTAAGAGGACCACAATTTTCGTATGTATTTACGAAAATTGTCTGAACTTTGATCGTGGATTATAAAGTTAACAATCGATTTAGAATATTTATTCTTTTTGTATTTACCTATATATATTTCTTATAAAAAAAAATATTTTTTAATCGCAGAAAACAGTAACCAAACTGTAATTTTCTACGATGAAATTAATCTTAAAAAGTAGTTTTGACACGATTGTGACGTCTACGATTCATATTTTTGAATTATTATTTCTTCTTTATGTTGTTTATTACGTTGCCTCTTAATTATACTTGACATAAAAAAATATATAAATATATGCATACATATAAATACATGCATACATATATATATATATATATATATATATATATATAAGTTCAAAATCCATAAAAAATTGTCAAATTTTTTGTTCTAACTTGAAAAAAAAAATGTTTGTTTGTTTTTCAGCTATAGTTTTTACATAATTTAATTTTATTCATTTAAAAAAAGGAAATATATAAATCCGTTAATTTTTAAAATAATTATTGTGGACAAAAAAGATATAAAACAGTGTTTCAATATAACCGACTTCAAAATAACTAAGAAATATTTTACTTCAGCAGATTTTTCCTACTGCACGAACTCTATTTTTCAAAGGAATTATTAACACATAAAAATACCACACCTTTTATATATTTATGTAAGATATTTAACAATTCATGTTATCGATAATCAGCGTAATTGAAATGCAGGGAATGTTTGGTTTGATCATAGTACGCATTATAGATATAAGATTTAATTTGTTGTAACTTGTGAAAATTTAAATCTGTATTGATAAATGTTATTAATTTTGCTGTAGTGTAGTTTTTTAGAATGCAAGAAAATACTGAAAAAGTTTTGTAAAAAAAATAACAAATGAATATTGGAATTGCTATCTACTCCATAAAAAAATTCATAGTAAGATATATTATATAATTATTTATCTCCATGAGCGCAGTAAATGGAATGCAGGAAATGTATGGTTAGTATTTATGTTTTATTTTTAACATACATTCATGAAATCTTAATTTCTTGTAACTTATGAATGATCATCGATAAAAGAGTTTAGTTTGGCTAAAACATGTTTCCTTTTTTATAATAAACTACAGGATAAGATCATCTAAGTCGAAATATTACAAATGTATACTTACCAATGATAAAATACTGACATTGCATAAATTTATTTTTATTTTTATTTAGGAGAGACTGGAGGAATGGCGACATCTTGAGGGAATTTAAATTTTTTCACCGCAAAAAATTGTTTATTTTTTAATAGTAAAAATTGTAAAGCTGAATCATGATATTTAGTATCTGTATAAATTTAACAGTAATCATAACTGTAAAGTAAGCACACATTAAAAAAATTCAGCCTCTGCACAGTGGCGGGATTACCCAGTATACTGGGGTAATTCCACCATTTTACGGTGGTAATGACGGCACTCTTTAATGACCTAGTAAATACACAAAATGGATACTAGGAAACACATAACCTACTGAAAATATTTAGAAAGCAATGTAATTTAATAGAATAATGAAGAATTACAATGTTCCTTAAGCTAGATTTATTAATGTGCTAAGTTTACAATTTAGCTCAAATTGCAAAAGTCACCCTTTGCCATGGTGGTGGCATTACTTCGAGAGGACAATATAGAGGAAATCTCCCAGCAAAGCCGATAGAAAAACCTAACTTGTTCAACAAATTGCATCTAAATGTCGGCGAATGCATGTAGATTACGGGTAATATTATCTTAAGTACCTAATGTTACAATAAAAAGTGTTTACTCATTGGAAGCTCCAAATAAAGAAGCAACTAGATGAAAACTAAATTTTTCACTAGAACAAACGAACGGCGTACAAAAAAAATCACTCTCACTCTAGACACTGTTTCTATTGCTAGCCGCTATAGTGCAGTCGCATTCACTATCTCAAACTGCCGTTAATTTTTAAACCAGGCAGTGGCGGCATAACCACCCAGTGGCACCATTCCCCGGTCTACCCTATGCAACACAAAGAAAAATGATGAATATCTTAAAGGGCAACTTCTTTTAAACGTCCAGATTATGAAATCACTTCAAAACCTATTGGAAAATTTAAATAAGCGATCACTTACTAGCTAATATAATTATCAAAAAACGGTTTTAAATATCAGAAAGTAGACGTCAGATACCGACGTGGTGCATTTAAAAAATTCTTATTAATTTTTAAATATTTTTTAAAAGATGATAAAATTTCACCAAATGGAAATTTCAAAGTTTATAGCGATTTTTTTAAAAAGCATTTAACAAGGCAGTTTTTAAAAACGCATCTTGTTGGCATCTAACATGTATGTTCTGATGATTAAAACCGTATTTTAATAATTTGAATAGGTAATGAGTAATCACATATTTAAGTTTTCCCTTAGGTTAACATAGCATTTAGCGAACGAAGAGTTTCAGCGAAGCCACATTTACGCATAATTTTTAGTACATAATACAATAAAGATTTTCCAATTTTACTATTATTTGTAAACATGTCGTTTTTTAAAAGAGCAAAAAAAAGTTTGGACATCATTAGTTTCCTTCAAATGATTTACTTTTATTCGGCATATTAATATGTATACTGCCATCAGACAGCAATATATTTATGCTCAAGAAACTTATCATTTATTTATCATGCAATTTCAACATCTCAAACATGTTTGAGCATTATCAGTTTTACAAAAATTTATGCATATATGTAAAAAATGCTTATTTTTGCAGTCTCATCATACCAAACATGGACTGTTTAATTCAGAAATTTCTAGAGAAAATTTCTAAATGGAAACACATGATGTATTGATACTTTCCACGGAGATTAGCATCATTTTTCATATTTAAAACAATTTAGCTTTAATATTTTAGACTAACTTCATTTTTGAAAAGAAACCACTTACATATCTGTCTAGAATTATTAAAATATGCATAAAAATATTGGAAAGTACATATTTAATAATTCATGCATTTTATATGCACAGTAAATGGGATGTAGGAAATGTATGGTATCTTGGGTTTATTTTTAACAAAAATCTTTCAAATCAGATTCCATGTTTTGTAATACATTTGCATGTTTGAATCTAAATTGACTAAAACAAGAATTATTACTACTACAACATGACATTTTTTAACGTATAAGAAATTATAAGACAACTTTGATTTTGAAAATTATGAAATAAATAAAGGTTCTAATTATAGTTTAAACACATGATGTATCAAAATGCAACATATTTATTAAAATTAGTTTGCCATAATTTTGATTAATGCAATGAATAAGTATGCTAACAAAAATATAAGCAATAATTGAAAAATACACTGTTAACAAATTATAAGACCATTTGACGCAAAACAAAAATAATATGTAAATTAAAAAGATATTGGTCCTCCATTTTTCCCTATAACCTCAAACACTCTGTTTCTCATAGAAGTGACCAGGTGATTAAGTACAGATTCAGAAATATTGTGCAATAGTTACTTCTAGTTCATTGACAGATAAAAACTGTTTATTAGTAGCATAGACTTTGCGACTTAATACGCCACAAATATTTACCATAGGGTTCAAGTCTGTACTCCGACTTGGGCATAACAAAACGTCAATATTTACTTTTTTAAACCATTGCTGGGCGGATTTAGACACATGGCAAGAAGCATTGTCCCGCTGAAACATCCAGTTAGCACCACCTAAAAAAGGTCCAAACGTTATCAAATGATCATATAACATAGCCTGATATTGCCCAGAGTTCATATTCCCCGTCCCGAAATTCCGGTTAAATCGCATAATCCATCATGACTAAAAGCTCCCCAAACCTTTACTGATTCTCCTCCATTTGTCGACTGAAGCATTGTTTCGGGTCCTAACTATTCGGTTTTTATCCCATTTCATTCTTTCTTCTTTATGATGTTTCACTGACCTCTGTTTTTTTTCAATAGTTTCATATGTTTTGCATTACTATTTGGTTTCAGACTCTTCTAAACTGTTATGTGTGGGGTTCTTTTGATGAAACGGTTCAAAATTTCCAGAGTTGAAATACCTTTTTGAGTTGATAATCGAAATATTTGTCGATCCTTTTCTTCCAAATCCTTTTTCTTCTAGATCGATTAATTTTAATGGAATCCTTTTTTTTTAATTATTTCATTGTGAATGGTAGTTTTAGAACGGTATATTAACTTTCTCGTTCAGATTTACCAGCTCACTTAAAAAAACAAATTTCTCTTACTTCGGTCGCAAAAAACTCTTTACACCGCGGCATATTTATATACATCATAACATATTTTAAACCTGCATCTTTTCATCTGGGGAATACTTTCACAATATACAAACGCGTACGTTTTATAATGATTCTGACGTGACGTATAATATGCTAATTTCCTCGGGTGGTCTTATAATTTCTTAACAGTCACCTTATTAACGTTTTTAAAAAAGATTTTAATAAAATGTAACTTAAATTTTATTGTATCAATTATAACAAAAAACTTTCTACGACCAATTTTAAATACACATCCTTACAATTTGCATATTGTATCTTCTTCGGAAAAGCAACAATTCGTTAATGGTCTTGTAATTTCATAACGCACTGTATGCGAGAGCTTTAAGAAAAGTATAGGAAATAGCAATTCATTTTGCAGTAATGTATCATTTACTTTAAATTGTTTTATTTACTACTTGACAAATAAAGGTTATACGGGTGCAAAAATTAACAGCCTTTTTAGATGATGGTGCACTGGCCGCTATAATACATACGAAATTCTCCTACTCTCTTAGAATTTCTAAAAAAGTTATTTTAAATAGAATTCTGCAGACATCAGTATAATTGACACTAGTTTAGGGTCATGCATCGGATCAGGTCATCCAATTTTATCTAAGTACTGTCCCATCTGAATTCTGGTGCA
This sequence comes from Maratus speciosus, assembly GCA_963932465.1. Classification (NCBI taxonomy): domain Eukaryota; kingdom Metazoa; phylum Arthropoda; class Arachnida; order Araneae; family Salticidae; genus Maratus; species Maratus speciosus. The sequence goes on along the minus strand of OZ010790.1, from coordinate 521,820,766 downwards.
GTTCGGGATGACTTTAACCGTTTCGGATTAGGATTTCATTCTTGTGCGAAAGGATTGGGTCATTTTGTTTCTTTCAAAAAAGTTTAGAATATTTTATCCGATAAAACAAACTGCATATATATTAACGGGATTTCCTTAATTACATCGTGGCTCGAATTTGACAAAATTTTAAAAACACCGTAACACAAATAACAACACTAATCAGTAAATAGATACAGCAGGGTATTGCCAAATTCGACAAATTCTAAGGGGGTGATAGTAGATATCAAGAGGATGGAAAATTACCACAGAACATGGGGTCGCAAACCACGTATTTAATAAATATATATAGGGTGTTCTACAATAACTCAGTTTGGGTTAAGGGTAATAACTTTCAGAAAAGTGAAGTCTATTATAATAAAACTTTTAATAGCCATTCAAGCCTTTGTTGTAAATGTGATAATATAAAAAAAGGGGTAGAAGTTTCCATTATGCGCCGTAGCAAAATGTACATAACGCTCTATATTTTGGAATGCGATGTTTCATATGTTAATATGGATTGTTTGAGCAACCTGATTTTCCGGAAATTTTTTGTGATGTTATAACATTTCACACAAAACAAGGCATATATCGTTGCAATTTTATTCCAATGTTTTTGTTTTTCTCAAACTTATAACCGTCAAACCATGTTCAGTTTGAATAAAACACTCTGTATTAAAGTACACTCTGTGATTAAAGAAGTGGTTAGCGACCCCATGTTCTAAGGCAATTTTTTCATTTTCTTTTATGCCAACTATCACCACTTTGAATTTGTAGGTCAAATGCAGTAAAACCTTACATATATCTTTATATGTTAATTTTTTATTATAAAATATAACATTGATATCCGTTATATAACTGTAGGTTATTTTTCCATATTTATATTAAAATGTGGATTACTTTTCTTCTAATTGAGTAGGCAAAAGTTTTTTTTTTTGTCAGGTTCTTGTTAGGTGTCTCAACGATTATAAATAGAATTTTCCCCTTACGGTCGAGAATAACAGAACCAGCGCATAATCTCGACTCTGGTATTAACAAACATAAAGAAACATTTCGCCTTCGTTGTTTTCTTCGTTTATGATAACTCCATTTTCGAAAAATATTCACTTTCATATCTGTCCAGAATTATTAACAACTGCATAAAAAATATTGTGTGATAAAGCTTATTTAACAATTCATGCGATCCATAAACATAGTAATGCGGCAAATGTTTTGTTAGATAATGGATTTTACTTTTATCTTACATTCTTGAAATAAGATATAATTTCTCATAAATTATGAATATTTAAATTTATTTTGATAAAAGCAAAAACGCTGTTACTGTTACTGAATTCCGTTATTCACTGTATAATAAAATACAGAAAACCGTTAATTAAAAAAAAATAGCCAAATGAATATATTGCAGTAATTTATAATTTAAATTAAATAAGATCGTTTTTCTTTGATTCACAAAAGCAAAAAATAAAGAAAAATAATTAATAGTTATCATGAATACTTATTCAGAATATAATATTTAAAAGATTTAGTAAAATATAGAAATATATTTATAAAATAAAAAAACTGTAAAGAAACTCTCGTCTATAGAACGAGAAAAATATCAGAAAATAAGATTACTTGCCTTATTGGCACACTGCAAAAAAAAAAAAAAAAAAAAAAAAAAAGTTCATTTTACGTATAATATTGGCAGCTCAGCTGCCAGTTTATAACAGTATATAAACAGTAATATATCGTATTATAAACGAATTAAACTGCATATTATTTTTTAGCTGTAAAATACACAGTAATATATCTTATTATAAACAAAAAACAACATATTATTGCTTAACGGTACATTACTTCCTTATTTTACGTTTTTTACTCGTTAATTTTAAAGTTGTAAACTAGCACCTCAGATACCAGTATAATACCGTAAAAGCAACAATTGCTTTTACAGTGCATAAAGTTGATTGTTTTGGTGAAAAGTGTAGCTCACAGATGGACAGAAGAAATAATACGAAAATTTTATAAACCTTCTTCGATTTCGGGTCGGTAATAGAAACTTTGTACATGTTCAGTATTTTTATGCTTAACGCGTACATCACTTGTTTATTATACGGTTTTTAATCGTTAATTTTACGATTGTAAACTTGCATCCCAGATTCCAGTATTATACCGTAAAATCAACAATTACTTTTACAGTGCATAAAGTTGTTGTTTGTTTTGATGAAAGGTGTTGCTCATAGATCCACCAAAGAAATAATAAGAACATTTAAATAAACCCTCTTCAATTTTGGGTCCGTAATAGAAACATTTTATATGTTCAGTATTTTTATGCTTAACGGTACATCACTTGCTTATTTTACGGTTTTTAATCGTTAATTTTTAGGTTGTAAGCTGGCACTCTAGATGCCAATATTGTACCGTAAAATCAACAATTGCTTTTAAAGTGCAAAAAGTTGTTGTTTGTTTTGATGAAAGGTGTTGCTCACAGATACACAAAAGAAGTAATACGAACATTTAAATAAACCTTCTTCAATTTTGGGTCGATAATATGGGTCGACATTTTTATACGTTCAATATTTTTATGCATTATTCAGAAAAAAAAAAACACATTAAAAAATGAATTCCATATTCGGAATTAGCAAAAAATATTCATCCGTTTTATTTTATGCTATTCGTAAAGGTATACCGACCAGTAAATTTTAATTTAAGAATCTATAAATATTTTAATATTTTTTTAACGTTTAGCAAACAGAAATTCTTTATTTCTTCTAAATAATTTTGTTTATTTTTATGAGGAAAAATTTAACCAATAAGAAAATCACCAGTCAAAATGTTTTTATTTAGTTCTTTCCTATTATAAGGTTCAAGAGTTTTTTTTTTTTATTATTATTTATTTTACAGATTTGTTTCCAATTGATAAAGACCTTCCTGAAAGCAAAACTGTTAAAGAATTAATGCCTATTTATGTATACATAACGCATTTTACGTGACAATTGATTACAAATATTAAATAAATTGTTTATCATTTTTGACATTAAATACATTGTATAGATATTGAACAAAGTATTGTCATGTATAAAATAGTGAACATCTTGCTAGAAAGCATTTGCGAAATCTTTCATTTTCTGATTAGCGCTATTTAAACTATTACTTCATGGCCTCTATTAAAAGGAAGTGTAAATTATTTGCAAATGTGCCTGAACACACCTTAGTGGGGTTGTGGTGTGCAAAGCTAGAGAACACATTTCAGTCAGCGCTAAGTTTTTTCTCTAACTCGAGTGAAAGGCGGATGCGGCAAAATTTTAATTACACCGTGACTTAAATTTGAACAAAATTTGAAAGTGACGACTTTCAAATGCATATCTTTCTGCATATATTGCCATTGCATTATATGGAAAATGAGAGACATGCATGTCATTATAACGTCGATATATCCCATTTTGAGACAAATTACAAGTGGCATTGTTTAGTAGCCGCCTTCTGACGCTTGATTAAGGAAGCGATCACAGTGGCTTCAGAGTGCAGTTACTAAATGAGAAAAATCCAAGCCACATGATCACCTATAGACCATATCAAATTCGAGGACCAATGTACAGTCGTGGAAAAAAAAGTAAACACCCCCTACTAACTCCTCAACAAATTATCGCAGAAGAAAGTTACTGGTACCGAACGATTGGAAATAAAGCCTACTTTTAAATTATGTATATAAAATTTGCTTAGGGGGGCACCTACATATTAAAACGAACCATAACTTTGTTTTTTTCAATAGCAGTACCCAATTCTGACAGCATAAATGAACTCTACACTCTTCAATTAGCCTAAAAACGAATTTTTATGCAATTCGTACCATAAGTTTCCGAAAAATTAATTATTTTAAAACGAGCGTATTTTAAGGGCTGTATCCAAATTGAAGTTCCGTACTGGATTGTTAACCGAGAGAGCCGCTTCCTTGATCAAGGCACCTTAAGCGCCACTCAAGGAGCCAATGAAGCGTGTTAGATTACAGTACGGCAGAATAAATTTCAAAATGTCTACTCACTTCCATCATAGACGGTCCCTTAAACCATCATTTTGCCGTTTTTTAAGCATAATTTGAAAACTACTTGGAAGAAAAATGTGAAATTTTTGAATTTCCATAAAGCAGGATTTAATAAATCTAAATCCATCAAAAAAATTGTAGGTTGCAATTCATAATTTTTTCGAATATTAATTTCATAATTCATAATTCATATCATAAAAATTACAAATTCAGCTTATTTATGTTTGGGTATATTAGTATTATTACCACAAAAAAAAAAAAAAAAAAAAATAGCACATTAGGAGCATAATTTCGGGAGATATAAATAAAAATATGAAAATATAATTTAACATTAGAAGCACTAAATTTTGAATGTTTATAATTCAAAAACTTATTCAAATGACTTGAAATTTGGTGTCTAGGCATAGTTTGAACCGAAGATTTGAAATATCTCGTTAAAATTGGGTATTGCCATTGAAAAAAATGAAGTTAGGATTCGTTTTAATATGTAGATGACCCCTAAGCAAATTTATATACATCATTTAAAAATAGACTTTATTTCCAATCGTTCGGTACCAGTAACTTTCTTCTATGATGATTTGTTGAGGAGTTAGTAGGGGGTGTTTACTTTTTTTTTCCACGACTGTACATATAATTTAGGCCAAGCATATACAACACAAATAACAAAGCATATAATCAAGTTAAAAGATACACATTTAAGTTAGCTTTTTGGGGAAATTTCAAAATGAAGATTTAATACACTTTCCAGCATGCAACATAAAAAAAATAGTTTTCATAAAATTGCATCACATTAAAAATAAACAGAAACGTTTTTTAAAGTCTTAGAACTAATTTTGAAACTATGTTTACTGATTTAAATTTTCAGAAGAATTTTTTGGTTTGCTTCTATTTTCTTCACAAAATCGAATTAGTCCCAAATAATATGTAAACGGAAGTAAATGCTGCTGAGTGTGATTCAGATTTGAACGCAATCAGCACAAGACAATGCAGATTGTTTGCAACAATTTTACAAATGTTTTCTAGTAGGTGTGTAAATATTTGAAATTTCATATCTGAAATTAAATCTGTGTTTTGTAGTACTCACCGGTAAAAGCAGTTATTTACACTTACAAAAGAATATGTAACCTTTCAGGTCTAGAATTACCGAGATTCATCTTCCATTAAATAAAAAAAAATCATTCGGATTTTTTTTTTTTTTTTTTTTTTTTTTTTTTTTTTTTTTTTGTCAAAAGAGAAGAAAAATCATCAAAAATATCATAGATCCACCTGTCATAGAAGTCGAGTATCAGGAAGAAAGTTTAATCTTATTGTTGTCGTTGTTCTGTTTTTATAAATAAAGCTAAGTCTGTCTGAAAAATGACATTTTTGTGGCTCGCGTGAACTTTAAAAGTTGCATTTAAAATACGTGTACTTGTCAGCCCTTGAGTTTGAATGCTTGATCTAGAAAGACATATTGTGATGGAACAAATTAGCCACCATTTGCAGTGAATTGCGATTGCGACGTCACAGAGATGTAACATCGACTGGTGTTTCTATTAGTGAATTTTTGTTTAAGGGAGTCCGGGACACATTTTAATTTTATTCATTTAGTTAAAATTTTGAATTTTTTGTGATGGTTAACCGTGTCATTTGTAAACAAAGTCACCTGATAAAACTTCTCATATACATTTTTTTTTATTTAAAATTTATTAAAAAAGTGAGGTATCTTAAAATCGTTATAACTCGAAATATTATTTGTAGAAATTCCTTTTCTTTTATATAAATAAACATAAATATATAAGTTTTGATTTTGATTCAGCATTTTTAAAAATATTAATTAAAAAAAAATTAAAAACATTTAACCTAAAAAAATAAAATAAAAACGATGTAACTTTTTAAAATCATATTTTCAAAAGTAAATATTTTTTTCATATTTGCCGAATCAAAACTAAAGTAAAACAATTGAAAAAGACATCTTCCACGTTTGAACCATTTATCTTTAACGGTTCTTGACTTATAACAATTTAAATACGATAAATGGTGAAAAAAAGCAATCATAAGGAAAAACGCATTTCCACAAGAAGTCGTTTCCGATAGAACCCTTGCTTGAAAGCTAGTTAAACAAAAAAAAATATTTCCAGTTTTAATTAACCCTCCGACTGTCATGGAAAAGGGCAAAATTGTAATGTTGTTTTCTCTGAATTTTGTTTTAAATGCTAAAAAAAAAAAATGATTCTTTGAACATTTTATAAAAAAACTTAATAACGAATATGAATGTAATCCTTGGAAGCATTAATCATTGCTCAATGCATTAAAAATAGATTAAATCAATAGAATTATATTACTTTAAATATTACTTGTATTGCAGTGAAACCTGGAGCTCAGCGAACGTATTAACACGGGCTTGTCAGTGAGGGGGTTAAGATAGAAACATGATTTAAATGTCATTTTAAGGGAAAAAAAGAGAGAAATTTTTAATGCAATAAAATACTTTTAGAAAATTTGAATATTTTTGTGTCCCGGACCCCCTTAAAATTAGTAAAAGTAATAAAGAAAGTAGTAAAGATTAATGTAAGATATATATGGCCAAAGCAAATTTCTTTTAAAGCTGAAAAAGATTTTTTTAAAGCTAACTTTTTTTTATATTTTAGTTAACTACAAATATATTTTGGTTAAAATTCTACATATTGAATGCGCATTATGTCAAAATCTTTCTATGGTAAAAAACAAAGGTGTTTTGTTTTTGCAAATTTTAAAGTTTATAAATAACGAAAAGTAAATTTTAAACTGACATTTTATACCAACAAAAGATTATTATTCTAACAGAAGAAGTAATTTAAGTATAATAAAAACTTTGATTTAATATATTACCGCTTATTCAGAGGTAGTGATAGTACCTTTTATACTGGATCTAAATTAGTATACTTGTCCTCTTTGTGTACAGCAAACATAAATGTACTCATGAGAAATTTAAAGCTATCAAGTTAGTTCTTGCTTGAACCACAAGCTATATATTTTTTCGCAGGTAGCCATATTTGCCTGATATGTATGTGGTATTACTTTTAGCATGCTCTTACTTTTATTTTCTCCTAGTCGAATATGTATTAGCTTACATAACTTTTCCTAACTTTATTTCTTACAGGTCCTGTCTGCTTATGAATAAAAAAGTATTGGGGATAAGATTGTGATAAAGAAATATCTCGAAAAGTGATTCCCCGAAATATTCCATGAAATAATACTAAGAATAAATATAAATAAAAATAATCGATAAAGATATTTTCAGGTATTCGAAAACTTGAAGAAGAAATTGGAGCATTATTCTTAATTACCTAAGTTATTTTTTATATAATTGAGGGTTCTATCCCCTACCAGCTATGCTGGCCAACCCCTCGTGCAGACCCTGCGGGCTCTAAAAACGCGCTTATTCGCTCCTAATATCTTTAGAAAATTTTGTATTTTTAATACATTCATCATTATATAATATACAAATGTTAGTGTGGAAGTCATATATAAATCAAAGTAAAAATAAATTAGAAATATTTCCAAAAATCCAGTATTACAATAACCTTGTGTGATATTTTCTTCGAAATTATGCTTTAAATGTAATTGGAAATATATGACCTCAGATAATCTATTTACTGTGATTATTTACCTGAAAAGAGTCAGCATAATTCATAAATAAAATTGAATATAATAGAAATGATGAAGTCAAGTTAAAAATACTTTCTTAGAATATCTTTCAGGGAATTAGAATAAAGGCACATGCTTTCATAGCTTGAAACTCGTTAAATATACTTTTCATTAGCTGATGTTTACCTGAATAATGATTAAAATGGTTAAATTACGAAATTATTAATTTTAGTAGATATGTAAAATTCTACATGATTTAATTTTAGGGTACGTTTATAATTTTATAAAATTCAATAGAAGAAAAGAAAATTTAGAAATACCTCTACTTTATGAAAAAAAATTACTTTGAAATCGTGCTGGTGTGTTTAATATATTTTTGTATTTTGCTGTTCGATTAAGTTCTCTTCTCAACATGTTATAACGGTGGGAAATTTTAAAATAAAATTACTGTCACAAGTTGTAATTGCAATTTAAAAAGTATCAGGGACGTTGTAATGTATGAAAAAAAGAGAATTTAACAAATTTAAATCTTACATTATAATCCAAAGTTGCCTTGTATATTAACCTGTTGATAAATATACGTAAAATATTACTCAAAATATATGCCTTAAGAAAATGTATTTGTAATAATTATTTCCCTATATCCTTTAAGCTAATGTATTTGCCCTAACTATTTCCCTATTGGGTATCTGTGTAATCTCTAATTAAAATGAAATTCGCAGTAGGGATGAGGTCAAACTAAATGTGATTTTCTTAAAACACCTCTGAGGGAATTAACATACAGATTCAAGTTTTGATAGCTGAAAACTATCAAATATGTTTTTTATTACAAAAAAAGTCTTAAATACTGAGTAAAAATCCCTTTAAATTAGAAACAAATTCCTTAACGGTAAGTTTATGAATCTGTGAATGAAATAAACCGTTAAAAATATACAGCAAACAGTTCAGTCATTCGAACATTAATAATAATAACTGTTATTTGAACATATTGTGAGGCGTATCTGGCCATGTTATTGTCCATATTATGGTTAGAATAGAGTTAAACTGTTGTTATGTAAACTTTTTTATAAAAAAAACATAAAATATGTAAATAGAATATTTTTTAAAATAAATATCTTTTGGATACGCCTTTACCATGGTTATTTTCTAAATATTCCTTAAGTTAATGTATTTTCCGTGATTATTTCCCCAAGGAGTATCTGTGTAATCTTTAATTAAAATGAAATTTTTAGTAGTGAAGAGGTCCAACTAAATGTAATTCCTTAAAATACCTTTCAAAGAATTAAAATACTGATTCATGTTTAAGTATCTGAAATGTCTGAAATATGCTTTTTAATACAAAAGATGTTTTCACTGCTCATTAAAAGTCCCTTTACGTTACAAAATGTTCATTTACGATATGTTTATGAATTTCGAAATAACATGCTGTTAAAAATCTGCAAGAAAGTGTAAAGTCATTCGAGCCTTTTTAGAATTAACTGTTATTTGACTATATTATGAAGCGCGTGTGACCATATTATTGACGTTATTGCGGTTAGAATCGAATTAAACTACTGTTATGTAACAGCTTTCTGTAAAAAATATATAAATATACTTAAAATATTATTGAAAATATATGCCATTTGCAAATGTATTTACCATAATCATTTTCCTATATCCCTTAAGCTAATGTATTTGCCACGATTATTTCCTCGAATGGTATATATGTAACCTCTAATTAAAATGAAACTAGAAGTGATAGGGTCATACTAAATGTAACTTCTTAAAACACCTTTAAGGGAATTAAAATGCAGATTCATGTTTTAATAACTGAAAACTCTGAAATATGTGTGTTGTGTGTTATTACAAAATACATCCTAAAGGTTAAAAGTCCCTTTAAATTACGAAATATTCATTTACGGTAAGTTTGTAAACCTATAAATGACATAAACTGTTAAAAATCTGCACAAACGGTTCAGTCATTCGACCATTTATAATAATTACTGTTCTTTGATCACACTGTGAAGCGTATCAGACCACATTATTGATCAAATCATGGTTAGAACAGAGTTAATCTACTGTTATGTAAACATTTTCTATAAAAAAAATATAAAATATATAAATATAATTAAAATAATATCGAAAGTATATGCTTTATAAAAATGTTTACAGTGAGTATTTACCGATATCCCTTAAGCTAATTTACGAGCATTTGCAAGGATTATTTCCCCGAACAGTATATGTGTAATCTCTAATTAAAATGAAATTCTCACAAGTGATAATTTCTTAAAACGCCCTTCAGTGAATAGAAATACAGATTCATGTTTTAATAGCTGATAATTCTAAAATACAGTCATACCTCGGTTTTCGTCGATAATCCGTTCGAAAAGAATTGGCGAAATCCGAAACCGACGAAAACCGAGGCAATTATTTTTCATATATATCTATGTAAATTCAATTAATTCGTACTAAGCACACCAAATTATGTACCAAAGACCATTTTACAGAGAATAAGTATAGAGTTTAATACTGAAAACAATAAGAAATTAATATAGTGTTCTTGGCGCATGGTATCAATACACTATAAGGGGTCACTTCCCTTTTTGGTCTTTTGGCAGTAGGACTAGTTTCAGAGGAGCTATGTCGCTCAAAAAAGTGGTCTGTTTTTGTCGCCTCTTTAAGATTTGCCTAAAATGGGGCAAGACATTATCATTAAACAAATCACAGACACGGCTTGCAGCAGATTTATCTGGGTGATTTTTCTCCACAAATCCCTGTACCTTACTTCATATAGAGAAGATTTCCTTAATCTCTGCAGAAGGCACATTCACCATTGTCTCTTTCTCATCATCTGTCGACTGTTATACTGCTATGTAAAGGTCTTGTAGCTCTTCAGTAATGAGTTATTCACTGTATTCATCACCTAACTCTTCCGTTTCTTCACCACTCACCTCCAAATCCATTGGTTTCCCAAAATGAATAATCGACTGGACCACATGTGTAGGATCTGCTGGATCTGGAAAATTTCTTTGGTATTATGATGGGCCAGTCGCAATCGATAAAAAATTCCACAAAATACCCTGGGAATAAACGAAATTGCTCGCCTAGACGCGCGGGGTGAGGATGCACACACGGCGAGAAATAACGCCACACTGAGCTGAAGAACGCGTAGTTGCCACCTTTGTTTAAAGAAAATGCAGAGAAATCACTAGGGTACACCGACGAAATCCGAGGCAACTGACAAAAGCTGAGACATTTTTTTCATGGAAAAAATTGACAAAAACCGAAACCGACGATAACCGAAGTCAACGAAAACCGAGGTATTACTGCATGCTTTTTATTGAAAATATGTTTTAAATACTGATTAAAAGTGCCTTTACTTTACAAAATATTCATTTACGGTAAATTTATGAATTTAGAAATAACATACACTGTTAAATATCTGGAACAAACTGTCAAGCCATTCAACCGTTTTTAATAATAACTGCTACTTGACTATATTACGAAGCCTATCATACTAATTGACCATATTACGGTTAAAATAAGGTTAAACAACATTTGATAATTTATAAAAATGGTCGAACGGTTGTACAGTTTACTGTAAATTGTTATCAGTGTAGGTATGAGATAGCTTGTAATTTTGTAAAATTACTTTTATAAAAAAGGGAAACATAAATGTACTGATTATAAAAAAGAGCACACTATATCTTAAATATATAACATTGCATAATTTTGAATTTTTAGCATTTTGTTATTAAAATATGAGCTATTTTATAGTACTGAAAATCATATCATTAGTGTTAATAAATTCTCTTTAAGGGTCAACCATAAACACAATCGCTAGCCATTCGAAAAGAATATTTAGAGGTTATTTAGAAGTTTTAAAATGCTAAATTTTCCATTGCGGTAATTTTATGAATTTGGAAATGACATTAAACTGTTAAAAATCTGCAACAAACTATCCAGTCATTCGACCTTTTATTATAATAACTGTTAATTGACTATATTAGGAAGCGTATCGGACTATATTATGGACCACATAAAAGTCAGAATACAGTTAACTGCTGTTTTGTAACGACATACTGAAAAAATACAAACATAACGAATTTAAAGTTTGCTATTCTGAAAAAATTAAAGAAAAATGGTTGCGGAAAAAAGCCCTTTAGCATATTTTTAACTTTTTAAAAACGAGTCATGTCTCAGTAGATTATTATTTTTTTTTTCATTCTACTCATATTCATACCACTTTTGAAAAATAAAATCTACCATGCACTTTTACTAAGATATTTTAAACAATTTACCAAAAAGAAAGATTTTTGTAAATTGTAGTACGACTGAATATAAAATTAGTGCCAGTCTTGATCCGTAATGAAAGAAATAATTATACGATATGTGGCAGCACTTCGTGAGAACGTAATCCCAAAAGTCTCTGAAACATTTTAAAATTCAATATAAAACCAAGTAATTGTCGTACAGAAGTACAGTTCGGACTAAAATGCTTCTCACGATGAAAAGTTTTCTTCAAGCTAATAAAAATTGTTAGTCTCAAAGTTTGATCACAGTAACGTGCCGTTATGTTTGGTTTCAAACATGTGTTTTTCTGATTTTCAGATTACTTTCAACGCTGTGACACAAAAAGGACGACTGAGAAAAGGAATAGGAATTGGAGTCGTCATTTCTTTGTCACAGTGTCAAATCTAATCTGAAAATAAGAAAAGAAAATGCATGTTTGACACCAAACATACGGAAAAGTGGCGCTATCTATGTTCAAAGATTGGAACTAATTATTTTCAAATGATAATTATTTTCAATTGAAGAAAACTTTTCATCATGAGAAGCATTTTAGCCCAAAACGCACTCCTGTACGATAATTATTTGATTTTATATTGAATTTTAAAATGTGTTAAGAACTTTTGGGATATCCTGTACTACTTATGTCTAAACTCATTTCAAGCAAAAAGTTCGAAAATTGCCATTTTCATCATTTTTCGAAAAGTACACCTTATACCTTAAAGAACTTATATATGAAAAGAAATAGAGCGATATTAACAAACTCCAGCACCTTATTAAACTTATGTATATATGGGGCATTCTCACAATCTTTTGACTTTTATGTCCCTGAATAATAATTTTTATTTTAGTACATGCTCTTGTGCTTTTTTTTAAAATTTCATATACTGGGGAACATCTCATTGCATGATAGCATAATAATATTAACGAGATAAATAAGTTTTGGGTGATGTTGGGGGTCCAAATACTAGGTAAACTCCTATACCGTCCCCTGTCCCTGATGCTGATTTTTAAGTTTGGAGCTGCCTGGATAAAATTGTTTCAATAACAGTAATTCAATGTAATTTTTTTCCGAAACTGAGACAATTGTTTTAAATAAATATGTAGCAAAAAATTAACCTGCATACATTTTTACGATTGATATTATTTTTTGAACATTGTCCCTGGGTTTTAGATTCCTTACCATCCCTTTTGCTAAACTTATACAGAGAATCACTTCAGATGCAGCCACAGATTTTTTTTTTCAAGTTTTTTCTCATGCAGAAGTATGATAGAGAAAGAATGGCTAAAATTTTTTGTCGAGAAATTTACTGCAGAATTTAAATATCAATTTTAAGCATCGTGACTTTATTGGTAGTCTTACCGTCCCCAAAGTTTACTCCTGCACTTTTCAAGGTAAATTAATTTTATTTAATTTAATTCAATGTAAATAACTGTTACTAAAAATCAATGAACATTGTGGCTATCTCTTAGTCTTAACATGATTTGCCTAAAAATAGTGGTAATTTTCCTTACCGTCCCATTCTTACCATCCCTTTTTTTCCATTACCGCACCTTTCTATACCGTCCCCTTTTTTTCCCTTCCGTTTCTTCTCTAACACCCCTTTAAGACAATGTCATACCAAAATTTTGTACTGAAAATACTACATTGTTATTATTTCTTATTTGAATGTCCTGTGGGTACTATGCAAATTCATTACAAGTAAAAATTTAGTAGAAAATAGAAAGTTATAGTTGTAAAACGGTAAGGAAAATTAAACTTGCAAGTTTAACTTAAACCTCAGTTAAATTAAAAAAATTTCGCTGCTGACCATTTTTTTCTTTATTTTGAATCATTAAGGCATTCGTCTATCAGATTAAAATGTTATTTTAGCAAGTTTAATTTCACCAGATTTTTATTCCCGAAAGTCAAAAGATTGTGAAAATGCCCCATATTTTTTCGAAAGTATACTTAAAGTATTATTGAAAATATATCCCTCATGTTGATGTGTTTACCATTATTATTTCCCTGAAGAGTATCTGCATAATCTGTGCATCGAGAGAAATTCGTACAAGTCATGAAAGTCAAGTAAAAAGTACTTTCCAAATACATTTCAGGGAATTAAATACGGAAATGTATGTTTTAATTGCTTAAAATTCGTAAATATGCTTTTTATTAGAAAATGTTCATTTAAATACGTAAGTATTTAAACACCTTTTAAATTACGAAAATATCATTTATTGAAAATAATCTTTAAATCGTATATTTTTGAAAGATTTTGTTAAAATACAGACTTGCTTCATAAGAACCCGACGACAAATTAAATGTACTTAATGTTTATGTAGGCGAAAAGATTATTTTTAAAATTTGAGTGAAGCTTTATTTATTTGTTATTCTAAATTTTAACCAGAAACAACTGTTATGAAGTTTTCGCATGACTGTAAGGACTGTTTAATATTTTAACTTTTTATAAAATGCATAAATATGGCACATAAAAATATAGTCTTCCTTATACAGGGTGATAGAAACGTTGTTCAATACAAATTTAAAAATATTGTTCAAAATATAAAATATATAAGGGTTTTATGTTTCAATAAATGACAGCACTATGGTATTGAAAGTTGCAGTTTATGCTCAGGTATAGCAGTTGCAGTTTATGATCTTACTGTAAGAACCATTTTGTTTGATGCGAGATGCAAGTAATTTTTTTCACAAGCTGAAATAAATTTTAATATTGAGACTTATTCCGCTATAGGATATCGTGTTAAAGTCATTGAAGCATTTTAAAGAGATATACGATATATTCCACAATTATCTACATAATGTAACATTTATCCTAATTGAACATTACAAAATAATTAATTATGCAATATTAAAAATTGCACCAAGCCAGAATTTTTAAAAATGCATCAAAGAAAATATTGTAAGTTTTCAAATACTAGAAGTTTAAAACAATTATTATTTTAAACTTTTTTCATATACAATTAAAAATTATCTTTAATTTTTATAGTATTTATTATTGTCTGCACGTACTCAAACCTTCATTAAATTGGAGTAAATTCCATAATTTTATACACTTGACTTTCACCATTTTCTATATGCTAAAATTTTCTATAATCTATGTTACTTGTATTGTTATCGAGCTTTAAAAATATCTGGAAAAACCTATTTGTGGATTTTAGAGCTATTCAGGAGTAAATATTTGGTCAAACATACATATACAATACATATATTTCACAATAAAGAAATCTAAACTTTCCATTTAGCGTTGTCATATTCGGGTATAAAATGACTTAACAATATTGTAAAATGTATGATTAACACTACCTTTCACAGAATAATGCCCTAATAGTCCAGGCAATAGGGAATTTTACCTAGCAAAATTAATGGTAGTACTAGAAATCGGCTTTCTAGATGTTTTTTGGGTCGCTGAATCCGAATTTGTAACTTCCCACCAAAATTTCCCCCGGCAACCCCACCCCCCGAATTTTGGTAAAAAGCCCCGCCAAAAAAGTTTTTAATAAACAATTCCATTTTTTTATTGTTTTAGAGAAAAAGTATCTAGAAATTCAGAAAGTAGACAAAATTTCCAACAAATTAGATATATGATATTATGCCTTAGGATAAAGGGGGAGGGGGAATCTGCCTCGGAACATGCGCGCGATGCTGCGTAAACTAAGTTGCGCAATTCCACTTAACCACTCACACGTTTACATTCGCCCTCCCATCTCCCCTCCAAACTTTCTCTATAAGGTTTACTTTAAGATTTTTGGGTCGCTGAATCCGAATTTTTAACTTTCCCCCCCAAAATTCCCCCCCCCCGAACTCCCCCCCCATATAGTTGTTTTTAACTTAAATTTCTTATTGTTTTAGGGGAAAAGCATTACGAAATTCAGAAACTAGACAAAATTTGCAACAAATAGGATATATGACATTATGAATTAGGATGAACGGGGAGGGTGAGGGCTGCCTCGGAACATGCACTGCGGCGCTATGTGCACTAAATGATAAAGTCCAGGCAATAGGGGATTTTATCTGGCAAAATTAATGGTAGTACTGGAAATCGGCTTTGTAGATTTTTTTGGGTCGTTGAATCCGAATTTGTAACTTCCCACCAAAATTTCACCCGGCAACCCCCCAAAAAATTGATTTTTTGAAAAAATTTGGTTTTTGAGAAAAGCGCGCGGGGAATGTTCCGAGGCAGCCCCCTCTCTCCCCGTTTATCCTACGTCATAATGTCATGTATCCTATTTGTTGCAAATTTTGTCTAGTTTCTGAATTTTCTAATGCTTTTCCCCTAAAATAATAAGAAATTTAAGTTAAGAACAACTATTTGGGGGGGGGGGGGAGTTAAAAATTCGGATTCAGCGACCCAAAAAACTGAAAGTAAACCTTATAGAGAAAGTTCGGAGGGAAGATGGGAGGGCTAATGTAAACGTGTGAGTGGTTAAGTGGAATTGCGCAACTTAGTCCACGCAGCACAGCGGCGCATGTTCCGAGGCAGATCTCCCCTTCCCCTTCATCGTAAGTCATAATGTCATATATCTAATTTGTTGCGAATTTTATCTACTTTCTGAATTTCTAGCTACTTTTCCCCTAAAATAATAAAAAAATGGAATTGTTTATTAAAAACTTTTTTGGCGGGGCTTTTTACCAAAATTTGGGGGGTGGGTTTGCCGGGGGAAATTTTGGTGGGAAGTTACAAATTCGGATTCAGCGACCCAAAAAACCTCTAAAAAGCCGATTTCTAGTACTACCATTAATTTTGTTAGGTAGAGTCCCTATACGGTCTCTACTGCCTGGACTATAAACCTATCGTGAATTTTCAAAATTTTATTTTGGAGAAAATATTTATTTTTTTAATTTGTATATGGAATATTTTATTCCATTTTCAAAACAATATCTTTTATTTAAGAATATTCTCTTTCCTATATAAGAGATTCTACTTTAAAATAAGTTTCTAAACAATAGAGAATGTTTTATGAAAAAGAAACTGTAAACTGTACACTTTCACAAAATTCGATTACTACGAGGTACAAAAAATGAGGAAATAAACTGAGGTATAAGGGCGATGGTTTAGATCATTTACTCTTATAGCGATCACTTTAGTACTCGTGTTTTATTCATCGAAATTTAAAAAAGCTGTTTTTTTATTATACACTCAATATATATTTTGGATTCTTTTTATATTTTATCTCGGAAAAGGGATTGTATATATATAATAAATTGAGTTAAAACAATATGGTAAAAAAGGATGTGCCACGAAAGATAACCTGTATAATTTAGTTTTTATACAAATTGAACATATTGTTGAAGCGTCGGCAAATTTATATAATTTGGTACAGTGTGATCCATACAGATGAAGTTGTTTCACCATTATACAAAGTAGAATTTTATAAGTTAAGTTCTAGGGAAGTTAACAGTTCGAAATACCTTTAATGACTTTAAATTCTTTATCTACTGACAGTACTTATAAGTACCATTAAAATAGCTTGTTATAAAATTCATTTAATACATCGATTAGTTGTAATACAATTTAGAATGAGTTATAGATACATTACTTTATCTTGTTCCAAAAACATTATTGGTTACACAAAACAAAAATATTTTTACATCGATGATTTCTTTTGCCTTCGCATCTTTTCTGCTTTCTTGGCGTTGGATGGGGTGGGGGGGGGGATTTTCAATACTGAAATATTTCTATATTTTTATTGTAAGGTCATTATATTTGCACATTTCCTAATTCTACAAAATACTAAGAAAAATATTTAAATTAAAAGATTTGAGTGGGGATATAAATATTGCAGAAAATCCCTATAAATTCAAATTTAATTAATTCTTCTAAATCCTTCAATCCTTCTAAAATCCTTCTAAAATTTATTAAATGATTATGTAAATCTTCTAATGTAGTTTAAAAAATTCACGAAAATGCTTTGCAAGATAAAATTTTCATGAATTCATAATTCAGTACATAAAGGCTTAAACCTATTTCATATCCATATCCATATATATTTCATTATTTTATTTTGTTTTTACTATTGGGTGGTCCTGATAGAAACTGACTTCTATGAAATGCATAATTATTATACAAGGTTATACAAAATAACTTCAATACATTACCGTTTCTTGGAGGCAATTGTGCAAAAAGAGCAGTTTAATCAAGGCCAGAATCAGCCGTAGGCCAAATTGACATGGGGCAAGTGTGGCAAAACTAAGAGACGTCTTTAAATCATACAGTGTAGTACTTTCATGTTTTTTTTTTAATATGGGAATTTTTTTAATAAAGAAATGAGAATTACTTATTGTCACAAAAATTGAGATAAATTTACTATCACAAAAATGGAATAAGGTAAATATAGAAGTATTGTTACGCAGAATGTATTTTTTTTATTATTAAGCCAATCCAATCCAATGATGACACGTGAATGAACTTAGAAACTTTCCGGTTTTGCTTAGAATTTATTGCAGAGTTTGACTTTTTAAAGCATCTTTTGTATTTTATGAAATTTCGTATAAGTATATATCCTAAACTTCAACTATATGACGGGAGTTGACAAATAAAGAAAATATCTTCGATGTATCTAGTCTTCGTAAAATGAAAAAACTGAGGTCAATACTTCCGCTTGGTTGTTTCAGAATCATTTTCAATATCTACCAACAAATGGCTTCACTGTCTTAAAAAGAAAACTAAAAAAAGGTACAGCAGGCGAGTGTGGTTTCTTGAATTTCCGTTTCTGTGGAAGAGGTTATATGCATTTAAGATAATCGTAATGATTTTGATCTAGAAAGTTTACCTCCTTTTCAGCATAATTACTGAATTGGGAAATTATGACGAAGTTTTGAATCAGTTAAGTTTTTTGTTGTTCTGAAATTATGGGTGATGATTCTCTTAAAATCATTTTTCGGGCATGAAACAGAAAAGATTTTGAAAAACTGCCACGCAAACCGAACGATGCAGAAAAACTGGCCACGACGAACGAAGAAGAATGAAAATAATTTACATGCAAAGATTGTGAATTTTGAACAGCCATAGGTGTTTTATTTCACTTTTATCGGGAATTCCGGTGGTAGCTTCAAACTTTTTAACAGTTTGAATACTTGTAAAAAATTTGGAATGCTAAATCTGTGTTTTTGGAATTTTTTAATTTACATTTGATGTTCATTTTTTAAAGAAATAAAGTTCTGTTTATAAAATGAATAAAATTGTGTCTTTTTCCCATTGCCTTTTTTACTTACACAAGGTAAAAGTTAGCAGAGTTTGATGTATTGAGAAAAATAAAGAATTTGGTGAAATCAATGGCGATATTACCTAAAACAATGGGCGTTTACCGTAAAAAATGTGAAATATGAAAATCAAAATCAAAAATAAAAACAAAGTTGTTATAAAAAATTTAAATAAAACACATTTCTATAATAACCATCTTAATTTATTTATTTTTTAACTTTACCACAACCATCATAATTTTATTTTGAAATTAGGGTAGCCATATTACCCCCATTCACCTTACTTTTCTATAAATTTGATTTTATTTTCGAAATCACACAAAATTTATGAGCGAATTATTATGCGATCAATAGACGCTAAATTCTGGCTCGATTTTTGGTACTTCGGGAGTCACTAAATACATTTTAACCTCCTTTTTCCGCATGGAAGAAGAGAAAAGCTAAGAAATCGAGACTGTATTTAGCGCCTACTGATCGCAGCGCCATCTATTGTTTGTAATTCGAACTAAAAACGAAAATCACCGTAAAAAAACATTTGACCTTATGCATAACCCTCCTGCAAGAATTTTTTAAATATCTGCCACCGTTTGCAAGTTATTGAATTTTAAAATCAGTCAGTCCTTTTTAGGATACCCGGTAGATTTGCGTCTTAGCGTGTGTATAATAAGAAATTACTTCTTGACCATACTTAAATAATCCTTCGAGGTTAATCACATTTAATTACCAAAAATTTCATTGAATTTTAGACAATATTTTTTTATTTTTACAAAATATTAGAAACTTTTTTTTACTGTCATTCATGATAATTGACCAGTTGAGGCGAAAGGCTTCTCGGTTTATTTTATAATTTTTATAGTTTCGTGTAAAACTCTTTTTTCGAAGCACATAATCCATTTTTAGTGCATGGTAATCGGTTAGAAAAGAAATATTTTTTTTTATTGAAACACGTGTAAAATTCGGTACGATAATCAACAAATCAAACCTTCTCTCTAAATCTTGTTAGAAGAAAGTAAAATTCCATATATGTATTTTTATAACATTTCTGTCATCAAAGGAATGTCCGTTAGCCATTTAAAATATTCTCCCGTTTATAGTTACATTACGGTATTCCAGCGAGACGATAGAAGTTCAACTTTTAATTAATGGATGTGCTTGCTATTCAATACCAACGTTTAGTCATTTGAAGCACTGTCAGATCTTTTGGCATATTGATTTTGCAAAGGAAGAGTTTATGATGGATCTAATATCTTAATTGCAATGGCAGTTTTAAATTCTTAATATTACAAAAGATTTTACAAAAGTACCTAAAACGAAAGTATTCAAAATATATGTTTTTCTATAGTTTTAGATAATTGTTGTAATGATTTCATTTTTTGATTATAACTGCATATTTCCGTAACATTCAAATTTTATACACATTTAGTAAATTAAAACAACGGAATATGAACTTTTCTATAACTCTCTTCTACTTTTTTCATTTTTTTAATAAGTAGAGCCATATTTTGTTTTTCGAGACAACAATTAGATGGTGTTTATTACATCTGATTATATGCAAGAAGGATATAGGCTGAGGGGAGAGCGGGAGATCTCCTCTAGTGGTGTCTGAACCTAACCTGTTTTTATGCAGCGTTATGCACACGGAAAACTCCAAAGGGGACCAGCAACATGGGTCAGAATTAGTGTTACCTGGTTTCCCACGTAAATCAGGGCTATAAATACTCCGGACATCAGTTATTTTTTTTATTGTTTATTTCGAAACCTTTAATCGCAAATAATTCTGCCATTAGATAAGGCGAAGAAAATTACTTTTAAATACTGGTGCCCAGAACATTTCGATCCTCTATTTATGTGGAACATATGGCAACACTAGTTCGAACCCAGCCTCTACAGCCTACCAGTTTTTGAGACTAGAACCCCCTCACACGTCGGTGAAGCGACATTAATTATAAACAAAGCGCAATGAAAAATTTCCCGCAAACATTTTTCATTAGATTTTTATCTTTAAATATTTTGAACTACATATAAATTACTAATTTTATGTAAATATGTATACAAAACGTCTTTTTGTTAACGTTTTCGTGCACATTAATACTTTTTTATTAAAAACTACTAATAAGCTTTAATAATTAATCGCGAGGAAACAATTTGCATACCTGTTGTCTTAATTCAGACACTAAACAATTCCGAGGTTTCCTTTTAAATTCTTAATTACAAGTCGAGGAAAATTTTCATTCAATGTTTGCTAGCTTACTATCTTAAAAGAGTGTCCCATTAATCTTATAATTAATTTATGTTATTTAAATTAATATCACATCTCAAATTTGACATATCGTTGAATTCTGTTCAACGTTTACGGAAATGTATGTTTAGAGTTTTTAATTAAAGGGATTTTGATAACAAGAAATTAAATTAAAACTTTACGCATTGTTTGACAATTTTAGGAATGCATTTTGTTTACTATTATGTTGTTAAAAGAAACGCAAATTAAAATTATTTTTGATAAGTTCACTTTTAGTAGAAATGTACTAAGTAATTCTGCTCAATATTGGGCATTTAGAGCTACTTTTTTATGTTACTCAAAGAACGTGTGAAGTATTATAATGGTGATTTGTGCAAATTCAGTTATCTAATCTAGTGTTTCTCAAAGGGAACATTAATTGTTTATGTTCGCCCTTGGTTGAATATAAACAAGTTTTTAGGAGTATATGAGTTTGTAAGGAGTTGGTGTCAACATAAAAATGCGGTGAATGATGTTTAATAAATCAGCCCGTCCTCATCGGACCAGAGTCAGGTTGGCACTGTAAGCGGAGTTAAGTTGAGCTGAGCAACTGAAATCAATTCTTAATGAAAAAGAGATACATAGTGCTGACTTAAAAAAAAAAGATACTTCAAATAACTGATGTACTGCATATCCTTCAGACTGTAAATAAACAGTATTTTCCATCTACTGGTGAAACAGAGCAATAAATTCGTGATCTATGTATAGTTAATTAAGAGAAATGAAACATTTTATTGGGTAACAAAGATCAGTTACACTGTAAAAAAAATCTGTAAAGTTACTAAAATTTTTCTTGGAAACTGGGATTCCAGGAACTTTTTATGTAACGGCAACAGCAAAAATTTCTGTAACAGCATCTGTTACAGGAATTTTTCTTGTTGCCGTTACATAAAAAGTTCCTGGAATCCCAGTTTCCTAGAAAAATTTTAGTAACTTTACAATTTTTTTTTTTTTACAGTGTAGTAAATGTATCAACTTGCATCGCCAAAAGACAACCAAATGAATTGTAGTTTAGAAATAGTAGTTAGTTTTATTCAGCGTTGCATGTAAAAGTTTTTCCATTTACTTGTTTGTGTAAAAATGGTATACTTCATTGACCGTTTTCAAAAAGAGCATACAGAAACTGACCTGATGTTTAAAATAACTTACTTTAAACATTCAGCAAAATTATCTCGAGATATTCAAGAAATATACATGGGAAATAAAGCTAACTCATTAAATTAAAAGTTTGTTATCTAAAACGTTTACATAAAGTGTAAAAAAAAAAGTTATAGCTTTTATAACCACGGTATGCATTATATATTTAATCATTCTTAGAACTATTCAAAGTGAAGTAATAGGGATAGGACAGATATATGAAATTAAATATATACAAGGCATAATGTTTTGAGAATTACATATCTAGATAATAAATATTTTACAAGTATTACTGTTATAAATTTTATAACATTTTTTGGTAAAAGTTTATGAAATGATATCCAGTGATCTTTTTTTTTTTTTTTTTTTTTTTTTTTTTTTTACGGAAGTTCTCAAACTAGTGAATGAGTATGAAATTGTTATATATACAAAAACGTTCACATCACATATCGAATTCTCAAATACAAGATGTTTCTAGAGTAAGATAAAAACCTATAAAAGTTAATACCCTTGAAAAATAACTTTTGCATGGGGAACCCTTGAAGCTGAAGCAGATATTTCGATAACAATTAATAAAGAAATTTTAGAGAGAATTCCATTAAATAAGCTTTGATTTTTACCCGATTGCCAAGGAGGGATATGTGTTTCACGCGTATCTGGGTATGTGGATTTCTTTATACCCTCGAAACATTACAACGGCTGGATGGATTTTAATGAATGAGGTCTCTATCAATTCGTCTTAACCGTCTGAAGGTTATAGGCAAGATTATGTTTTCATAAATTCAAAATGGTGGCCGTAAAATACAAAATGGCAGTAGAGACGAAAAAAATTACGCACCATATTGAGTGGCATATCATTGGATAGGTCTTTCAAAATGAAGATGATGTTTCATTGACTATTGTACAGTCAGAAGCCCCGTTTAAATATTACACAACCTGGAAGTTGTGTAGGTAGGATCTCTTGCTTTACTGCAACTCTAACTTTCATAGACATCTATAGGACTCATCAAAACAGTGTTTATACAGAGAGATTATCAATTAAACACAACTTAAAAGTCATCAATGCAAGTAAATAAAAAAATAGGTAAGTAATATAAAAAATAGTTTCCCACTGATGAGAAATAATTAATTAGTTCGCTTTTTTCACAGTCGGGTTTTTTGATTATGTAAATTTAACTTTTACTTGTTATCAAATGTGATTACAACATGAGAAGACTGATTTATTGTAATATGGTCAGCGGTGCCACGTGTATTACCAGCTACATTCTGAATTATGAACTGCATGGTTCGATGATTTTGTATGCGAATAGTGCTTTCTGCAAGCACTCCTCATCATACGATAATATTTCACAGAACACAAAATAATTTTGTTTACAATATATTGTAGTAGATCCAGTCTGTTAGGCTTAAACTAAAGCTGTAACACTATAGAAGAAGTTTTTATATTTTTCACGCTATTATAATTTTTATTTATATTTATTTATATTATATTATATTTTTATTATATATTTTATATTACATTTGTTGTATTATATTATATACTTTATTTTATCTTATTTATAATAATTATTATTTATTATTTATTTTATTTACATATTATATTCCATTATATTTTATTATATATTATATTATATATATTATATTATATATATTACATTATATTTATTTTATTTTATAGTTATATTATATTTTTTTATTTATTTATCACACTTTTTTATATTTTTTCACGCTATAGAAGACATTTATACATTTGTTAAAATTATGAAAAATAATTTCAGCTAAGTTTGGATTGAGATAAACTGTACGTTTTCTTGAATAACTTGATTGTGAACTTGTTTTCGACAAAAAAAATTGCTTTTCTTGAAGAATACTATCACCTTTGAAAGTTTATTTCGTTTATACATAAACACTCTGTATATAAAAAAAAATTTCAATGATAATATAAGATATTTATAGGATGAGTACAAATGATGGACCCAATTTTAAAAAATCATAAATACTTAGAAACTGCTCCACATGTTACAATAAGTCATACATGGATTTAAAAAGAAATATACCAAATTATTTTCCGTTATAAATGTTCGATGATATAAATGACCCTCTTGTAGCACGGCATACGTCCAATCTGTAATCCAGTTCGTTCAAAACATTTTATAGCACCACTCTGTCAATGGTTCTGAATGTTGCACAAATGCGTTTTTTAAGTTCTGACCGTATCAAAGATATTGTTTGTGTACCACCAATGCCAAAAACACCGGCAGAATTTAAAGCATGCATTTGTCCAGCATTCAGACCCATTGACAGTGTGATACTACGAAATATTTGGAACGAACTGGATTATAGATTGGAAGTATGCCGTGTAACAAGATGGTCACTCATCGAACATTTGTAACTGAAAAAAAATTGGTATATTCCTCTTTAAATTCATGTATCACATATGTGCAGTAATTTCGAAAATATGATTTTTTTTTTAAATCGGGTCCATAATTTGTACTCTCACTGCATATTAAATATATTATTCTTGAATTTTTGAATACCTTTGAATGTTGAAAATATATCAGTTTGGTGCAAAAATAATGCATGATTTTACTATGCAATTTATTTTATAAGCATAGCGTATATTTAATTTAATTTACTGATATATGTTATATATCGTATTAAAATTTATTTTAAGCACTTTCTTTGGCAATTAATTGTTTTATTTTAATTTTTTTAATCTATGAATTGTCTTCAGAAGCTGAGATGTCAAAACAAGATTTTCGTGAAATTTATTTTTACGAGTTTAAGCCCGGTCACAGTGCGGCACAAGCATAGAAGTTGGAGCGAGGGAAAGTATTAACATAAGAACAGTTCAAACGTTTCTATAAAAATATTCATTGAGGAGTTTTGACCTTCAAGACAAGGGTGATCGGGCGCGTCCTTCTATTGTTGACG
Organism: Maratus speciosus; assembly: GCA_963932465.1. NCBI lineage: Eukaryota > Metazoa > Arthropoda > Arachnida > Araneae > Salticidae > Maratus > Maratus speciosus. The sequence goes on along the minus strand of OZ010790.1, from coordinate 521,795,296 downwards.
ATGATCAACTGAAGGCAATAGTCGAACCTAAATAACTCTAGAAACTGTGAATGAACTGAACTCAATACCATTTGAGTATCGTTCGTCAATTAGAGCAAATTGGTAAGGTGAAGAAACACTATATGTGGCTACTCTATATGCCGCATGAGTTGAACGACAAGTCATGTCTCATATTGACCGACCAAAAGTTACACGCGTTGGCCTACTAAACATTACCTCACCCACCGTACTCACCGTAGTTCTCTTCAGCCGATTACCACGTCTTTAAACTCCTAGACAATTTCTTGAGGGAAAAAGTTTTCGTCAATCTAGATGATGTCGGAAATGCCTTTCGATAGTTTGTCCCCTCCAGAAGCCCAGACCTTTATATCACAGGAATCACCTATCTCGTTTCTCGTTGGCAAAAATTTATTGATTGTAAATTACACGCGTAGACTATGAAACACTGCCTCACCCACCGTACTCACCGGACTTTTCTGCAACCGATTACCACTCCTTTAAGCTCCTAGACAAGTTCTTGAGGAGAAAAGGTTTCGTCAATCCAGATGATGTCGGAAATGCCTTACGATAGTTTGTTCCCTCCAGAAGCCCAGACTTTTATGTCACAGTAATCACCAAGCTCGTTCCTCGTTGTCAAAAATGTATTGATTGTAAGTTACACGCATTGCCTACGAAACTCTACCTAACCCACCGTACTCACCCCAGACTTCTCTCCAACCGATTACCACTTCTTTAAACTCCTAGATAACTTCTTAAGGAAAAAACGTTTTCGCAATCTAGATGATGTGTGAAATGCCTTCCGATAGTTTTTCTCCTCTAGAAGCCCAGAAATTTACGTCACAGGAATCACCAAGCCCGTTTCTCGTTGGCAAAAATGTATTGATTACAAGGGCTCTTACATTGATTAAGTACATTAATAAGTTTTATATTTGAATTGAAAAATCCTGGATTATTTTTGCACTAACCTAATATTTTATTTAAATATTTTTATTGAAAACAAGAAATAATTGAATAATTATAAATTATATTATTTGTTTTTTCCTTTAATCTTAAGTATCCCTTAATTTTAATTTAATGAACATTTATATTTTAAGTAGAAATTACAAATAAACCGTAAAGTTAAAGCGCACGTAAGGCTTTACATACATGCTGCTTTCATTTAGTCATTAAACAAAACTGAGATTTCCTTTTTTGGATTTAATTAACAGCGGAGAAAATTTTCGTGTAACGTTTGCTCACTGCTTTCCTTAAAAGTAACTCTCATAATTATCATTGTAAATTTATGTAATTAAACTGAATATGTCGTCGAAAGTTTAACGTGTCACTGCATTCAGTTTGTCTTGTAAAGTTAAGATATTTTAAGACCATTATTTAAACAGAGTTTGAAAAGAAATTTATTTTACATATTGATTGATAATATTTGTGATGCAATTTTTTAAAAATTATGTTATTAATTTGAAATTAATATGTAATATGATTTTCATTTTAGATGTGTACGAAATATGTGTATATATGAACATATATTCAAATAATATGTTCATGTAAATGAGAGAAATTTTAACAGAAACGGTTAAAATTATAAATCAATTTCAATCGGAGTCAAAACTTACGTTGTTTGATTTTTCCAGTCTACTATTCATTTCATGTTTAGCAGATTGAATATATTGTAATACTAAAAGGTAAGCTTTTAATACAAAAAACATTATGTAATTTTTTTGTAATACTCTTATTTAGTAATACTAGGAGGGACGGCGGAGAGAATTCATGCCTGTTCACAAATTAAAGATAATAATAGTAAAAAAACTCCATAAATTTTACCCTCCATAATGAACTTATTTCTATTCAAAATGCTTGTATATATTTAAAAATATCTGAACGGCATATCTGCCACAACAAATAAGTAAACATTGTACCTTAAGACTGGAATAAATTGAATATAATCTAGTATTTTACTTAAAACGATTAAGAATTGAAATGCCTTTTACTAATATTTTAAATTGCGAATGATTATTTAAAATAAATTACATATGTATCATAAGTTAAACTTCAGTTAAAGGTTTACATGTTTGTTGTTTTGATTTTCAGTTGTTAAATAACACTTGTTATTAAAAAACTGAGTATTCCATATTTGTATGTAATTCACAATTTTAAAATGTTTCGTTTCAATGTTTGACGACTATTTTAATTTTTATTCATGCTTTTTATAGAAATTTCAAATTTGCTGTATAATTAAGCGGCTACTTCAGTCAGGCGAAAACACACATTGGCTAATGTTAATCAAATGGAAGAAATCTTTTAAGTTATCTGGTTTGCATTGAAATACTTTTAAACGATTTTTTTGTATTGTATAGCTGAGATCAATTTCTACAAAGGCCGTTTTTTACTTTTTCAATTTTGTTCACAGATATTTTTAATTAGGACACTTTCACTTTGGGAACCGGTTTCGAAAGTGAAAGAATCCTCTTTAAAATAAATCTGCAAACACATTCGAAAAAGTAAAAATCAACTTTTGTAGAAATCAATCTCAGCTAAGCAGAAAAAATGCAAATAAAATCATTTAAAAATACTAAAATGCAAACGAGATATCTTTAAAAAATTCTCCCATAGCATTAGCATAAGAGAGCGGGTCTTAAACTGAAGGAGCCCCTTAAGGTGCTAGTGGAGAATTTACCCATCTCCTGCCTTTATTCTTTCACTGAACAAATCTGAGGATTCCCTCAGTGTAGTTATTTACAGGGGTAGACTTATTTTCCTCTGGTGTTTGCTTGCTACCTACCTTTAACCGTAACTCTCATAATTCTCTAAATAAATTAGTGCAAATAAAGGTACTATAGTGTTGCAAGTTTGACATTTGACTGAATTCACGTCGGCATGGAAAAAAATGTATATTGTGGCTATATATTTAACCAGACACTGGTAAAAATCAATTAAAATTTACGCATTCTCTGATAATTTTAACATCCCCTTTATTCCAATTGCATTAATGAATACGCTAAATGAAATTAAAATGTGTAAACTAAATTTATTTTACAAAGTAAGAGCAAATTTATCGTGTATGTTCACACGTATTTTTGAGCCGTTTTTAATGTAAATGAAAGATTTTGTACTCTCTCTAAAGCAGTAGAGTGATATATGATTTTTTTCTTTCAATTACGAAAAGACGAGTGATTTGATTTAGCTAGTGTAAGAATACACTAAATGCAACACTGTGAAATATTTCTGAGCATTATAAAAGACTTTTTAACACTAAATCCAATAACATTTTATACATCTTTATACAAATTAATGGCCAAAGATAAAATATAATTTATAAAGATAGTTTATTTAAAATCGATTTTATTCGACGTATCTGGTTTATGAATACACTACATATACCATAATTAAATATTTCTGAACTATATAAGAACAATTTTTAATACTAAAAGCAGTAATTTTTAATCTTAGTCATATTATTAATATGACAAAGGGAAATTCACTCTTTTTTACAATCAGAATAGAAAATTTATGATCCATTTTCTTATCTCATTTGAAATATCAACATATAAAAAATATTCGTATATAATTCAAAACATTCGAATGATTTTATAATATGCAAGCTGACCCGCCCGGCGTTGCCTGGGTCCGTAACGAATGACAAATGAACCTCAAGTTTGTATGATTTTATATCTTTAACTCCATTTTCCATCAATCTATATTTTTAAATGAAAAAATTGCGAAAAAATGGTGAATTGAAAATATATGCTATTTGCTATTTTACTTTCTACGTAAATTGATTTTTATAGTCTGTGCATACCAAAAGCAAGGGAAATTGCGAAGACATACTGAGGTTTTTACTGCTTTCGACAACTTTACATTTTATATTGTAAAAAATATATATACCCATCCGAACGTTTCAAAATTTTTGTTGTTGATGTAAATCTGGTGAATTGTGAGACTCTAAAAAGATTGTTTTAAAATGCTGACGTTTAGTTACTTTTAGCATAAAAAAATATCGTCTTCATATGGCGCGAAATGACCTATGTTCGACTGTGTATTTGAAAGGGTTCAAATTCACATTTTTACTATTAAAATTTTATATATTGCTATTAAAAACACAAATAGAACCGAAAGTCAGTTCTTCACAAGCCTGCTATGCGCAAATGGGTTTGTGCGCGTGCGCAAGCGATGTAATTAACTGGGGAACAAATAATTGGATTTGATGAGAGTAGGTGGGGTTTTTAATTAATAACTAAGCTAATTATTAGAAATTTAAAATTCTGAGTTTAATGTGCATCAGGAGACACGTTGGAATACCCTTACAAAAATTTTCAACCTCGTACGTGCCGTAGAGTTTGCTAGACATCGCTGAGACACACAAAAACACACATACAGAGTGAAACATTATTATATTAGTATAAGCATGTCTAAAAAATTGGTACAGAACTCTTGTATAAATTGAATAAATATAAAATATTTCATTTAAAATCACTACAAAACACGCCTCTTTTAGTAATATTTTAACAAACATTAAAGCTTCTATAATAGAAATTACAAACAATTCATGAAGTTAAAGTGCGCGCAAGGGGTTTACATACTTACTGTCTTACATTTAGTCATTAAATATATATTGTATAAATTGAATAAGAATAAAATTGTTTATTTAAAATCACTACAAAACATTCATTTTTTATTAATATTTTACCAAACATTAATGCTTTTGTAATAGAAGTTACAAACAGGTCATAGAGCAAAGTGCGCGTAAGGGGTTTATATACTTAATGTTTTCATTTAGTCATTAAACATATCTGAAGTTTCCTTTTGTGTACATAATTACTAGCGGAGAAAATATTTCGTTCAGTGTTTTGCTTCCGTAGCACCGAAAATTAAACTCTCAGAATTCTTATGATAAATGTAAGTAATTAAGGTGAATATGACGTCGCAAGTTTGACGTCTCACTGAATTATTTCGTCTTGTAAGGAAACTTATATTAAGGTTCCTTATTTTAACAGACTTTGTTAAAGACAAATTCATTCTTTACAAATTGTTTGATAATTTTGAGTCTGCATTTTATTCGAACTATTTTGTTTTTGCGCAAAAATAAATGAAATTTATAATGAATTTAGTCTGAGTAGCAATATAAATGAAATTTATAATGAATTTAGTCTGAGTAGAAATATACAGAATAATTTTGCCTGTCCACGAAGCTTTTGAAATTGGATGTACAATATTTGACAACGGGAAAAAAATCAAATGACTAGACTTTCTTTACCTTTTTTTGATTTATTTTTGAAAATATATTTTTTTTTTTTTAAATTGAAAAATTGCTACAACATTTCAGTTACAAATAAATACAGGTAAGCAAGTTTTTAATTATTTTTTAAATCAATGTTACTTGTAAAAATTATAAATTTGCACTAGATTATTTATTTTTAAATACATAATTTTAATGCGTGATATATATAAAGAATTAAATATACAGTTTTGAATTTGTAAAAAAAATTAATAAATAAATAAAAAAACAAATTCATGTTTATGTACATATAAAAATAGTTTTAAATAATAAGAAAAAAATATGAAGTTAAAAAAAAATGTTCCAGCTTATTAAAATATGGAAACGTTTCATGCCAGCCATAGCTTATAGAGCTTTCAAATAATTATTAAAAAAATGAATTTTAGTATCTATTGCATCCTTGAAATAAGTTTAATTTTAAATAAAATGTAAAAGGTGATTCAGATAGAAAAGCTAATATTACAAGGAACGTTTTTTAAATATAATTTTCCGCATTTTAATTTAATCAACTATATTAATTAATTTCAAAGAAGCAAAAAAAAAAAAAAAAAAAAAAAAAAATAGTGATTAAATAAATCTAATATTTTATATTTTGAAATCTGTATTTAATACTTAGGGGAAAAAGTAATGATATTATTCATATATATATATATATATTTGAATTATAGCATTTGGGTGATCTATTTTTATGTTTCATAGATGATTTCATTTGTTAAAATGGTTTATTATTACAAAAAGTTTGACTATATGTATATATATATATATATATATATATATATATATATATATATAGTCAAACGTTTTGTACATTATTGGGTCACCCAGCCAACTGCTGATCAAATAAGGTCGGTACTATGGAGTTTTTATTATATTTCCTTCCTTTTAACTTTTAAAAGTAAACTAACATGATTGCTACAATCCTTAATGATATTCCATTAAGGATTACCATATACTAGGATTACCAATACTCCATACTAGGATTACCTATACTAAGGATTACCAATACTCCATTCCTGTAATGGGCAAAAATGAAATCAGCTGAAATTTTATAGCAACGAAATTATAAGTAAATAGTTTCTTTATTTGCCATTTTACCAGTAGTTGATCAATTGAAGAAATACAGTTGAAAATTTACTAAGATTAACAATAATTCAGATAAAAGTATTATTTGAAATAAGCAAGATGGAAGTGGATTGTTTTAACTTACCGTAATTGTCTCCAACTAATCAAAAACTAAATTTTTAAATTTTCTAATAAAAAGATTGTAAAATGACTTTTTTTTACAGCAGGCAGCTGACAATAATGTGATAAGATGTGCTTCAACATTTAAACAAAAATATTATATCTAGTACCACGTGTAAAATTCATTTCCTCCTGAAATGGCGCAATATTTCAAAAATTTTATCAACTAATGGAAAGGGTATCAACTACTGGTAGGGTGACCCTATAAAGTAGGGGAGACCGGGGCACATTTTCCATAGGAGCAAGTTTTCCAACTCGCTTTAGTTTTTAAATGAGCCGCTAGGTGACGCTAGCGAGTAAACTGGCTGAAGTGGCAACATCTTACACAACATCTACAAAAGTTATACCTTAATAGCTGCTGTCACTTCGTCTGGAGAGCTGTTTTTTTTTCATTTTTTCAACGGTAAATAAAATTTTAGGTCTTTGATAAACCGTTAAAAAAACGTACTAGCGTTAAACTTACTGTTTTGACATTGCATACACTAAAAAAGGGTTTCTTTCTTCGGGTAACTATGCGTTTGTTTTGCAAATAACTTACACCGGTATTCGTCCAGGTAGTGTAAAAGTTCAAATATGGCGACGGTGCAGGTTTTCCAACAACATACGGGGCATGTTTTCAAACATGTTTCTCGTTTGAAAACCTGCCCCCTCCTAAATCAGCTAGTTCTATTGTATCAAAAAATCGGCCAAATAACCATATATACTACGAACCCGTTTGATCATTTAGTCATTTAAGTAAAACTATCAATATAAAAAACAAGGTAAATTCAAATATATAATAAATTGTCAATTTTGTCTAAAATGGGTTCATTTAATGAATCCATTTTGTGTTAATTATGCCTTTATAGTCATAACACTGAGATCGCAGTGAGTATGAACCCCTCAAAAAGCAAATTAACCGTGCTTAGAGCCGCTCCACTGGCGTTAATACATAGTTAATATTATGGCGGGTTTTAAACGTTGGAGAACTTTCATACTGAATCCTGAAATATTTACAAACTCTGCTTTTACGCCATCCTACTTTTCTGACAGGCCAGCTCCTGCTGCACCAAATCTTAAAAGCACCAACAATCCTGAAAAGATTTGAAACTTTCCTGAATAATCACCCCCCTCCCCTCCCACTCAGAAACAAAACATCACCGAAAGCATCTAATCATTCTACACCAACGCAGGCTAGCATTTCCAAAGAAGCTGTTCCTTAAGTTCTACTCAAAATTTCCCTATTGCTTATGAAAAAAGCGTTCCTTCTACATCCAAACAAGCTTTGCCGACACCAGAAGAAGTTAGGAATTTTGCGAAGGCAGCCCTAAGCGGGCAAACATGGCGTGGAAAAAAAATAGGAAGTGTTGTACATACTGATTCTCCTGTCAAAAATCAACTGAAAATGGAAAAAAAGGTTCATCTAAAAAAAAGGAAACTGCAAAAGGAATCGGATAAAAGGGGCGAGAAAAAAAAAATCCAAATCCAGCCAGGGAGCTGTTTGGACCTTCGTCTTTAAATGTCAAATGGATTAAAACTGTTTTTTATGTTACTGTTATGTTACTGAGCATTTAGTTCACAATAAAGAATACTTATTAATTAACAAGCAAGATTTATTACCGATGTTTTACCATTTAAAGTATAGTTGGAAAACTTGCCCCTGACCATTTTTCGTGGACTGGAAAACTTGCCCCGCATACGGGGCACATTTTCCAACGTAACATGATTAGACTTAACTATTTTTTGTGAAAAAGTATATTTAGTTTTTTGAAAAATTATTGTGCCAGTTTGTACAGGAAGGTCTAGGGAATAAAATGATATCTTGTATATATCAAAATAGTTAAAAATAAAAAATAAAAAATAAAAATCTAAAAAGTTGGAAAACTTGCCCCGGTCTCCCCTATATAAATTTTATTTAAAATCATTTTTATTCCATGTACCTAGTTAATGGCTGCACTACTTATACCGCAGTTAAACATTTCTGAACATTATAAAAACAATTTTTATACTAAAAGCAGTAACTTTTTTCTTAGTCATATTACTAATAGGTCAAACGGAAATTCACTTCTTTATACAATCTAAAATGTAAAATGATCTAATTCCACTAAAAGTTTCTTATCTCTAAAATACTAGTATTGAGCTCTTTAATAAATTGAATAAGAATAAAATATTTCATTTAAAATCACTACAAAACAGTCCTATTTTACTAATATTTTAAAGAACATTAATACTTCTGTAATAGAAATTACAAACAAGTCATAAAGTTAAGCGCGCTTAAGGACTTTACATACTTACTGTCTTCATTTAGTCATTAAACATATCTGAGGTTTCCTTTTGTGTACTTAATTACCAGCGGAGAAAATATTCCGTTCAGTGTTTGCTTGCTGCGCACCTAAAATTAAACTCCCGGAATTCTCATAATAAATTTAAGTAATTAAGGTGAATATGACGTCGCAAGTTTGACGTCTCACTGCATTATTTCGTCTTGTAAGGAAACAGATATTAAGGTTCCTTATTTTAACAGACTTTGTTAAAGACAAATTTAAATTTATCTTTACACGTTGTTTGATAATTTTGAGCATGCATTTTATTCGAATTACTTTGTTTGCGCAAAAGCAAATGAAATTAGAAATGGATTTAGTCTGTGTAGAAATATACGCAATAATTTTGTGTACTCATGAAGCTTTTGAAGGTTTTGGAACAGTTGACGCCCGAAAAAACCTGAATGACTGAAATTTCTTTGTATTTTTTATTTATTTTTGAAAATACTTTTTTACAAAAGTTGGAAAAATTGTTGCAATTTTTCGTCTAAGAATAAGTACAGATAAGCAGGATTTTATATTTTAATTATATTTTAATTACTGTTTTTTGCAAAAATTATAAATTTGCACCACATTATTAATTTATTGTCCGAGCTATGCGAAGGCTAATACACAGCGCAATATTACTTTTCGGGCATATATAGCTACGATGGATATTAAAACCTTTCGTCAATCATAACTCATAACATATTTATCGAATTTCATTTTAATTTATCACAGAAGTTACCTATGAGGGAAACATACGTAATGTGCCTATTATAAAGAATGAATTTCAAACTGTTTAAAAATTATATTAAAAAACTGACACAAAGTATCTACGTATGTCAAAGAAATTTAGTGTACGTCATACAGACTGGAGTTCGAAAATGAAAATAAATAACGATTAATAAAAGCTTCAGATTTATATGGAACAGTATTATAAACAGATATAGTACTGTAACCTCTTCGTTCCCGAAGCTAAAATAATACTTGAAATACCCATTCATTGTTTTTAAACAAACAAAATGACATCATAGATGGCAGAAAAAGATTTTTTTGGAAATTGATACTTTAGGGGTCTAGTAATTTAGGTTCACAAATATGGATCTAAATTTACGAATGCCCTTAAAATATCAACATAATTGCCACTAACGTAAATTCCCACAATCACAAATTTAACGCCTTTAGACAAGTGAATGATATACAAATCCTCAAAACATTTTATTGTAAAGGATAAGTTAAATATATATGAAAATGTCTCAATTTCTTGGCCACACTGTCTTGAAGGCATTTTGCAAACTCGGATGAAAATAACAGCTATTTTATGTTTAAATCAGCATAGATGTTGTCATTTATTGGCTTTCTTTTAAAGCAAAATCATTCAGCTATTAAAAAATGACTTCAAAATGTAAAAAAAAAAACAAACATTTTAGTTTCTATGAGGAAAAGAATAGAGGTCTACATATGTGGACCCATGTAGCGAAGAAGTTAAGAAAACAAATACATGTTAAATATAAAAAAATCCCTCACATTTATTATTGGCAGTGTTTGCTTCTTACTTTTCAACCAGCTAATGAAAAAAAAAAATCCCTGCCGGAGCGGCCTACAGGCAGAGGTAGATTTCGAAGTTAAGTATACTAATTTCCCCAACAAAAACTAAATCATTATTAGATATAAATCCACTTTAACAGTTTTATCTGTCTCTTTTGACGAGTTTTTATTTCCTTTTTATAAAATAGCTGGTTTTATCAGAATCATGTTAAGGCGATATTAAAAAAACATTTTTCCATACTCAACAACTCGAAATTTTCTGGCACATTTTCAGATTAATTTTTAATAAAAAAAAATATGAAACATGCTGACGTAATTTTTGGAAAGATTTATAAGCGACCTGTGTTTTTTTTTCTTTCAATTAATTAAAACTTGATTAATAAACAATTATTTTCTCAGTAGGGCAATATTTTTCGTTTCCAACACAATCGCTTCGGGAAATTCTGTTCAAAATGCCCACTTTGACATCATTTTTTGAAATATATTCTGCCTCTATCAAAACACCGATCATTACTGTACATTATATAGTTTCTGAATAAGAGAATCTAGCAATTGGATGCGTTTGAGAACAAAACTGAATTTTAAAATGAGTAAGAAAATAGACAGTTTGGATTTCAATGCACCCTTAATAAGATGATTTTTTTCTTCAACCGCTATGTATTTTTAATTTGTTTTTGCTTTAAGAATTGGCCCTATCAAAAACTTATCTATATAAATGTTGAAGACAATATTAAGAAGATATATGATAAATTCATGGAGATTTTATATCTTGTGAATTGACGGAGTTATGAAAATTTTTCTTCTTCAACACCCCTTTTTTGTTTCCGTTTTTTTTTTTTTTTTTTTTTTTTTTTTTTTTTTTTTTCTTGCGGGCGGCACGAATTGTCCTATCAAAAACTTGTGAATATAAAAGTTTTAGATAATATTAAGGAGAATTATAATAAAATTAATTGGAATTAATATCTTGAGAATTGACGAAGTTATGATTTTTTTTCTCCCAAAAACCCTATTTTTTGCGCCCCTTGAGCCCATTTTTAACTTTATCAAAAATCTGTGATACAAAAGATTTTTGCACTATTTCTAGAAGTAATAAAAACTTTAAACTGATTTGACATGTACAAAAATTAAGAAGTTATGGGGGGTTTTCGGTTTTCACAAAACCCCTCCCTATTTCCATCCCCTTGGTCCGATTTTGCCCATTAACGAACTTGACCGAGATTTTATGCCCTTTAATTTTATGTATCAGTTTGGAAGAGATTGGTGCAGAATTACGAATGTTATCGTGTCCAGAAGAAAGTGATATATATATATAGATAGATAGATAGATAGATAGATAAAGTTTTTTACTGGGGGTGGTTTTGGGTTCTAGGAGTCATGATCGGTGTAGATCTGCAAAAATTTTTCAGAAATTCCAACATAGGAACGATCCCAATAGGTAGTATTTCATACGAAATCTACCTAAAAAATGTTTAATGCTTATGGTTGTGTAACGTTGTTACTGTTGTCTATTGACAAAAGCCTGCACATTTAATTGATTTACTTTTCGAGAAAATCAACTTGTTCCGTTAACCCCCGTGTCTCATTAGTATCAAAAGTCCCCTATGCTAGCAGTGCATACCGCGTACAATTTTGGATGTACTTTTGCCTCAACACGTACATTATACTGAACACTCATAAAAAATTTTCAGTACTTAAGTATTAACGCCACCGCAACAGTAATAATAATAAGTATATATATATACATATATATATATATATATATATATATATATATATATATATATATATATATATATTTAACTGTACCAATTAATTTGGCGGGATTTTTGCTGTGCTAAAATTGGTTACACATCCGAATTGTAATATGGTCGTAGCAATGCTCTTGCTAGGTAGTTCTTTAACTTAAATGTTACAATATTACGGATATTAAGTTCATTATCAGGTACTCATTATTACGGATATTAAGTTAATTAATATTTTTTTAATTCAATTTATATGGCGTGATAAATTTATACTTTTTGGTGTATAGTCGATTGGGTACATAATGGAATTTAGTTTTTAGCTTATTGCTGGATTCTATTACAGAAATCGACTATGTTTATGCTTATATATGTATTTTATGTACCCTTGAAAAAGTGAAATTCTACATAAGCTTCCGGCTACATTCATCCATATGATCTATTGTTTGTTTACGATACGTCTTTTAATGGTTCAACATTATTTCGCTGGTTATTTGTATCTTTTGTCTTTAATAGGATATTTTATCAAAATTTGGTGGATATTCATATGTTTTATATGTATTAATCGCCCGCACAATGTGCTAGTGAATTAGTGGTATTGTGCTTGATTCTATATTACTAGTTAAAGGTTCCATCTTTATTTTGTATAATGTCAGAGTTATGAATTGTAGCTAAATTTATTTATTTTATTTTAGTAATTGGAAATAGATGATGATTTGTAATTATATAATGGTTATATATAATTGTTATGTATATATATATATACACATACATATATATGTATATAAGTGTATATATATATTTATATATATATATATAAGTATATATATGTAAGCTGCAGTGGCGTTAATAAGTAAGCACCAACTTTTCTTATTAAAAAACAGAGGTTCTACTGGTATTTATTTGTTTTATATAAATTTACAGACAATTGAAAACAAAAATTCTGTTAAAACATGCATAATTTATTCCAAAAATTTAATATGATCTTCAACAATTTACCTCTATTAAAAAAGTAGGTAAATTTACATGTGTAAAAATGCGGCAGGCATTGTAATATTACAGGAGTAGAAAAAAAGACGGTATTGGTTTTGTTGTTCCTATTGTCGGTAAACTATAGGACATTACATACAAACGTTCATAGCAACGCCACTTAGGGAGGACTGGTTAGAACAGAAGGTTAGAACCATTTTTTTTATTCGTAGTAAATTGAAAATTACTCAACTGCATTTTATATAGTGCGGGTGCTACGGTTGAGAAAACTGCAAATCGTGATAAGAATATAATCATTGGTGAGTATCTACTTTATATTAATACAATGCATTTCAGAGGGAAAGGCATCGCGTAAAGTCGTGGGAATTCAAGATGGCGGCTGTTATTCAAAATGGAGTCACTTTCCGAATTTTCTTACTATCCATCATATAAAGGTATGTTTAAGGAAGATTTCGATGTTTTTAACGTCAAAACTTTCTTTTTTAATACTTTCCGCCATGGTTCAATGAGTTTATGAATTCAGTTTGTCTATTTGTTTGTCTGTCTGTCCGCTTGCCATTCCGTGCTCTAACTCGCATAAATATCGCTACTCGCTTAAATTCATTGAGATTGTCATGCAATTTATATATGTTATTGAAGTTTAAAATAACATGTTCCGAATAAAAATTCTAGTGTATAGGTTTTATAGTCGGTTTACAGAGCCCTTAAAAGAATTCCATTACGGTATTGTCTATGCGGGGAAATAGTTTGCAATGTGTTTTTATCATGTTATACTCTCTGAAACACATTCAAATTTACATACACCAGTGAGATGCACTACAAGATACTTACTATAGAATAAGGGGTGCATAGTATTTATCGTTTATTTACAGTGACACACCAAAAAAGGATACGTGCGTGTGAAACTCGTGTATAAATTCTATAAAGATCATCAGTTAAATCAACTGTTATTAATGAAGCTGCTAGGTATAAAAAAACTGTATTTTGTTTTAAAGATATCTCGAATGGCCAGCATCTACTTCATATTTATACAATGCATATTAGAAGTTAAGGCATCGTGCAAATTCATAGGAATTCAAGATTGTGGCTGTTATTCAAAATTGTTTGCACTTTTTATTCCCATACATCATATAAAAGTGTCTATGATATCAATTTCGACATTTTTTAAATGAAAAATCATTATACCATCATATTTTTCCAGACGACGATTGCAGAAACAGTCCGAAACTTAGAATTTAACTTTTAGCTAATTAAAGTTCGTGTTTTGTCTATCATTAAGCAAGGTTGTGTGTCTTTATTTATTATATTTTATGGTGTAATTGTCCAGTATGTGTTAATGAAAAATTTCCTTTTTAATAACAAGAATACGCTTAAAATGAAATTAGGACAATTATTAAAGAATTTTGGCCTTTTATAGTCAGGAAAATGAATGGAATAAATAAATAACAAAAATGCATTTTTATTAATATCTTAATTATACAAGATATTAAAAAAATTGCATGTTACATTTAAAGTTAGAGAATATAAAAACTTCACTTTGTATCAGCATATTTCTTACATTTTGCAGTTGCACAATAATGTGCAAGAAAGTGCGACCTTCCTGCAGCCACACTTATTTTTACAGATTTTACACATACATTTTACATCAAAAACACTTTTATACGATAAATAGTATGAAAATTGCAAGAATTCCAGAAAATGACGCCATCTTGAATAACAGCCGCCGTCTTGTTTTCCTACGAATTGACGCTATGCTTCTCTCTCTTATATGGATTATATTAATATAAAGTATATACTCACCAATCGGTATATTCTTCTCACGATTTCCAGTTTTCTCAACCGTAGAACCCGCACTAATAAACAATAACGTAATGGAATTCTTTGAGGGTCCTGTAAACGGACTCTAAAAGCTATACACTTCAGTTTTTATTCGGAACATGTTATTGTAAACTTCAATCAATACATATATAAATTACAATACAATCGGGGTGAATTTAAGCGAATAGCGATATTTAAGCGAGTTAGATCATGGAATGGCAAGCAGACAGACAGACAAACAAACAGACAAACTGAATTCAGAAACTCATTCAACTATGACGGAAAGTATTAAAAACGAAATTTTGGACGTTATAAACACCGAAATCGACCTGAAACACACATTTATATGATGGATAGTAAGAAAGTTCAGTAAATGACGCCATTTTGAAAAACAGCTGCCATCTTGAATTCTTACTACTTTAGGCAATGCCTCCCCCTCCTATATGGATTGTATTAATATAAAGTAGATACTAACCAATTGGTATATTCTTCTCACAATTTGTAGTTTTCTCAACCGTAGCACCCTCACTAATAGACAATAACATAATGGAATTCTTTTGAAGACCTGTAAACAGACTATAAAACTTAAATAATACATAATACTAAATAGTAAACTTAAAAAAAATATATATTTCTTTTTTATTCGGAACATGTTATTGTAAACTTCAATAACATACATAAATTACATGGAAATATGGGTGAATTTAATCGAGTAGCGATATTTAAGCGAGTTAGAGCACGGAATGACAAGCAGGAAGAAAGACAAACAAACAAACAAACTGAATTCATAAACTCATTCAACTATGACGGAAAGTATTAAAAATGAAATTTTTGACGTTGAAAACATCGAAATCGATCTGAAACGTACATTTATATGATGGATAGTAAGAAAATTCAGAAAATGACGCCATTTTGAATAATAGCCACCATTTTTAATTACCACGACTTTACGCGATACCTCCCCCTCTGAAATGCATTGTATTAGTATAAAGTAGATACTGACCAATCAGTATATTCTTATCACAATTTGCAGTTTTCACCTTATTTTGATCGTGTAGCACTCGGACTAATATGATATATCTATAAAATGAAAGAATTAGATTGCACCTCTTGGTTTCTTCTGCATAAAGTTTCTGGTGATAGTGTTCTTTAAGAAATGTGGGAACAAATTGTGTAAAATTTTAATATTTAGAATGCTTCTAAATTAGAATTAATGTAAATTTACCGAGGTTTGTCTCTTTTCTGTGTTTTTACAGAAAGTTTTAAGTGTGCAATAACTATGAACTATGTTTACATGAATTTTCTCGAATGCTTTCATAAATTTACGGATTATTTTTCAGAAATTTTTTTTTCGGTGAATACCACGCAAATAAATGTACAGAATTGCGAAATTTTTGCTTCATTAAAATTACAATTTTTTTTTAAATATGGCAAAAATACTGCAGCGTTTCCAAATCCTTTTAGTTATTAATTGTGCATATTTTATATACTGCCTTCTCCTCATTACAGTCCAAACTTATTCATATGCAAATAAGGGAGATTTCTAATCTCTGAATGACAAGTTATTCATTTACTTTGCGAAATTCCCTAAAGTATCTTTTGCATGTGAAATGATTTCCTTCGCTTCATAAGCAATACTAAGAATTTCTAATGATAAAAACCTTCTGAAAAGTTTTGAATTAATTATTTTTGTTATTTATTTTTATTTATTTAATTTCATTTAAATTCATTTTTTGATTAATACAGAAAGAGCATGAATACTCTAATAACATAGGCCAAGTATGATTGTTTAACAGAAAGATCTATTCTAACATTTTAAATATGTTTGTAGTGCTAAAATTATATTTAATCGATATAAATATACCATTGTTTTAGAAAATAATATTAATAATAGTCTAAAAACGTGATATATTAAGTTTATGATACATGCAGTTTACATTTATAAGCGTAAAAAAATACAAGATCTAAATTACCCAAGTTTATACAACAATAACAATCTACACTAATAGAAAAGTTGACAATTTCTTCGAAAAAGTAACTTTAATAATTTTGAAGGGAAATTATTACATCAAATTAATAATAGGATGCTGGGCGGCTAGAATTGAAGAAAAAAGGAAGGCGAGTTCTCAATCGAAAATAATGGATGCGAAACGAAAGAAGACACAGATTGAATGAGTTTGTAGAATGTGAACAGATGTATATCATGAATTCTTTTTTCAATAAAAAGCCATAAAAAGGAGCATGGGGAACTGATAAAGGAGAAACAAGTGAAATCGACAACAACATGACAAACTGAAAGCATATTATTCAGGATTGAAACGTTCTCAATGACTCCAACGCAGGAAACATCATAAGTTGGTTAGATACAGAATGCTATTTAATAATAAATTGAAAAGAATGAAGCTTTTACAAAACACTCTAAGAAATTAGTTCTTTTTATGTCTGCAGAAACATACAAAATAATTTCATACACTGTAAAAAAAAGGACTAGAAAACGGAAATACTACTGGCAATCTAGACGCCAGTACTATTTCCGTTTTTTTACGGGAATTTTTACCCATAAATTACAGAACATTTTCCGTTTTTCTGATTAAAAACGAAAATTTTTCTGTAATTTATGGGTAAAAATTCCCGTAAAAAAACGGAAATAGTACTGGCGTCTAGATTGCCAGTAGTATTTCCGTTTTTTGGTCCGTTTTTTTTTTACAGCGTAGGGAACTTAAAAACCGTTTTAAAGCACTACAGTCACCTTTCAAAGAGCGATAAGATGTTACAGCATTGAACAAGAAATAATTAATCAACACTCCACAAGAAATTGCAAAGGAATTAAACAGAGGAGCATAAGTAAAGCAGACAAAGAAAATAACAGAAAAAAAGCAGATAATTTAACATGAAGAAAAACGCTCACTAATCAAGAGCAGAAGCTGCATAATTATGTAAAACTGTAAGAAACAAGTTAGAAATTGAACGTCAAACGTGGCAAAGGAGGTGCGTTCGTACTATAACTAGTTTTATAAATATTTTTGCACTGCATATAGTACTGAACGTATATTTTAGCGCACTTCATAAGTGCATATCAATTTCATTCTGTTCGAGAGGCTGCAACATCAGTAAAATTCACTTGAAATAATTTTTACCCATTGGCCGTAATGTAACTGAAAACTTTTGACTGTCCTTGTCATTAAACTATGCATCTGATTTTCATAAAATTTGAAATGACTCGAAAAAATTATGCAACAATTATATTTTTTAAATTTCAAAAGATCCGATTGGATACTTTTATGCTGTTATATGCGGACAGACGGACTGAACGACGACTATATGTGCTACGTATTTATATAATTACGAACGCACCTAAAATCAGTATAGAAGATACAATAAAATTAACAGTGATTTCTAGGGGAAGCAGATACTTCTAGAAGATAACAGAAATTTAAAATTACCTAAGCAAAAAGTCTTGTTGGATGAAAAAGTATTTTTGCACTGAAGCGAGTAGCTGGATCAATTAGCAAAATCAATAATAAAATCGCAGGTTTTGCAAAAAAATTTAGAACGATCTGTATAAATGTGAAGATCAAAGAAAAACAGCCTATCTGATCAGATAAAAAGCATAACTGAAACTGAGATAATACTAGTGAAATAATCCTAGTGATGACAGATAAAGTTTTACAAGCCATTAAATGCGAAAAGAAAAGGTAAATCCCCAGGGAAACATAGAATCATATTTCACTTTATGAAAGAAGCATAGGAAGAGTTGCAAAAATTCTAACCGTACTTTTTCCCAAATGTCTAGAGAAGTAAGATGTAACAGAAGACTAGAAAATTGTTCTGTGAGGGTGCTACTTTACAAGAAACGTGTGAAGAAAAACATTTTCAGCTTACTGTTAGAAATTTATAAAAATTTCCACCAAAGTTTTAACAACATATGAATCAGCTCTACACTCAGCGCAATCTAGAGAACAAGCATGATTCCGAAGGGAATTTAGCAAAATGGATCATATTCAAACAGTAAGGGTAGAGAAAATGGGAAAATAATTTAATTCTCTACCTCTCTTTTACTGATTATAAAAAATCACTTGATTTTGTCTACATATCAGTAGTAGTTAAATCTCTGGAGTACATCGGTATAGAAATACCTTTCATCAATGTTATAAAGAAGACTTACAAGAAAGCAATAGCAAACATACGTTTGGAAAGATAAAAGAGAAAGATCAAGTTCAAAGAGGAATTATACAATGCAACAACATAACTACCTAAGATTTTTACTGCTGTCTTAGAAAATGTTCTCAAGAAATTAGGAAAACAAACACGTCAGTCGTCTCCGGTTTGCCTAAGACACTTTAGTATTCAGTAACAACCCTGAAGAATTGGAAGATAGGAGTTAGGATTAACTTGATATTAAAAAAATAGGGAAAGTTTAAGGTAATGTTGAATTCATTTCCTCCAAAACAGGAAGTCGTATACAACAACACTGAGATTAAGGTAATACAAAGTTATGTATACATTGAACAGGAAATAACATCAGGAAATAACATTAACGGGATATTAAAAATATTAGGAAAAGACTAAGGTGATATTGAATTAATTTCCACCAAAATAAGAAATCGCATACAACAACACTGAGATAAAGTTAATGCAAATTTATGTATACCTCGCAAAGGAAATAACACCAGACACCAGTATAATGAATGAAAACAATATTTGAATAACAAATGAATGGAAATTTTTTAAGAACGTTATTAGTCTGAAAGGTAACAAACCTATTAGCTTAGAAAGAAAAGTGTTCAATCAATGTGTTTTATCTGCACTAATTTATCGAGTCAAAACCTGGACGCTAACCAAACAGGGCAAAAACTAAACATGTGACCGGATTCGAACTTTCGATTATTAAAAAATTCAGCCTGCTGCCAACCATGCAGCTACAGGTCTTACCGTAAAACTAATTTATCAGATAAACAAATGTACCGTTCATTTAGACGTTTATTTTCTTAAGACCTCCTGTATAACTTTCATAAATTTATCTACTAGCTGTACTCTACCTATACATAGACGTTCATCGCATTCTGTATTTCTGACCTGAAAACCCCCCTTTGATATATGGAATTTGATTTATGACAATGCGAATGAAAAAATGGCAAAAATATTAAGTATAACACTAGTTGAAATTTTCAATACAACGAGCCAAATTATTAAACCGAAAAGAGTTAATAAATTTTATTTTATTCGTCACATCTTCCACCATCTGAAACGTACAGCACAAAATAGTTTCTGCTAAATTTTTATATAGAGACCTATTTTTATTTTAAATAACATCTCAGTAATCCAATTCAACTTCAAAAGACATATTTCTGTATAATTTGTTTTGAAAACAATAAAAACAAAAGATTTCCAAAGCTAAGTAATACGTGACATAATTAAAGTATTTTCTTTTCCAAGTTAAATGATAGTCGAAATCTACCTTTGAAATTAATTTTATTGAAAGAATGGCTGCATTATTTTTACTAAGGAGAAACTTTTTTTTTTTTTTTTTCGAAGATACATTATTTCAATATTTTTTTTTTTTACTTATTTCGATATTAAAAGAACAAAAGTTGATTTTAGTAATTCATATTTCATTGTACATATTTCTTCTAATGGCCATTAAAAATTTAATTTCCTTATATCGATATTCAAATGCTACATTCAAACTTTTTTTAGGATTTTAATGAAAAGTAAAAATTAAAATAGAAGAAATTACTTATTAAGATGATTATTTATTAATAAGGTCAAAGAAATATTTTCATCGTTTCCGTGACAATATGACTTTGATTTACTAAAGAATAGTAGAAGTAGTCATGCCTTTGTTCAGTGTATTCATTCTTTATTTAGGCTATCTCCAGTTGAAAATGTATTAAATTAATAGTGATCTACCAAAAAAATATCCGAGGATATATCAAAATGAAACAAAAATAATAAACATAAGCTCAGAATTCGATTTATAATCTACGTACCTATATGATCTATTATTTAGAAATTGCTTTCGATGGACTCTCCAAATTATTGAAATTTATCTAACCCATTAGCCCTTTCTGTTTGTAAAAGGATGAAATGGTAGACTAACACCGGAATATACAAAAGAATTTATTAGAAAATAAAAGCTTGCTGAACAGGTGAGCAGCATTGTGGGGTTTCCTAGCTCATGGCAGCTATGAGTTGAAATATCTTTTTTTATGTGAGCCATAGGGAAAAATTTAACTGTAGTTTAGAACTACTTAAGAGATAAAAATAAGAAATTTAAAGAGGAAATTAAATAGTTAAGTATTTAAAAGAAATAAAGTT
This sequence comes from Maratus speciosus, assembly GCA_963932465.1. Taxonomy (NCBI): domain Eukaryota; kingdom Metazoa; phylum Arthropoda; class Arachnida; order Araneae; family Salticidae; genus Maratus; species Maratus speciosus. The sequence continues at coordinate 521,774,090 of OZ010790.1, read as the reverse complement.
TAATATTAAGTTAAGACTTAAGATGAATAAAAATATAAGTATCTTAAAGAATATATAAAATGGTCTAACTGTAGTTATAAAACTACTATAATTGGATTAAAAAGAGAGAAAGAGCACTGTTCAGAGTTACACTCGCCAAGCTTCGGCAGGAAAAGCTGAAAGGAGGTAGCAAAGCCACATTAACCAAAAAAGGGGCTTTTCAGGGCCATACATTTTTTTTCTTCTATGTATATCAATATAGTGAGGATATTACTTTTTTATATAGAATATAAAAAGATTTTTAAATATAGAAAATATAGACAAAAAATACCTCGCTTATTCTACCGTACTTTATAAAAGGAAAGTTTTATTGAAAAAACCTGGTGCCAATACTCTTAAAATTATGTGTCTTTTTTGTGGACACAGCCCGCTAAAGAGTTAAAGACCCAGATTATAGCGTCTAGACTATGTGAAAATCGGCTATCCCAGTAATCCATGAAAAAATGTTAAAATATTGGATCCCTTAAACGTCAAACAATGCTGCAATCCAACGAGTAAATAGCAGCGACATCTACAGGAAATTTTATAAAACTGAAAGACGATTTTGTCGAGGCGCTGTAATAATACGATGTTTACATTTGAATTTGAAAATATAATGCAGATGTCGCTGCGATTGGCACTTTGAATTTCAGCATCATTGCACATTTAAAGGCTACAAAAATTTAACGCTGTTTGGATAGCAGATTTCCACACATTTATTTTAGGCGCAGTAACCAAGATGTTTACAGATTAATCGATAAGCAACCAAAATAAATTCCTCGGGAACCTATAAATCTGCACGGAAGTGGTGTCTGGTAGCACTCTTTTAAACTCTGATGGTAGAGGGTACAATCACGATCAATGCTGTTTGTACTAAAGCAGTACGATCTTAATGAACGATCAAACAAGTGATGCTGTGGACCATTACAATTGCGTCGGCTAAAACTTAAACTACACCACTAGGTATGAGCATAGCATTTCGGGCAAATATTACATGTTTTTAATATATTTTGAAGACTGTGCAATTATGTATCCAAAATATTTCTTACGATCGTTGGAAGTGCAGTTACGCTTATATTTGTGTCAGAATAGAAGTGTGTATTTAAGCAACAAGAACTTATTGTTTAAGTTCCTGCAGAAAGAAAATCCCTTATAATATAACTATACATATAATATACATAAAAGAAAATATAGGATAAAAACCCAAACACTTTTAAGAAATTAACGGATATTTCTTATTGTTTAAAAAAATAGACTTTCGTGAATAAATCAATTACGAAAATCTATTAATATACAAAAACTATGTTTATCTTAATTATAGTAAATTCCAAGAGAAGGAAAGTGTCGGTAACCGTTCCGGGGCGAACCAATGCAACCAGTCGGCGATAAGATGGAGCCATGTTAGGTTTGATTTCGATTTGAGAAAACTTATCTGGCTACATACAAATTAACCTCAAATGACCTCTGTTGAACATATTTGTCTATAGAACATTCAACAAAAACAAAATTGCAACGGGGATTTGCCCTATCAAGAAATAATTTCAGAAATCGTATTTAAAACAAACGTAACGTAAGCAATAAGCTACGTAGTGAGCCATTCGCTTTTGAGATTCATTAAAAAAATAATTAAAAAACAACTTTCGTACAATGAATATATTAACCAAGGCGTGCATAATATGTATATAAATGCGTAGCCGGATTCACCACAAGCCATGAACCAAAAGATTCAGCGAAATAGTAGCATGATCTTTGTTTACTATTAGAGCGTGGCCCGATAGCGGATCGAATTTGTTTTTTCTCCCCGGTGGTCGAAGTTTGAGAAAGATTAATCATTATGTTCAAATTCATAGTTACTTATAACCTTCAATTTTATACGATTTATAAGAATACTTTTTGATAAATTGTAATGCTTTTGTAATACATTTACAAATTACTGTTACATTTCAATGATTTTTTTTTCAGAAATCCCTAAATTACAGAGTTATTGCGCTAAAGTTCCGTAAGTGGGTATGTTGCCAAGATTGGTAAAAAGACACTAGTATTGTTGTCAACAATGTGGTGGGGCTTTAAATGGGTAACAATGCGATGAGATCAATTAACTATGAAAAAATTTTTGCATATTTACAGAATATTTTTTATTTTCTTCTTGTTATGTATTTTCATTGAAATTAGTGAAATGCGTGTATTTAAATGTATATAGTATATATATTTTAAATGAAAGTTATGTATTTAAAAAGAATTGGTGAAATTAATGTTAATACTATGCGAATGATGACGATATGAACAATATTTGGCGATTTATTGCTTGCTCTCGGCTAACACATAAGTACCCTATTTTTTATCTTGTCAAAAGCAGATTTTATTTTTTGCATGTATAAACAAAAAATGTGTAATTATCACTTTCAATTTTGTAATAGTGGGCTTACAGTTTAATAAGATATTAATACACAATAAAATTAAATATATATAGCTCCGTGATTTTTTTAAAAACTTGCATTGCACTATTTTCCATGCGATAAATCCACACAAATGCTACGCTCTCTGTTTCCTTTCCTTTTTCTATTTTTTATTTACTTATTTATTTATTTTTGCTGTGGATAATCCACACACAAATTTTAAACAATTTCTACTCACTGTATTTATTACATTGTTTTAGAATTCCTTTATCTGGCAACGTTTTTATTTGTTTTAAAATTCTATGGTGGTTCGTGGGCGGCTAACCTCAGGTTATTTTGCAAAATATTTCTCTCTGAGCTCCTCTGATAATTTTATAATATAGACTCTTCTTTTTATATTGGAACCTGTTGAATCTTTAAAAAGTACCAAGTATTTATGACCACTAGATCTTGAACTACTAGATTTTAAATACGTCATCCACCAGAAGATATTGGACATTTTCTCTATCTTTCATTTACTTTTCAATCTTTCGCTTTTACGAAATCATTTTAGAGTGGAAATTTGTTTTGTATCTTTCTGTATTTATTTTAAATTCTCTCATTTATTTTGTATTTGCCTCAAAGCTCTTACGATTTATTGATGTTTCGCGACTTCCTCAACATCATTTACATGGTTATTTTCATTCAGCTCATTGTCACTTGATCTGTATTCGGACGATGAGATTTTATGGGCATTTTCCAAAAAATTTATTTCGTCATTTATGTTAAAATTTGCATGATTATCAGATGTAATTTGACCGCTAGAATCATTTCCCGAAAGTTCGCTTGGAAATTTTAAAATTACCTCATTTGAAAGACCTTCGTCGCGACTCAATAATTCTAAATTTGCGAAACTAGAATATCTGCAGCAGATTCAATTTTTTCCCCGTGCCGTTTATAATAGTCAAAATATTCTTTTAACTTTAGTTTCTAAAAGATAAGAATGATAAAAATATTCTACAAAATTCCAACAATAGATGAAAATCAGACAAAAGGCTGACACATTTGCCTTGCTGATGCATACCACCCCCCCCCCCCCCTCATCCCCTCCTTTTGTGAAAAGCAAAAGCGATACGTCTCCGTACATTATTATTCTGTTATTGAATAATATAGTGTTGAAAGACACGTTGAAATAAAAGAAAAAGTTATTATTTTGTTCGCGTCAGAGATGACCCAGCACGGTAATTCTAGGTATACAGACCTGTAGATAAAACATTTTCGCTGGATTTCAAATGCATTTGTGTTAAGGAATTATACTGAGTATTTAGGAAAGGTCAAAAAGTTTAAAAGTAACAGTTTTACGAGCGAAAAATCTCATCTTGGGTCACAGAGCCTCGGCAATTCTAGTGTTAATGTAGAAGGAGTTTGTAGAAGATGTCTTTTCAATTTAACTTCGTAATATGCTTTCCTAATAATTTCTACTATGCTTTCATACTGTTGTGCTTCATTTCACTGAATTCAGGAAATGGCCAAGGAGGGGGGTAATCCTCCCTCAACATCGATCCACCGCCACAGATTTGGAATTCCACATTGCTGGCACTTTGCATACTTTTCCAAGCAGTGGTGTATATTTCAGAATATTCTTGACATTACTTAGGGCTTCACTGACCGAATCATTAAGCACTTTCTGCATTTTTCGTAAAATCGTAATATTCATCGTGAGCTCGCCGACCTTGCTGTCACGTCTTCATAAAGTCAAAGCAAGTCTGTTAAGTAGTCTGCATAAAGTCTTCCAGGTAGTCTCTTAAAAATGTCGATGAAATATCTTCATTATTGTTAAAGTTACGTGTAAAAATTTAGACACCTGTATTTTCATCTGCAAATGCGAATTCTGATGCAAAATTTGTTTTTGTGTAAACAAGTTTTTTTTTTTTTTTTTTTTTTTTTTTTTAGTATTCAAACACTCTGTGTACAAAAAACATTTGGTGAATTACAACAAATAATATAAGAAATTTCAGAATATTTTTTCTATGAAAAAAGTAGTTTTATTCCTTTATGAATTGGGGAAATGGTTTTTTTCAGCAGATTTTTTTCCGTTATTTTACATTAACTACATACAAAGTAGACTTAACAAAAGCAGAAATGATTCTAGTTTACCAATTTTGGTAATTAAATACTCGTCCTAGAAATTATTTTATAATTTTATTTTTTAAAATTTTTCTGGTTTCCATATTTGTTTTTTGCTTTACTTAAAATTATGGTTTGAGAAATCTCGAACCTAGTTGTTTAAAATAACTAAGTCTTACAGAAAGGATAATTTAATTTACACCACCGGGCCTTTACACCTAGCCAATGTCTTAACTTACAACAGCACTAATTCTCATACATTTACCGACAGCTTTTTTTATTGTTATTTATGCACTCTTTTTATTAAAAACATAACGCATGTTGCATTAAAAAACATTTTTTGAATACCGAGTATTAATTTCTAGATTTAGCTAATTTCAAATATGACTTCATATAAGTAATTATACTAAGAATTTTATTTTTCTGAATTGGATTATTATCTGAACAAAACATTTTCGTTATATAATTTTTATCCAAGACATATTTAATTTTCAATTAGCAAAAAAGCACCAAAAAGTATAGGCAGTTAACCATTTAAATAACACTTTTATTCTGTTTTCATTCTTAAATTAGTGAATTTTTTAAGCATACATTTTAAATAATGAAACAAGACACATAATTCTCTATCAATATTTTCCTACAGATTTTGTATTTTAAAATTTCAGTTGACCCAAAATAAATGGTGAATAATTATCTCGACTTCACTCTCATTTTGATTTTTGCTAAGATTGATATTTTCGTCGCACATGATCTATTAAAACGAATGTAATCGCAATTATTTTTTTTTTAAATTATATGTAATCGAGTTTGGCTTTAACTAAAACATGCATGAACGACTTGGTACATACCATAAAGCTAAGTAAAATACGATAAATCCAATAGTGATAGAAGAATAGGAATCAAATCTCGCGGAAGTTGTTAAAGAATTTTTTTTTTATATTTGTTTATTTATTTACATTAAGGAGTTTTATTCTATATTCTTTGGTGAACCCCCCCCCCCCACTCCACCAAGATTGACGATTCTTAGATTTAATTTTCAAATATAATTATAGAAAAGCAATATTTGGTATTTCCTTATTTATATTACGATTTGGGAGTCCCAAATATATTTGTAAACGAATCCTTTTGGAAACCTAGAAAAAGTCTGTACACAATTTATCATCTCCCCGACCTACAATGCCACATTATAATAGTTTTACGTGATTTACGTGGAATACAATTTAAATCTGTGGACGTGAACTTCACTGGTACCCAAGTTAAACTTACTAAAATATTCTAGCAGTAGCTTCATTCAACATTGATTAGTTAAACAAGCATTTTGATTGAAGAAATGTAAGCTGTTAAAAAAAAAAAAAAAATATTTTAATCTCAGTTTCTATGAATATGATATTCAAATGAACTGAAGTGTCCATTATATTTTCAAGCAATGTGTTTAATTTTATTAAAGTGACATTAGTTTAATTTACGTAGATATAAAGTGTCATATGGAGATATAATTTAAACTTAAAACACCCTAATAATCAAAATTTAACAAAATTTTAATAAGCTAGTCCAATTTTTTGCTTGTTATAAACTAGCGGCTGTCTTCAAATGCAAATTTTCTACTGGTTTTTAATCAATCGAAAATTCTGTTTTGTTATTAGAACAGTAATAATTCTATGTTTCTGTTCGATGAAGTCTTTTCACCTGGATACATGCTTTGTATGTTACTCTAAAAGAAATATTCGGAGTTTGTAAACTTCTTGTAATTTCTCTTATTCTTTATTCTATAAATAAATGTACATAAGAATAATTACAAAATTAAAAAATAACAATATACAAATTTAATATTATCCGATGTATTTTGATATCTTATCTTGTTATGATATCAAAATCTGAAATAACGTACAGTTATTACTTATTCATTAGTTTTCTACCATTGAAAGAAAGATTCAAAGCGAAACAAAAACATATTAAAAAGAGAATCATGTATCTTATTATAAACTATTATTTTATCTAATTACTAGGTCTATATTTTTCTGAAATACTTTATATAACAAGCATGTTTAAAAAATATATTACTTTTTCTTCTACATTATTTTCGGCATCGGCTTTCTATTAATTATATATTTAACTTTAAAAGGAAGTTGTTCAAAGAAAATGTTAGTCTTTTGTTTATTTCAATACATCTAAAATAAGTATTAGATTAATTTAATACAAAATATTAAGAAAACAAATAATAGATTCTTTTTTTAATTAGAGTGCAAATATTAAACATTTAACAGTCTAAAAACTAAGCCATTCGGAAGACATACTTTCAAATTTAATAAGACAAAAAAAAATAAATTCACTTTTGCAAATAAACAACAAAAAAGTTAAGGTATAAAATAAATACTTGAATGGTGATCTTGAATGATATATCTTAAATAACGATATTTCAATGAAGAATTGCAGTTACCACGACTATTAAGATATGTGGCGAAAGATTGTGTAAGATTTTGATTTTTTCCTCATTTACCGATAAAATGCATATTAGAATGTGTAACATGTAATTTCATGCCGCACTCATTAAAAGTACACCGAAAGTTCCGACGACCGCTCTGTTCATCGGTACTAATCCCCAGTCCACAGTCATGAAAGATTGTTATCTACAATTTTGAGCATAATACACATTATCTCGACTTTCATCAAAGAAGTAGAAGACATTTCAATACAATTTATTCTGTAAACAAGCCTGTGAATGAAGTACATTCATTTTGTAACTGAACAATAAACTGCAAATCATTGCAAAACACATTCAACATATTATCAAAACACGGTGAAACTATCTTCAAAAATTTAATGTAGCGGTTAAACCTCGAACAGCTAAAATGTTGAACCACGACCTTGTACATTGTTAAGGAAGAAAAATTATTAAAAGGTTGAAGAATAAATGGTAAACTGCTAAACCATGAAGGTGTCACAGTTACGTTTTGAAAACAATGGATAAATAAAGAAGCACCTCTTTTTTAAAGAGGAGTCCCTCACATCACTGACATCCCGGTCAGAACGAAGAATCGAATATGTCAGCTCTATGACAACTCTTGATTTGCAAACACTGCAACCACTCTTGCAGCTTGTATCATATGTAGGCAGACATCAACATGCGTTAAAATAACATAATGAAAATACAAAAAAACTATTTGCGCCGATGAGTTTCTTTACATTAGCGGAGAATAGTGGAAAATTGAACCATTAGTGAAGTTTAACCAGAACCAGGAATTTGGGGAAATCAAATGAACCACGTTTTGGTGATTCTGCTTTTATCGTACAATTGAATGATTCATCGTTGAACAGAACTTTTTGAGAGTGTTTGACAGTAGTTTTTACTAAAAATAAAATTCACGAATTAAAAACAAACATTAACGTGACAGCATTAACCTGATCCAATAAATTCAGGCTTCATACAATTGAAAATAATGCTGACAATTTTATAGTCGGCATACATATTTATTAAAACACATAAAATTTTAATGACATCAGAGTTTAAGTCTTTAAATTGTGAAATATGCTCAAACATGAACTCCATCATTTAGTCATTTGATTAGTGACAAACCATTACGAATCCAATTACTCATCGAAATATAAAAGGATGCCACATTTAGGATATAAGTAATATGTCGAATTGCTAAAGTTGAAAAAATCATTTCAAATTTTTATATTTAAAATGATAAGCTGTAAAGCAAAAATCTTGAAAACAAATGAATACAAATAAATCTTTACTTTTCATCACTGCACATAAGAATGTAACGTTAGAGTCTATATACGCTTTGTAACCAAGTTCGACAAATTCTATATTTTGAATGTCTCTAGGGATAATCATTAACTAATAATTTCTGCATATATTCTTTGGGAAAAGTCATTTCCATATTAGACAGGCATTAGAATCAGACGCTAATGACCTCCGTATTCAGTTCATTAGAAATTTTCGTAATCTGATTAATTAAATATGATTCTTCTGGGACATATTGAGAGATAAAAGAGAATCAAACTGAAAGTTATTCTAATACTTAATTATGAAAGAACATTGTTTCTGTTCATTCGAGGAGAAAAGCTCGAAGGTACATTAAATTCTGTAAATTAATTTCTTAAGATTTGAGGAAGTTCATCATTCATCTTCTATTTAAACTTTTACAGACTTGAAAAATGTAAATTTCTCATGTCAAGGCAAATCACATGTAAACCATAACTAATTTTTTAAAGTACAGGGTGTCGATAAATTATTGTCAGTATTTATTTAAACTTCGTAGCTTTTTATTTAAAAACATAAGAGAAGATATTACAAATCAGAAAAGTACATTCAAAAAGTTTCCAATAACACAAACGGTTACATATACGTAAAGTTGAAATTCAAAACGCTATTAATCAAATAAAGATTATAATCAAATGCTAATTAATATTAGCATTTCATCAAATTTACCAAACGTTGCGCTTATAAGTGTTAAATTTCCTAAAATTTTGGTCCGGCAGTAATCGCGTGTCGGCCTTTTTGCCGCCCATATAAATATTCTTCTCCTAACTCATATCCCTTACAAATACAATGACGAACTACCATGTATCTGACTTTAAAAGTTTCTCCGTCACCATAGTGAAGTAAAAATACATCTCTGTTTTTTTCTTCAGGTACATTTTTACAAGCAAATTTGAAGTTCGTGGAAAAGCCTACACTGTAAAAAAAAAAAAATGACATTTTTACAGTACAAAGTACTGTTCATTTCGCGCACAAACTCGATCACAGTGAATATGCTGTATCGTTCCTTGGTTTCCTGACTATATTAACATGGAAAATACAGTAGTTGCGTAAAATTAACAGCACAATGTGCTGGCAATTTGGACGCCAGCAGTTTGTGCTGTAAAAAAATGCGTCCAAATTGCCAGCACATTGTGCTGTTAATTTTAGACAACTACTGTATTTTCCATGTTAATATAGTCAGGAAACCAAGGAAAGATACAGCACATTCACTGATCGAGTTTGTTCTGGCAAATCTACAGTGGTTTTTGTTACAGTGTACGCAGCGATTGCTAATGCCAGTTCCTTTTTACGTTTTCACTATATTCCAAATCTGATGAATAAAAAGTATAATTTAAGTAAAATGCAAATTTATAACTTCAGTGAAACGTAATATTTGGATATTAAGTGAATTTTTTTCTTATTTTACATCTTCCGCATGCAGGGAGCCGGCGGCAAAAAGACAGAGCGCGATTAATAACGTTATGGAAATAGACGCGACTACTCTCGGTTTAATATTAATTAATATTTTATTATAATCATTATTTGATTAATACTGTTTTGAGTTGCAACTTTACCCATATTTGTAACTTTGTTTGTTTATTAAAAAAACTTTTGAGATGTTCTTTGCGAATATTTAATAATTTATTCCGTCATGTTCTTAAACCACAATTTATGAGGTAAGGAAACCCGACAATTTATGGCCACCTTGTAATTCGTACATAATGCTAAGTTAAGTGATACAATTTTACTCACACCGCGCCTTAAGAAAGCTGTTATGAAGTTTTTAATATAAATATATATGAAATTAATAATACAAAAAACAGACGATACTTTTTTAATATTTAGTAAAAGCTTCAGTAATTCTAAAAGCGCTAGATTTAAAATCCACAGTAGATATCGTACTGACATGCACTTCCTCTTAGCACAAAGTTAGACTGATATATACTCTAAAAAATGAAAGTCTGTGGCATTGCAACTATAGTAAAAATCATAGATAGAAACTATCATTTCCATTTTGTGTACGTGCATATGACTGTTTCCAAACAAAATTTCTTATACAAACTAAACAAGTTGGAAATTGCTCGTCAAACGTGGCAAATGAGGTGCGTTCGTACTATAACTAGTTTTATAATTATTTTTTGCACCCCATATTGTACTGAATGTGTATTTATTTGCAATCCATAAGTGCATAGTCTGTAACATCATTAAAATGCACTTGAAATAATTTTTTCCCATCCCCCTTAATGTAACGGAAAACTTTTGACTGTCCCTGTAATTAAGCTATACATCCGATTTTCATGAAATTTGAAATGGCTCAACAAAATTTTGCAGCAATTATATATTTAAAATTTCAGCCCATTCGGAAAGCTGTATCATCATTAAAATGCACTTGCAATAATTTTTCCCATTGGCTTTAATGTAAAGAAAAACTTTTGACTGCCCCTGTAATTAAACTATACATCCGATTTTCATAAAATTTGAAATGGCTCGACAAAATGTCGCAATAATTATATGTTTAAAATTTGAGACCATTCGGAAATCTTTAACATCATTAAAATGCACGTGCAATAATTTTTCCCATTGGCCGTAATGTAAAGAAAAACTTTTGACTGTCCCTGTAATTTAACTATACATCCGATTTTCATAAAATTTGAAATGGCTCGACAAAATGTTACAACAACCATATATTTAAAATTTCAGACCATTCGGTTGGGTAGTTTTTGCTCTATTATATGCGGACGGACGGACAGACGGACTGAACGACGACTATAGATGCTACGTATTTATATAATTACGAACGCACCTAAAAACAGTTCAACAAGTTTAGATATTAATTATATTTCCATTATATTTTAACAAGTTTATCGTTATAAAGGCGCATTACATACTGTAAAAAATGTTATGAAAGGAATTTATTTTTACACATAAAAGGGGGGAAGGATTGTACTTTGTGCCAATATATTAAGAAAGAGAAACAACGTAGAAAGACACAAATATAAATATGTATAAAACGCATACAGCTGTTTCGAAACCTCTAAGGCTTCATCATCAGTGCTTAAAATTAAAAATAAAATTAAAACTCTGGATTAAAGGCGGAGGGGGGGGGGGGGCAGATACACAGGATATCTTGCGAAAGCAGTAAAATGTACATTGGTAAAACGAAGCGAGCCATTACGATCCGTTTTGGGGAGCATAAAACTTGTGTTAATAATTGTGACATCAAACGTTCAACTATTGCTAACCACTGCTGGTCCAATACTCATAATTTTAAATTTACGAAGCCTCAGTTATACAGAAATGCTCATCAATTTACGATCTTGCCTTCTGGGAAGATTATCACATACGAAAAAATTCAAACAGTTTAGTTAACGTTTTGTCTAGTACGCCCAATTATTCAAAGATATTGTTTAATTTTCTATAATTCGTTCTCTTCACACACATCCCGTTTTTTTCTACTCTCTGTTTGAACTCTCCAATGGTTTATCAGTGGGTTTATGAGTCATGAAGAGCTGAATTCAATAAAGGGATCGCGCCCTGCTAATTATGAAAATTGGTAGTTTCTGTTGCTTAAAATAGCAGACATAATTACATTGTATGTTTTAAATAATTATGTAATTTTTTAGAGTGAATACATGAAAACTATCTGAATCAAGTAATCTAATAGTCAGCGTGAAAAATAAATATGGTGGATGTATAATTGAAACAAAAACCTTATTTTATATGAAAAGTAATCTAAAGAAAAATTTTAAAATGATAAAACAGAAGTGGAGAGAACTTTGGAAAATAGTGTAAAACTTTATTGCTTTTTATCAAACATTTTTATAATTCTATTTATATACACAACACATGTACTATGTTTGCTTTATATTTTGCACTGCTTTTCTCAAACATTGCGATATTAGTGCTAATGACGTAACATTTCAATTTAGAGTGAATTGTCGTAAGGATTTATTAAAGGGGATACCTTGGGGTTTATGAGTCATAAAGAGTAGAATTCAATAAAGGATCGCGCACTGCTAATTATGAGCATTGGTAATTTCTGTTGCTTATAATAGCAGACATAAATACATTACATGTTTTAAATAATTATATAATAATTTAAGAGTGAATACATGAAAACAATCGGAATCGAGTAATCTAATAGTCTGCGTGAAAATAAATATGGTGGTTGAATAATCAAAACAAAAATCCTATTTTATATCAAAAGTAACCTAAATAATTTTTTTAAATGATAAAACAGAAGTGGGGAGAATATTGGAAAACAGTGTAAAACTTTACAGCTTAGCTTAAATATTTTAACAAAAATTTTTCTAATTCTATTTATATATACAACACATGCATGTTTGTTTTATATTTTGCGGCGCTTTTCTAAAACATTGTGATATTAGTCCTAATAACGTATCATTTCAATTTAGAGTGAACTGTCGTAACAGGATTTACTAAAGGGGATACCTTGGGGTTTATGAGTCAGGAAGAGCGCCATTCAATAAATGGATCGCGCACTGCTAATTATGAACATTGGTAGTTTGTTGCTCATAAAGCAGACATAATTACGTTACATGTTTTAAATAATTACGTAATTTTTAAGAGTGAATACATGAAAACAATCTGAATCGAGTAATTTAATAGTCCGCGTGAAAAATAAATATGGTGGGTGAATAATCGAAACAAAAATCCTATTTTATATCAAAAGTAATCTAAAGAAATTTTTTTTAATGGTAAAACAGAAGTGGAGAGAATATTAGAAAACAGTGTAAAACTTTATTGCTTAGCTTAAATATTTTATCAAATATTTTTATAATTCTATTTATATATATACAACACATGCATGTTTGTTTTATATTTTGCTCTGCTTTTCTAAAACATTGCGATATTAGACCTAATAAAGTATCATTTCAATTTAGAGTGAATTATCGTAACAGGATTTATTAAAGGGGAGACCCTGGGAGTTATGAGTCATGAAGAGCTTAATTCAATAAAGGGATCGCGCTCTGCTAATTATGAAAATTGGTAGTTTCTATTATTTAAGATAGCAGACATAATTACATTGTATATTTTAAATAATTATGTAATTTTTTAGAGTGAATACACGAAAACAATCTGAATGGAGTAATCTAATAGTCTGCGTGAAAAATAAATATAATGAATGTATAATCGAAAATAAACCCCTATTTTATATCATAAATAATTCAAAGAAAATTTTAAATTGATAAAACAGAAGTGGAAAGAATTTTGGAAAACAGTGTAAAATTTTATTGCTTAGCTTAAATACTTTACCAAGCATTTTTATAATTCTATTTATATACACAACACATGTATGTTTGTTTTATATTTTAGGCTGTTATTTCTCAATCATTACGATATTAGTCCTAATGACGTATCATTTTAATTTAGCATGAATTATTGGATCAGAACTATTTACAGCGGAGGCCCTGAGGTTTATGATCCATGGAGAGAGGAATTCAGTAAAGGGATCGCGCAGTGCTAATTATGGACATTGATAGTTTCTATTGCTCAAAATAGCAGACATAATTGCATTGCAGGTTTTAAATAATTATGTAACTGTTTAGAATGAATACATGAAAACAATCTGAATCAAAAAATCTAATATTCTATATGAAAAATAAATCTGTCGGATGTGTAACTGAAAAAAAAAAATCATATCAAAAGTAATCTAAGAATAAATTTTAAAAGGATAAAACAGAAGTATAGTGAATTTTAGAAAACAGTGTAAAGCAGTCTAATTGTATCAACTTTCTTTCTTTCTTTTTTTTTAACATGTATTTTTTACGAATAGAACCTATCTCTGAAATCGTATTCACAACTAGGATAGAGACATCGATAAATATTTAGTTTCAAATGGCTAAATTTTACTGATTATTTCAGAAATTGTTAAATAATTGTCTTATTTGTTAAAAATTTGCTTTGCCAAAGAACATTTAAAATGCCTAATTAAAGGAATCATTAGTGTGTTTAATATACAGTGAAATTTTCCCCCAAAGTTTAATATATTATTCACATTAAAATTTAAGATAAATCATCTTTATATGAAACTAGCAGGCCCGCCCGGCGTTGCCCGGGGTTTGTAAATAATAACCTTAAATAAAACCTAAGTTTATATCAATTTATATTCAAAAATTGTGGTAGTTGAAATTATAAATATTTTTTTGTCTTTCATGTAACAGCTGGAGAACGTTGTTAGAAAATGAATGTTGAGAATGAATGTTGTTAGAAAAATAAAGCTAGTGAATCGGACTATTTTTAAGGGATCATTGGAATATAATTTTTAAAAAAATGGTGCAAAAAATTAGGGAAATTCTTAAAAAAGGGCCCTAGGGCCCAAGTAAAATTATGTCAGTGTTAGTCTAAGGAGAAGAGGCCAGACTCAACTTTAAAATTACGCACTGCAAAGGTGAGAAAAATAGGGTGTGAAAAACGCATGGCACACAAAATATTTAATGGGCCCTGAACCGGGCCCTACGGGACCCTAGACGGGACCATGGTCTTAACTGGAATGTAGAAACGGGCAAATAACTAAATGGAGAATGTATCCAAAAATCAGGATGAGATAAAAAGGAAGCAATTTATTAAAAATTTAGTGCACTAAACTTCAAGGGACCGTGTACCGGCCACTTGCAAGGATGACAGTGTCTTAATTGAAATGTAGAAATGGGGTAGAAACTGAAAGGAGAAATCACCCCAAAAACGATGAAGATCGAATAGAAAAGAGACATGTTATTAACAATTTAGTGCACTAAAACTTCAATGGGCCCTATACCGGGCCACTTGGATGTTTGCCAGGGTCTTAACTGAAATGTAGAAATGGGGTAGAAACTGAAAGGAGAATTCACCCCAAAAACGAAGAATATCGCATAGAAAAGAGGCATGTTATTAACAATTTAGTGCAATACAACTTCAAGGGGTCCTGTACCGGACCCCTTGAAAGGGGGTCATGGTCTTAACTAAAATGTTTGAATGGAGTAGAAATCGAAAAGAGAATTCACCCCGAAAACGAAGAGGATCGGATGGAAAAGAGGCATGTTATTAACAATTTAGTGCACTAAAACTTCAAGGGGCCCTGTACTGGGCCCCTTGACAGCGTTCTAGGATCTTAACTGAAAATGTAAAAATACGGCAGAAACTGAAAGGAGAAGTCACCCCAAGAACGACGAAGATCGGCTAGAAAAGAGGCATGTTATTAACAATTTAGTGCACTTAAACTTCAAGGGGTCCTGTACTGCGCCCCTTGCAAGGGTTCCAGGGTCTTAACTGAAATGTAGAAATATGGCAGAAACTGAAAGAGAATTCACCCCCAAAACGAAGAAGACCGGATAGAAAAGAGGCATGTTATTAAAATTTAGTGCGCTAAAACATCAAGGACCCTGGACCGGGCCCCTTGAAAGGGTGCCAGGGTCTTAACTAAAATGTAGAAATGGAGTAGAAACTGAAAGGAGAGTTCACCCCGAAAACGAAGAAGATCGGATAGAAAAGAGGCGTGTTATTAACAATTTAGTGCACTAAAACTTCAAGGGGCCCTGTACTGGTCCCCTTGACAGGGTTCCAGGGTCTTAACTGAAAATGTAGAAATGGGGCAGAAACTGAAAGGAGAATTCACCCAAAAAACGACGAAGATCGGATAGAAAAGCGGCCGGATAGAAAACAGACATGTTATTAATTGTTTAGTGCACTAAAACTTCAAGGGGTCCAGTACTGGGCCCCTTGCAGGGGTGCCAGGGTCTTAATTGAAATGTAGAAATGGGGTAGAAACTGAAAGAAGAATTCAACCCAAAAACGAAGAAGATCGGATAGAAAAGAGGTATGTTATTAGCAATTAAGTGCACTAAAATTTCAAGGGATCCTGTAATGGGCCCCTTAACAGGTTGCCAGGATCTTAACTAAAATGGAGAAATGGGACAGAAACTGAAAGGTGAATTCACTCCCAAAACGAAGAAGATCGGAATGAAAAGAGGCATGTTATTAACAATTTAGTGCATAAAAACTTAAAGGGGCTCAGGGCCCCGGGCCTTAAAAATTAAAAATCTGAGCCTCAGGTGCATCAGGACCTGTCTTGGACTAATCACTCCTGAATTTTCAGACTTCTACGTGCGGTAGATTTCGCTAGCCATCGCCAACACACACACACACACACACAGAGAGCGATTAGTTCTTTTATTAATATAGATAGATGCCAGTGAATGCAAAACGGGTTTCCTGTGCTACAACAGAACACACAACCCGGTGTCAGAAAGTAGATGAAAACAAATTCTTTTCTTAAATCAGAAACTCTAATATACAGGGTTGTTATAATTAAAGTTCGCCTATTCAGAAGGCTCTGGAACCGGTTGTATGGCTCCAAACGAAACAAAATTTCACTAGTACGTAGTTAAAGAGATGCGCTCTGCGAAAATCGAAAAAAACAGTTACATTTTTCGTCAGTAGGTGGCGCTTCGCCAATATTTAAGGCGATGTTTGCTTTCGTGTGATGTAATCTGCATCAACAAAAATAAAACATGTCGCTCGGCATCGAGGAAATAACATTAAGCATGTTCAATGAATCCTCCACCATTTTCAATAACGCATTCCATTCTCAGAATTGTGCTTTCAACAGCATTACGTAAACTGTCCTGTGAGATTGAGCGAATATGAAGTCTAATACTGTCTTTCAGATGAGAGATTGACTGACACCTCTCTTTAGATACAGAATCTTACAAAAATCCCCACAACCAAAAATCGCATGGTGTTAGATCAGGCGATCGTGGTGGCCAGACTGTTTGAAAATAACCACTGATGACGCGGTCTTCTGTAAAATGGCTTGTTAAGAAAGTTCGAACTGCTCTAGTAATGTGCGGTGGTGCACCGTCTTGCATAAACACGATATTTTGAAGGCAGCCTCGCTGTTGCAGCTCGGGAATCAGAAAATTTGACAACATATTGAGATACCTTCTCCCATTTACGGAACATGTAATGGGTCCTGCGGATGTTAGTTCCTCAAAAAAATATGACCCTATCATAAAGGTAGCTGTGAAGCCGCACCACACCGTCACTTTAGCTGCATGCAATGGAACTTCTTGGACAACATTCGGATTCTCTTTCGCCCAAATTCGACAGTTGTGTGTGTTCACTTGTCCGTTTAAATAAAAATGCGCTTCATCAGTCCATAGAATACTCCAGGGCCAAGAATTGTCCACATTCATTCGTGCAAGAAACTGTTGTGAAAATGATAGCCGACTTTCGGTATTACATTGTATTAGTTGTTGCACCCTCTGAATCTTGTACGGATAGTAGCGCAAAATTTGACGCATCACTTTTCTTACAGTGGAAATCGGCATATCGACTTCATTCGCAATAGCTGGCATACTTGCATTACCAAATGATGACTGGCTTGCTAAATCCACGGCAGCAGTAGCAATATCTTCAAAGCTAGAAATGTCTACCTTTTTTCGTCCTCTGCCAGGAAGAATGTCGAGTTTTTCTGTTTCCTCGAATTTTTTAATCATTTTGTG
This sequence comes from Maratus speciosus, assembly GCA_963932465.1. Lineage (NCBI taxonomy): Eukaryota > Metazoa > Arthropoda > Arachnida > Araneae > Salticidae > Maratus > Maratus speciosus. The sequence goes on along the minus strand of OZ010790.1, from coordinate 521,756,316 downwards.
AACTCCACGATCCGACATTGGTCCACGTCTATCATCTTTTAGTTTCCGGAATTCTCGAAGAGCTGCAGCTTCATTACTGTTATTTTGATAAAATAACTTTACAAGAAGTGTCTTTTCTTTCAAAGTTACCATTCTCGACAAAGCGTAGATTCAAATGCTTTTCAGAAACAATCAACTGTTCCAGTGTCAAAGAAATAACAGACACACTTTATCAGCAAGTTTTAAATCATCAGGTAGAAGGGTATTTCAAGTTTTCGAAGTTGCGACGTCACTTTGACGTCGTTCGTCGAAAATTTGAATAAAATGTGATCTTTTTCAAGCGTTGGGTGAAACTTAGTGATTTTGTGTGTTTCATCTGGATTGACCGAAATTGATATAACGAATCTGAAAAAGTTTACTTTTACCAACTGTGAAATAAAATTTCCTGTATTTTGTTTTTACAAAATAAAGTAATCTGCAAATATTGGCTTAAATATTGGCGCAGCACCACCTATTGACAAAAATTGTAACTTTTTTTTTTCGATTTTCGCAGAGGGCATCTCTTCAACTACGTACTAATTGAAATTTTGTTTCGTTTGGAGCCATGGAACAGGCTCTATAGCCTTCTGAATAGGCGAACTTTAATTATAACAACCCTGTATATATATACATATATAAATATATATTAGACATTTATTATATATTGTACATATATTACATATAGGGTGACCGTGCCAGTAATTGCTCAAATTTTGAAATATTTCGCCATTTCAGTAGGAAATGAGTTTTACACGTAGCACTAGACATAATATTTTTGTTGAATGTCGGAGCACCCGTTGTCACATTGTTGTCAGCTGCGTGCTATAAGAGAAGCAATTTTAGGAATTTTTTTTATTAGAAAATGTAAAAATTTAGTTTTTGATTAGTTGGGGGCAATTACGGTAAGTTAAAATATTCTACTTCCATCTTGTTTATTTCAAGTAATAGTTTTATATGAATTATTATTAATCACAGTTTAAACATGATATTTTAAAGATTAATTTTTGAATTTTCGACTGATTTCTTTGAATGATGAGCTACTAGGAAAATGGAAATTAAAGAAACTATTTACTAATTTTGTTGCTATATAATTTCAGCAGATTTCATTTTTGCCTATTATAGGACATTCATTAAAAATTGTAGCAATAACGTTAGTTTACTTCTAAAACTTAATAGGAAGGAAATGTAATAAAACCCCTTGGCACCAACCTTATTTGATCAACTACTGGCTCGGTTACCCTATATATTTTACATTATATATATATACTTTAGATTGGGTGTTAACAACAACAAAAAGCATTTTTTATATCAATTTTGTATTTAAATAAAATTTTGAAATTTATTTAAAAAATATGTGTTTGCATTAACCGCATGCCAGAGGTTAAAACTCTCCGAAATCGCCTAAGGTTTTGATACTTGCAGCCGCTTTTTTGATTTTGATTATTTCATTGTTTATGCCCGCAGGTCCATTATATACCTGTTAAATTTGTGTTTAATTTATATTATTTAATTAATTTATTTATAGATGAAGTCTTAATTTCGTTATAGAATATTCGCCGGAAACGAATGCTGAATTATTTATATTGTTTTAAATGCAAAGGGGTAATCCTTTGTATCCGGGCTAGACATAAATTTGTAAAAAAAAAGTGTACTTGAATTATTTTAAAAAAGCATAAAAAGATCTATATAAAGAGATACAGTTTTCAAACGAATTGCAATTGAAAATCTTCTTCTTTTCGACGGTGTAAAAATTGAAATTATGGCATGTTAAGAAGTAATTAAATTTACGGAGATAACGAAGACTATTGCTTTGATCATTGTCACCATTGATATGACTTAAACATTATTCATGGACAGGTGTTTTGCCATAAAATATTTATAAGCACTTTGTTTTGGTGGTGAGAGTGGAGCAAGATCTCCTGATGAAAGATCCAGTTTAGACTTAGCTCCAGCCGGGGGTCTCCGTGACATGCAAGGGCTCGCAGGCATAAACTCAGTCCAGCGAGAAGGAGAAGGCACCTATCTTTTATAAAACATAAAAAAAAAACTTATTCAAGTTAAAATTAATTTACAAACTGTTGCCGAAGCTAGTTTTCCAATAGTCTGACAAGGGATAGCGTAGTCAGTAGTTCTGGAAAGTTGCAAATAATTTTAGGGTACCAGTCGAAAAAAAATTACAATTATATTCTGAGTTGAACGATAACAAGTTAAATTAATATACAATGAATATTCTCTGTGTCTAAAGAATTTACAATTTCTGCACATGAACAGTTTGCCAGTGTATTAATTAACAACAGAATGGCATTTTAATTTTGCTATAAGTACTTTAAATGCCAAAAGGTTTAATCTACACAATTTTGGGGCCATCCATATACTAAATAATAGTGCAATATGTTAATTCAACATTTAATTTCAACTTGTACAAGTTTAGACGCAATTTTGGAATACTAGTAAGTAGACACTATTTTTGAATGTGAACATTATGAACACGATTTTTGAATGCGAATATTAATAACACAATTTTGGAATACGAGTATTATAAAACAATTTTGGAAGTATAAATATGAAAACACAATTTTTCAGTGGTAGTTTCTTAACATTTAATACATTAAATGCAAAGAGAAAATCAAAAAAAATATTCAAAGTAAGTATTATATAATATAAATAATACTTATCCAAATAAATTTATGGAATTCTAAAAATAATTTTTGACTGATAAGTTACAGTAAATTTATAAGTACTTGCAGTTCTTGTAGGAAGTAGATCTATGAGACATAAAAACTTAAAATTAATTTTATTAAAGAATGTTACATATATTGCAATAGCTCGAACTCATTTCTTATATTAACATTCAATAACTTAAAATTCTAGAAGTATTGAAGCTGCTATAAATTAAAAAAGAATTGATGAAAATTCATTTAATATGGGAAATCATTTCTTATTTTATTGGGTGTATCTAATAAATCCAAATATTCTAACGATTAAAAAGATACATAAAATTTACAATTCGATACAAATAAAGGAAATAAAGTTTCTTAGACGATTTTGAATAGTCAAAAAGTTTATTTTTAGAAACTTCATTGCTTTGATTAAACATTTAATACCGATTTTTTTTATATGATTGTACTTACAATAAATATCTGTTTGTTTAATATTTTTCGCTGTTTTCTCACAAACATTAGGATATTATTCCTAATGATGCCTCATTTCGATTCGGCGTGAATGATTATAATAGGATTAATTAAAGGGGAGTCCCCTGGGGTCTGTGACTCATGAAGACCGGAATTGAATAAAGAGAGGGCACACGGCTAATTACGAACATCGGGAGATTTTGTTGCCCATAATGGCAGACATAATGACATTACGTGTTTTAAATAATTAGAATAATTGGGTAACTTTTAAGAGTGGAGAGAATATCCATGAGCAGAATCTGAATCAAGTAATTTAATATTCGGCGTGAAAAAAATATATCTGATGGTTATGGTGTATAAAAAAGGGAATACAATGCATCTGAAATAATCAGCAGAGAAATCTTATGAGGAGAAAAAAAATGAATGAAACTGAATGACTGTTTTGGAATAGAGTGTAACTATTTTATTATCTCTTATGATATCAGCAAGAATATACTGCTTTATAGAGCATTCAAAAAAAGGTAATCGTATTTCAGAACAAAAAAAATGAGTGAGGAATATTTTCGAGGAATATTTTCAAGGAATATTGTATAAAATATTTTGCTATCTCTGAGAAAATTTTTATGTATAAAATCATGTTTAATTTAAACATTAATGAGCTTCATAATTTTATTCCAGTTGAAAAATGAGTAATAATTATAGGTTATTAAAAATTCCAAAATATGTTCCTGTAACAGCGAATGCACGCTTATTATGTTTTAAACTTGGTTTTATGGAATACTGTACAAAATATTTTACATTATCCGATAATATGTAGTTGGATGGTATAAAGGTAATATGAGAAGAATACAATAGACAGTATGACTATATAAATATATTGGGTTCATCAATAATCCACGGAGCTATGTTAATCCAAGAAAAAGAGCTATAAATGCTGTTTTGGCATATTTTCCAAGACATTTGACTGTAGTTGCAAAAGCACTCTTATCATGCATAAAAGAAAAAAATTATTGCATGGAATGCTGTAGAATATTTTTTAAGGTGTCTGAGAATACCCCAATTACCTCACACACAAACACATACTTGTATGTATTATAACATATTTAAGGTAGCATATTTGTAGTAGATTAGTAAATATTAGGATTTTTTTAGGATTTTTTAAAATAAAAAACGAAAAAATATGGGAATCTCGCATTTTTATATTTTATTGCATACAATCTATATTATAAAGCTAAAGCAAGTCCATGAGTAGCATTGACGTAATATCGATTGTGGCAATCACTTGAGCAATCAATTGTGTTGTTATTCAAAATTTATGAGAATTTAAACATAGCACAACTTTATTTTCTACACTAGCAAATAGGGCCAAAAATGTACTTTGAAATTCAATATGTTTGAAAGCTGTCTCCATTTACTGCGATTTATATTATTTTTAATAATTTTCATGGATGATTTTTTAAAAATTTATCTGTATCGCATGCAGTCCGATAACGGAAGATTAAAATGCTTGCATTTTAAACAATATCTCTAGTTCATGATTTGTTTTTGGCTAATATTCCAAAAGGAAATTTGAACTTGATCAAGAAAAAAAAATAATGCACAAATCTAACATATAAGCAATCAAACGATGCATCTAAACACCGAAATGCTCAGATTTAAACTGAAGCTATAAAGAAGATTTCTTTGGAGATTTATGGGGCTGTTAACACTTGCACACGGCAAAGCAGAGATAACTTATTTTTTTAAAATTGCATTAACAAATAAAGTATTAAAAATTTAAATTAAGTAAATATCTAACAAATAAGAAATTAAAAGAGTAAAAGATCTTAAAAGTAATCTTAACCCTTAAATGCCTGACTTTTCAAAAATCATTGTAATATTGTTTTTCGGCTTTCATTTTTTTAAAATAAATCAAGGGAAAAATACTTTAAAAAATCATATTTTGATTTAAGTATGGTTTACGGCTAAAAAACTTTTTGTTACTAATCGGCAATACTGGTCTTTCATTGAAAAAATAATTTTCCTTGATAAAATTCTATAATATTAAACACACAAGAATTTTAGGAACTATAATAAGATATAAATTTTACTTGCTTACTGCCGAACAAAATAGGGTATTTCGTATGCTTCCAAACAAAACAAAAAGAACAAGTAGCAACAATTGAAAAAATAAATCTATCTTTATTCTTAAACAGCACAAGTGTTGCCATCTACATTTTGAAAATCGATTTAATAATATTTTCAGAATGTATTTTATTGGCAACATTAGGTATTATAGCTTCAATATTATTCTAATAGCATTTTATCAGACTAAATTGGGTATACTGCCGAAAAACAACACCCGGCATTTAAGGGCTAAAAGAAAGTAAAAGAGTATTTTTGTTAAGTTTAAATTTTAAATTAATTATTTATAATTAAATGTCCACCGATCTAAAATTTAACAAAGGTAGAAGCTAAGAAAATTAAGGTGATAACCGAGACATGCCCAAGATATACACTACCCTTAAAAAAGAAACTTCTGATAAGCCATATATTATATTTGTACAGTGTAACTATATATATCTCTCTCTCTTTCTCTCTCTCTCTCTATATATATATAGATATATAGATATATAGATAGATAAATATAAAAATTTCTCAAAAAGAGGTAAGAATTACAATTATATTTATAAATAGTGTAAAGAAGAAATATTTTTTTGATTTACACTTTTTAAATTTTTATACAAGCACCTTACACAAAATTTGTCAATTAGAACATTTCTCCTTTTACTACAACAAGATCAAATAAAAAAAAGCAATTTAACAAATTACAACGACCATTTGGAAAATGATTTTTTTCAAAGACTAAAATTTAAGACATAAAAAATCGCACGGAGTTGATCATACATTACGTACGCCATGAATTAAACATTAATAGTGTTATTACACGTAAAAATTGCAAGCGACAAAAATATCTTGCGACTCGTCAAATTTCCTGAAACTTACGTATTATCCACCTGAAACTTTCGTATTATCCAATCATTTCATTGGCTGTTCGGGAAAAGGCTATTCCATCGTCAGATTTCCAAGAAATCTGACGACCAATTTTAAAAGAAATTTCGTTCTTAAACTTCTAAACATCCCACAATATTACTTTTTACACTGTCGTGTAGAAAAAAATGTACTTTTAAATGCAATTTGTTTGAAAGCTGTATCTCAATTTGTTTCTGAGTTATTAATTTTTCTTTTGTAGTTTTTATTACTTTTTCGTCATAGTGGCAACAGAAGTATCCATGTCTGTTGAAATTAAAGGGAAATACAGGTTACTGTATAGACCAATCAGAAAACGAATAAAATGCGGATTCGACCAATAAAAAGCTTCAGATATGCTTTTGATTTCCTATCCTGACGAGGACAATAACCATTTTTCCAAATGGTTAAAAAACACTTTTAATCAATTCCTTTAAAACTTGATGAATTACGCTTAATTAAAGTTTTATCATTGTTAATGGGGATCAAATATCAACTTAAAAATGTAAATCTGCGGGAGCTTACAAGAAAATGGAAACACAAACAGTAAAAAACATGTAGCTGGCCTGGTTTGAAATATGCGTTTTTCGCAGGAATAATAGAAAGTACATGATAGACCGAGACTTTCTCGGTAGTTTTTTCATTTTCTTTTCCTAGTTTATTTAACTTAACCTGTTTTTTTATGCATAGAATTTTGCAATCGATTTTTAACCCACTTCCTGGTAGGCTATTTTTTAATTATGTACAAAGGTGTGTTTCCGATGACAATAAAACATCTTAATATTTTTAGAACTTAATTATATGTTAATATATTCATTTAATCCACTTCCCGATAGTTCAGAATTTTTTAAATTATGTACAAAGGTGTGTTTCCGATGACAATACAACATCTTAATATTTTTACAACTTAATTACATATTAATATATTCAATTTAAGGCATTTTCAATTATGCGATCACAGGTGATAAATCGCCAAATATATTCTCGGTAACGCGTACAATTGTATGGGAGTTGAAACAACAATGCATTTAACTATGTGACAGTAAATGCTCGCAAAAATATGCCAAAGCGTGGTGAAACGGCAATAGTGAAATATTTTAAAGAGTTAAAAGTGTAAGATAAATTATAAATAAAAAACAGTGTAATAAAAAATACGTTTTTATCCGTTAATAATTAAATATAAATAAATTTATAATTACATTATCAAAAATAAATTTTAATGACTGAAAAGATAATTTAAATAATGTTTCATTTTTCTTTCTGGTTCTCTTTTGTTGGTAAATAAACAGAGCAAAAAGTATATATTTTTAATAAATTCATTGTCTTGAGCTTTCTAGCAAGCGTGAAAAAAAGCAGTAAATTTTTCATCATCGAGGTCGTTGTCAAGGCCAAATTAATGTATAGTAATATATATTATTTGGAAAAAATATGAATTGGAGTTAAAGAATTCGATGGTAATTTCAAGATGATCATTGGCTGCTTATAAAAGAATGCTTATAAAAGATAATAATTAACTTTAGCGAGCGGATTTTTTTTGCGTGAGTGAAGTAGCCCCCTGAAATAACAAAATAACAAATAAATCAGTAAAACATCATTACAAATACAGATAAGCGTCGAATTGAAAATCAGTGACATAAGAAACACATGTAATGCATCTGACGTCAAATAATGTGATGCTACGATCATGCAATAGTAGCGTAAAATCAACAATAATATCGTAAACTTAGCGATATCTTTTTTATGGAAAGTAGTCGACGGTATAATGAAAAAGTGCCCTATGTTTACTTATATTCTACAAGAAAAATAGAAAAGTGAAAGTTACTATACGCAAAAAATCAATATGTTATGAAATATAGATTTATATTCAAGGCTCGTACTCTTAGCACAGTGAAAAACCAGGGAAAACGATATCATAGTGGTGCAAAAGTGATGACATATTTAACTTTTAATTAAAAAGCGCTTGTTTTAATTTAAATGTAATGGCATTTAAACACAAAAGATACAATTTAAATAATGTCATTTATTCCAATAAAGAGGGGGGGTAGAACTTAGATTTTGATTTCCGAAGGGTTCATTGCAGTACGTAAAAAACATATTTTAATGGAAAAAAAATTCTATACAGTAAGAAATTTCTATTGTTATTTATAAAAATTAACGTTTTTATATGAGTACGATAATCTCAGATATACCCTGAGTGATTTTCAATGTTTTATAAAGATTTCATCAAGTATTCTTCAACAATCGTTGTCAAAGTCAATTGTTGGCGGCAAAAAGTGAGCATATTCGGTAAAAATTAGGTATATTTGGCATAAAAATTGCCTTGATTTAAAATTCTCTGCTAATATTGAAACACTGTTGAAAATTTGTAGCATTCTGGCAGGTCATTTGACGGTTTTTTCCGAAAACGGTTTCACAACCTTAATTCTAACACTATTCTGACCATATTATTGGCCATTTTATGGTCAGAATATAGTTAAATTATGGTTATGAAACCGTTCTTTCAAAAAACGGTCGAATGACCTGCCAGAATGCTGCACAAATTTTAACAGTGTATCGCCATTGCATCAAACTACGAGTATAGCATGTTTGTCGCAATATAATAGTGGTTTCAAACGTAACAAAAGTATAAACATGATTATCGATAAAAAATATTAGCATGCTTACCGAATGTTTCTGAAAATACTTTATTTCACGAAATCAAAAGTTGGTAAAATCAATTAATTTCATTTTTTCTATTTAATTTAAACAAGTTTTACCTCATTTTGGACTTGCATATAAGCTGTTATACAGTGCTCGTCTTAGTACAGAAGGCAAGCCATTAGTGTGACCATTTAGATGATTAGTATTCTGTTTATGATAAATGACCGTTAGTATTGGCACGAACACGGATTGCGGAATTTGAAAATAAAAAAATTGCTTAAGCCTAACAATTTTTTTTTGTGATATCAAGACTTGGTTAGATTATTTCCTCATAATCAAATAAATCGTAATTCATAAAAATTCCCTGAATTTTCTTCCATTGGTGCCATTTTTTTCAATAATGATCTTGTGTTAACCATAGAAAACGAGTTTTCTCGAATTAGCGGCCTAGCTAGATTGATTCCTTGTGCTCGAATTAGTATAGGCGTCAAGTTTTGTGAAAATCGTTCGAGCCGTTTTCGTTATATAGCAGTATTTTCAGTGCTGAGTTTGTTTTAATAGGTCAAAAATAATTTTCACAAATTCGAAACCTAGCTAGATGATTTCTCGCGCTCGAATTAGTATATACAACACGTTTCGTGAAAATCGTTTGAGCATTTTTCCATTTACAGCGAGTAACGTTTTTAGCGTTGACTTTGATTTACTCTGTAAAAGCGAATTTTCTTGTATTCGGGACCAAGCTTGATATTTTTCTCTTGCTCGATTTAGTATAGAAGGGAAGTCTCGTGAAAACCTTCACAGTTGTGTATGATATCATTTAAAATCGGCAAAATCGCTTGCTCGCTTAATATATATGATAAAGATCTTTAAATTATTTACTGAAACGTTTTTGAAGAGTTGTGCATTGGAGATGAAAAAAACAAATCTTGAATGTTTTGTGACTTGCTGTTTTAAAATTATATTTCTAGGATTTAAGAATATACCTTTCTCTTTAAATTATCTCTACCTGTGTAATGTGTTATTTAGATTTATTTGTGATGTAGTTTTTGCTCTTATTAATGTATTTTTTAACGAAATAATACACCTCTCAATTTGTGTTCTATAACTGCGTTTTCTCGATTAGTTAACAGTTTATATGGCCCGAAAAAAATATTGGAGTCAGATCTCCTTGTATATCGTAATTCAGAAAATTTTAGAAAAATAAGATTTGAATGTTTTACTATGTTCTTGTTGAAGAGAAAGAAAAAAATATATATAACATTGGCTGTTGATTGCCTCATATATTAAACTACAGTCAAACCAATGTTTTAATGACTTTTTCAGATGTGACATATTTCGGTTGACGGTAAACTAAATTCAACAAGTCGCTGCTCGTTATTTTTTTTCTCAAAATATTTTCTACTCGTAACAAGAAGCTAACGTGGCTGTTGATTAAAAAAGTTTTAAGTAAAAATTACAAAATCAAATACTTATGGAATCAGAAAAAGGAAGAGAGTTTCATATATCATATAATAACTTACAGTGAAATGTAAATAATGTCGAAAAAAATTTAAGATATATAAACTAAACATAAATTCCAATATGATCGTTCTATTAATTGATAACACAGTTTTAATGACTTTCTCAGATGTAAGAAATTTCAGTTTTGGTAAAATTAATTCAACAAGCCGACGCTCATTCATTTTGTTTCTCAAAAAAAGAACTATTCGTAAGAAAGAACTAACGTGACAGTTGATTAAAAATTTTTAACTACATAATTCATAAACATTTCTAATAGAAATAAAAAAAGAGAGAGAGCTTCATATATTACATTACACTGAAGATAAAATAGTGCCGAAAAATGTTTTAAGAAGAAAAAAGAAAACATAAATTCCAGTATGATTGTTCTATTAATCAAAAACACTGTTTTAATGACTTTCGCAGATATGACAAATGTTTTTTTTTACGACAAAATCAATTCAACAAGTACGTGCTCATTCATTTTGTTTCCCAAAAATATATTTCTACTCGTAAAAAAAAAGGGTAGCGTGACTGTTCATTAAAAAATTTTTAACTACAAAATACAAAAACCAATTAATAATAGAATTAAAAAAGAGAGATAACCTCATGTATTAAATTACAGTGAAAAGAAAATAGTGCCGAAAAAAAGGTTAAGGCAGAAAACGAAAAACACAAATTCTACACTGTAAAAAAAAACGACATTTTACAGTAGAAAATATTGTTCATCTCGCTCACAAACTCGATCACAGTGAATGTGCTGTATCTTTCTTTGGTTTCCTGACTATATTAACATGGAAAATACAATAGTTGCGTAAAATTAACAGCACAATGTACTGGCAATTTGGACGCCAGCAGTTTGTGCTGTAAAAAAATAAGTCCAAATTGCCAGCACATTGTGCTGTTAATTTTACGCAACTACTGTATTTTCCACGTTAATATAGTCAGGAAACCAAAGAAAAATACAGCACATTCACTGTGCTCGAGTTTGTTCTGGCAAATTTACAGTGGTTTTTTTACAGTGTAGTAAGATTATTCCATTAATCGATAACACTGTTTTAAAGACTTTCTTAGGTGTGATAAATTTCGGTTTACTTTAAAATCTACTCAACAAGTCGTTGCTGATTCCTCTTGTTTCTCAAAAAAAAAAAAATCTACTCGTAAGAAAAATCCAATGTGAATGTTGCTTACAAGTTTTTAAACTACAAAATAGATAAAAAATTACTAAAAGAATTAAAAAGAGAAATCATATATTAATTTACTCTGAAGAGAAAAGTTTCGAAAATTTTTTTTAAGATGGAGAAATAAACATAAATTCTAGTAAAATTGCTCTATTAATCAATATCACTGCTTTAATGACTTTCTCAGGCGTGACATATTTTAGTTTTTTGTTGATTAAAAATGTTTTAACTACAATACACAAAAATAATTAGTAATAGAATTAGAAAAAGAAAGAGAGGACTCATACTTACAATGACTTACAGTAACTTACAATGAAAAGAAAATAATGTCGAATAAAATTTTAAGATAGAAAAAAACAAAACATAAATTCTTGTAAGATTTTTTCTATTAATCGATGCCACTGTTTTAAAGACTTTCTCAGATGTGACATATTTCGGTTTACGGTAAAGTCAATTCAACAAGTCGATGCGTTCATTTTGTTTCTCAAAAATGCTTTTACACGGAAGGAAAAAAAAACTAACATGGACTGTTGGTAAAATAATTAGTAATAGAATTAGAAAAAGAAAGAGAGGACTCATACTTACAATGACTTACAGTAACTTACAGTGAAAAGAAAATAATGTCGAATAAAATTTTAAGATAGAAAAAACAAAACATAAACTCTTGTAAGATTTTTTCTATTATTCGATGCCACTGTTTTAAAGACTTTCTCAGAGGTGACATATTTCGGTTTACGGTAAAGTCAATTCAACAAGTCGATGCGTTCATTTTGTTTCTCAAAATTGCTTTTACACGGAAGGAAAAAAAAAAAACTAACATAGACTGTTGATTGATTTTTTTTTTTTTTTTTTTTTTTTTTTTTTTTTTTTTTTTTTTATGGCGAGAAAAACAAAAATAATTTCTAATAGAATTAGATAAAGATAGCGAGCCTCATATATTAAACTACAGTGAAAATGAAATAATGTAGAAAAAATTTTATGATAGAAAAAACAAAACATGAAATCCAGTATGATTGCTCTATTAATCGATAACATTGTTTTAACGACTTTCTCAGATGTGATAAATTTCGATTTTAGATAAAATCAATTGAAGAAGTCGTTGCTCATTCAGTATGTTTCTCAAAAAATTTTCTACTCGCAAGAAAAAACTAATGGGTCTGTTAATTAAAACATTTTTAACTACAAAATACACAAACAATTACTAATAGAAATTTAAAAAAAGACAGAGCCTCATATATTAAATTGCATTGAAAATAAATTAGTGTCAAAAAACATTTTCAGACAGATAGAAAAACATGAATAAGATTATTAATAAGATACATGAGATAATAAGATTGTTCTATTAATAGATATCACTGATTTATTGACATTCTAACATGCGACATATTTCGATTTATGGTAAAGTCAATTCAAAAAGTTGATACTCATTCATTTTGTTACTCGTAAAAAAATATCTAACGCGACTGTTAATTTAAAAAAATTTGCTACGAAACACAAAAATATTTATAATGGAATTAGAAAAAGGGAGACTGCTTCCTTTATTAACTTTTCTTGTATGATTATTCTATTACTCGATACCACTGTTTTACTGACTTTCTCAGGTGTGACATATTTCGGTTTACGGTAAAGTTAATTTAAATAGTTGATACTCCTTCATTTTGTTAATCGTAAGAAAAATCTAACGTGGCTGTTGATTAAAAAAGTTTTAACTACAAAATACTAAAACAATTACTAATAGAATTAGAAAAAGAGAGGGAGACTCATATATTAAACCAGCTGACCCGCCCAGCGTTGCGTGGGGTCCCTAAATAATAACCTTAAACAAAACTCAAGTTTGTGTGGTTTTATATCTTTTGAAATTCTTTTAAATGAACGTAATTTCCAGTGCACTCATTGCTTTTCGCAGCGTCTAGTGCGTTCCCAACAAACTTCTTTCCGAACGAACCTGCAACCTGGGTCCACGCTACATAAGGCAGCATGTACCGGAAGTGCGTCGCAAGTACCGGAGACAACCGAAAACCAAGTTGAGTAAGACAAGCATCGTAGTAATCAAGCGCATCGAATCGAAAAAAAAGAATGCATCATGAATGTTAGAAAATGTTGGTAGCTGAAGTCTAAGATAAAATTTCATAATATAGAAAATAACTGTAGTTGTAATCTAAGTTGAATGAACCAAATCTCGTTGGAATTTATTTCTTAGAATTGGAGGAAAGAATGCGCCCCCAAGCGGTGGCAGATGACCTCTCCCCTTGTAAATTTCATTAATTACTTGTAACATTAACACGATATTTATTAAACTGATGAAATCCTTTATCAAAAGTTACTTTTAAATTAAGGCGATTTTTAATTTACGGATGTAGTGAGTAAACGGAAGTTGATGCTGAAAAAGAAGATTAATGTTCGAAAAAAGTGGCAACTAAGGTATAAAGAAAGACCGGGCCCTGGGGGACTGAGTGGTGCAAAAACTTCAAGGGCCAGGGACATAACTGGCATGTAGTTGGACATAAAGATATTTTTAGTAGTTTTTAAAGTAATCGGAAGACGCTAAAATTATGTTAAAGAAAATTGCAAGCAATTCGAAAAATTTTCAAAGAAGCTGCACTAAGGGCCCCAAGAAGGCGATTAATATTCAAAATTGGTGGTAGCTGACGACTGAGAAATTTTTTTTTGTCTCTCATATAGTGGCTGGATGACCTAAGAAGTTGTTAGAAAAAAAAGCTTCTGAATTGGACCATTTTTAAAGGAACTATAAAAGACGTCCCAAAAGAGGTCAATTGATAATTAAAAACAGGGCCTTAACATGAAACATGTTAAAATGTTTTAGTACTTATCGCTTTAGATCTTCAATTAGTTAAAATTAAGCACAGGGAATAATATGATTTATTCGTTAAAATAATATTTTAAAGAAATGCATAAAAGGGGGGTAAATGGTGGAAAAAGGGCCCTGGGGCCTCAATAAAAATATGAGGGTATTGGTCCGGGAAGAAGTAAAACTTAGTAGAAGTAGGAAACTTTAAAATTATGCACTGAGAAGCCCATAATAATATTCTTAAATAAACCTGAAATTTGTATCACAGTACTGTACAGGACTGTCTGTACAGGATGGGGCGGGGAAGGAGGTAGAGACTTTGCAAATTACCAGAGCCCGACTCGTGTTCAGTTGGAAAATTGTGTAAAGCCAGTGGTTAAGGTTTTGAATTTTTATTTATCTCACACTTTAAACTCTTTTATTCAAAATTAATTGGTCAACTCAATTAAAATTTAATTCTGCTTTAATATTTCAAATTTTTATTTAAAATCTTTAGATGAAAAAGTAATTACAAATGCATCCAAAACTGTAATACTGAAAAAGAAATAGTAAAACTGCAAGCAATTATGCTATATAAATTTTTAAAAAAGATACTATCCAGCAAATTTATTTTCTAATAGAGTAAAGCCTATGTACAACGGAATCGTCGGAACATTTTTTCACTTTAGATACCCTTCAAAGAAAAATAAAATCCTTAAAATAGCAAAAATCTACTAATTCAAATTTGTCCTCTCCAGTTGAGAAACTGGGTCTGGTCGTACAGAAAACCAAGACGTTAAGCGACTACGCCACAATTGCTACGAAATGTTTAGTAAATTAATGTTCCATATCGGAGCGTAAATGGTTTCCGCCTTTATTTTTTTTTTTTTTCGCATCACGTCGGTTTCATTAGCATAATAAAATAAATTATTATTGTTGTCCGAATTCTCTGAAATTTTAATGGATCGTAAATATAACTAAAACCAAGCCCTTTTTAAAATTTCGTAAAAAAGTATGCATATTTTAGAGGATAAATGTTTATCCGAAATGTAAATCTTCTTTATGAGGCGGAAAGTGAGCTGCATTTGGCGGTACATTTGAAAGGGTTAAAATTCATATTTTTAAAAACCAATTACACCATCGATTTGAAAAAGCTTTCAGATTTATAAGCATATATTTGGTTTGTCAGTACTTTTAAAATTGCATCCTGGGGAGGTGTTGTAATAAGGGAGAAAAACGTTTTTTAGAAAAGCGATCCTTTTTTAACTATTTTTTTTCAAGGGGTAGGGGAGACCGGGGCTAGTTGGCTACAGGGGTAAGAAGGCGCAGTCCTCATAAATCGCCTGTTTGTGGATAGATATCGCAACCAGTGACAGAGTACCTTTCTTCTTGCTTTTTACAATCCTGATTGTAGTTTTGCAGCGTTACCTACGTTCAGTGGACTTTTATTACGATTTTCTGTTTTTTGTACTCAAAAGTAATTTTTTGTTGCTTCATTCTTTTTCTAATTTCTAATAGTTATCTTAATAATTGTGATTTAACCTGAGCAGTTTTTCTTAGTGTATGATTAACTGTACCTACCCCATTTGTGATTTACTTGAATTATTTATGTTTAGAAGGTTACGTGCCCCTTTTGTGAAGAAATGTATTATGAGGTTAGTAGGCTCATTGAACACGAGGTAAGTTGGCTCGGTGACTGGTATGTGCTGATAGCTTGAAAAACAGCAAACACCGAGAAAAGTGGTTGCAATGCAAGATTCTGGGTACATGAGACTTGCCCAAACGGAGAAAGTCGAATTTTTATTTCTGACAACTGTAACTCTGATGATGATATCGAGTAGGATAGTAGTTAATTAGTGTTAATGTTTTATTCATTATTTTTATGTCTGTATAATTTAGAATTTACATTGTACGGCGATAACGCCTTTGTTTAAACTTACTGATAATAATGAAATTGATTTCTCTTAACTGCGTGTCTTATTTGAGTTTTATTTAAATTTTTATAAAGCGCGTGCCAACTTAGGTATGGGCAACTTGCCCCGTGACGGGGTAGGTTGGCGCACAATTTTCCTTTTACTTTAGGCTTCCACTAAACATAAACTACAAAAGCTACAAACTCAAAACTCCGGGTATTCATAGCCAAATGCCTGTTCTTTAAAAGTGCAGTTAAAGTTTGTTAAAAAAACTTAAACAAAAAAGTAATAAAATTTAATAACTAAAAACTGCGCCTACTAGCACCGATCTCCCCTAAATTGCGATATATTTTTTAATTGATCACAGCATTTGAGACGTAAGAGTACAATCTTTCAGAACATGTCTTCCGTTTTAAACTTTACTAAGTGGTTTGGACGACGTTAGTTAATAAATAATAACAAAATACCCCCGAAATATTTGTTTCCGTTCTTCATTTGCGTATCAGTGCCTTCAGCGCATGCGTCAGAGATTTACCCTTCCGAGATGGATTTTTAATGAAAGTGAGTGACGGTTGATAATTAATAACTCAGCTGTTAATTAAAATTTTGTAATTTTGAGAACCAGGTATATCAGGAGAGACTTTGGGCCATTCCCACAAGAATTTTGCTCTTCGTACGTGTGGTAGATTTTGCTAGCCATCGCACACAGACACACAGACAGAGCGATTTGTTCTTTTATTGGTATAGATACAGTGAAAGAAAATAATGTGAAAAGAATTTTTAAGGGTTTAAAAAACAAGACATAAATTCCAGTAAGATTGTTCTATTGATTGTACAACTGTTTTAATGACTTTCTAAGATGTAAGAAATATTGGTTTACGGTAAAGACAATTCATCAAGTCTATGATCATTCGTTTAGTTAAAAAAAAATGTTCTAACCGTCTTAAGCACAAAAATCTTTTCTCACTTCAATACTTCGTAACTAATAGAGCGTTCAAAATTTCAGATACATTGTTCAACGATATTTGCATTAAATGATGACAACCCATCCACTTGATTAGTTAGATGGTTTAGAAGTTGTTGTCGATAATTGTTACTTTTTTCGACAATGATTGCTGTTATCGATTCTGTTTTTGACAACTTGTTACAGAGCAATAATTGCAACCTCTAACTTCTCTGCATTCAAATTGAAAATATTAAAAAAAATTCTTTATTTTTAGTTTTCTGGATATTTCTTGAATTTCATTTGGACAGAAGAAGTTCCAAATTGCATAACTGCATTTTAAGTACCGAATTCGCAGGAGCGAAATGGACAACTTGTACCACCACTAATTTTCACCAGTTTTTTGTGGTAACTAATTCCTAACATGCGATTTATTAAGACAAAAATGACATTTAAAAATTGGTGTTGAAAGTTTTCCTAATTTACCCGGTCGGCCCCGTTAAGTCGTCACCTATGAATGCAAACCGCAATTACAGCGATGTTGAGAGATATAGCGGCTGAATTTAAGACTAAAGAATTAAGGAAGTCAACTTTTTATTGGTGAAGAGAAAAAAAAACCTGCTACATTTTTACTTTTAAGGAACTTATTTATAGATGTAAAAAATTCTGAGAAACAAAACAAACTCATGAAGACGTGATATTAAAAAAAAAGGTATACAGAAATACCAGTGTTCAATTTTACAATTTACTTGGATCAAAATAATAAATTACTGCATTTTTTTGGCCTCGTTATGAGAATCAATCCTTTTTAATTAAAAAAACGTGAATTACTTTAAGAATTATGTTATTAATTAAGACTATTATTAATTTCAAGATATTTCATCAGAATATCTCACAGAGATTTGTATTGATTGTTTCAAAAAAAAAAATTCTTTAGAAGAAATACATTTATCATCTATACAAATAAAGGCAGTGCTTCAGAAAAATTTATAGGAAGTATAGATTTTTAAATTTTTATACTTGCAACCGAAAGGAATGCAGATAGAGAAAAGATATTCTTTCAGAAGATGATATTCCAATATTTAGAAAAAAAAACTGCAAAGCTAGCATAAAATGTGCATAGTCAAAATAAATATTTTTGAGTTATTTAATGGATAATTAAATCATATCTTAAAATGCAGTTTTTCTTATGGCTATGCACTTTATGAAAAGTAAAAAATAACAGTTATTCATGAATGTAAAACAGAATGTGTTTCAATGACCATTGTCGCTATGCACTTCTATATCTGAATTATTTTAAATAATATGCTGTCATGAAAAACATAAAAAAAATACAGAGTTCGCCTAAGTTATTCATCGGGTTTCAAATTACTGTTTATTTACATGTCACACAAAGACGGGTAGTTCATGGAAAGTTACATACACTCATTAAGTTTCTGGTACATACTACAAATGCTCAATGTGTGTGCCCTTAGTCACTCGGCACACATCCCAATGATACTCCAGTTTAGTCCATGCGTCCAATAGCATGTCTCTGTCCATGTCTGTGACAGCAGTATTGGTGCGTTACTTCAATGCTTGCAGCGTTGTTGGCTTTTGGGGTATATAAACTTTGTCTTTCAAATAACAGCACAGGAAGAAATCACATGGCGTGATAGCTGTACAATTGATTAAAAAAGTCACTGGTCCCAAGGACCAGTAAACATGAAAATTTATTGGTCCGCAGTCATCATCACTGGCCCGCTGCATGAAATTCTATTAAGTCCCTTTAAGCCTTTGAGTGACCCCCCCCCCCCCCTCTCCTAAAATATAAGCCAAATTTCCTTTACAGTTATTCAAAAATTTCAGCTTTATAAAATATAAAATTATAACATACTAAAAATTAAATAAACAATACCTAATGAAAAAAACTATAAAATTATTAATTAGATGTTTTATTTCTGATTATTCATTTCAACTGACTAAGGTTTAATGCAATTTTTATTTATTATTGTGTGATTTGTGCTTGACTGCGGTTTTCCCTGGGACGGGAAAATTTAGGTTTACTAATGAGAGAGGGAAAATATTTACTGATCCTGCGGACCACTAAATTTTTCAAATTAGTGGTCTGATTGAATTTTTGGTGGTCTCCAACCAGCGGACCACCAAAGATTTCGACCGCTGCGTGAGATCTAGCGACCTTGGGGAGGGGGGGGGGGCATGGCAACATAGAAACATCACCCAGACCAGCGGTACCATTGTTGTCATCTTGCACAGTGGCTAACCAGGCCTGCCGTCTAGCATGCAAGTGAGGCAAGAGGCGAGCTTTTTAACTGGTTGAGTGTATGTATCATGGCATGTATCACCCGTTTTAGTAGGTCATATACCTCTTAATACACGGTGTTTTAAAACATGATGAATCATTTAGGCTAACCTTGTATTTTTGTGTTTTTGTGGTTTCCGAGTTTTAAATAGAAAATTTAATTTCATAAATCTTTCATTTCATCTTATGTAATTTGATGTACTGCAAAAATACTACGAAAAAATAACCATAAACAAAATAAGCAATTACCCCTTGCTCGTTAAAAAGGATTTCAAAAGCGTTTATTTTTAGAAATCTAAGAAACTAATATATTTTTTGACATTTAAAGAAACATTTATAAAGTTTCTTTTACTGCTACTGATTTTCGGGGTATTTTAATTTTTATAGTGTATTAAAAACCTGTAACAACTTGAAGTTTAGCTTTTTCAAGTGCTATAAATTATAAAGTAAACATTTTCCTATTCAACAAGCATGTTTACAGACAAACATGATAAATCAACAGCATTAAGATTAAAATTATAATTAATATTATTTTGTTGCATTTACATTTTAAAATTCAGTTATCCGGGAAAAAAATTAATTGGGAATTTGGGACCATGCTAAAGAAGAAAGAAAAATCATGCGTCAAGCAATGATTGTAAAACACTTTCTAACGCATTCATAATAATATAACAAAACCTCGCCGTTTAATAAGTTGAAATGTGATTTCTAATTGAACCATTCGAAAACGCATAACTCATTTCAAGTTCAAATTTCAGCAATTCCAATTTACAATCAGAAAATTAATCGAATTCATTGAGCCGCTCTATATATGATACATATTTGTATCTATTAACTACATGCTTGCAAAACTTTATTTCAGTTTGAAAATAAATACCTCAGTTGAAAATTCCCCTTAAGCCATTTCCGCTAATAAGGAGAATGGTACGTGAATATTTTTATGCAGCCCTGTATACGAGGTGTAGAATAACACACACGCGAGGTGTAGAATAATTTATACAACGAGTAACATGCAAAAAAATAATTAAATTTAACAGCGCATACCGAAGTTGAAAACGCAATTTTAGCAATTATTGCTCAAAGACAGTAACCGATTAGTTTGAGTGTGCCTGTAAATGAACGATAAATGCTATGAATTCCCTATTCTATCTTAATCATCTTGTAGTGAAATTCAGTGATTTATATCAGTTTCAATACGTTTGAAAAAGCGTAATGTCATTAAAATACTCTCCAAACGATTTTTCCCCATATACCATAATGCAATGGAATTCTTTTGAGTGTCCCTGTAAATGAACTATTAATACTACACACTTTATATGCAATAGCAAACCTGCTATGGCCTGCTATATCCATTCACAATTTTCAAGTGCACGAAAATCCAAGTATATTTACGTGAGTTAGAGCGTGGACCAATCTACAATCTACCGATTTCATAGATTCGATTCCTACCGATTTCGATATGTGCGATGTTTAGAAGTTTAAAAAATTGCGGCAAAAGCTAAATTTAATTCGTGTGATGTTTCCACCGTCAAAATAAAGTCAGAGTTACGAACGGACATTTTTTGTCTTTTATAATATAGATAATCAAATGTATAAGCTTAATAGATAATATCTAATTAATATACGGTCTTATTATTTTGAATAGGTTTCGGTCTATATATCTTATATTGCTTTAGATACACAGCATTTTGTGCCACCTATGTCTCGAATGATAAAATTCAAAATTTCGACTTAAAACCTGAAGTAATTATTTTTAATTGTTCTTATTTTTCTTTAAAACTCAATGACTATCAAATAACATTAAATAAAAATATTTTTTAAGATGCTTAAAAGAGTTCAAAATATTCTTCTTCCAGCATCACAAATAAAATTGTCCTATGACATATAACAGCCTGTCTTTAATAATTTTAAATATCTTTAAAATATCTTCTTAGATAAATAATATTTAAAATGAAGGAATATGCTTGCCTGATATTTACAAAAGACAAATTTTCAAAGAACATAAAAAGTATCTATGTTTCTTGAAAATCAGATTTAAAATCAGATTTTCTGAGACATAAGTGGAAATAAATCCGATTACAATTAAAGCTAATTAAGTAAATTAAAAATAAAAATGTATCATTTATTAATTCAATTATTATATTAAAGTAAAGAACTGAACAATGACAAGAAGAAAATTAACATATCTGGAAATAATTGAAATTCACACTTTGCAACAAAAATTTCAATTTATTAATCTAAATAAAAGAATCTTATTGTCAGAGAATATTAAAAAAAAAACAGAAACGAAGTAAAAATTGCAATTTGAATAATTTTATAATTCAAGTTTCATTTTTTAAATTATTTTCCGTTACTTCGATTACGATTATTTATATTATTGTTATCAAGCACGTCATAAGCGTAAAAAATTTTAATTAATTATCTTGATTATGGTAAAGCACTAAACCTTAGATTGTATTAAATTTAAAATTCTAAATATTTAATCCTAAGGTAGTTATATTATTTCCAATGGAGTTTCTGAGTTATTTATTTATTTATTTCGCTTCTTAAAGTACAAAGTCCATTTTATATTTTATTTTCCAATTTATATTATACATTCAAAGATTAAATTTTGACTCGGAAAATTATTAGATACATTTTTTTTAAAAATATAACTACGTTTATTTTTTATTTTTACTAACATTGAACCATTCTACAACAAGCGTGTCTTTTTTTTTGTTCACACCAGTTAATTTTTGATAGAGAGCTTTTATAATATCTGAAAAGTTTTTAAAAATATAACAAATATAATGGATAAATAAAATAATTTATAAAGTTTTATTTCTGGCAAATGTTTCTATTTATTTTGTAATGCACAAAAGCATACCTCTGTTACTTGGCGTAACTCAATTTCACTATTAACATGTTAAAATACTTCTTGAATGTGGAAAAAAATTTCATATCTCAAAAGTAAGCATATTTGAAAATTCATTTTTTTAAATAAAATAAGTTAAAGCTAATTAAGTAAATTAAAAGTAAAAATGTATCATTTATTATTTCAATTATTATATTAAAGTAATGAACTGAACAATGAGAAGAAGAAAAATAACATATCTGGAAATAATTGAAATTCACACTTTGCAACAAAATTTTCATTTTATTAATCGAAATAAAAGATTCCCGTTGTCATAAAAAAAAGAATCTAGTAAAATCTTTATTTAAATAAATGTATAATTCAAATTTCGTTTTAAAAATAATTTTCTTTTACTTCGATTCCGATTTTTTTTATTATTGTTATCAAGCACGTCATAAGCGTAAAATTTCTTAATTAAATATCTTAATTACTGTAAAGCACTAAACCTTAGATTGTATTGAATTTAAAATTCTAAATATTTAAACTTAATGTATTTATGTTACTCCCAATGAAGTTTCTCATTTATTTATTTATTCTGCATCTTAAAGTACAAAGTCCCTTTTATATTGTAATTTCCATTTTATATTAGAAATTCAAAGATTAAATTTTGAATCGGAATATGATTAGATACTTTTTTTAAATATAGCTATGTTTATTTTATTTTATTTATTTATTTATTTTTTTTTTACTGACATTGAACCATTCTACAACAAGCGGTAATATTTGGTCTTAGTCAGTTAATTTTGGATAGCGTGCTTTTATAATGTCTGAAAAGTTTTTTAAAAATATAACAAATATAAATGATAAATAAATTTATTGATAAAGTTTTATTTCTTGTAAATTGTTTCTTTTTATTGTGTAATGCACAAAAGCATACTTTTATACCTCTGTTACATGTGGCAGTTAAATTTCATTATTAACATGTTAACGTACGTCTTCAATGTGAAAGCAAAATTAACATTTCAAAATAAAAATACTTGAAAATTCATTTTTTTAAATAAAATAATTTAAAGCTAATTAAGTAAATTAAAAATAAAAACGTAACATTTATTATTTCAATTATTATGTTAAAGTAAAGAACAGAGCAATGAGAAAAAGAAAATTAACATATCTGGAAATAATTGAAATTCACAATTTGCAACAAAATTTTCATTTTATTAATCTAAATAAAAGAATCCTATTGTCATAAAATATTAAAAAAAAAAAAACCAAGAATATAGTAAAATCACTATTTGAATAAATGTATAATTAAAATTTCATTAAAGAAATATTTTCCATTAATTCGATTTCGATTTTTTTTTTACTGTTATCAAGCACGTCATAAGCGTAATTTTTTAAAAATTATCTTGTTTACTGTAAAGCTCTAAACCTTAGATTGAATTTAATTTAAAATTCTTAATATTTAAACTTAACGTATTTATGTTATTCCCAAAGAAGTTTCTGATTTATTTATTTATTTTGCATCTTGAAGTACAAAGTCCATTTTATATTGTAATTTCCAATTTATGTTAGAAAATTAAAGATTAAATTTTGACTCGGAATATCATTAGATACTTTTTTAAAATATAACTGCGTTTATTTTTTATTTTTACTAACATTGAACCATTCTACAACAAGCGTGTCTTTTTTTTTATTTATGCCAGTTAATTTTTGATAGAAAGCTTTTATAATATCTGAAAAGTTTTTTTTTTTTTTAAATATGACATATGTAAATGATAAATAAATTAATTGATAATGTTTTATTTCTTGTAAATTGTTGCTATTTATTCTGTAATGCACAAAAGCATATTTTTATACCTCTCATACATGTCGCAGTTAAATTTCATTATTAACATATTAACTTACGTCTTGAATGTGAAAACAAAATTAGCATTTCAAAATTAAAATATTTGAAAAACCATTTTTTTAAATAAAATAAGTTAAAACTAATTAAGTAAATTAAAATTAAAAATATATCATTTATTATTTCAATTATTATATTAAAGTAAAGAATTGAACAATGACAAGATGAAAATTAACATATCTGGAAATAATTGAAATTCACACTTTGCAACAAAATTTTCATTTTAATAATCTAAATAAAAGAATCCTATTGTTGTAATGTATATATATATATATATATATATATATATATATATATATATATATATATATATATGAAAAAAAAAACAAGAATGCAGTAAAAATCCCTATTTGAATAAATGTATAATTTAAGTTTAATTTTAAAAATAATTTTCCATTACTTAGATACCGATTTTTTTATTATTGTTATCAAGCACACTGTAAAAAAAATACGACCAGTTTTCCTGTAGGAATCGGAAAAATAGTTGCCCTTATCGTACCTGAACAATTTTCGACCCAGCTCGGAATAAAATCTGTAAAATACCATTTTATTGACTATTTCCTTTTCTTTACAGATTTTATTCCGAGCTGGGTCGGAAAATTTTCCGGTACGATAAGGGCAACTATTATTCCGATTCCTACAGGAAAACTGGTCGGATTTTTTTTACAGTGCACGTCATATGCGTAAAATTAATTATCTTGATTACTTTCAAGCACTAAACCTTAGATTTTATTGAATTTAAAAATCTAAATATTTAAACTTAATGCATTTATGTTATTCCCAATGAGGTTTCTCATTTATTTATTTATTCATTCTGCATCTTAAAATACAAAGTCCCTTCTATATTGAAATTTCCATTTTATATTAGAAATTCAAAGACTAAGATTAAATTTTGACTTGGCATATTATTAGATATATATATATATTTTTTTATTATAACGACGTTTATTTTTTATTTTTACTAATGTGGAACCATTCTACAATAAGCGTGTCTTTTTTGGTCTATGTCAGTTAATTTTTGATATCGTGCTTTTATAATGTCTGAAAAGTTGTTTAAAAATATAACAAGTAAAATTGATAAATATATTAATGGATAAAGTTTTATTTCTCGTAAATTGTTTTTATTTAATCTGTAATGCACAAAAGCATACTTTTATACCTCTGTTACATGCCGCAGTTAAATTTCATTATTAACATGTTAACTTACGTCTTAAATGTGAAAACAAAATTAACATTTCAAAATAAAAATATTTGAAAATTCATTTTTTTAAATAAAATAAATTAAAGTTAATTAAGTAAATCAAAAATAAAAATGCATCATTTATTATTTCAATTATTATATTAAAATAATCAACTGAACAATGAGAAGAAGAAAATTAAGATATCTGGAAATAATTGAAATTCACTTTTGCAACGAAATTTTCAGTTTATTAATCTAAATAAAAGAATCCTATTGTCATAAGAAAAAAAAAATCATGAAAGATGTAAAAATCTATGTTTGAATAAATGTATAATTCAAATTTCATTAAAAAGATTGTTTTTCATTAGTTCGATTCCGATTTTTTTTATTATTATTATCAAGCACATCATAAGCGTAAATTTTTTTAATTAATTATCTCAATTACTGTAAAGTACTGGATCTTAGATTATATTAAATTTAAAATTCTAAGTATTTAAACTTAATATATTTATGTTATTCCGAATGAAGTTTCTGATTTATTTATTTATTTTACATCTCAAAGTACGAAGTCCATTTTATATTATAATTTTCAATTTATATTAGAAATTCAAAGACTAAGATTAAATTTTGACTTGGCATATTATTAGACAGATATTTTTTTTTATTATAACGACGTTTATTTTTTATTTTTACTAATATGGAACCATTCTACAATAAGTGTGTGTTTTTTTAATTATACCAGTTAATCTTTGATAGTGTGATTTTATGTCTGAAACGTTATTAAAAATATAACAAATATTATTGATAAATAATAATTGATAAAGTTTTATTTCTTGTAAATTGTGTCTATTTATTCTAAATTTTAATATTTCAAAATAAAAATATTTGAAAATTCATTTTTTAAAATAAAATAAATTAAAGCTAATTAAGTAGATTAAAAAAAATGTATCATTTATTATTTCAATTATTATATTATTGTAAAGAACTGAACAATGAGAAGAAGAAAATTAACACAGCTGGAAATAATTGAAATTCACACTTTGCAACACAAGTTTCATTTTATTAATCTAAATAAAAGAATCCAATTGTCATAAAAAATATAAAATAAAACAAGAATGAATTAAAATCACTATTTGAATAAATGTATACTTCAAGTTTCATTTTAATATATTCTTTATTATTTCGATTCCGATTTTTTTAATTATTGTTATCAAGCACGTCATAAGAGTAATTTTTTAAAAATTAATTATCTTGATTATTGTAAAGCACTAAATCTTAGATTGTATTAAATTTAAAATTCTAAACATTTAAACTTAATGTATTAATATTATTCCCAATGAAGTTTGCGATTTATTTATTTATTTATTTATTTATTTATGTATTTTGCTTCTTTAAGAACAAAGTCCATTTTATAATTTAATTTCCAATTTATATTAGAAATTCAAAGATAAAATTTTAACTTGGAATAGAATTAGAAACTTTTTTTTTTTTTTTTTTTTTATTTTTTTTTTTATTAATATAATGACGTTTTTATTTATATTTTTAATTTTTTAGTTTTTAGTTAACAACATCCTAATGAAAGAGTGTCTTTTTTAGGTGCGTTCGAAATTATATAACTACGTAGCACCTGTAGTTTTCGTATCTTGCGTCCTTCTGTCTGTCTGAATATAACAGCGGAAAAACCACCCAACCGAGTGACTTTAAATTTAATATGTATAATCTTTGCAGAATTTTGTCGATTCATTTAAAATTTTATGAAAATTGAGTCAAAACTTAAAAAGATATTATGAAAAGTTTTCTTCATTCTATTAAATTCAATTATACGTAATTAATTCAATGATATCTGATGATAGGTAATGATTCTAGGTTGTCATGGTGATTACGTCCTATTTAAGATTGGGTCATATCATTTCCGTATTACTGAATTTATGTACGTAATCCTAATTAATTTTGTATAAATACATTTTTGCAAACTGCTATTGCATCCATAGATATAGTAAAATAACTAGATTACGCATACGGGGAGAAAAGTTGATTCTGCGCGCGCGAGCGGAACCACTCCACTAGGGTGGCAAATGGACGGAGCTCCATCGATATAAGGAGAAAATGAAATAGCTTGTGCGTTCTTAAATTTCATTTACATAAGTTTAAGCCTTGCTAAATGTTTCAAAATATATAATATTAATGATTTTTAACCACAAATTAGCAATTTTTATCGTTAAGTAATTTTTATGATAAAAATGAATAAGATAGATTATTCACTTTCAAAAACTATATATTTTTTTTCTCAATTATACTTAAATATTTTTCAACGTGGAAGTAAATCAATACTAATTATTACTTATTAATAACTTATTAATAAACACTATTTAACCGAGATTTTAATTTTCAGCATTAGTATTTTTTTTTTTTTAATCCAAAATAAAAGTTATGCACCTTTTTAAATGAATTCTTTCAGGGGATGGGGAGAGCTTATAGTAAAGAGTAAGATTCCTCCGCGGATTTCCACCTTCCATCTATCCCCTTTCCATCCCTCGAAAATTTCTGTTTTCTTCTTTTCATCTCCATTGAATAATGGATTTGTTTAAATTTGTGTTTTGTAATTTTTCCTGTAACAAGGTATGTCTGTGGATTATTATCCGCCATATCTAAATTTGTGGTTTCAGTCAATTTATTGTTTGCATATGTTAGTTTTTAGGTAGCTTTCTTTACAAAAAGCTACCTATTGCAGCCGTTCGGAGGAAAGCGATTTCAAAAAATTTTGGTATATTTTCATCGATCATGACCCCCAGACCCCGAAACCACCCTCCGTTCAAAATTGATATATATATATATATATATATATATCAATATATATATATATATATATATATATATATATATATATATCTGACCTATGTCACACTGTAACTCTCGTATTTATGAACCGATTTGGATGTAATTCGGTGTGTACATAGTACATACCAATGTCTCGACCGAG
Organism: Maratus speciosus; assembly: GCA_963932465.1. NCBI lineage: Eukaryota > Metazoa > Arthropoda > Arachnida > Araneae > Salticidae > Maratus > Maratus speciosus. Next base: position 521,727,998 of record OZ010790.1, on the reverse strand, counting down.
TTCGTTGGCCAGCTTCATTCGCCACTTTGTTTCAAAATGGCGGCCATTTAAAAATTTTAAAAAAATTTAAAATTTGAAATGTGGTACAAAAAAATTGAAAATGGAAAAATATTTTTTTCTTATGTATTTGACCTTTATACAAAGACTCCGTAGCAGTTGTTGTTTCGTCTATATCTTAAAAAATGGCAGAGTTATAGCATTTTGAATTTCTAGCGAAGCTGACATTTTGAAACGTCCTGAATTTTGTCACGCGATAAAAGGCGTATTTATGAACCGATTTGGAAGTAACTTCGTTTATACATAGTACAGACCAATGTCTCGAACGAGTTCGTTGGCCAGCTTCATCCGCCATCTTGTTTAAAAATGGCGGCCATTTACATTTTTAAGAAAAATTTAAATTTGAAATGTGGTAGCAAAAAATTGAAAATTGAAAAAATATTTTTTTCTTATGTGTTTGACCTTGATAAAAAGATTCGGGAGCAGTTTTTGTTTCGTCTATATCTTAAAAAATGGCTGAGTTATAGCATTTTGAATTTCTAGCGTGGCTGACATTTTGAAACGTCCTGATTTTTGCCACGTGATAACAGACGTATTTATGAACCGATTTCGATGTACCTTGGTGTGTAATAGTACATACAAATAACTCAACCGAGTTCGTTGACCATCTTCATTCGCCATCTTGTTTCAAAATGGTGGCCATTTAAAAAAATTAAAAAAAAAAAATTAAAATGAGATACCCAAAAATTGGAAAATGAAAAAGATTTTCTTTTTTTTTTTGTATGTGCTGGACCTTAATACAAAGATTCCGGAACAGGTTTTGTTTCGTCTACATCTAAAAAAATGGCTGAGTTATAACATTTTGAATTTCTATTGTGGCTGTCATTTGAAAACGACCTGATTTTTGTCACGCGATAACAGGCGTATTTATGAACCGATTTGAATGTAACTTGGTCTGTACATAGTACATACCAATGTCTCGACCGAGTTCGTTGGCCAGCTTCATTCGCCATCTTGTTTCAAAAGGGTTGCCATTTTTTAAAAAAATGCAATTTAAAATTTAAAATGAGGTATTAAAAAATTGGAAAATGAAAAAAAAAAATTTTTATGTGTTTGGCCTTGATACGAAGATTCTGGAGCAGTTTTTGTTTCTGAAAATTTGTTCTTTTGTTTATATCTTAAAAAGTGGTTGAATTATAGCACTTTGAATTTCTATCATGGCTAACACTTTGAAACGATCTTGTATTTGTCAGGCGATACCACACGTATTCGCCTATTCCGATGGAAGAAGGCATGTGGATAGTATACATCAGTATCTCGACCAAGTTCGCTGGCCAGCTTCATCAGCCAACTTGTTTCAAAATGGCGGCCATTAAATTAAAAAAAAATTATATTTAAAGTGAGGTGCAAAAAAATTAGAAATTGAAAAAGGTTTCTTTCTTAAGTATTTGACCTTGATATAAGGATTCAGGAGCATTTTTTGCTTGTCTTTATCTTAAAAAATGGCTCAGATATAGCAGTTTCAATTTCTAAAGTGGGTGACATTTTGAAAAATCTGATTTTTTGCCTGCGAGAGCACTCGTATATATCAACCGATTCCGATATGAGTGAGCATGTGCACAGCAATTTCTAAGGTCTCGACCAAGTTCACTGGTTAGCCGCATGCACCATGTTGTCTTAAAATGTCAGGCACTTTAAGAAATCGCCGAATTTGGCAGCCAAATATAAGTTACTTTAAATAAAAGCAGCTTGGATAAAGCTGACTAATTTCGCGAAATTCTCATTCATAATGATTTAGTATTGATAAAAATTAGTAATGAATCTCCTACATTCGGTTTCCACTTAATTGAGCTTCGTGTGTTTGAATAATATAAGTTGGCTTTTTTAAAATATCGAATATGAAAGCTACCTCTTCCTCCCGGCACTGGCCGGAAGGACTTTTTTAACTTCACATTGTATATGTAAATCAAGCATATGCCATCTTAACACTAGATATTTTTGTCAAGTTTTGTTAAAAGAACTTGTTAGGTTTTTTTAGGTATTTGAAGGTATGCAAAAAGGTTTGAAGGTTATTTCTAAGGTATAATCTTATATACTACTCTAAATAAGCATAGAGTTATGAAGAAAAAAATTTAGTGTATTTGTATTCTCAGTACATTTCGTTGCAATATTATCAAAAAGTTTAACCCCTATATTTGTATTAAATAAATTAAGCATCAAATAAATAAAAACTATAATATTTAAAAGAACCACAGCAAATAAAGACTTTAAATTCAGACAAAAATGTGTTTGAAAAATTAATTCAGATATCTAAGTTCCTGATATCTATAAGAGTCTAAATGTGAAAGTTTGGATATCACAGAATTCTTATTTTAAAAACACACGCATTTTTTTTAACAATCTTAAGCTGTTAAAAATACTATAGCATATTCTGTCAAAGATATTCTGTCAAAAAGCTCTTTTTAAAAACATTTTTTTAGAATATTTTTCCCGTAACTTAGCCAGGATTTCCCTTTAGGGAAACAGAGCGTCTAAGCACACTGTAAAAAAAAAGGACCAGATTTCCTGTAGGAATCGGAAAAATAGTTACCCTTATCGTACCGGAAAATTTTCCGACCCAGCTCGGAATAAAATCAGTAAAATCGGAATAAAATCGGTAAAATTGGAATAAAATCCGTAAAGTACCATTTTAATGAATGTTTCCTTTTTCTTACGGATTTTATTTCGAGCTGGGTCGGAAAATTTTCCGGTACGATAAGGACAACTATTTTTCCGATTCCTACAGGAATATTGCTCGGAGTTTTTTACAGTGCAAGTGAAAACTGCGTACATTGTTCTGTGCAATAAAACTAAAGTTTTGAAATATTTTCATAATTCACTGAAATTTGTTGGGGTTTTTTTTTTCTAAAAGGTTTAATTTTTCGTTTAAAAAAACTTGTTGTTCTTATAAGGATTGTGAAATGAAAAATTTCGATGACAGAGTTTAACTTGCCGTTCATCACACGGATAAATGTAAATATTTTTTTTTTAAGTATCATAAGAATATTGTAAATGTTTTAGAATTATGGGAGTTTTCTCAAACCGAAAATACTTCAGAGCGTTTCCCTCCGAGCGTCTTCAGGGCCTTCCTGCATTTTCATAAAAATGCTTATAAAAATAATCTTAATTAAAATCTTCTTTCCCTGTTTGTTTCAAAATACACTTCATGCCCCTTTATTTGATAGATATCTTGAAATACAATTCTGTTGAAAATATTTTAGTCTACAACAGATTGCAGTTGTTTTTGGAAAACGGAAAAATACGTCCAAACCGCTCAGAGGGTTATAAGAAAAAACATGGAAATTTTTCTTTTGAAAGACATACTTTTTCTTCACCAAAAAACTATATTTTAATTATAAAACATTGTTAAAAGCGTATTTTCCAATATTTAAACCAAAAATAATATTGAAACATAAAAAAATTGGCAACTTCTATTTATCTTTACCCTCTTAATAAGTGTATTTTCCTGTGTTTAAGAGTTCACTTCAGTCTTATTAAAATAAGTTTTATCTTTTGAAATAATCGACGTAAATATGAAAATAGAGGATTATTCGAATTGGAATCATAACTGACAGCTGAACAAAACTTTAATGTTATAAAATTTTATTTGTTTTATTTAACTTTTTTCGTGTTGAATTGAAACTGTTCATTTTAAATATATATCCAATATACATACAAAAAAAAAAAAATAATAATAAATCTAAAAATAAGTTTATAAGAAAACATACACACACACATACATATATATATACATATATATATATATATATATATATATATATAATGTTTAGATAAATTAAAATGATATGCATAGTATTGTATAATTATAAAGTTTTATTAAGTTCCTTCATTTGGGTAAATTATTATTTCTTTGTACTAAATATTCCTTATGTTTGTCAAATTCTTCAATTTATGAAACAAATAAAAGTTTTCTGAGTAAATAATCATTTTCTGTATTAAATGAACATGTTAGTTACAAATATATTTACTATACATTAATTGCATTGAAATTAAAGTATTGACTTTAGTTCTCCTTATGTATATTAAGTTATTCATTTTAGAATATAAATATAAATGTAAAAATAAGATTCGATGCAATATAAAAGGGAATCATTACTATAAAATGGAATCATTCTAATATTAATCTGAAGCGTTGTAATAAATCATTGTGGAGTTTGTTCCGAGATAGAATTGATGATATTAGAATGGTAAAATTAAGTTCGTGTTATCTTTAGATGAACTTATATAACATCCGAATTAAAATATTTTAAGGAAATCTTAATTATTCATAATAACTATCTTCCTTAACACGTTGAGTGCTACGGTGAATGACATTGAAGCGCTGAAAAAATTACAATGTTTTAAGTAATTTTTAAGAAAGTACAATCCTGTAAAAATATAAGGTAGGTAAATTTTAAATAAATTCTCAGTAATTACTTAAAACAATATATATATTTTTGGTTTTATATCATATTTTAGACGTCAGTCATCGGTGAATGACTCGTTTTAAACGGAAAGTTCCGTGTCAGGCACCAGTGACTAACGTTCCGCTTAACGTGTTAAAGAAAATCTTGTTCCTTTATCATAAATAAACACATGTTTTTAAAAAAATATCTAATTTTATCGAGAGCATACCAGTTATCTACGTAGTTACTTTTCTTGCTTAATTAACAGAATCTTGTATTCTTTTGAAATAAATGATATATAAAATATATCCAGAAATATACACTGTCAACAAAAAATCTATAATGTTACCAAGAATTTTCGAGGAGACTGGGATTTCTATAACTTTTTTTGTAACCGCAACAACAACAAAAAAAAAAAATCTGTTATAGATACACGTTTGCACTGTAAATAAATAAAAAAAACTGTAAGGTTACCAAGAATTTTTCAGGAAACTGGCGTGCTTAGAACTTTTCATGTAACCGCAACAACAAAAATTCATGTAATTATTCTCGGATTACAGATAACATTTTAGTAAGCATACAGATCTATGTAGCTTTACAAAAACTAGTTTTATAGGTTTACATCTTTTTTTTTAACCGTGTACAGATAAAATTTTAGTAAGCATACAGATTTATGTAGCTTTACATCTGTAGAATACATCTTTTTTTTATAGAATACCTTAAGGGTATTACTATGTTCGGTGTACTTATTTATACGTGTAACGTATGGAGAAAATGAAATGGTTTATAGTTCATTTCTAATATAAAACAGTAAAAACAAGTAAAGTTTTATCTATATTTTAGCCAATTTTTAAAGACTGCACTGTAAAAAAAAATCTGTAGTTCTACAGATGTAAAGTTACATGCTTACTAAACTTTCAACTGTAACTGTACGAAAAAAGCTGCAAATCTACAAAACTAGTTTTTGTAAAGCTACAAAAATCTGTAACTTTACAAATGAATCTGCTAAAATTTCAGTAATCTTACTAAACTTTTATTTGTAACCCTGGCTGCAGTTACATGAAAAGTTCTCGGAATCCCAATTTCCAAAACAATTCTTAGTAACCTTACAGATTTTTTGATTTTCGGCGCAAAAATGTGTCTGTTACATGAAATTTTGTTGTTGCCGTTACATGAAAAGTTCTAGGAATCCCAGTTTCCTAGAAAAACTTTAGTAACTTCACAGATTTTTTTTTACAGTGTGACAAATTTGAGCCAACTTTCGTGATATTTTATATTTATAACAGCGGCTTCACTCTTAGTTCCACTTAGTATATTTTATTTTTCTGTTAACATAATTGGATTCATGTACAGTATGCGGCCATTGTTGGGATTTCCAAGAACTATGACACCATTTCAAATTACAAAATTTCTGTGTAATATTTAACTCGTGGGATTTGCATTCACCGTATTTAGTCGTTGAAACTGTAATAGTTTTCTGAGATTTAATGAGGCGAAAAACTATTAAAATAGTGGTAGAACTGTATTCCCCATGCATATATTGTTCGGTGCGGTGAAATAAATGTTTTGAAATATTTTGATAATTCACTGAAACAAGTTTTTTTTTTCTCCGTTTGTTTTCTGTAAAAAAAAAAAAACAAAACAAAAAAACAAAACAAAAAAAAAACATATTTTTCTTTTAAGGGTTTGTAAAATAAAACAATTTCGACAGCAGAGTTTAACTTTCTATTCATTGCTCGGATATGTATAAATAAATTGGAAATGTGTATAAAAAATTTCAAAAAGTATCATAATAATATTGTAAAACTTTTCGATTTATCGGAGTTGCCGCAAACTAAACTTACTTCAAAGGATGTTTAAAAAACACTCATTTGAAGGCTTTACTTTTGAAAGATTTACTGTTTTTTTTCACCAAATAATTAACTCTTAATTATTAAAAATTATTAGAAATGCATATCCTAATATTTAGACATAAATTAACATTGGAAATTAAAAGAATTAGCAATTGTTTTAATTGTTTTTCTGTTTTTATAAGTTTAACTGAAGAGAGATAGTAAGAGATTACTTCAGGTTTTATCAAATAAAATTGCATATATATTTTTCAATATTAATGTATGTAATTATGAAAATAAAGGATTATTGGAATCACAAATGCCAACTAGACAACAAAAAGGAATAAAAGAAATTTAAAAAATATACGCGTAAATAGTCGTTTGGCTATACAGAATCTCCTTAAGAGGAATCTTGGTGGATTCTCATTAATATGTAATAAATGAAATGAATGATACATGAACTGTGTCACAAATTGTACTTTATAGTACACTGTAAAGAAAAATCTGTAAAGTTACTAAATTTTTACTAGGAAACGGGGATTCCTAGAACATTTTATATAACGGCATCAACAAGAATTCGTGCGACAAATACACGTTTGCACTATAAATTAAAAAATCTGTAAGGTTACTAAGAATTTTTTAGGAAACTGGGATGCCGAGAACTTTTTTATGTAACTGCAACTCGGGTTACAAATAAAATTTTAGCAAGATTATTGTAATTTTTTAGTAGATTCTTTTGTAAAGTTACAGATTTCTGCAGCTTTATAAAAAATAATTTTGTAGATTTTTCTCTACAATGTACAGATAAAATTTAGTAAGTATACATATTTTTGTTAATTTACATCTGTAGTATTACAGATTTTTTTTTTACAGTGTACTTTTTTGCTGTACATTCTCTCAAAATATTGTTATTTACTCTGATCATGATCATTATTTATTTATTTATTAATGTATTAATATTTTTTTTTTTTTTTTTTTTGTCAAAATTTCAAAAATAAGTTTACATAAAAATCATCTTCAGCTAAGTTAAAAATATTTGTTCGTTTAAACATATTATTATTAAATTTTAAATTCTTTATTTAAATTTCTTCACTTGAATAAAAAATTGTGTTTCTCCCTTATAAATATCACGCATGGTAACCAAAATTAGCTAATTTCCTCTGAAACACATGATTTTCTCAGAATTTTTTTTCCTCATGGTTAATTTTCAGAGCGTTAAACTCCTTAAAAATAAAGAAGTGGAATTTAAAGTATGTTAAAAAATATAATGTAAAATATATTGAGCCTCATTCCTTCAAAATATTTTTAATTATATTGGATTATATATATATTTTTTTTAACTTGAAAGAAAAATATTGATATAAAAAAATTATCATAAAAAATATATTTCGTAAAATTAAAATATAGGCTCAATAAAGTGTAAAATTATTCACGTAGATTTATGTAACATTCTTCATTTGAATGAAAAATCTTGTTTAGTTGTTACAAATAAACAACACATTAGCCAAAATTCATTAATTTTATATAGAAAATATCAGATTTGACAGTAATTCTTTTCATACTTATTTTTTAGCAAATTAAAATCTTTTAAAATAGTGAAAATATACATGAAAAAATTTCAAAATATACTAAGGTTATTAAACTATTGAGTTACATTCTTTGTAAGTACATTAGTTTATTTTTCCTTGATCTTTATTTAACTTTCTTCATCTAAAAGGAGAATCTGGTTTCCTCCCTTCCTCCACCCCCGCAAATCTACTGATATCAAAATATAAAAAAAAAGTTTATATGAATAATGTCTTTACATAAAATAAAGCTAAATCCCCTTTAAAATCAATTATCATGAAATTTTAATTCCTTTTTTAACTTTTTCATTTGAATGAAAATTCCTGTTTTGATTTTTGGAAATTTTTTTTTTTTTATATTGAAATTCCAAAGAAAAAATAAATAAAAATTATTTTTACATAAAATAATATATACTCACTGAAATCGATTATTATAAATTTTAAAACTTCTGTTTTTTTTTTTTTGTTGTTGTTTGTTTGTTTAAATGAAAAATCTCGTTTCTCTGTTAAAAATATTCCGCATCTTAGCTCAAACTCATTAATTTCATCTGGAACTTTTCAATTTTATTAGTAGTTCTTCTCTATAATTACTCTTTATCAGACTATTGAATCATTGTGAAAAAAGGAAATAAGGCATAAATCATGCAACAAAATGTACTTTAAAACAAATTAAACCATTTTTCTTGAGTGTATTTTTCAGTACAGCAAACATCCCCTAATTCGGCACGTTCGGGACTTGAAGCATGTCGGATTATGAAATTTTCCGGATTACAGGATGAACGTACAAAAAAACATGTAGAAGTTAGAATTAAACAAAAAATGACAGTAAAACATGTTTTTTTTATTCTTTAATCAGCTTGAATAGACAAAAAAAATACTCAATAATGTAAAGCACAACATGAACATATGTACATAACTATAAAATGAAAACGTGCACTATAGGTCTACACAGTAGAAGCCATCTTAAACAAATCTCGGATATCAGGTTGTTTTGAAGTAGTCTTCTTTTTTTAGGATATCATTTCGTATTATGTGGAGTAATAAGTGGTGACCCTAGACACATGCCGATATACTATGTCCGGCACGATGTCTATCAATCGCGAATTCTGCTGTTTTGTACGTTTTGAAATATAAATTTATATGTACGCCGAAAATTTATCAAAATTATTTTATCTTTCGCAAAAATAAAAGTAAAACATTTGAATTTAATGATCCACTCATTATTAATTATTTGATGGCTGATATCAATTTCCGTTTCAAGTTCAGCAATCTTTTCTGAAATGGAAAAAGTATTTAATTCTGATGATAAAAAATTATTTTTCATTTCAACAGTTTTGCAGATTATCCACAGAATTGTTTTCTCTCACCCCAGCTCCACCGGATTATTATAAACAATAGGTTTCATTGAACAAGAAATACTATTTTTTTTTTAAAGACGAGCCGGATTATCCACCGTGCCGGACCGTCGGATGTCGGATTAGAGGATGCTTACTGTACTTTTAATGTTAATTTTACTTCCTTCACCTACATATACATATATTGTTTTCATTTTTTAACTTTTTTAACGTTGATATCAAAACTCTAATTAAGATTTTTTAAATAAAAATAATCTTTAAACAAAATAATATTGTATTCTAAATTAACTATAATTGCCGAAACGTCAGTGAAGGCTTATTGTGGAGACCCGAAAAGTTTTGGTTTCCGTCTGTCTGTTTGTTAGTTTGTCTGTCCCGCGATAACTGTGTAAAAAGCGTCCGATTAGCTTGAAATTAAGGGTGCATGTTGGTGAGGTCACCGGATTTAGCTGTATAGTTTTTGGTTAAATTTGGTTCATTCGTTCGGAATATATAGAACATTTTATTTTCCGCCTTAATGCTTTCCTATAGCAATTCAGACGATTTTTCCATTTTTATTTGTTGAAAGGAAATGGCTCATATGATTGAAAGATTTAAATGATAAATTATGGATGATGGAATTTCCTAATTAGAACCATACATTATTCATATTAGTTTGAAATTTTGCGTATACATTTGTCAGAGTTTTTAAATTTGGTGTATATCTTATGGAGGGATTTTATATATGTGTTCAATAATATAAAATATTTTCTTTTTTTAATTTACTTTTTTTCAATCACATATTTCATTGTCTTAATTTTCTTTTAACTGTTTCTAGCAACGGAAAGGTGAATTTGATCTCATATATCAAAAATAAAACAAATACGCTTTGAGGTTGAAATAAAAGGGGCTTGTGATAGGATATTAATTCTTATTATTAAAAAAAAAGTTACTAATAATCACGGTTTATCGTCTGGACGCAGCTAACAGAAATATTTAATTTTTAATCGAAAATTTCAATGAGAAAAAAAAAAAAACTTTTGAAAAGCAAATTGATAGTAAATGTCAAAATTATGCACCGCAAAATTATCGCTGTCGAAAAGGACGTCATTGTATCGGGAAATAAATATTTTCATTCTTAAAAACAAACATTAACTAGATTGCCTGAAAAAATATTTTTTGACGAGTGTTAGTACTTAATGCCGCCTCATTTCAGAAAATATGAATGAAATTTTTTTTTTAATCTTTAAAAGGAAATTACATTTTCGTTCGTAAAACCTAAACTTTTAATATAATTGCGTCAATGTAAATCCTTTTCTGCCCACCAGTATTGAAGAATAAGGCTCGGAAGTGTAAAAAGATTTACCATAATCATTAGTGCAATCAGTAAAAAGTTACATATGTAAATTAATGAGACCACGGGGGTTCAGGGGGGCGGAGCCTCCCAGAATACTTTATTATTTACAAAAATTACCAGAATTAGTACTCATGAAAATTTAAAATATCCTTCCATAACAACGTTTTTAATTTAACGCTTCTAATGTCTGAAAACTTCGTATTTTTTATTCTTATAAATAATTACGTAATTTGAAAACTTTAAATTGCGGTTTGCAGGAAATTGAATATTACTTGAGTGTGTCTAAAAACAATGAATTGCAGATCTGACGTTGAGGCTCCTGATCTGCAGATTTACTAGTATTATATAAATTTTAATAAATTTACTAACTTCTTTAATTGAAATGTCTTGTTTTTTACAAATATCCAACATGTTAAACAAAATTGTTCACTTTCATCTGAAATATATCAGTTTTCTTAGTAATTCTTCTTCCTTCTTAATTATCAACATATTAAATTCTTTTTAAAAAAGGAAAAAATGCATTAAATCAAACCTTAAAAAAATTCTCGCAAACAAAATTTCTTCCGTAATTTCAAACCCATTATGCAACTATTTCCCGCTTAATACTTATAAATCCAATATTCCCTATCCTTCATTAACGAGTGGAGATTCAATTTTAGAGTTTATCTCGTTGATGTGTTCTATATGCATCATTACAGTCACGGGGTTCATTAGTTTGTGTGGTTCACGAAATATTCGATTACATGAGGTGAGCTAATGTGCTATTAGCCGGGTGAATATTGATTTTGAAATATAATGCCCGGATGCATCAGTTTCGTCCACGTGTATCGTTGTCCATGATGTAATAACAATAACACGGATTTATTTGATTAAAGTCGAAGTTAATTATATTTCCAGTTAATTTTAATTTTATTGGATGATTTGAAAACTAATTATAATCTACGTCGAAATCAAAAGTTTGTTTTCGTAATTTTATGTTAGGACGAACAGAGATTGCATTTTACATTGGAATGCAGACGGTACAGATATGAAGAGTTCAAGTGGTAATTATTAAATGTTGATTTTCAAATTTACGAAATGATTATAAATTATATTATAGCAATGGAATTCATCACATCATAATGAAAACAAAATCTTTATTCGTTTCAGTATTTTAAAATGAATAATTAATTTTATAATTTGAAATGTCGGTTTTCAGATTCATAAGTAGAAATAGAATTGAAAGAAGAAGTGCTTAAATTTCTGAAAAAAAAAATAAAATAAAAGGTAAATCTTTTTTAGAGAGAGATTAAGCACACTAAATATTGATTTTGAAAAAAAAATTAAAACTCGGTAAAATAGAATAGCAAGCTAAGGGAAAGAAATTTATTTAACCCTTTATGGGGGCAAGCAATTGTGTTTCGGTAATGTTGAATTCACAACGAAATTTTCGATAAAAATTATTTCAAAATGAAGAAAATCATATTTTTGAAATTCTTCCCTACCCCCAGCAAAATTAAAAAAAATAAAATTTAATAAAATTTTCTGGTGTCAACTTGATAAAAATTATTTGGGATATACGCCCCTCAATAGAATAAAACAGGTTCTCGCCTTAGTGGAAACAACTGTATGATACCTTTATCGTTGTTAATGCTCGTCAGGCTGCGAATTCCTCCCTCTAATGCTAAACCTATGCCCTTGGAATGCATCCGTATTTAATCTAATTTTTCCTCGGAAAATTACAGTGTTTTTCTCCTGTTTTCTGTATGCTCTTTTTGAAGAATGCTTTTTTCTTTTTTATTGGGCAAAATATTTTTTAAATACATTGTTAGTTTTATTTAACCCTTTATGTACTGAATTATGAATTCATGAAAATTTCATTTTCTAAAGCATTTTTTGTGAATTTTTGAAACTTCATTCGAATAGTATTTAGATAATCATTTAATACATTTTAGAAGGGTTTTAGAAGGATTGAAGGATTTAGAAGGATTAATAGAAGGATTAAATAAGTTTGAATTTTATTTTTTAAATATTTTTTTTAGTATTTTGTAGAATTAGGAAATGTATAAATATAATGTCCTTGCAAAATAAATATAGAAATATGTCCGAATTGAAATCTCCCCCACCCAACGCCAAGGAAGCTGAAAAGATGCAAAGGCAAAGGAAATCATCCTTTTAAAAATATATTTGTTTTGTGTAACCAATAATGCTTATGGAACAAGATAAAGTGAGGCACCTATAACTGATTCTAAACTGTATTACTACTAATCCATGTATTAAAGGAATTTTATAAGACTTTCTTTAATGGTACTTATAAGTACCGTCAGTAGATAAAGGGTTAAAGGGTTAAAGTCTTACAACATCCCTGCATCACTAATATATTTTAACACTTAAAATATATAATTAAATACATATTTTAGAAAAAAAATTGACAAAAAAAAATAATAATCATTCTTGAAGAAGAGCATATAGAAAACAGAAGGTAAAACAATTTAAATTTCCTCAGCGAGATTTGATAATTACGGATTCGTACCAAGGTTTAGCATTAGAGCGGGGAATTTGTGGCCTGACTGGTAACAAGCCTTAACACTATTCTTTACGGTTTTCGGGTTTCCGTTTTAAATAAGGTTCCTCGTTTAAAAGATTTTTTGTACTGTGCCTAGGCATAATTACCTAAGCGTATGCTGTGTGATTTAATTGAAAACAGACATTAATTATATTTCCAATTCTTTTATATTTTATTGATTTATTTGAAAATTTGTTTAATACTCGACGTAATGTAATTATCTATCTATATATATATTATGTTATTGTACGTGGCACAGAAATCGCGATAATATGTTAATTGTTTAATGGCAACGACCGAATGAAACGCATCTCATTGGTTATTGAACAGCATGTAATGCATCTCCATACCTATAAAGGGCGTTACCATAGGGGGGCTCTGTTTTGTTTCCAAATGGCAAGTTTGTCACTTGGCGGTATATCGCCAAAACTGACGCCAACTTGGCGATATCTCTAATATTTCGCCAAATTCCCATAGACTTCCATCGTAAACCAATAGGGTTTACTTGCTTACAGAAAATCAACAAATTGAGATATTTTAATGCAGAAAAAACAAAAAGAAAACCTAATATTAGCTTAAGGGATTATATTAATTATATTTAAAGGAGTCCAAGTAAATTAAATTATGAATAAAATTAACATGATACAATGCTTAGCATGCTTTCCCAAACATAAATTTCAAAGGAGAAAACTGGCTCTTTCAAACTGGCCGCCATAATAATCTAAATCTAAATGAAAAGTTTGTTTTCATTAATTTAAAGTTCTGGGTAATGGGCATTTATACGGAAATGCAGGCCGTTCAATTTATTTGAGGAAGAATTCAACCGGTAATTATTAAATGTTGATTTTTGAATCCATAGAATAATTTAGAAGCACTAACGAATGCATCATATTTTAATAGAAAATAACTCTTCATTTTATTAAAAATTCTTAAAATGATAATTTGTCTAATATATTTTTATAATTCGATTTTTGTTAAGAAAAACATGGACAAAATTTAAGAGAAAGTATTTAATTTACATTTTTTACAATTGTTCCGGCATTACCAACATAACAGTGAAAAGTGCCAAACTAGGTGTATCCTGGTAGTTGGTACAGTGCTGTTTCGCTTAATTAGTGACCCAGGTTCGAACACTGCCTTGTAAATTTTTCACTCTGCTGGTTCTGCGGCTTGTTAGCAATGTGAATTAAAAATTCAGATTTAAGATACAGTAATTTTATACGTCTGTATTACAACTATAAAAACATGAACGTGAGTAACCTCGACATTTTACTGACTGTGTCAAAAGCTAAACAATGAATGTTCCTTTTTTTTCAATTATTTAACTTTTAAGCATCATATAATTTAAATTTTTATACCGTCCAAATAGAGAAAAAATGTTCATTTAGAATGTAATTTAATTCATAACTATGTCTAAATATACTGTCTGTTTATGTACTTAAAATAATTGTAAAGCACCATTTTTTTTAAATCGCCTGTAACCCGATCATGAAAGATAAATGCATTTGCTCTTAAGACAATATAACTAGTTCAGCAATTATTTCCGGCTAATATTCCATTAAGAAATTAAAATTTCATCAATATATAAATAAAATAGTAAAATAAAATAACTGAAACGCAAGTTTAACATAAATGTTATTAACTTTGCGCTTAAAACACTGAAATTATAAGGATAAAAAAGGGCTGGAGTAGCGAAATCTTCGGCGATTTCTGTTAACTCTGAGCATGCGGTTAATACGAAAATATCACTCTAAATAAATTTAAACCTTTATTTGAACTCATAATTGATATTTTGATATAAAAATGACTATGTAATTTGCGTAGTTCTTCATCTTCCTTTTTTGGAAAAACAAAACCTTACATAATAAATGATGCTATGGAATGAGATTTATGCAGCAAAGGCCAATTTCGGCTATATTACTAAAGAAGAGATGCCTTTAGTGGGGACCTTTAAAGTAAAAATAAACGATCAAGTGCGAGTATTACTCGCGCACAGAGGGTTCCGTAGAATAAATATATAAATCTGTAATTGTATTAAAAAAGAATAAAATAAAATAAAATAACATTGCTAAAATAATACTAAGACTGTAAAAAACTATACAACGTCCGGTTGGGTATAACAGTATATATTAGAAAAGTGTACATGGATATATCATGAAAGCTCAAAGAGACATGGAACCTAAATAATGCCAAATATAGCTATTCTGTATAACTCATTTTTTTTAATATTATCCTAATATGTTTATGATGAACTTAATTCTGTACTTAAAATAAAAACAGTGCATATTTAAACTTCATTTGGCATTTCATAAAATTAAATTCAGACTAGAAATAACTTATATTTCTACAGTGTAGCAAAAACAAAACCTTTGTTCAAAGTTTAAATTTGGCATTGTGCTAAGCGCGCTTCGAAAGAAGGTCGCAAAGTTGCAACGCCGCCTTGGTCAGTACCGCGTTTTTACAGATAGGTTTTTAATTAACTTTTAAAGTCACTCGAGACGTATTGAGAGATAACTCAGTGCAAACTAGTCGCGAATCCCACAGTATTTTTGTGATTCATTCTAATTAAACCTTTCGAGGGCAATGTCCTTAAAAAAAGCACACCTAATTATAATTCCAAAACAGACAAACGGCACCAACAATATTTAATTAAAATTTCCCTTTTATCATGTACGTGAAAAGTAGCAAGATCGTATTTTCTAATAAATTCGTTTATAAATTCTGGTGTCAGTCCATTATTTCATAATGGTATTTATAAACAGAATTACTCCGCGTCGGAAAGGGTTAAGTGGTCGCTGGACTCTTAAAGCTTCAAAATTTTAGAAATTTTAATTTTTTTAGATGTTAAACTCCTATCTTTTCTGAACATTTTGATATAATTGTTTCCTTGAAATTCCCATTAGAACAGAGATTATGGCTTTTAGAATTATACTCTCTCAACAGCTGAAGCGGCGTTTCCGAAACTTTGAAGTCATTTTTCTCCAAATGTCGTTTTTTGGGCATAACGCGCAGGATACCTCAAAAACTTCCGAATAATTTTTCATGAAATTTTCAAAACTTATATTTCATGTTAGTCTGCATAAACTGATTCGAAAATTTCCTTTTTATTGTTCAAAAAAATATTTTTTTATGTGATTATACTGTTGAAATTTTCAAAATTTTGTATTAGCTAAATGCAACATTGCATTAAAAATATAAAAATGCTTTAAATGAAAATTTACTTAGTTCAGGGTAATTATTACAATCTGGAGTATAAGTAAGCACTAAAATTTTCATTCTAGTTGCAATATTTATTTTCTAATCTGCAAACTGTTATGCCAATTTTCTGTTCTACAGATGTCTAACAGTTTCGAGCCCCCTATAAATACTAATTCTGCATCTTGCAATTTTTTAAATAGATTAAATGAAATAACATACTTATATCTTTCATCCCAATTAAAATTGTGTTTTAAAGTCATATACATTTTAAGACATTTAATGTTGAAAATGGTCTTTTTTTTTTTTTTTTTTTTTTTCTCCAATTTTTTGTGTCCTTTGATCCCTGAAATTAGTATGTTTCTAACAATTTGACATGTATTGCTGTTATACTATTACTGGACATTACATTACGCATATATATCATTAAAACTTGTTAACTAGGCATAGAGTACGCCTCCCCTGTCATTGTGTATGTCCATACTGGCCGTATCTTTCAGGGTTAATATCTCGGCTAATTACGGATGATTTTTTTCGAATTTTATTATCAACAATGCTTTTATACTTCTGCTACGATAGGTACATACAGCGATGCTCAACAATTTTTCCAAATGCAGGTAAATCGAAATTTGTGTGTAACAGAAAAATGCGATTTTCTCAAAAACTATGTGACCTATGGTGATCGCTATAATTTTCCAGCAAGGTTTAAATTAACGTCTCCTACCTCTAATTTTTTCATAACTTTAGTATCAGTAGATTCGGAATTAGATGGGGGGGGGGGGACATATTTTTGCGCTACATTTTCGACAATATTTTTGAAAATGTAATACCTAAAATTAAAAGGAATGTATTTTTGAGTTCAGCGTTACGAAATCTTTCACACGATATACAAAGAAAAGATTTTTTTTTTTCAAGTACCATAATTAGCCCCACTACATTTTTACTAAATATACTTATGAATGTTTATTAATCTGAAAATATGTTGGTCAATAGTCTTTATTACTTCCCTGAATTTGAACTTTCCACGTTCCATAGTTTACGAGTAAAATGGCTGAGACAGACAGACAGACACAGGAGTGATCTTATAATGGTTCCGTTTTTACTTTTTAAGTACGAAACACTAAAAAAGAAAGAAAGAATTATCGTTCTCGTACATGGAAAACCCCCGGAAATCTCGCACAGTTCCCCTGCCTTCACCACTCTGGTTGCTAATCCGCGAACTTTGACTCAATCTCCTCATTTTGTTACTAGCATTCTAACCCTTGGGCTTGGTGGGTCTTTCAAATGTTATATGAAAAAGCTCCGGAATTTTTAATTGAATCTATAGCGAAACATTAGTTACACCGTAATTTGTGCCAAAACGAAAAGCATTATTTCGCCAAACTGTGGCCATTACCAGCGGATGAGAGATCCTTTTGTCAAAGCTGATAGACGGGAGGTACCAACGTAATAGAGGTACTCCGTTTGAACCCATGTAGCGCTCTTGAGTCTAACCGTTGGCATTTCCCTGGGTTTCTTTCGAAACATGCGTCAATACCGATCAGGTTCCCTTAGAAGACATCCGACGAACGATAATTCACCCCATGGCCTATGCCTCTCGCGTATATAATCGCACGTAAAAAACAACAAACATCCATTGCAGACTGTGTTATTAACTCATTTATGCCTGAATTTTTGTTTTCTCAAATTTCTCTGTAAAATCTTGCAAAATGAACTGGAAAACTAGTAAAAAAAAAATACGCTAAAATATTTTCGTATTTATTATATAAAATGTAAACGTACTAAATATTGGAATATCCATATGTGGAAAAATGCATAATTATATGTTTTGTCTAAATTTATATAAATTAAGCTTTTAAATTGTATATTATGTACTATAATTAGTATTTAATGAAGTAATAACAATCTATTTATTTCTTTACAGAGGCTAATAACATTACAAGTATTATTAATAATAAATTAATAATAATCGCATTTGAGGCTAAAAAAAAATTATTTCAAAATCATCTTGAAAAGGACTTTAAAAAAATAACTGGCCCCTAAATGTCTTATAGGAATTATGTACCCATTTGCGCCTTGCGCCTTATATTTTGTACGTTACAAACATATATAGGTAATAGGCTTGGGCATATAATTTCGCAATTTAAAAAAAATACCTATTTCAAAGAAGTCTATAAGCTAAGATTGTGACTTATTTACTTGGATCCTTGATATACAAAAAATACAAATAAACTTATTTTTTACATTTCGCTATCTTGAAAAATGAAAAATCTAAAAGCACCGAAAAAAAGGCCTTCATTTAAGCAAATAAATATCCATATTATGCTGTTATCTCTCAGTAATAGATAAAAACATTTATGGACAATTACGTCATACAATTTTCATGTTGTAAAGAGGAAGGAAATACTAAAAAAAATATTAAAATTCGAAAAGTCCCAAAAATGGGACGCTAGACATAAGTGGGCATAATAATTTATAATGTAAAAATATTTCGCACATTTGTTGACTTTATATTCATTTACTCATTTTTTTAAGTTTTTATTTGCTTTCACTTATTTCTGACTAATTATTTACGCTTTATAAATGATGAAATATCAGCGAATTATAAACGAATACGGTGTAATCACAGTAGAATTTTCTTGATATACAAATTTAAACTGAAGCAAAGCGTATCGCGGAGTCATTTATTTGAATTACCCGGAAATATGTACACTTAGATTAAATGAGACTTCCTATTAGCAAATATGCTAAGATTTCATTCAAGTACACTTGGCTTTTCAAGGAGCTGAGATCAAAAGCCTTACAGCTGGGTCGAATATTACAGCGTTGTCTTTGAAGTAAACTGATTGTTGCGAACAATTTAGGTCTGATGCAGTTAGTTAGGAAAGCTTGTTGTTTAAGAAATAGTCGAAATACATTAGTATTAGTAAAGAATATTATATCAGTTATTTTAAGAGGATTTAAATATATTAAGTTATTTTCGAAATAAGAGGTTGACAGACTAAAAATTACCACATTGGCGCTAAGAAATTTAATTATATTTATTCGATGGAAAGCATATCTTCAAAAATTATGTGAAAAACATATTTATGAATGAATAAACATCTCTGATGCTGGATAATGATCTTATTTTTTTTTTAAATGTTTCCATCTAGATATACTTATAAATATTTAATTATTAAAACGCAATTTATCACGTGCAAATAAACTGTTCGTACAGTTTCTACATTGAACAATTTACATTAAAGTTCTTATTTGTTTTGTTTTTTAGATTTATTTTCGAATAATATCTATGCATTATAAAATTATTTTTCTCGATAGCTAAAACTCATATTTTCTGAATGGAGTTGACATTACTCCAAATATGATTTTAAATTAAGCCAAGCACATCACGGAGTGATTGCAGAGATAATGATTTATTACTTATATTAAATAATTCTACATTAGTTATTAATTAATTTTATAAAACTAATCAATTAATTTTAGATTCTTAGTTATATAAATGTATAGTTTACATGAAAAATGTTTCTCATATTTTCAGTGTGGGAAAATTTATATTCGTATTCTTAAGTTTTGGTTTTCAGTTTCTTTTACCTATCTTTGAATATACATGCATGCTTCCCAAAATGTTTATATCTCAATGAATTAGAATTAATTCTCGTTACTGTAGAAATGTCTTGAAATATGTTTCAAACAGAAACCAAGCGTAACATGGACTCATTTTGTTGAGTTACCTGGAAATCGCTGTGTTATATTAAATAACAATAAGCCCATTTCAATAAACTTGGCTTTTGAAGCATATGAGATCAAAAGTACAGTAGGGCCGAATATTAGAGTACTGTCTTTCAAATAAATTGATATGAACACTTTATGTCATTATATAATTAATTATGAAAATTGGCTATTTAAGTAAAGCTCGGGTTACAGTATTGCTAGAAAATAACGTTAAATCAGCAATATAAAAATGATTTCATTTATATGCATTCGGATACTTAGAAAATAAATGTGTGATTTATAAAAAGTTACATAATTAGAATCAACATGATCGAATTGTGAACATAGAATCATTTTCCTAAGAAATGTGTAAAAAATAAATATACGGAAGTAAACGCAACTCCTACGCAACACTAACTAATGATTGGTCTTTTGTTAATTCATTCAGCGTAGAAATGCTGATAGTTTATTAGCTATTGCAGTGCACATAACAGTACAGTAACAATATACAGTACACATGTTATTACAGTACACATAAAGATATTTTGCACTTTTCAACATAAAGAAATTTAGATTCATGCACTTAATCTTTAGTTTTTAGATTTTCACTTATTTTCCACTACATATGCACTCTTTCTTAACAAATTATTTTGGGACAAATTAGAATTCTCCTATTCTAAGTGGAGTAGATACCTTTTTTAATATGGGATTTTAACTTAAGCTAAACGCATTACAAAACGATTGCATAAATAATAATTTAACATTTGAAGATTCAGATAATGAATGGTGTACTTGACAAAAAAAAAAAAAAAAAAAAAAAAAAAAAAAAAAAAAAAAAAAAAGATTATATCTTAATGAATTAAAACTAATTCACTTTCGCTACAGTAGAAATATCTTCAAATGTGATTCAAGCTGAAACCAAGCGTTTTAAGTTGTTTTTTTTTTTTTTTTTTTTTTTTTTTTATTTACCTGGAAACCGCTACTGTTACATTAAATAAGACTTCTTACAAGCAAATATGCTAACATACAATTGAAATAAACTTGAGTTTTCACGAATGTGAGATCAAAAGTACAGTTGTGCCAGATATTACAATATTGAATTTTATAATAAATTGTTCGATGTGAACAATTTAGGTCATTGTACAATTGATTATTTAAGTAATGCTCGGATTATATTATTGCTAGAAAATAAAGTTAAATCAGAAATTTAAAAATGATTTCCTTTATTTACATTCGCATGTTTTAAAAAAATGTTTGAGTCACAAAAAACTTACATAATTAGAATCACGATAATCAGATTGTATTTATAACATTGAAAGAAATTGCCCTCAAAATATAATGTAAAATATATATGTTTTGTTTATGAATTTTATAAGATTAATAGCAATTGTAGTTTAGCCATTTTTTTCCTCCTTTCGTGTATTTTATGAATCACAAGGGTACAAAAAATGTGTCATGGAAGAAAAAAACAGAAGAACAATTATTATTAATTGAAAAGGTGTATTTCAGAATTTTTTTTTCAGATTTCTTTTTTTTTTTTTTTTTATAAAATAAAATTATTGTTGTATAATTAAAAGCCATCTGTTTTAATTATAAAATTAATAAGATTAATACGAATTGTTATTAATTTTTTTAAATTCCAAATAATTTATTGTTCAAGAAAAACGTGTGTGTTATAAATAGAAGTTTAAAAATATGTCTTAGAATTAACATAGATATGAAACGAAAGCAAATTCCGCTTGAACGAAACTATACTTTGTCTATATTTACAATATTGTAAATATTAATAATTTCACAGCTAATTACTATGTATTTTGGCGTAAAATATGGATCACTGATTGCGATATTTAATTTGTAATTTCGTTCAGCTGTAGCAAGAAGTATTTTGCGATTATGAAGGCAATACTAATATTATTTCTGAAAATTTTCTATTTTCTATCAGTTTTTTCAAGCATAGTGCTAATGCTGCTGCAAAATTTTATTTTCATTGCAAATATTTGAATTTATAGCCCTTACTGGTATTACGTTGGTTATATTAATAATAAATTCGATATTTTTGCAATAATCGAGAAATAATTGATTTTCTAATATCATCGCAAAGCTCTACATTTGCGTATAAATTGAGCATAAATATTTGCAATAGAAATAATTATTAAAAAACTAATTTAATTTTAAGAATTTATATTATTATCTAGTATAAAATTGCATAACCAAGAAAAACCTGAAGAATGAAGAATATAAAAAACTACATGCATGCAATTTATATAAGCATTTTTAATTTGTCTATTTATAACATTCTATTCATTTATCTTCAACTATACATTTATCTTATTGATAAAATGTAATCAGCTTTCGCTGGTGAAATAACTACTTGTCTTTATTTTATATTAGCAGGTAATTAAACTGCAAGATATGTCGTATGTAATAAAACTATTTTTATACGATTTATGAAAAGTAATTTAATGCATCTGCTTAAGTCTTTCTGCTCATAAATCTAATTATGTTTCAGTATCATCTTATATTTGGTTATTAGTATAAAGCAAGTGCATATACATTCTGTCTGTATTACAAATGTAATGCGCATTTTTCTTACTTGGTGAATTATAAATAAAGACTAATTCCTGAAAATATCATAATAAGATGGAAGACTTAACACAGTATTTAACATGCACGTTTTTATTCATAATAGTAAAGCGTATAAATGTTTTAAATGTTTAATGTTTATTGCTGAACAATGAAATAAATTGTTTTGTTCCACTAAAAATATAATAAATTAATAAACAAATTTCAGAAAACATATTCAAGATATGTTAAATTATTTTGAAGACAAGATACTTGAAAGAAAATTATAAATATTGATATATGGATATTTTAAGAAAATCTTTCTCATTTTTTTCTAGCATAAGAATGTTGATTTAAAGGGCAGTTATACAATATTAAATAGTCTAAATTAGTGAATATATCATGGCGGACTTTAAAAATTTTAATATTTTTTTCTTTTTGTTTTATAGAAAATTTTATTAACTATCTATTTATTCGAAAATTAAGATTTACTGTTTTATGTATATATATTTCTCTTAAAAAAAATTAATCTTATGCTCAAAATAAAAATGGATTGTATTTAGGGAAATTATTTAAAAATATTTCTATTCGTATAATTAAGAGGTGTGTGTACGGGTTATAAACTTTACAAGAATAAAAGCCAATTGTTGATTATGAATTTAAGTATTTATTTCACTCTGTATTTAATTTTCTATGTTAATACAAAAAAAATTATTATGAATAAAGTTTCAAAAAAAGTGTAATCTGTACATAACATGCCCAAATTTCAAAACAGCGCTGTGTTTGTTGCTAACTCTTTAGTTTTATTATTTTATTGTTAATGATATAATAACTACTAGTTAGTGCCCGTCAAGATTTGACGGTAATCAACTTGAATGTTTCATCAGAAAAATTCTTGAATTTTTAATTAGTTACTTTTAAATTAATTATTGAATGACGAATTATATGACGAATTTCTATATTGCATAAGTGATTCTTATTTCTTTAAGGTGATAGATGGCGCTGTCTGTCTAACCTATTCAATGAAGTGAAAGATTTTAAGTTTATAATTTACAACTAATTATGCTTGCTTTTTATCAGAAATTTATCTAAAAACACCGGGTAGAGAATTTATTTTTACTTATTCCTACCTCATTTCTTTTTAATAACAATATCTATTTTTATTGATTGATTTATTTATTTATTAAAACTTCACGGGCATTAAAAGTTGCCATGAATTTTATTTTTATCTGTCTCACTCTCTAAAAACCTAAATTTGAAATTTGATGCAGCTAACGATTTATAATATATATTTTATTACTTGAATTTTATTTTACATTTTTATACATTTTTTAAATATTAAACCTGGATATCAATGTAATTTCCTTTATAGCTCTTATACGAATTTTTTTTTCTTTCCATTTTATTTTTTTACGAAAATGAATGACAAACTTTTCTTTCTGACACACACACATGTATATTCTTGATAATGGTAAGAAAATATAACGACAATTTTAGATCAGCTCAATTTATTTAACTGATAATTACATGCAAAATATTTTAGCTCAAATATTTTAAATATAAAATCATTATTTTTTCAAAATATTATTGAGCGTTAAATTTTATTTAATTATGCCTTCAAATAATAATAATAATAAAATAAAAATCCTATAACTTCTCTTCCTAATAAAATATGTCATTATTGAAATGAATTAATGGTATTACACATTTTGCCATGCTTCGATTCGAACCTGCGTCTTGTACAAAAATTCAGAGCTAGAAAGTGCTGCGTTAAACCACTACGCTAGCGAGGACTCACTCGTCTAGCTACCTTCTAAATTGAAGAGCTTCGAAAAACAGTTGACGCATACGAATGTCTCGAATTTGAGTTCTGATCTCACAGAAATAGCTTTGCGTTTTAATAATTTATACCTTATTTTTTTTTTCAAAGAAGTAGCTACAACTTAATATACTAGTTTCCTTCGTGTCTAACTATTGGCATTTCATAAGACGGATCACAGAGTCCATAACTTTTAACCTCAAATCACTGTGTTTATCTTCTGTGTGTAATATGACGAAAACAATATGACACCCCCGAAATAAACTGTATCTAGCTCTTAGTATTGACATAATACATTTTTAATTATTAATAATGTTGAAAGAGACAAATAATATTAACTTTGTGAAAGAAAGAAAAGCTTGTTTACAGTAAAACCGAATAGCAGACGAACTTAAAACGTGCAGCGCGTCACTCCAAAGGCAGTCTTGTACTTATGTACTGCGCATGCGCAATTGTAGAATTTTAATTTAAAATTACGGCTAATTAATAAAACATTTGAACAAACGAATGGACGATAACAAATCTGATGTCAAATATCTTTCATTTAAAAAAAGATTGATGCAGTAGTTTCTTCTCACGGAATGTCGAAAGAAAACGCTTAGCGTTTTAAATATATAGATTACCCCACCATTAATCACCGAAATACCGGAATGTAATAAATTAAAATACTATTTAAATTGCAGATAAATATCATTTACTAACAGTAATTTGTTTCGAACATTACGCAAACAACAAGCTTTGCTAACTGATTGCACCATGCCTAAATTGTACTCTACAATCAGATTACATCAAAGACAGTGCTTCAAGATTTGGCCCAATTGTAAAGCTTTTGATATAAGCTCCATGAAAAGCCAAATTTACTTCAATGAAATCTCAGCCTATTTGCTAATAGACAGTCTAGTTAAATCTAAGAGTCGAGATTTCCAGGTAACTTAACTAAATGACCTTGTGCTATGTTTGGCTTCAGTTTAAATCATATTTCAAGAAATTTCCGCTGTAGCGAAGCTGCATTAGTTCTAATTCGTAGAGTAATAATCAATTTAGAAGCATGCATATATAACGAACGTTTAGTGAAAGAAGCTCAAACTAAACATTAAGAATGTTATTTTGCACTACAGGTATGAGGAATATTTTTTCAAGATAAATTATATAACGAAATATCTGTCAATTTCTATAGAGTCCATTAATTTATAAAGTATCAGTCCTTATTTCAGCAATCGCTTCGTGATGCGTTTCGTTGAATTTTACGCCACATTTCGGGATTTATATACCCCAGCAAGAATATAATAGTTTTGATTCGTCAAGAAAATATTATTTTAGAAAACATGGATATATTGGTGAAGAGAAGTGGGAAAAAGACTAAAAACTAAAAATTTAGAATAAATAATTATTTTTTTCGGTATAGAAAAATGTACGAAATATTTTTTTACGTGATGAATTACATTTTAATAACAAATGGTCAATCGGTATTTTGGGGCTGAAATTATTACAAATTGACCAACCATTTTGCAGTATCATATATACTTATTATTACTTACAGATGCTTTCCCCAAATTTTGAAACGAAGTATATTCTTTCGGATACATACAGCTTAATGATGTGAGCGCTCGTGATATAATTTTTGGTCTATCAGCAACCTATTTCCAAAATTTCCGCGCGTAATGAATTTAAAACCGATCAAAATTGCGGATAAAATATCCTTAACGAACTGTGATGAATTTTAACCATTGCTCAAACATTAAACTTTCCTGACTAACTTCTCAAAACAATCAATTTACTTTAAAGACAAGCAGTGTTATATTAGGCACCGATGTAAAACTTTTCGTTTCAGCTGTTTGAAACGCCAAGTTTACATGAATGATATTTCATTATATTTCTGATTAGGAAATCTCGTAACAGTGGAGATATCCATGTAAATCAAATATATGACTTCATGATAGATTTGGTTAAAGTTTAAACCGCATTAAAAAATAAATTTTACGTAGTCTAAGAAATTTCAAGTTCCTGATATATTGGCTGCATGAGGTGCATCACATTTTATGAAATTCTACTGTAGTAAGAGTGATTTAGTTCTAAATCATTTAAAAAATAACCATTTAAGAAAACTTGCACATTTAATCCAAAATAGGTGAAAGAAGCTAAAAATTAAAAATATGAATATAAATTGATGAACACCGAATGTATGCGGAATACTTTTGCCTGATAAATTATACTGTTAAAACGAACAGACTATACTTTCAGTAGATAGAAATTATATTTATACAATGAATCATCATTTGAACAAGCACTTTGTCATGCGTTTAGCTTGAGTTACAATCAGATTTCAAAAAGTTTCTACCTTAATTTGGATATATGAGTTTTAATTTTTCAAGAAATAATCATTTAATGAAGAGTGCATACATTGTCTAAAATAAAAATAAATCGAATGATTGATTCTAAAAACATAATATTCTGAATATATACTTTATAACTGTTTTATGCTGAAAGTGTACGAAACAGTTTTACGCAATAAATTGTATTTAATGATTAAAAATCTATCAATATTTGAGAAAGAATATGTGTTGTTTCTATTTTTCTTTACGAGACGCTTTTTTAACCTGGAAATCTAAATCCGAATTGATATCTTTATCATTATTATTTTGTTTCCTTGCAGATTATTTCACATGGTTTTTGAAACATAAATACAGCGTGTCAACAAAAAACGTCTCCTAGAACACGGTATGCATATGTCTGATTATGGCTGATTCAATTATTATCCACCTATGTATTATACTCATATACAAAACTATCTTTCGCGATTATTTTATGTTTGACGATAAAACATAAAACACGCAGTGGATTTTTTCTGTATTGTGAAAAATGAGTTTGGTCTATAAAATATTGTAAAAAAATGGTAGATTTTAAGCAGTATTTAACTTCCATTTATATACATACCTTAGTTAAATAATAACAAGTAAGAAAAATCATGCGTACAGCATAGATTATGAAACACTTTCCAACACTCCCCGAAAGCTTTAACGAAACTCTGTTACTTAGGGAAATAAGGTAAATAAGACAACTAAGTAAACATTTAAAAATCTGATTTCAGTAGTTACCGCCCGTAGCCAAATATGTATTCCAATTCTTTTAAACAGCTCTATACTCGATCTCTATGTTGATATATATACTATATAATGGGAAAATTTAGTTTAGCAAGGAAATGCAAACAGCTTGAAATTCATCTTTCAGCAATTTATACTAATAGATGGAAACATACTTGAATACTTTTGTAGAGCCCAGTAGTTTACCTAGTACCTTTATTACATGCCACTATTTAGTTAAAATTTAATTCAAACTAAAACACACTTAAAACTACTGAAATTACATTTCCAGAAATTATCGCACATAGACGGCTATGTATCCAGCTCTTTGCGTGGCCCTGTATATCATTTTATCTATATTCTACAAATATTTCTTAGTACACTAAATTCAGTTCAGCGTAAAGATGCATAACTCCTTTAAAACCCACCTTTAAGCAATTTATGCTCATACTCAGTAACTTTTTCGAATTCATTTCTGTAGCTCTGTATATGAACTATAGCATTTATACGCACTTTATAGTATGCATAAATATAGTGAACAAGTAGGTAAGTGTGACCACAGATCGCACAGAGGGTTTCGTTTAATATTCCTTTCAAAATAATTCATCCTTTTGAAAAATCTGTTTGTTCCAAATTTCGAAACCAGGTGCGTACTCTATCCGACTAAACTTTTCTATCCGAACGAAACTGCGTTTTATATACTATCCGTCGATATATTAGTCGAGGGAATTGGGCCGATAGCACGCGATATAAGTAGGCCCCCCTGGCGGTAAAAAATGGAACTAAAATATGTAAGGCTATGGTGCATAATATGAAAGAATGGTCAAACGGGTGTCGGCAAAAGTTGGAAAAGTGCTCCCTGGGTGAAAAATGCGGAGGTTTGAAAAATTGCTTAAAATACACAGTTTAGATTCCGGAGGAGTAAATAATATAAGACTTTTTGAAAATTTTATGGTTTGCCGTGTGGTCTGAGGTATTCAGCTCTACGTATGCAAAAATTCATGTCTCAAACTTAATTAGGGCCTCTCTTAGAAAGAATTGCTTAAAATACATATGTGGTAGCTCAAAGGGTTAAGCGTAAAATATTTTATGATTTGTCGTCTGGCCTCAGATGTTCAGCTATAAGTATGGAAAATTTCAAATCTCCAATTTAATAAGTGGTTCAGTTAGAAAGAATTGTTTAAAATACGCATATGGACGCCCAAAGGGTTAAATGTACAATTTTTTCAAAATTTTATGATTTGTCGTATGATATGTGATATTCAGATATAAGATGCAAAATTTCACGCCTATAACCTAAATAGGGGCTCACTTAGAAAGAATTGTTTAAAATACACATGTGGGAGCTCAAAGGGTTAAATGTACTGCTTTATCAAAATGTTATGATTTGTCATTTTACGCGAGATGTTCAGCTATAAGTATGCAAAATTTCACGCCTTCAACCTAAATAGTGGCTGACTTAGAAAGAATTGTTTAAAATACACATGTGGGAGCCCAAAGGGTTAAATGTACGACTTTTTCAAAATTTTATGATTTGTCGTTTGATGTGCGGTGTTCAGGTATAAGTATGTAAAATTTCACGCCTCCAACCTAATTAGGGTCTCACTTAGAAAGAATTGTTTAAAATACACGTGGGAGCCCAAAGGGTTAAATGTCGACTTTTTCAAAGTTTTGTGATTTGTCGTATGATGCGTGGTGTTCAGCTATAAATATGCAATATGTCACGCCTCCAACCTAATTAGGGGCTCACTTAGAAAGAATTGTTTAAAATACAAATGTGGGAGTCCAAAGAGTTAAATGTACGACTTTTTCAAAATTTTAAGATTTGTCGTATGATGTGTGGTGTTCCGCTATAAGTATGCAAAATTTCAAGTCTCCAACACGTATAGTTTCTGAGAACGGTCTCTGTGACAGACGGACAGACGGACAGACAGACAGGAGCGAGACGAATAGGGTTTCGTCAGATGAACGAAACCCGAAAAGAGCGCATATCATAATTAAAAATGCATTTCGAGCAATCATTACTAATATACAGTAATTCGGATACAATATAGTATCTTAAATATTTTCAAATACACCGCAAACAATTTCCCCTATACCAGCGTTTCTTAAATTATGGCCCGCGGCCCCCCGGGGGTCCGCGAACTTACAGCCGGGGGTCCTCAAGCCCAGCGGTGAATTCAGACCTTTTTTCGTTTTGGCCGGAATTTCTGTAGCTGTAGTTGTAGATAAACGCAAGACTAGAACTGGAACTCTTAATCTAGGACTATTTATAAACATAAAATGAACATCTAAATCTTTTAAGTAAGGCATTTCAATGCTGAGGGAGGGAACACCATTCCCCGTCCTCCGACCCACTCTCTGAATTCATATCTGTGCAATTCAAAAATTTTTACTGATTATTTTTTCCTCATCAGCGCGCTTTACATATGCCTTTTGTTTCGCGTTGTCATAGTAACAATCACGTGACCGTATGTCATCTTATATAACAAACGCGAAAGAAAGGTGAACAGGGTAGTGAGTGAATTCAAGCCATTGTCATTTTTAAGTGCACTGCTCGTATTTTAGTCTCCTTTGTTACATACTTGTATTTTTTTTTTTTTTTTTTTTTTTTTTTTTTGTTATTCAAGGTATGAACGAGTGGTTAAAGAACGGTAAAAAAAAAAAAAAAAACCTTAAAGAACATATGGAGTCAAATATAGATGATGACGATTTAATACCTCACGATTTAACAGAGAAGGAATTATCGCAAAAGGAAAAAAAAAACTAATTACACTGATGCCCATTGGGATTTACGAGCACCGGTTTTAATAATGAAGAACAGGCTGTTTGCGTTATTTGTCACGATATACTGTCAAATGAATGTATGAAACCAGCAAAACTCTGTAGGCATTTACAAACTAAACATAAAGAGTATTTATACAAACGAACTGGCTTTTTCGAAATGAAAAGGTTGTTTTTGCCTCGTACCAGATATCTTTGATGGTAGCAAAGTCTGCAAAAGCTCATACGATTGCAGGTAATTTAATTCTACCTGCTCCTAAACGAATGGTCACAACAATGCTAGGAGAAAAAGCACGAAAGGATCTAAATTTAATATCATTATCTAATGATACTGTTAAGAACAGAATCAACGACTTATTTGAAAATGTTGAGAGCCAATCAATTGAGCGTATAAACATAAGTCCTCATTTTGCATTAGACTTTTCCAATGATCTGAATCTGTCAGCTTTTGTTCGTTATGAATTTGGTGGTAAGGTATGTGGCGATTCTTTGTTTTGCAAATCCATTCCCTCTCTCACAACAAGTGCAGCGCTATTCACTTCTTAGACAATTCCATACAAGGAATGAAATAAGCTGGTCAAAATGGGTCGGAATATGTACAGATGAGGTTCAAGTTATGAGCGAACCATTTAATGGTTTGATCAGCTTGGTTAAAGATAAAGCATCACATGTAGTTTGGACACACTGCTGTATTCACCTTGAATCACTGATCGTGAAAAAATGCCTGAAGATATGAAGTCTACATTCGACGAAGTTGTTTGAGTAGTAAATTATATTAAGGCTCGTCCATTGAATTCTAGACTTTTAAAAATTCTGTGCAAAGCAATGTGAAGTCAACATAAAACAGTTACTTTTGCATACAGAATTTAGTTGGCTGTTACGAGGAAAAGTTTTAAATCACATTTTTTCCACTGCGTGATGAATTGAGGTTATTTTTCTTGGTTTCCAAATGTCATTTAAAGTATTTTTTCAATGATTTCTCCTAGCTTGTCAAGGTGGCATATTTGACAGGTATTTTTAATTTTCTGATTGAGCTGAAATTAAGAATTCAAGGAACATCGGTACAGGTCAAAGTAGAAGAAACAATTAAAAAATAATAATTTATGGGCAAATCAACTTGAAAATAATAATTTTGAGTCATTCCTAATGCTATTCGACTTCTTAAAAACTTCTGGCGATACAATTTACCCTGATATTGTTGAAAATTTCGTTCTAAACCTGATGAATTTTCAAAGAAGCTTTCTGACTTTATTTATCTCCGTCAAAGTCAGAAAATGAGTGCATGAGGGATCCATTTAATTTCTAAGTCATTAGTGAGATGGAATTCCTAACATTCTTAGAGCACGAACAACTTGCGGAATTACCATGCAATGGCTCCATGAAAATTGCTTTTCCAAGTAAATAGCCTTCCTAGTTTTGTATGCAGAACTAGCAGATAAAGGTATCAAGTGCATGTACTTCCATTCTGTGGAACATTTTTGTATTAAAAGACTTTATCCAGCCTTGTGCATATGAAAAACAGACTTGCGAATACGTGTTTCGAACATAGAATCAGACATTGCACTTCTCGAAGAAAAAAAAAACGTCAGCATCCTTCTCATTGGAAATAGTAGTATATGTATATTTAAACTCTCTTAAAATGTGTGCCATTTTTCTTATTAATGCAGCTGATTTTTTCAACAACTAAACATGGAATATTTGTAAAGAAAAATAAATAAGGTCTATTTCTATACCATTAAAAAATATATATATTGTTTTATCACATTAAGAAAAAAAATTCTCGGGAGTCCCCGAAAGGCATATCATATCAAAAGGCGTCCGCGAGATCCCAAAGTTTAAGAAACGCTGCCCTATACCATTGTGAACGGAATTCTTTTGTGTGGCCCTGTAAATGAACAATAACTTTTGTTTGCACCACATATTCAACAGAATGCATATTTTAGTGGACTTCATAAATGAATATCAATTTTACTATGTTTGAAAGAGTGTAACACCATCATTTAAATCGATTTTTTCCCATTGGTCGTAATGTAACGGAAAACTTTTGACTGTCTTTGTAAATGAACTAAACAGGCTACAAACTTCATTTGAAATAGGGAACGTGATATGGTAGAGGTCACTAACATCCAAAAATTTCAGAACGATCCGAGCATATTTACGAGAGTTAGAGTGCCGAAAGACGGCCAGACAAACCGAAGTCATAAACACTTTTCAACTTTGTTGGAAAATGTTAAAAAGGTATAGTAGATTAACAAAGAAAGAAAAAGTATAGACGTGAAAGGAATGACGAAATGGAAATATCTTCCATAAGAGCATGCTTAAAATGTCTTAAATTACTTTTGCGAAGTGACATTTCTAATGAAATTTTAAATTTTACTAACAGCAAAAAACTCAAATAAAAGAAAAGGCTCAAAATAAAATATTTCATTCTTGATTCAAAAGAATGCGTTTTATTTTGCCACAGCTTGCGAGGTATAAAAGATTTAAAGTATTTTTTTAAAAATAATTTAAGCAAGGTTTACATGTTTAATTTTTTTTATTTATTTTGAGAAGATTTTCATCATTTTTTGTAACATAACAATGTTAAATTAGATTGTAGATAAAGAACGTCAGGTATTATTAGCTGGTGAATATTTCATGAAGGACTTTTTTCTAAGAGTAAAGATCTATGAGTGAAGATTTCCAAGTAGCTCAATTAAATGTCCACGTGCTATGTTTGGTTTCTGTTTAAATCACATTTCAAGAAATTTCTACTGCAGAAATAGTGCGTTAGTTCTAACTCACGGAGAAAGAGTCACTTTAGAAAGCATGCATATATTATCGAAATTTAGCGAAAGAAGTTGAAATTAAACATTAAGAATATAAAATTATATTGTTGCACAGTAAATTTTAGCAGTATTTTTGCAACATAAATTATATATCGAAAGATTTGTCTGTTTCCATAAACTGTCATCAAATAAATTGTCAATCATTATTTTTGAAAACACTTCGTGGTGCATTTCACTTAATTCTAAGAGCCGCATTTTCAGATCTACTATAGCTAGAATATAATAATTTTTATTTGTTTACAAAAAACATTTTAGAAATAACGGATACATTGTAGAAAGTAGGTGGAAAAGAGACTAAACACATAAAATGAAGAATATGAAATAAAAAATTTCTGAGTAGAAATTTTCAAAATATTTTTTACTTGATGAATTACACTGTAAAAAAAAAAACGACATTTTTACAGTACAAAGTACTGTTCATCTCGCGCACAAACTAGATCACAGTGAATGTGCTGTATCTTTCTTTGGTTTCCTGACTATATTAACATGGAAAATACAGTAGTTGCGTAAAATTAACAGCACAATGTGCTGGCAATTTGGACGCCAGCAGTTTGTGCTGTAAAAATATGCGTCCAAATTGCCAGCACATTGTGCTGTTAATTTTACGCAACTACTGTATTTTCCATGTTAATATAGTGAGGAAACCAAAGAAAGATACAGCACATTCACTGTGATCGAGTTTGTTCTGGCAAATTTACAGTGGTTTTATTACAGTGTATATTTCAATAGCAAAAGATAAAATAGTATTTCTTGACTAAAATTATTAAGAAATGACAAATCATTATGCAGTATCGGAAAAACCTATTATTATTATTATTATTATTATTTATACGTTTTTTACGTATATTTAAATAAAAAATTTAATCTCAGATAAATACAGCTTAATTCTGCTAGTTCTCCTAGTGTATTTTTTATTCCAAAAACAAGATATTTCCAAAATTTCCGAATGTAATGAATTTTACTTTTATAAAGCGTGTGGATATAATATATCTCGCTAAATCTAATGTATCTTTTTTTACCATTTAGCAAACGATAAGCTTTCCTAACTAATTGCGTCAACGTTCACAGCACTCAGTTTACTTCAAAGGCAGTGCTCTAATATTCGGCACAGATGCAAGGGTTTTGATTACAACTCCTTGAAAAACCAAATTTGCATGAGTGCTGATTCAGCATATTTCTGAATAGGGAGTCTCGTTTAATCTAAGAGTACAGATTTCCGGGTAAATCAACTAGTTCTCTCTATCATACATTTGGCTTCAGTTTAAATCACATTTCAAGAAATCACTGCTGTAGCCGAAGTGAATTATTTCTAATTTGTTGAGAAATAATCATTTTAGAAAATTCATATATAGAGTCCAAAAGAGGTAGGTGAGAGAACCTAAAATAATTAAATAAAAAATATTAGTATACATTTTTCTATTCTTAAATTATGCGGAATAGCTTTACATGTTAAATTACGCTGCTAAACTAAAGGCCTATAATTTTTATAGTAAGAATTAATAAATAAATGATCAATCATCATTTCAGCAATTACTTTGTTATGTGTTTATTTTGATTTAAAATCACATTTGAACAAGTTGCTAATGTAGCTAGAGTATATGAATTCTTATTTTTCAAGAAATATTATTTTTGAAAGTGTGCATACATAGTCAAAAAAAATAATAATTTAATGAATGAATCTAAAAACTTAAAATTAAGAAATGAAACATTTACTGATATGAAAATTTTGTTACGTGAACAACATGTTACATTATAATTACTTCATTATAATTGTTCTATCTGAAAATCTACGAAAAGTTTACTAGAAGAAATGTATTTTAATAACAGAAAAACCTATCAATATTTCTAGGACGGATCTATAAAATCATTGCCAAACATTATTCTGTAGCAAAGATTCGTATTCATGTTTTTCACATATGTCATAGGGAAATCATACTGTCATATAGAAACATCTTAATTATTTCCCTGCTCATGATGTAATATTTAATCAAACAACAGCTTATTTGCAAAATATTTGAATTAATGTACCTCATTAATTATAATGTATTTTGATCATTACTCAAACAACAAGCTTTCCGAACAAATTGCGTCAGCCCGAAATTGTTCAAATAATCAGTTTACATCAAAGACAATACTGTAATATTTGGTTCATCTGTAAGGTTTTTGATATCAGCTCCTTGAGAAGCTAAGTTTACTTGAATGCTATACCATACTTAAGAATCTCGTTTAATCGAAGAGTACAGTTTTCGAGGTAAGTCAACTAGATGTCTTTGTAATACGTTTGGCTTCCGATTAAATCACATTTCAAGAACTGCCTATTATAACGAGAGTTCATTAGTTCTAATTCTTCAAAAAATAGTTATATTAGAAAGTGAACAATAGTATTCATAAGTAATTTAAGGGCACTCAAAACTAAAAATTAAGGATATTAATAAATATCTGAGCATGCTGAAAATGTGGAAAATATTTTAATATGATAAATTCTATTGTTATAAATAAAGACCCATAAATTTTCCAGACGGAATTAAGTAATAAATGAAGAGTTCACATGATGAAGGTGGTATGTGACACAATCATCATTCTGAGAAAATAAGCTGTAAAGGTACAAATAGTGAGTTTATTGTCAAATATCTGCTTTATCAATTAAAATCTCTGTGAGTATTAGTTTTTTTTTTTTTTTTCAAATAGTAATTTAACAGATGGTAAAGGACCACCGATTATCTCCAATCATATAATTAAACAAATTTTTTTAGTCACATTCTACATCATTGTTTTATCATCTGAACCCTTCAAATGTTTAATTATTTCTACAACCATTTTTCATGCGTTCAGCTTGAGCTAAAATCACATATTAATGGGACAAGGGACCTTTAAAACCTTAATATTCATTTTTTTTAAATTTTTTGTAAATTTCGCTTTAAATATTATTCAAGGGTACATTATATGCATTATGGCAAGCATTTATCACAAAAAAAAAAAAAAAAAAAAAAAAGAAAAAAAAAATTTTTTGAGAAGAAAATGGAATTTTACGCGTTGTATTAGAAATCTTCGAAATGCCCCCTTTGCGTTCCATATCAAAGAAAATCCCAATATTTTTTTTTATAAAAGTTTGGTTTATATATATAAATAAAACTGTGCATCAAATTTTATATATTTGAATATAAAGGTTTAAAAAAAAAATCAAAATTTTTCGAAATTTAAAAAAAAAAAAATTAATTTCAAAATTTTTCAATTTTTCAATTTTATTTGTAAATTTCGCTTTAAATATTACTCAAGGGTTCATTATAAGCATTATGCCATCTATTTATCAAAAAAATTATTTTTTGAAAAAAAAATGGAATTTTAAGCGTCGTCTTAGAAATCTTCGAAATGCGGCTTGCACGTTCCATATCAATGAAAATCCCCAATATTTTTTTTAAATAAAAGTTTGGTTTATATATATAAATAAAACTGTGCATCGAATTTTATATATTTAAATATAAAAATTGAAAAAAAATTGAAAAATTTTGAAATTTTTTCGAAAAATTTTCTTTTTTTTTAATTTTTGCATTCCTTTATATTCTTATTATATTGTAAAATTCCACTTTGTTCTCGAAAATATTTTTTTTTTCATTTTTTTGTGATAAATGCTTGCCATAATGCATATAATGTACCCTTGAATAATATTTAAAGCGAAATTTACAAAAAATAAAAAATTGATTTTTAAGGTTTTAAAGGTCCCTTGTCCCTTAAAAAACTTGCATACTCTAGTACAAGAGTTCTAATTTGTCCAAAAATAGTAAAGTAGTCAGTAAGAAAATCTAAAAACTAAAAATTACGTACATGAATCTAAATTTCTCTATATGTTGATAATGTACAGAATATCTTTACGTGATGATCTCTACTTTAATAGATAATAATAAATCAGCATTTATACACTGAACGGATTAACAAATAACCAATCATTATTTAGTGTTAGAGTTGCTTTGACTTATGTATAGATTTTTACATATATTTTGGGGGGGTATTTCTTTCTATGTTATAAATACAATTTGATTATTTTGATTCTAATTATGTAAGTTTTTGTGAATGAAACTTTTTTTTTCTAAACATCCAAATGGAAATAAATGAAATCATTTTTAAATTTCTGATTTAACATTATTTTCTAACAATAATGTAATATGAGCATTACTTAAATAACCAATTTTCCTAATCAACTGCATAATGACCTAAACTGTTCACATCAATCAATTTATTTCAAAGACTATATTCTAATGTTTGACACAATTGTACTTTTGATCTCACATTCTTTAAAAGACAAGTTTATTTGAATTGTATGTCAACATATTTGCTTATAGCAAGTCTTATTTAATCTAACATTAGCGATTTCAACAAAATGACTCCTTAACACTTTATCTACTGCATTATGATCTACCGCAATTTTTTTCATGCATTTTTTTTTCAGTTACTACAATGAAAATTAAAGGATAAACAAAAAAATACTCACCCTTGAGAAATTTAATTCCTTAGAGGTAATTAATTAAAGTGGTACTTTTAAGTATCGTCAGTACACTATGACTAAAATATAGTACCAGAAAACCCACAAGGTATTTCAAATGGCACCAGAACTGTGATAAAACGTTTTTGATTTTATAAGTATGTAATATAAAGCCTTTTTCTTATTTATAAATATATTTTTTGGCAAATTCCGGTGCCAATCATTTATTTCAACACTTTAGCATTGAAAATGCTTTGCCTCTGAGAGGGTTAAAAATCTATTTTTTCTTTAGCTTTCGATCTTGTTAGCAGTCCTTTAGTTATGCGACGTCTATAGTCCAGGGACAACATGTTCTCTCGCATCTCCACATATGAAATATATGAATTTACACATGCAATTTCTAGCATAGCAAAAAAGAGCCGGTACCACAAATTTTTCGATTTCCTATAAAAAGTACTAATGAAACAGAAAAGAAATATTAGGAAAATTGTAACTACACTACATTTGAGTAATTACATTTTAAAGTAGATGAAAACGATGCATAACTACACAGACGAAAAGTAAACAAGAAGGTTTTCCCCCAATACCCAGTGTACTGACGGTACTTATAAGTACCAGCATGTAATTCAACTGTTAAATCAAATACATACACGGTTCACCAAAAATAGCTAGTCAAATTGTATTCTAAGATCATAATGAACACATAAAAAACCCCCAACACTTATCTTATATCCTTTACTATGTTTGCAGCAATAAAAAGAGGAGCGTGACAATCTGTACAAAATGTCGGCACAAAATACATCGATTGTTTCACAGATAGCCTGCTTCCTCGCTAAAATGATAAACCTAGAACCACTGCTGCCATGTATCCGGTTAAAGTGGCGGTAAAAGAGTGTTTTTTGCAAAGTACCATTAGAATATTAGCAATATTCACCAGGAAATGAAAGTTTAAATTATAAGTACCGTCAGTAGATAAGGCTTAAAGCGCTTGGTTTCTGTTTGAATCCCATTTGAAAACATTTCTACTGTAGCAAAAGTTAATTAGTTCTAATTCATTGAGATATAATCATTTTGGGAAGCATGCATGCATAGTCAAAAATAAGTCAAAAATAAAAGAAACTAAAGACAAATAATTAAGAATTCTCCTTGAAATGGCAAGTTTACATGAATGATATTTCAGCATATTTGTGAATAGGAAGTCACGTTTAATCAGTAACTCAAATAAATGACTCCGTGGTACATTTGGCTTCAGTTTAAATAACATTTCAAGGTAATTCTAAAAGAGAATCGTTTCAAGAGAATTCTGAAAAAAATTTCAAGTCCGTGATAAGTTTGGCTACAAAATGTGCATCACATTTTTAGAGATTTCTACTGTACAAAGAGTGAATTATTTCTAGTTCGTTTAGAAAATAGCGGTTTTAGAAAACTTGCATACAAAGTTCAAAAAAGGTCAAAGAAGCTAAAAAATAAAAATATGAATAAAATATGCCTACGCTGAAATTATGCGGAAACATGTTGCGTCATAAGTTATATTGCTAAAAATAACAGCCTGTAGTTTCTATAGATATGAATAACTTTTAAATAATCAATCGTTATTTATACAATAACTTTGTAATGCGTTTAGCTTGAGTTACAATCACATTAAAAAAGATTCTACCCTATCTTGAACATATGAGTTTTCATTTTTCAATGAATAACTATTATAGAAAGCATGCATACATAGTCGAAAATAAAAATGAATCAAACGATTGAATCTAAAAACATATTATTAAGAATGTAAACTTTATAATTGTTCTATGCTGAATATGTACGAACTAGTTTTACGTAATGAATTTCATTTTAATTATTAAAAATCTGTTAATATTTTAGAAATAATATACTAAAAATACCAATCATTATCAGTAACAAAGTTCCATATGCATTTTTGCAGTTGTTGTTCACATATTTCATAAGAAATTACTTTCTATCAGATAAAAAAAAAAAAAAAAATTAATAATGTCATCGCTAATGACATGATATTTAATCAAACAATCGCTTATTTTAGAATATTTGAATGTGATTGATTAGACATCCAGTAGTATTTTATGTACCTCAATAACTATAATGTATTTTGATCGTTTCTTAAACAACAAACTTTTTGATCAAATTGCGATTCACAACAATCAGTTTTCTTCAAAGACAATACTTTAATATAAGGTCCAGGTGTAATGTCACTTTAACTTGATTGATATCTTAGTATATACGTTAATCTAAGAGTCTCGTTTAGTCTAATAGTACAGATTTCCAGTTAAGTCAAATAAATATCACTGCAATACGTTTGGCTTTAATTTAAATCACATTTTAAGAATTGCCTACTCTAGCGAGAGTTTATTAGTTATAATTAGTAGAAATATAATTATTTTAGAAAGAAAGTTCATAAAAGTATTCAAAAGTAAGTGAAATAAGCTGAAAACAAAAAATTAAGAATATCAATGTAAATTTCTCTATGCTGAAAATGTGGAAAACATTTATGTATGATAAAATATATTATAATTAAAGACCGATCATTTTTTATGATAGAATTAGGTAATAAATGTTCAATTATTATTTCTCCAATCCTTTTTTCGGCATTTAGCTTGACTTAAAAATGGGTCTACGTAAACTAGAGTGCAAGAATTTCAATTTGTCGAGAAAAAATCAGTTAACCTATTAGACTTCAACTCTTCCTTTGCGGGAACATTTCTTTCCTCAAAATCTTTTAAATCTGTTTTAAAAGTATATTTTTATGGAAAAGTTAACAGTATAGAGCCTAATATATATTTTTGTCAGAATGATAGTCTTCATTTTTCTATTTTTTGAAGATTTTTTTAATAAACAGAA
This sequence comes from Maratus speciosus, assembly GCA_963932465.1. Taxonomy (NCBI): domain Eukaryota; kingdom Metazoa; phylum Arthropoda; class Arachnida; order Araneae; family Salticidae; genus Maratus; species Maratus speciosus. The sequence goes on along the minus strand of OZ010790.1, from coordinate 521,687,605 downwards.
TTTTTGGATTTCCGACTATCGCAAGTAAGATTACTAAAAAGGAGAAAATAAATTCTTCAAATTTTACATTTATTGAGAAGATGTAAAACCAACATTTCAACTGACGATAGATTTGAAACTCGTAGTAAATATATCCTTCTAAAACAACAATAGAAAAAATTCTTTGGTATGTTCCCATAACGGGCACTTTGGCATGATCTGGTAATATTTTCGCTCCTATGTTTCCAAGCACACTTCCATAAGGAAAAGAATGCGCTTCATGACAGAAAATGCAAAGGAACCAGTTAAAATGCATGAATAAAATGGGTGACTTGAGAACCATATGAGTTTAGATACAGTGATTGTTAATTATCTTTCAAAAGTTATTCATAGTGGTTTTTAATAAGAATACCAGTGTATTTCTGTATCCCTTAATTGCAGACGTTACTTGGGAAAAAAGTTTTTAACTAGATTGGATTTAAATTAAAAGCTTCAATAATCTCTTAAAAAAGAAAAGTTACATGGGTGACGTCTATCTGTTTTAAAAATTACCATAGAAATTATAAGAAAGAATATTCTCTTATTTGATCTATAAGAAAATGCATGTTTGCGTTTGAGTGAAAGAAAATTAATACTAAAAAATTAATATTACTAGAAGTTTTTGAAAGAAGGAATTGAACATAATAAAATGAAGAGAGAGTAAAGTAGTAGTTTTAGCAGCTACTTTTTAAACAGTCATCCATCGGCAATATGATATACGAAATACTACAAAAATAAAAATAAAAGTTTTTTTCTTATATTCGGGGGTTTTCCATACTATACTTAAAATTCTAACAAAGAGAATCTTATAGATCAGTTTTAAAGTACGTAAATGCCTCTTAATAAAGAGATATTAAAGAATTTATAATTTTTGTCAATCATTTGAATATCATGCTGTAGTAATAGCAGCGTGAAAATATTTAATATATTTCAATTAAGGATGTATAAACTTCCATTTTTATAACAAATGCCTTTTTTCAACCAGATAATCCTTAAAAATCAAAGCAACGTTTAGGAGCATATAAAGTTAGAATAGCTGAAAACATGTCGATGGAATAAATTATTTTAATACAAGTACACGCAATTAACCTACATGTAAAACAATTATATATATATATATGTGTGTGTGTGTGTATGTTGTATATATGCATTATGCAATGCTTAGGAAGATAATAAAATATGTAAGATTGTCTTTACATGTCTATTATGTTGACAATTCGTTCTTCTTTCAGATTTTAAAATTTCAATCAAAGTTTTTACTACAAATTTATTACATTTTTAATGTGTGTATTTTTAGTAATTGTTTATATTTTGTATGAAAAGACAAAGAAAAATGAAATTTTATAATCTTTTTTAACCTTAATTGTATTGATAGGGTGGCTACAAAATACTGTTGCAAATATTCACTCATTTTATTCTACAAATATAAAATAGAAAAAGATAAATACACTAATACGATGAACATTAAAGACGAAAGTTTACCAATAAATAATTTTATTCGAATCAACCGCCATCTCTGTCGATTACCAGAGATAATCTCTTATGCCATTGTCCGACTGCGGTACGAAGCATTTTAAGAGGTAATCGGTCACATTCACGGAATATAGAAGCTTTGAGAGAGTCCAAACTTCTGCCTTGTTTACTTTAGCTTCTAAATTCCCCCAGACGCAATAATCCAAAATATTTAGATCTGATGAAGAAGGTGGCAAAGCTTCTTGCATGATCAAGTTCGAACAATTGACATAGAATGGATAATTGAGATGACCTGTGCGGATTTTGCTCGGTGCAATGTTGCAGAATCTTGCTGAAATATCCAATTCTCTTTGGGATACAACCTGTCAGCAAGTGGAAATAAATGTGTAGTGTAGCCAATATATCCTGTTTCTAATATTTATCCCTTTATCGATTAATTTCAAAGGCAATTTTCCATTATTTGACACTGCAGCCCAAATTAAAACAGAATTCTTGTTCTGAAAGCGTTTAACGGTAACAAGGTTTTCAGGCATATTCCCGAAGGTTGCCGAAAATACGACACCATTTTTAGCATAATAATACTGTTTAGTGCAAAATAGCTTCTCATTAGAAATATTATTCTGTCAACACTCTTGGTACCGTGCCGCTTCTGCAGTTTCTTGTATCATTTATAATCTTCCATTCTTTGTGCAGCAGTCAAACCTTGAGCTTTTCTTTTGCGATAAGGGCGAAAACCTAGGTATAATAACTTGCATAGTTTTCTGACTCGCGTTCTCTTCTGAAGCCATTTTATTTGGAGAACGTTGTGGAATCCTTCATCTCTTTTCACGAATTCTTTTAACCCCTTGAGGGGCAAGCAATTACGTTTATGAAATGCTGAGTTCCCACCGGAATCTTTGAAAAATTCTATTTTAAAATAAGTAAAAGCAATTTTACAGCTTTTATCCACCAAAGTTAGAAAAGTAAAATTTCATAAAATTTTTCTAGTGTAAAAGTTCATTAATCGTAGGTGGTATATAATATATACCGGTGCCCCTCAAGGGGTTAATGTGCTCATTTGTGCGAACTAAGCATAGACAACCAGACATAGGTTGATCATTATTGCTATTAGTATCCAATAATCAATTTTTAGTTTTATATATAAAGGTTCTATTAAAACTAAGGCATTTTAATTGATTAAAGATTTTACATCCGAAAAATCAGCGATCAAAGAGCTGTTTAATCATCATTCTTTTGGCTTCCATTTTTAAAATAATTTTAAATATTTGCTTTATACAAAAATTGTCTGCACTAACAGAAAATTTCCAAACGCTGAAATAGAGAAATAAATTGCTTTACCAAACGATAATAATTAATTGTTATTCTTTAGAGTGTAACAGTATTTAATAGCCACCCTATATGCAAGAAATAATAACGCGCACTCCTTTCCAATTCGGAGAAAGGTTCGACCGTTAACAGCCGAAGCTCCCGCTACGGGAACATACTGTCTAAACGGTTACAGTAAGAGATATGTTATGTATTTTAAATATATTTACAAACTTTATTTATTTAGCGTGGTTAATACAACGGAGTTTAATGGATAAAGAAAGCATGTATATGTCGTAGGCTAATTGAGAAATCCGGCTCTTTGCAAAGAGCCGAGCTAATTGGAGAATCCATCTCCCTTTTTCCAATTAGACTGATATTTTTCAGGCTTATTGCAAAGAACCTAGAAAGCGTTAGGCTAATTGAAAAATGACCACTTATTATCCGATCAGGGTGATATTTTTAGCTCACAGGCTATCAAAGCCTGAGAGCTTATGTGCCCGCCGATTCTGTATGTATGTGTGTACGTACGTACGTACCTATGTACGTAACGCGATAACTCTTGATAGAAGTATCCGATTTGCTTCAATTTTTTTTCTAGGTTCATTCTGATAAGGTGCTTCCCTGATAAGTTTTTGGGGATCATTGGTTAAGGATAAAGGTAAAAAAGGGGGCTAGTCCCCCCCCCCCTTGATTTATATAAATGGGTTTTTCATGCAGAAATATTCGATTTGCTCCAAATTTGATATACCGGTTTATTGTGTTAAGGAGCTTCCCTGATTAGATTTAGAAGCTCATTATTTAAGTATAAAGGGGGAAAGGGGGTGTACCCCCCTTAATTTAGATAAATCGGTTTTTCATGATGAATTATTCGATTTGCTCCAAATTTTGTATACCGGTTTATTAAGTTAAGGAGCTGCCTTGATTAGATTTGGAGGTTCATTAGTTACACATAAAGGGAGGAAAGGGGGCTATCCCCCCGTAATTTAATTAAATGGGTTTTTCATGCAGAAATATGCGATTTGCTATAAATTTGGTATACCGGTTAATTACGTTAAGCAGCTTCCCTGATTGCATTTGAAAGATCATTATTATGTATAAAGGGGGGAAAGTGAGGCAATTGCCTCTCCCCTTAATTTAGATAAATGTGTTTTTCATGCAGAATTATTTGATTAGCTCAAATTTGGTATAGTGATTTATTATGTTAAGGAGATGGCTTGATTAGATTTGGAGGTTCATTAGTTAAATATAAAAGGAGGAAAGAGGGGCTAGACCCCTCCCCCCTTAATTTAGATAAATGGTTTTTCATGCAAAGTTATTCGATTTGCTCCAAATTTCGTATACCGGTTTATTATGTTAAGTAGCTTCCCTGATTAGATTTGGAGGTTCATTAGTTAAGTATAAATGGAGGAAAGAGGGGATAGACTCCCCGCCTTAATTTAGATAAATGGGTTTTTCATGCAGAGTTATTCGATCTGCTCCAAATTTCTTATACTGGTTTATTATGTTAAGGAGCTTCCCTGATTAGATTTGGAGGTTTATTAGTTAAGTATAAAGGGAGGAAAGGGGGTTTAGACCCCCCTTAATTGAGATATATAGGTTTTTCATGCAGAGTTATTCGATTTACTCCAAATTTCGTATACCGGTTTATTATGTTAAGGAGCTGCCTTGATTAGATTTGGAGATTTATTGGTTAAGTATAAAGGAGGGACAGGGAGTAGTGTCCCCTTAATTTAGATAAATGGGTTTTTCATACAGAATTATTCGATTTGCTTCAAATTTGATATACCAGTTTATTACGATATTGCTTCCTTCATTTGATTTGGAGGTTCATTGGTTAAGTATAAAAAGGGGGGAAAGGGGGGGCAATTGCACCTCCCCTTAATTTAGGTAAATGGGTTTTCATGCAGAATTATCTAATTTAGTTTAATTTTTTTTTCTAGGTTCATTCTAATAAGGAGCTTTTCTGATTAGATTTGAAAGTTCATTGGTTCAGCATAAAGGGAGAAATGGGGGAGCAAATACCCCCCACCCCCTTAATTTAGTGAAATGGTTTCTTCATGCAGAATTATCTGATTTGCTTCAAATTTGGTATACCAGTTTATTATGTTAAGTAGCTTCCCTGATTAGATTTGGAGGTTCTTTGGTTAAGTAGAAAGGGGGGCAACAGGGACTAATCCCTTCATTTATTTTTCGACGTGCATTATTCTTTGAAACAAGAGTATAATATACAATTAGTGTGAATAGCCTGTGAGCTCAATGAAATCACTTTAACTGGGCAATTTTCTTTTTATTAGGTTTATTAACGGATAACCCTACCCAAACCCGAAAAATAAATTACAACAGACCGTACCCCGATCGGAGCAAGACAAAATATTTTCAGTCTACATGCATCCCGATCCGAACCTGAGAGTTCCATTTGAAAAACCCCGAAATCCCGAACCAAATCTGATAACCGACAAAAATATTCCAAAGATCCATAACCGGATCCGAACAAGACAAATTAGTTTCCGTGGACACGCAACGCTACCACAACCTAAAAATTCCATTCGAAGTCAACCTGAAATCCGTCCCGAACCAAATCTTAACCGACAAAAATATTCCAAAGAACTATAACCCGATGCAAGACAGACAAAATAATCTCCGTCCACCGGCAACCCGATCCGAACCTGAAAGTTCTAATTGAACTCAATCCGAAACCTGGTTGTGGTCGGTTTTCGGGTTGACTTCAAATGGAACCTTCAAGTTCGGATCCGGTTGAAAAAAATTAAACTAAATTAGATAATTCTGCATGAAAACCCATATTAATTGGAGGGGCAATTGCAACCCTTTCCCCCCTTTTATACTTAACCAATGAACCTCCAAATCAAATGAAGGAAGCCATATCGTAATAAACTGGTATATCAAATTTGAAGCAAATCGAATAACTTTGCATGAAAAACCCATTTATCTAAATTAAGGGGGTGGTCTAGCCCCTTTTCCTACCTTTATACTTAAATAATGAACCTCCAAATCTAATCAGGGAAGCTCCTTAACATAATAAACCGGTATACGAAATTTGGAGCAGATCGAATAACTCTGAATGAAAAACCAATTTATCTAAATTAAGGGGGGTCCAACCCTCCTTTCCTCCCTTTATATTTAGCTAATGAACCTCCAAATCTAATCAGGGAAGCTCCTTAACATAAAAAACCGGTATACAAAATTTGGAGCAAATCGAATAACTCTGCACGAAAAACCCATTTATCTAAATTTTGGGGGGGGGGGTCTAGCCCTCCTTTCCACCCTTTATACTTAACTAATAAACCTCCAAATCTAATCAAGCCATCTCCTTAACATAATAAATCAGTAATACCAAATTTGAGCTAATCGAATAATTCTACATGAAAAACGCATTTATCTAAATTAAGGGGAGAGGCAATTGCCCCCCTTTCCCCCCCTTTATACATAATAATGATCTTCCAAATGTAATCAGGGAAGCTGCTTAACATAATTAACCGGTATACCAAATTTATTGCAAATCGCATATTTCTGCATGAAAAACCCATTTATCTAAATTACGGGGGGGGGGTATAGCCCCCCTTTCCTCCCTTTATATGTAACTAATGAACCTCCAAATCTAATCAAGGGAGCTCCTTAACTTAATAAACCGGTATACCAAATTTGGAGCAAATCGAATAATTCATCATGAAAAACCGATTTATCTAAATTAAGGGGGCTAGCCCCCTTTCCCCCCTTTATACTTAAATAATGAGCTTCCAAATCTAATGAGGGAAGCTCCTTAACACAATAAACCGGTATACCAAATTTGGAGCAAATCGAATATTTCTGCATGAAAAACCCATTTATATAAATTAAAGGGGGGGGGTCTAGCCCCCTTTTCCCCCTTTATCCTTAACCAATGAACACCAAAAACTAATCAGGGAAGTACCTCATCAGAATGAACCTAGAAAAAAAATTGAAGCAAATCGGATATTCCTATCAAGAGTTATCGCGTTACGTACATAGGTACGTACGTACGTACACACGTACATACAGAATCGGTGGGAACATAACCTCTCAGGCTTTGATAGCCTGTGAGCTAAAAATATCACCCTGATCGGATAATAAGTGGTCATTTTTCAATTAGCCTAATGCTTTCTAGGCTCTTTGCAATAAGCCTGGAAAATATCAGGCTAATTGGAAAAAGGGAGATGGATTCTCCAATTAGCCCGGCTCTTTGCAAAGAGCCTAGTTTGTTTGCAAAGAGCCGTATTTCTCAATTAGCCTACGACATATATATGCAGGGGAAAACAAGCGAATAAATGCAAAAACTAAAAAATAAGTTTATGAATCGAAAATGCTCTGTGTTGAAAATATAAAAAATATTTTTTATTTGATTAATTCTATTATAACAACTAGTAATCTGTCCATAGGTATATCTAGACGAAAAGGATTTACAAATGACCTTTTTTTATTCAGTATCATAGTTGCTTATTCTTCTGTTAGATTTATTCTTCAGTTATTTTTGAGCCAACTGCTTTGTATTTTCTAAATACGATTTCATTATGTAAATTTCAATTATATAAATTCACGTCAATATCGCATTTATTTTCTAATTATCCGACTGTAAATAGCAGAAATTACTTTTTAACATTTGAGTAAATAAATTTTTCTAACTATAATGTGATCCAACCATTGCCAAGTTTCCTAATTAGTTGTGTTTTACCTAAATTGCTCACAACAATCAGATTTTCTCCGCTGAACACCATAATTTGAACATATACAGTACATTTTTGAGGCAACTGCTTTGTATTTTATAAATACAATTGCATTGCAAATGTCAATTATGTAAATTTACGTCAGTATCGCATTAATTTCTAATTATCCGACTGTAAATAACAGAAATGACTTTTTAACATTTGTGTAAATAGATTTTTCTAACTATAATGTGATCCAACCATTGCCAAGTTTCCTAATTAGTTGTGTTTTTACCTAAATTGTTCACAACAATAAGATTTTCTCTACTGAACCCCATAATTTGAACATATACAAAGGAAGTGTTATTGAATTATTTCTTTCAAGAAATTAAATAATAGACCGAGAGGCGGGTGTGTAAACCATCATCTCATCAAATTGGGGACTGAAATTACAGGATTACACAGAATTAAGAGAACTTCTTAAGACACCACCAATAATCAGATATCCAATACTTTTTCCTCGAAATAATGATTATGAATGTCACAAAGAACCTGTCTTTTATCAGCAATTCATACAAACCTTATACATGCATTAGCTAAATATTTAAAACGCAGTAACAGGTGGATAAAGAAACAAATACTATATTCGAAGTAAAAGTGCTGGAATACAATCTATTTTCAGGAGACCGTGTTCAATTATTATCAAGACAGTATATTTGCAATAAAATCTAATTTCACGACCGCTAAAAATATCTTATTAGAATCAACAGTTTGCACTTTATTAAAAGTCACACCCTGCTGGAGAATACAAGGTTTAAATCTTTTTATAAAATAATTAACCATAGATTTGCAAGCTTATATTTCTTTTATTTTAATTTGTCCTCCTTCATTTTTTCTACGGTAGCAGTGTTAAGTTGTAATGCTCCTAAACAACACGAAATATCATAGTTTGGTGAATATTTCATGAAGAACTTTTTCAATATTTAATGTGTGTTTTGTCCTTTACGTTCTCCGGATTTTTTTTATTAACTGTATATTCTATGCAAATATTATATATTTTTTGTTTTTTGCATTTTTTCTTGACTTTAAAAAGCAGTATCATGATGAAGTTTAAAAAAAAAGGATCATGATTAGGGAAACATTTTATGAAAATTTGTATTGTCGTATTGTTAAGAGGCACTATTTATGTTTTATTTTAGACCTTTGTAAGAAACATAGTAATATTACACAGTAAAAAAGACCTTAATAAAAGATATGTTCCTTAATATAAGAAAATGTAATATTACCATGAACGAAAAGATACAGTAACCTCTTCTGACAGACCTACTGTTCCGAAAAGCATTCTTTACCTTTAATAAAGAGAATATATTTTCAAAATTTAAATACGAATATATGAAAACAATGTTTATTTTCTTGCCATTGACTTTTGGAAACATTTCTGAGTAGTGTTTATAGTGTATTAAACTGTTTTTCGCAACCAGCAATATAGGTTTTTCGGATTCTATCAAGTCATAAGTAATCATGCTCATCTTCAATAAACATATCTTAAAGAAAAAATTTATAATTTAACAGGATTATTATTACATAAACAATGTGAGTACATGATTCAGAACTCATTTGTTACTAAATAAGTGCAAATATATAAAAATTCTAAAGCATTAAAATTGCTTAATATGTTAAAAGCATGAACCTGTTAAAAGTTCCAGAGCGCTTTCAGCTAGATAATAACCATCATCAGGGGAGTTGAGAAATGTTGTAACTTCAAACATGTGCACTGATTCAGTAACAGAGGGCGAAATAAAAAAACGACAAATAGGAGAGAGGGTAGGAAAGAAAAGAGAGGCGATGCTACAATGAAGAGGAAGAAGGGGGATCAACCAAAACATGATCATAACATGATTTAATTATTATCTGATAGATATACTTTTTAAGATCTTGAATAGATTTAAAGTTTTAAAACGTTTATATACTTACGCCTATTTAGTAATAATTGAATTGTGAATCATGTATTCACGTTGCTTAATTGATTTCTTAAGGCGTATGTGACGTTTTAACTTGATATATATACTTTTCTATGTACATTTAATAGGATTATTATTCGCATAAAAAATATTGTTATTTTGTTACAATTGCATACATTTGCATGTATAAATTCAATAAACCATCTAAAAAGAACTTATTTCCTAAATGATTGCATCCTAAATGTGATATTCGTGTTTGTGAAAACCGATTAATACACTTTTAAGAAGATGTGTGGAAGCATACGAAACTTTGTTTGACGAAATACTTCTTTAATTTTCGAAAGTATATTGACTTTTGAAATTTCTAAAGATACAGGAAGCAGTTTAGAATCGTGGATAACTTTGAAGATATTATGTAAGTTTTATGTCCGTGTTTATATTATGTTTTTTCTAGATTGAGAATTTTTTTTTCTTTTATTATAGTGCAGCTTAATATTTTTATAATTCTTTAAGTCGAATTTTTTATCAATGTTACTGATGCAAAAATAATGTCTTAAATGAATAAAATTTTGAAAAAAAAATCTCAGGAGTAATATAAATATGATACTTAATCAAGTTCTACAGTAGTAATAAAAAATGATAAATACTGGTTCAATTTTGTCTATGTCATCGCAAAATCGGCAATCTCAAGGAACGCTTCAGTGCACTCATTTTGCTTGCCTTAATCGCTTTGCACTACGTTTAAAATTCCTGCAACGTGATTTGAACAAGTCATTGATATAAATGGAATGTCCTTTGAAGAAGGACTGTGATTGAATAAAATTTTATGAATCGTATTTGTTGTTAACCATCTATTGTTTTATTTTTTTACTGATACATTTTTTTTTCCACCTGGTAAACGAAATTTGAACTGATATCTTTATAACATATACTGGACAACTGCACCATTAAATATAGTAAATAAAGACACACAACCGTGCTTAATGGTACGCAAAACACGAAATTTAATAAGCTAAAAGATAAATTCTACGTTTCGAGCTGTTTCTACAGCCGTCTTCAGGAAATCTGATGGTTAAATAGCTAAAAGCTCAGAGATGAAGGTTTCCTGTGCGAGAGACAATTTATCGAACATTGACTAAGGATATGAAAACCACAATCTAAATGCACAATCTAATTGAACGTATCTAATTGTAATATTTCAATTTAAACTTAGATCATGTTGCCAAAAACTTGAATGAAAATTTCGTTGAATGTGGTTCTGTCCCTCATGCGTAGGTGGTGACACTCGTGGATTCTTCAATCGAACTTTTGATTTATTTGGACTCATTTCATTAATAAGCATTTATTTTCACTGGATGTCACCACTACATTTTTGTTTTCATATCTTTAGTCAATGTTCGACAAATTGTCTCTCGCACATGAAGCCTTCATCTCTGAGCTTTTAGACATTTAACCATCATATTTCCTAAAGATGACAGTAGAAACAGCTCGAAACGTAGAATTTATCTTTTAGCTTATTAAAGTTCGTGTTTTGTGTATCATTAAGAAAGGTTGTGTGTCTTTATTTATGGTATCTTTATTATAATTATTTGTTTCTCTGCAAATTATTTCGCATAGTTTTTGAAGCGTAAATATCAAGTGTCAACAAAAAATGCCTTCTGGAATATTGTATACATATGTCTGATTAGGGCTTCTTTAATTATTATCCCCCTGTATATTAAACTCTTTTACAAAATTATCTTTCACGATCATTTTATGTTTGAGAATAAACCTGAAACACGCAGTGTTCTTTTCCCTGTACTATGAAAAAAAGTATCGGTCTATTAGATATTGTAATAAAATGTCAGATTTTAAACGGTAATTAACTTGCACTTTTATGCATACCTTTGTAAAGTAATAAAAAAGTATAGTAAATGAATCAAGAAAGAGATATTATAGACTAGAAAGGAATAACGAAATGGAAATAAATTCCATAAGAGCATGTTTAAAATGTCTTAAATTACTTTCGCGACATGACATTTCTAATGAAATTTTAGATTTCACTAACAGTAAAAACCTTAAAAGAAAAATCTCAAGAAAAATATTTTATTCTCGATTCAAATAAATAGAAATTGAAAAAAAATCTCATTAATAATATAAATGTGATACTTAATGAAGTTTCAGAGTAGTAATAAAAAAATAATAAATACTGGTTCAATTTTGTCTATGTCAACGCAAAATCGGCTATCTCAAGAAACGCTTCAGTGCACGCATTTTGCTTCCCTTAATCCTTTTGCACTACGTTTAAAATTCCTGCAACGTGATTTGAACAAGTCATTGACATAAATGGAATGTCCATCGAAGAAGGACTGTGATTGAATAAAATTTTGTGTTTCGTATTTGTTGTTAACCATATATTGTTTCATTTTCTTATTGACACATTTTTTTCCCTCGGTAATCGAAATTTGAACTGATATCTTTATAACATATAGTGAACAACTGCACCATAAAATATAGTAAGTAGAGACACACAACCTTGCTTAATGGTACACAAAACACGAACTTTAATAAGCTAAAAGATAAATTCTACGTTTCGAGCTGTTTCTACAGCCGTCTTTAGGACATATGATTGTTAAATGGCTGCTGGGCAACATATAACTATGATATGTTCCCGCACCATGTTGGTTAAATCAAAGTAAAATTGCGTAATTTGTTATTTCTGTTTGTATAAATATTTTTTATAAAATATAATTATGAGTGTAAAATTATAATGTTTATATATTTAAGTAAAATAAGAGTGTAAGTTCATACAAAAATTATTAAGTTGATTTTAAATAGTAAATATATATTTTTTTAAAAATTGTTGTATTGTAAAATGAATGTATAACGTTGAATGGAGTTCGGATCTCAGACAACAACAATAGCCAGACGCCATGGTGTCGTTTTATGACAAGCCAATGGAAAGTGGTGTATAATTAGAAGTCGTAAAATCATAAAAACGTTGGAATCAATTTATGGCCTCAATAAAAGTGTTGGGATAAATTTATGGCTTTTCAGACCACCCAAACTTTAAGGCAGATAATAATATTAAAGTATATGTAAGGGGCCATTTGCAGACTGTTAGCTAATAGGCCTATCGAAGTATAATAAAAAATCTTCTCACATCCAATAACAGTGGACTAGACAAAAATAGTTCCACCCACTGCAGGAGCTGGTGTGCAAGAAGAATAAGTTTTGAAAAAGGATAGTCTGAAAAAAGATGTAGAGGACGCAGGAGCTCTCCTGAAAGCCCGTGCAATGAGTCCCGTAAGCCCTAGTAAAGCCCAGGCGAGATGGACATATCGGAGCGAGCCTAATCGAGCCTAATCAAGCCTAATTGAGGATGTCTTCCTGAGGTACCTATCGGAGTGAGCCTAATCAAACCAAATTGAGGATGTCTTCCTGATGTACAGATCGGAGTGATCCTAATCAAGCCAAATTGAGGATGCGTTCCTGATGACACATTGCCATGATCCTAAGCAACGCAACAACTCGGAATTTGATGAATAAAGGCCACCATCCCGTATATTAAAAGAAGGTACTATTTTAAACATTTTCTTTTACCACTTAAGATCATATGAAAAATCTTAAAAAATACTTTTCTGATATTTTACGGTAGAGAGTAATCTGAGATCCGACAAAACCAATAATTAAATAAGATTAAGGTAATTTTAAAAATGAAAGAGAGTTATTCTTTTAGCAAAAAGAAACTATTATAATAATTAGAGTACGTGGAAATATTGTCTTTTTTTTTAAAAAGATTAATCATACTTAAAATAATGAGAAGCAAACAAAAGTGTTGCTTTCTATTTTTTGAATTAATATTATGTTTTTCTGTATATAGTTATGTTCAATGTAAATTAAATATTTAATCAAGTTTTAAAAAGTTTCTGTAATTATTTAATTAATAATATTTAAAGTGTGTCAATTCATTTTTTACAGCTTAAATTTTAGTTTAATTCATAAGTGGAAGAGTTCGTCTAAATAATTCACAACGCAAACTCTTAATTTTATTCGTAATTATTCAAATATAATAATTACATTTTGACGAGAATTATAATTTAATTTTATTAATGCTTCGCGTTGCTCTTCTACTAGAATTTAGGTAAATACGATCACTTATATTATTTGAATTTATCTAAGGTATATAAAATTATATACCAATTTGCTATGAGGTTGCTTGGATGATTTGGACCAATTAACGATTTTGGGATATAAATTAAATAGAAAATAAAAAGGTGTAATTATCTGTCCAGCAATGCCTAAAAGCTCAGAGAAGAAGACTTCCTGTGCGAAAGACCATTAGTCGAACATTGACTAAAGATATAAGAACCACAATCTAATTGAACGTATCTAATTGTAATACTTCAATTTAAACTTTAATCATGTTGACAAAAACTTGAATGAAAACTGAATGTGGTTCTAGCCCTCATGCGTAGGTTGTGACACTCGTGGATTTTTCAATACAACTTGTGATTTATTTGCACTAATTTCATTATTAAATACTTATTTTCACTGGATGGCACCACTACATTTTTGTTTTCATATCTTTAGTCAATGTTCAACAAATTGTCTCTCGCTCAGGAAATACTTCATCTCTGAGCTTTTAGCCATTTAACAATCATATTTCCTAAAGACGGCTGTAGAAGCAGCTCGAAACGTAGAATTTATCTTTTAGCTTATTAAAGTTTGTGTTTTGTGTCCCATTAAGCAAGGTTGTGTGTCTTTATTTATGATAGCTTTATTATTATTATATGTTTCTCTGCAAATTATTTCGCATAGTTTTTGAAACGTAAATATCAAGTGTCAACAAAAAATGCCTTCTGGAATATTCTATACATATGTCTGATTAGGGCTTCTTTAATTATTATCCCCCTGTATATTAAACTCTTTTGCAAAATTATCTTTCACGATCATTTTATGTTTGAGAATAAAACCTGAAACACGCAGTTTTTTCCCCCCTGTGTTCTGAAAAAAAGTATCGGTCTATTAAATATTGTAATAAAATGTCAGATTTTAAATGGTAATTAACTTGTATTTTTATTCATACCTTTGTTAAATAATAAAAAAGTATAGTAGTTGAATCAAGAAAGAGATATTATAGACGAGAAAGGAATAACGAAATGGAAATAAATTCTATAAGAGCATGCTTAAACTGTCTTAAAATACTTTCGGGACATGACATTTCTAATGAAATTTTAGATTTCATTAACAATAAAAACCTTAAATAAAAGAAAAATCTCAAGAAAAATATTTTATTCTGGATTCAAGAAACTGCTCTTTATTTTTCCTCAGCTTCCAAGGTATAAAGTCAAAGGGTATTTTTAATAATGTACGTAAAGTTTGCATGTTTAAACCCTTTTCTTTATTTCGAAAACATTTTTACCATTTTTTCTAGCATAATGGTGTTAAATTAGACGCTAGATAAAGAGCATCAGGTATTGTTAGCTGGTGAATATTTAATGAAGGAATTTTTTTTAATTTTTAAATGCGTTTTTCGCCGTATCGCATATTTTATTTACAATGTGTATTTTTTAAACATATTATGTTTTTTTTCCCATTTTGCAAGTTTGGGTTTTTTAAAAAGTAATCTCATAACCAAAATAAAAAGGTATCGTGTTTAGGGACATACTTTATATAAATAAATATTGTCGCAAATTAAAATGTATATGTTTTTTTTTTTAACATTATAAGATAAATATTAAATTTAGTTTCATATTTTTTTACTCCATATATTTTATCGAACTGAAGGGTAAAAAATAAAATGTGTGTTATGAAAAAAAAAATTAGAATTGCTTCTCCTGATTAATTTGAGTGTGTATATAAAGTGTGTTTAAGGATTTTTTTTTTCGAAACTGTTTTTTGTTTTATTGTTAACACGCACATATGTTTTATTTATAAATTTTATAAGATAAATACTAATTGTTAAAATTGACATCAGTATTAATATTTTTTTGTTCCAAATAATTTTTCCATGTTATCGGTGAAAAAATAAAACGTGTGTGTTATAAATAAAAATTATGAAAATTATTTTAGAATTAACATAAATATAAAACGAAAGTAAATTTCTCTAGTTTCGAAACGATTCTGTGTCCGTACTGAGAATTTTACGGTTAAGTATTGGAGATATTGGCATGAAATATGGTTCAATCTTTGTCTCACTTATATTACAATTTTAATACCTCTCAAACTCTAGTAAAAAATATTTCAAATTGAGAAGTTAATTTTGCTATTAATACTGAAATATTAGTGTATCAATTATATCCAAAATAGCGCTAATGTTTCTGCAACATTTTTCTTTTCATTTTATGTACTATCGAAATATAACCATCATTTCCTTTAAATAGGAATAATTTATATTACATTCAATATTTTTACAACGATGCACCAATATTGATTTTCTACTATGGTTTCAAATCCCTATATATGCACATATTTTGAACTTAAACGTTTACAATAAGAATACTCATTTAAAAAAATAATTCCATTTGTAGGAATTTATATTTTGATCTAGTATAAAAATGCAATTAAAAGAAAACCCCCGAATTAGATATGCAGTTTATACAACTATTCTTAATTCCTCTGCTTACATCATTCTATTCATTTGTCTTCGACTATGCATTTATCATTGTCATTATGAAATGAGCTTTTACTTTTGAAATATCTATACTTGTGATTATTATTTTTATATCAGTAATTAACAAAGATTAACTTAATCAAAAACTGCAAGATATGTCGTATGTAATAAAATTATTTATATACATTGTATGCAAAATAATTTAATGTATCTACTTAGAGATATTTTATTCAGTTATCTAATTATTTTTCACTATTATCTTATTTTTTATGATAAAGTATAACACAAAGCCTTTATATTTTTTTTATATTAAAAATGTACTGAGGATTTTTTCCTACTTTGCGCACTATAAATAAATATTCATTCTGGTAAATACCAAAATAAGATGGTAAGTTTCAAACAGCGTTTAAAGTGAACTTATATACGCTCCTTAATCAAATGTTTAAAGAAACTAAAAAGCTGAACAATGAAAAAACAGTTTTGCTCCATAAAAGAATATAATAAATTGAAAGTCAGATTTTATCAAAAAGATATTCAATATGTATTTAATTAATTAGAAAACACAAGATTCGTAATGCAATTATACATTTCATCACTAATAAGCTTTTTAAGCGAAATAAAAACCTTATTACAAAATATCCTATACTTGATGTAGTCGAAGACACAGAGCATTTCAAGATATAAAAGTTTTAAACATTTTTTTTAAAAATAACTTATCTTATATTTGCATATTTAATACTTTTTTTTTTTTTTGAGAAACCTTTCTCATTTTTTCTCGCGTATGAATGTTGATTTAGATGGTAGTTGAGCAACATAAAATGGTCAATGTTAGTGAATGTCTTATGACGGATTTTTTAAAAATTTTAATGATTTTTTTTTCATTTCGTCTTATAGCAAATTTTTCTAACAACCTATTTCGATGAAAAAAATTGGCTTTTTTGTGTTATGTATATTTGCCTTTCCAAAAAAAAAAAAATCACATGTTCAACATAAAAACGGATCATGTTTATGGAAAATTTTTGAAGAGTGTTTCTTTTCCTATAATTATGAATAGTTGTGTGCAGGTTATGAATTTTACAAGAAACAAGCAGTTGTTGTTTTAAGAATTTAAAGGTTCATTCACTCTGTATTTTTTTTTTGTTGTTGTTGTTGTTGACAAAAGAGATATTATGAATAAAATTTCGAACAAAGAGTTGTAACATACAGGGTGTCCTTAAACTCATGGTACATAAATTAGGGGGTGATAGAACACAACTAGACAGGCACAAATCACCATATAATCCATGGTAGGAACGCAAGTCGTAAAAAGCTAGAGCACGAAACATACTGTGGCACAGGATGAGGAGAAGGAAGATAGATATCGATGGAATGAAAAGAAACCGATAATATGAAGAAAGACATTTTATTCAACAAAACGAAAGTAAACAACACGTATGTCCCCCATCACAGCAGCTGCTCAAAATTGCGACCGCCAACAGTAACGCAGGCTTCACACCGTCGGATGGAGTGACCACAGTACATTGGCGAAAACACCAGGCATCTCTCGTATGGTGTCAGCAGCTACGGATATCCGGGCAACAGGACAATAAACGGAATCTATGAGACCATCATCATAGATGAGGCCTTCATGTGACCCCAGAAGAAAAAGCCCAGACATGACAAATCGGGTGAGCGAGCCTGCCAGTTGAATTGATTTAACCTTTGGGTTTCCCTTGCATTACCGTCTGTCACTCCGTTCATATAATGCATCTCAGCCTTCTCCTGATTTGAGTACGAATTCATCTCATCGATGATCCACAGAGACAGCTGCTGTGAACAGTCTTTTTATTGCGGTTGCTGGGAGGCCTCTTCTAGCACTTTATGACTTAAGTTCTGACCATGGATTGTATGGTGATTTGTGCTTGTCTGGTTGTGTTCTATCATCCACTAATGTATGAACCACGAGTTTAAGGACGCCCTGTATACATAAAATACAACATAATTTTAATATGTGCACTTATTTAGGGCTGAAAAATAGGCATACATTGGAAATTATAATACCATAGGCAAATTGTTGCAATATCCTCCATATAGCGAGCAATAAATGAAGAGCTGAGTGGATGAACATGTTATGTCACATTTTCAAAAAAAAAAAAAATCTTTTGGATGAAAGCGTTATGAGGTATCTATCACATGGTGAAGATAAAATACTAAGATTCTATTTAGTCTTGAAGATTTAAGACATTATTCATTAATATTTAATATTTTAATACTTAATAATGTCAGTAATATTAATAATTTTAATATTTGAGAATTAAATATGAATAAGTTATTCTGAAAGAGTTTAGTACCATACCTGTTAATATTTTAAACACACGGTATCAAACAGAAAATAAATCATTAAAATTTACAGCAAAAACTTTCACTTCAAATTTCTTGAAATGTAATTTTTGCTTCTTAATATGTTCTTCCACCTAGCTCTTCAAATGTGAGCTAATGAAAGAAAGATATTTGTGTATCAGTCTGTTTTTTTTTTTGCAATTGATAGGTAAATCTACCTTGCGTAGATACCTGTCCAAGGCAGGGCCTGACCAACCTGAGGCTCAGGTATTTCAATTTTCGTTAATTAACAGAGATATTAATTGAAAGCCACAATTATTATCGCAAAGTGGCAAGAATACTCCAAGCGCGGGGGTTGGAAAGACATATTAGAATGCCCAAATTAAGGAAAATACAAAATTGCGAAAGAGGATTCCCTTCAATCCTGTCATTTTAAACGCCATCGGCTAAATCGTTTGGAAAATATAAAAAATGAAAAAAATATTCTAAAATTTCGTTCTTTTACTTTCCAAAGCCGCAAACTACATAAAAAATACAATTTTTAAATCTTTCAAAAAGTTTTTGAAAAATATTTGATTTCCGATGTTTTATTTTATTTATTTATTTATTTATTTTGAAGCACGCATAGGGATATGAGATATGATACTCCATTTTAGAGATATGAAAAACGAAAAATACCTACTTCATTTAGATATGTTACTCTCTACAACGCGACGGTGTCCGACGAAGGACGTTTTGAAAAGTACGAATATTAACCCTTTGGAAATATTTGCGATGATGTGACTTTGCTCCTGCCAGAAACACTATTTTTTCCTACACGAAAAGTAAATAAGTGCGAGAATGTTAAAACAACGTATTTTTCACATTCTTCGTGCACTAAATTTAAATCGTGGATAAAAAATTTCGAAGCATCTGAACGAACAGACGTATTTAACAAAAAACTAAAATCTACAAAATTTTCGCTCAAAACAGAATACTCAGGTGGCTTTTCTTTATGTTTTCTGCTCACAACTAAATATCCATATTTTTAAGCGAAAATTATACGCAGGTTTACGAAACTTCATATTTCTAATTCACAGCAACATTTTACACACCCCTTTTACCCCTAAATATCAATAAATTTTCACGAAATTTTAATTCAAGCCTCAAAACCATCATATTTATGACTCATTTCAATTTTAAAGAGTTTAGAATTTTTTTCAATATTAAATGGCCCGATGTGATAAAAAATACACTTTAAAATTCTGAATCTGTTATTTTTCTTTTGAAATACGGAAAAACATATAGTACTCACTATAAGAGCTTATATTTTACTTATATCAACGCATTTGACTTTAACAATATCTCAAAACAGCTGACTCTATCAAAAACATTGTCAATACAAATATTGTAGAGCCTGAAATTCTGAATAAAATGAGAACCCACATTAATAATTTTTTTCAATATTAAGGCGGTATTTCCTTTTCAAATGTTTGCCTTAATCGCTAGTCAACAGTTTGAAGCCAGGACAGACCAAGTTATCAGTCCACCCAGCTTCCAATTTTTATATACATGTATTTTTGTTCCGTTCTGACCTACACTGTTAAATCACTATTCTTAAAAATAAGTAAATTGTACTAATTATTGAGCACTTCCCGATCTTAATATAGCTCCGAGTACTTAACCCTTAAATTTGAAAAACGCATGTACTCATTTTTTGAGCACATACAGGGACTAGAAAATAAGTATGTATAGAAACACACATACACTATAAGAAAAAAAAGCGAAATTACAGAGAACTGACAAATCGCCATTTTTAATTATGGTAATTTCGAATTGCAAAGAACTACAAATTTTGGAGTAAAGAGCAACGAATTTACTATTTTAATTCTTGAAAAGTTGTGTATGAGCCGCCCCGTGATTTGAACCCGAGTCCTCTATGTGGGAGATCAGTATTGTTCTGACTGTGCTATAAGAGCAGTTACCAGCTGCTTCCAAATGACACCTTTTATGAATCAGAGACGAAAGATCGCTAACAGCAGAGATAAATTTTCCCTTTCTTAAATATTCTAATTTCTAATAAAACAATTTTTAAACTAAATTTTCTTCTTTAACATTTCTAATGAAATTGTAAATAAATTTGAAAAGTGTGTATTATAAATTAAAAATTATAACAAAGACAGACATATCTTTATATAAAAGCTTGGAAATCCCTACTGACAATTCGGTATAAGAAAAGGGTTCATCAGAAAACTCATATTTTTGAGCACATAGGATTTAAACATGAGTATTAAGACTTTAAAATACAAAATATATGTATTCATTTCTGCATACATTTATAAATCAAGTATAAATATACACACTTCAAAATATCATGTACTCGTTTCTGAATTTATTGTACTAAAAAAAAATAGAGTACAAAGAAATTTTCATTTTAAAGTAGATTAACGCTCTTTTTTGAAGCAACTGTAAAAAATATGAATACATAAAAATGCTCATTTTTAAGTAGATTATTTTTAACAATGTACTTCTTTTTGAAACAATTGTACTTAAAAAAATACGAGTACATGGAAGTTCACATTTTTAAGTAAATTATTTTTAAGAGTGTATGTCGAAGGGATTAAAACGGTTTCTGGCTTTCCCCACATTAATTTCGAATTCGGCCTTTTTTCGTAAATGCCTCAATTTAAAAAAAAAAAAAAAAAAAAAAAAAAAATACATGTACATAAAAATTAAAATCAGGGTGTACTGATAACCGGGTCTGTTCTCACTTCAAGCTCTAGATTAGTGAATTAGTCTGAATTTTGAAGCAGAATTGTGAGCTTAATGTTCAACAAAAATATTAAGTGTGGGTATTTATTTTATTCAGAATTTTAGCTATACAACATTTGTGTTGACAATGTTTTTGATAGAGTTAGTTTTTTTTTTTGAGATATTGTTATGATAATTAAAAAAACTATTTTTTCCACTATAAATCTATAACAATTTTGTAACACTCACTTACTACAAGGGGGAATACTAAGGCTAATGTCAGACGGACGTCTTTTTTCACGTTTTTTTACTTATGTATCATCCCTTCACAATGCTAGCGGCATTGTGTAGGGAACATTGTGCCTTAGTATATTTATTCTAGACCTAAACTAAATGGATTAAAACAATTCCCAGCTATCCCCTAATTAATTCCGAATTCATCCTTTATTTCCTCCCCTACCACTAGGCTATTGTGGTTGCTTGGCGAAACGTTTACTGAATGTATTTTTAATGTTTTTAGTAAAACTGTATTGAAGTCTGTCTTATATTATTTATTTTACTTAGTCTTTTAAAAACCTATATCTTTATAAATCTAATTTGTAGATTACTTTTCAATGGCAAAATGATATCTTTTTAATATTCAGTTTATTTTGAGAATGTTACTGTTGTTTATAAACGTTTCAATTGACGATACATTCAGAAGATTACGCCTCTTATTTGCTTTGTAATTTTTCGCAAACAATCTCTAAAGTCAAGTAATAAAATAACTGGCTATTTTAAATCAGAGATTTACGAAAAGGGAATATAGGATCATTTTACGTTATTTGACCATTTAAAACTAATTAAATCTTAATTTTTCATACAGTCTAATGACAATTAATCCCCTCATTCCAATATCTGAATCATGGTATCTGAATCATGGTAAAACACTGTATCTAATGACGGTACTTATAAGTATCATTAAAATATCTTGTTATAACATTCATTTAATACATTGATTAGTACTAATACGGTTTAGAATTAGTTATAGATGCATTACTTTATCTTGTTCCAAAAGCAGTATTGGTTACACAAAACAAAAATATTTTAAAAATGATGATATCTTTTGTCTTTCCATCTTTTCAGCTTTCTTGGCGTTTGCGGGGGGGGGGGGGGGGGAGATTTTTCAATTCGGAAGTATTTCTATATTTCTATTGTAAGAACATTATAGTTGTACATTTCCTAATTATACAAAATACTAAGAAAAATACTTAAAATGCAAGATTTGAGTGGGGTGATGAATATTGCACAAAATCCCTATAAATTCAAATTTCATTAATCCTTCTAAATTCTTCTATCCTTCTAAAATTTACTAAATGATTATATAAATCTTCTAATGTAGTTTTAGAAATTCACGAAAAATGTTTTAGAAAATAAAATTTTCATGAACCCATAATTCATACATAAAGGCTTATTAACGCGCTGGAAGATACTCAAAAAATCAGAATACTTTAAATTAGTTTACGTAAATTGATACTGAATTATTTTACTGATGTTATTTACTATGATATGCATTCAACCCTTCTTTGTGCGATCCTATGTACCGATTATAATCCAAAAATTATCCACATATTTGAATTATTATTATTATTATTGCTTTGTAAAAATTACGATGATTTTTATAGGAGAAAAAAATAAAAGAATTTATCAAACTTTTAAATGCGACTATAGTTAAGAAATGCGTTGTATATATATATATATATATATATAGATAGATAGATAGATAGATAGATAGATAGATAGATAGATAGGTAGGTAGATAGATAGATAGATAAATCATTATTATTTTAATTCTTATTTTATATTTCATTTTATTTTTTTACTTTATACAGTAAAGTGATACTTTAAAATCCTGATGGGAAATAAAAAGTTTTACTGAAACTATATTAAAATACTCAATAACTGTTATACGTGATAAACATAAATTTAAAAAAAGACAAAATACCTTTATTTATTTACATTTGGACATGTTTCATTGCATGACACGGCCACATTCTCAAGAAAATAAAATGATAAAAAAAAAAAAAAAAAGATGCAATGAAACATGTCGAAATGTAAATAAATAAAGGTATTTTGCCTTTTTTAAAATTTATGTTTATCACTTATAGCAGTTATTGAGTATTTTGGTATTTTGAAGTGATTTTTATGTATAGTTTATGAAACTAGATAGCATATACATAACTAGAGTTTATGAAAAATTCACATGCACCTTAAAATCAGCCATTTTTGCTTTTAATACGTGCCGTGTTATGTTCCCTACTAATTTTCAAAATAACATGCGTTCTAAATTGATTGCGTCAGCTCTAAATAGTTCGCAAGAGTGAGTGAACTTCAAAGACAATACGGTACTGGCTGTGCGGCTTTTGATGTCTTCTCCTTTTGAAACCAAGTTTACTGCAATGCCGACTCAGCATATTCCTTAATAGGAAGTTTTGTTTAATGTAGGAGTCTACAGTCAGAGTTACTCTGCGGAATAACTACGATATTAAAATGGCGGTTGTCCCAATTAGAGAGATTTTAGGTTTGGATATTGAAATTTCGCCAGACATTTGGACAGAATATCCCACATATTCAGTAATATTCTCAGTCATTTGTTATTGATGTTGTGAAAATATCAATATATATGAATAAATTACAAACATTAGTAAAATAATTTAATTAAAAGCGCTGCATGAAACATGAAATTTTAATGAGCAAAATCAGAATTATACGTTTGATAATAAAATATATTCTTTTAAATGAAGGATTTTTCTAAATTAAATAAAGTTCTGGATCAATATTTTTGAACTGTAATTACATATGAATGGGGTAAATATTCATACGTATTTATAAATATGTGTTTCAGTGTACTTGTAAGTATGTAATATCAAGGGCTCGTATGTAATAATGTATAATATAAGTACGTACATATGTGCAGGTACATACTATATTAATAAACATAATTTATAAATGAAGTGTGTTATGTTTCGAACTTCAAACAGTGTAATAATACACGCGCAGACACACACAAAAAGAAGACAAATAAAGACTTTTATTGATGTTATCATAGATTGAATTATTTTAACTCGCTCAAACCGATTGATAATAAAGTTCTGCAAGTTGAAACAATTTTTCAGTCTACTAACTAAGCTAATAAACTACTCACTAAACTGCCTAACTAAGACCAACTCAAACAATGTTGCTTGGTAAGAATCCGGGCATAGACACATTTTCACTCAGAAGGGAAATAATCAATTTTTTCTCCAAGTCAGTTTGTTCAACTTGTATCTCATATTCTACAAACAAATGTTAAACTTAATGTTATCCAAGATAGTTTTTTTTTGTGTGTGTGTGAAGGAGATTAAAACAAAAAAAAGGATATTGAATAGAGAAAAAAAATTAAAGAATGAAAGGATGTCTAACAATGCTCTATTAGTCGGTGTTATAAATGAATTACGTCGCACAAATTTCGTGGGTTTTTTTATCTTCTCACTACTAAGCTACAAGTCACAAACTCGTGCCACCAGTACTTTGATTTCACATTTTAAAACTTGTATTTAAAACAAAATTTCATTAAAATAATATTGGGCTTATTATAAAAATGTTTAAAAAATTTTAGGAGTATGTAATGAAAGAAATTAAACTTAAAATATTACTATTAAAATTCTTATAGTTTCATTAATTGTAATACTTCTATCATATTAGGTCCGTGGCTTTTCATAACGAATTTTGTTGGAAAAAATGCCTTCGAAATATCTCTGCAATACAGTGTAAAACCATTCCTAGCTTCGATAATCGCCTGGATTCGTAAAAGAATGTCGCTTACAAAGTTACACATGTATGGCACATCTAGTTGAAGCCATTCGTTAAAGAGTAGTTGAAGGGAGACGACCAAAATCTGGAAATACTGATATCGGCGTTTTAGTTGCTGTTCCAAATAGACTCCAGATTATCTATGACAATAACATCAGAGATTTATCTGGGACAGTCGAAATGCCAGAGGGTTCAACAAACATGCCATTTGTTCGTGCAGCCATCAAAAGAGGGCTGGCGTTATTTTAGAAAATAGGAAGTGTCCATAGCATATGTATTAAAAGAGTTGAAAAGATAGCACTTGATAACCGAGCATATTCATCTAATCACCAAGGTATATATTAAGGATCAGCTAAATCAATGACCTGTACGATAAACACTTTGAAAAAGTCAGAGAACCACTTTTGGCTGAACACAGCCTCCACACACTGCAGCTTGAAAATCTCATTTGGCCATTGATGAATTGTAAATAGCAGCATCATTCCTGAAATATGGAACATTTGGTATTCTTCTAATCACACTGCGCGCCTCCATTCAACTACTGTCTATGTTCGCTGTGTCTTTGGCCCATTACATTCTCAACTTTTATGTGCTGCTGTGAGCAATTACCTCTTGCGAGACGCCCTGCTACAAATATTTATTGCATACAGTTCCATTTACAGAAATAATATAAATTGAGACAGTATCACCGAAAGCATTATAATTTTTCTGCCAAAATGAAACATTCATTAATACACAATATATTGGTAGCGATTCCCTTTTCGATCTGGAAAAAATACACTGTCTGTTGACTCATATTTTTTCTGTTAATAATAGTTGCATCATTTATTCATTTTTCTTCAATTTACGTATAGGAACTGGGAGTGTTGACCCACTTTTTACAAATTGATTTTTTTCCCTTTAAATACTAAACCTAGAATAAAGTTTCATATATAATTTTATTCGTTATAGATCTGTTATCAAAATGAAATTTCGACATAAGTGTAATGAAACTTCGAAAATGATTGAATTTAATAATGAGAAAATAATGGGTCAAGGCTACCCACATATGGGAGACTTGGCACATTATATGGGAGGCTTGACCCACTTTATGTTATATTGAAATATTTGTTAAGGAAAATAAAATCAGGTTAAAAACAGGCAAAATAACTTTATGTCAAAGGTTTAGTTATTATTAAAAATAATTTGGGAAAATATGATTTATAAAAAACCCTTCTCAGACGGAATTCAAGGCACAGGATAAAAAAATCCGTTTTAAACACACACTTATTGTGACACTCGACACTGGCAGCGCTAGTTAAAACGTAGTTTGGCTTCCTCTCATTCTGTTCATCTGGGTGAAATTTGTCTACATATCGTCCTAAAATGTTTTGATCAATATTGCGTTCCTTTGCAGAGGCATGAACACTTAACATTTCTTAAATCTGCTGCTTTCAAATTTTCTAGTCTTTTCCATTGTTTGAATTTACCTACTATGGGCACTATTTAAATGAAATAAAAGTTCCTATCAACTTTCCAATTTATATATACATATATATATATGTTATATAAAAATTTTACCTTTTTCTATTCATTTAAATTATTCTAAATTTCCGGCCTATTCATTATTTCCTTTTTTTTTAATACGCTCTATTATTTATTTCTAGCTAAATTCCTATATTTTTAAAACGCGTATCTTAATAATGGATTTATTCCAAAACATAATCTAAACTTTTAATCCCTTCATTAATTTTTATCGTCTACCAAACTGTAAAGTTCTGAACGCAGTTACTTATTTTTCGAATATTTATCAAAGCCATTTTTACTTTTTTATTCTATTTCATCTCATTTTCCCGCCCGCGAGGCACCAGCCTTTTCACATCGAAATCATTCCATTAGCGGCGCTGGGATTCTTTCCTGTGACGTTTCTTGATCGCTCTCCATTGGCTGAGTGTCGGATCCCAGTTTCACTTGAGGCTCGTTCGTGATTTTCGTTGGTTTAGCTTGAAGTTGTCATTTCAATCGGAATTCCTCCGCGCATTCTCATAAATAGCGAGAGCATGAACTCAGAACGAGATATTTTTGTGCTGTGATTGTTTACATAACCTGTTACCCGGTGTCCTTAGCCATGTGGAATATTCATTTTGTAAATTAACATCTATTTAGCCTGAGTAATTAGTTTATGCTCGAGTGAAATGCTCTGATTTCTCATCTGCGGGAATTGTTCAGTGTTGGTATGTTCTGATGGAATAAACAGTTGTTCTATGACTACGTTTCCATGTGTTTAATTGGGAAAACCCCATATTTCTTCATACGCCTTTTTTCGCCACTCAAGCTGCCTTGTTTTCATAATGAAATAATAAGTGTTTGATTAGACTATACCAATATTATCATCGCTCTACAGCTGCTATATTTTCATAGTTGATACCTCCGCTAGCAATGCTTGTGCTAAGTGGTAGGATTGCTTACAACATCACCAACGGTTGATTAAAATGTGGTATGACTCCAGTAATACGTAATAAGCAAGATTTCAACTACACCCATTAAATTGTATATATATATATACTTCTATAGCACTTTTTTTACAAAATCCTTTAATCAGTTTTAAACATTTTCCTATCCATCACCGTATTTTACAGAAGCTTTATAGAATAAATTTACATTATTTTAGAAATATAATCATTAACATTTAATTATGTACAGGGTACAATAAAAAGATTTTTAAAACACTTAATTAAGTGAGCTTTGATTATCTGGTCAATCCTCTCTCACATTGATTGAATCAGGACTCCCCATATAGCCACTTTTTAAAGTACAGCACATGATTTAGGGTAAACATAATCATTGATTATGTTTAGCCTAATTTACTCTATTATCTTCATGCCTGGAATGAAAGCTCAATATTTCTGCATTACTTAAAACCTACTTACTTAATTTACTGTGATGCACTTTATCTGAGAAAATTTTACAGATTGTTTTTTAAAAATACACCTTTTACGCTGAAAACGTTTCACAATTGATTTTTCTACACCTCGTTCAATTATCTGCATGAAACAAAGACTATTATTTCAGCATTTCAGTAGCTTTGGTTGGCACCTATTGGCAAAACTCTAAGATTCTTTTAAATATGAAAACTGAGGGGTGGGTCAACCATACCCTATGGTCAACACTCTCCAGTCTTGTCTAATTTTGAAATCTAAACTTAAATTAAGATTAAAATTTTTGGAATCTAAGTTATATTTTCGTTGCCCACGCAGGATTGAAGGAAACTCTGCCACCAGTATTTTTCTGTTTCTTGGCGGCATTTTAATTTTGTCCATTTTCCTTTAAATCGCTGAACATCCTGTTATAAAACATAAAAACATTCAGAAATTATCGATTCAAAGGTAAAATGAAACGGAAATTCCCAAAAAGAATAACTTTTTTTTTTTTTTTTTTTTAACCATTTGGAAAAATGGTTATTGTTCTCGTCAGGATGGGAAATCAAAAGCATAGCTGAAGGTTTTTATTGGTTTAATCCACATTTTATTCGTTTTCTGATTGGTCTATACAGTAATCTGTATTTACCTTTACTTTAAAAAAAGATAGATACCTTCTGTTGCCACTATGACAAAAAAGTAATAAAAACTACAAAAAAAATAATAATAACTCAGAAAGAAATTGAGATACAGCTTTCAAATAAATTGCATTTAAAAGTAAATTTTTTTCTCTATACGACGGTGTAAAAAAGTAATATTGTGGGATGTTTAGAAGTTTAAGAATGAAATTTCATTTAAAATGGGTTCCAGATTTCCAAGAAATCTGACGATGGAAAAGCCTTTTCCCGAACATCCAATGAAATGCTTGGATAATACCGGGTGTCCCAAAAAGGACTGACTGATTTTAAAATTCAATAACTTCCAAACGGTGACAGATATTAAAAAAATTCTTGCAGGAGGGTTATGCATAAAGTCAAAAGTTTTTTTACAGTGATTTTCGATTTTAGTTCGAATTACAAACAATAGATTGCGCTGCGATCAATAGAGGCTAAATTCAGGCTCGATTTTTGGTACTTCGTGGCCCGGATAATACATTTCCATCTCCTTTTTCTGCATTGAACAACAGAAAGGACCAAAATTCGAGCCTGTATTTAGCGACTATTGCTTACAGCGCCATCTGATGGTTGTAATTCGAACTAAAATCGAAAATCACTGTAATAAAACTTTTGACTTTATGCATAACCCTCCTGCAAGAATTTTTTTAATATCTGTCACCGTTTGGAAGTTATTGAATTTTAAAATCAGTCAGTCCTTTTTGGGACACCCGGTACATAAGTTTCAGGTGAATAATACGTACGAGTCGCAGACGATTTTTGTCGCTTGGAATTTTTATGTGTAATAACACTATTAATGTTTAATTCATGGCGTACGTAATGTATGATCAACTCCGTGCGATTTTTTATGTCTTAAATTTTAGTCTTCGAAAAAAATCTTTTTCCAAATGGTCGTTGTAAATTGATAAATTGTTTTTCTTTCTTTTCTTTCAGCGTATTTAATATATTAAAAAAAATTCAGAAGGAAACAATTTTCAGTGATTACACAGTGGCGCAGCAGTTGGGCGATTGTAACCACTAAATTTTTGTAGTATTCTTCGCCTTGAATAAATCTCGCAGATTCTATCCTGAAATAAGACGAAGTATACAATTAAAATTTATTGGTGTCAATTGATTCTCTTCTGCTACACTCTTCCATCACTGCAATTTTACTTAATTGTAATTAAATAAATTACTTTAGTTTCTTTGTAATTTAAAGTAACTGCACAGGGAAAAAGGTCTCACATATTTCCTCATTTCTGATAGTTTTGTTTAAAATAAACAGTTGCTACAATCATGAGCTTTGATAATTTGCAATTGTGTGCAATGTATGAAACAAAATAAAACACTATCATTTTAACTTTACTCTTTTATTTATACTTTTGTGAGCAATCTCTATATTTCGCCGGTTTTTGATTATATGTACCTTATTTACAGCGAATTACTTATTTAAAACTAAATTCATAATATATTTTTTTAGCATTTTGTGTAACCATTTTGTCTAAAAATGGAATAAATGAAAATTAATGCGTATGAAAAATTCATTTCCCATTTTTAAAGAAAATGTCAATTATATATTTAGAAAGGAATCAAATATATCTACATGTTATTAGTAATAAATTATTCTAATAGACCACTTACTATATAAGAGCATTAGTTAATGGAAAAAGGTGATATCTGCATACCTTCATTTTTGTGTTCATTTTCTGACATTTGAGTGAACTTGTAATTATTATAGTGCATAATATATTTATTACAATTAATAGCTTCATTTATGTCAAATGGGAAATGTTTTTAAGGACTGCTTAAAACCTGATAAAAATATGTGAATATTTTCTTATAGATTTTATCAAATATTTTTAAGAGTAATGTTTTCAATTTGACAAATAATATTGAAGAGTACCCCGAAAAATAACACTTGTCCAAAAACCACGAAAATTAATTAACATTTCAATAATAATTTTCTCAACAGTATGCACAACGCTGCTATTTTTTTAAACGAAAAAAATACTAAAAAAAGTGGAGGGAGATCTGGTTGCACCATGCAAACTAAACACATTGGTTATTTTGCTAAAATTTTGACAAAATTGGAATCTTTCTGTCTTTGTAGCTTCTTTAATAGTCAGATTAGTTTTTTTTTTTTTTTTTTTTTTTTTTTTTTTTTTTTTTGCGGTGCTAAATGATTGATGAGGAGCTGTTGTTTTCTTAGACGTAGAATTAATAGATATCATATAGGCTAAATTTATCAATTTCAGTGCAAAATTCAAGCCATTTTGAATATATATTTAAGGAGGTAATTAAATAATAATACTGCTTTATTTTCAAACGGAAAAGCCCCCAAAAGTATTAAAAATAATTAATTTTATCGAGGTACGCTACAATTTATTTTTATCATTTCTTAATTTTGCGGAATATGGTGAAATATCAAGATTTCATCATATTTCGCCATATCACCAAGCCTTTTGCATAGTGATAAATATAGAAGTATGAAATAATTGACTATGTGTTGGCTTTTCTTGCAATCCTCATATGCTTACTTACTATACGTCCTTCTTTAAATACAATTGATCATAAAGCACCAAAAGTGATCTCTAAAAATAGTTATTTTTCAGCGTAAAAATGAAGAGCATTAAGAGGATTGCTAAGTTACATATTTAGCATTACAAAACTACCCTCATAGCATGCATGGTCACGGTGACGTCGTTGTGACGTCACTGTAAGTCACTGTGGTCACGTCACATCTGTGACCAAAATGCCACCACTCAGTGATGTCACATTGTGACTGAGATGTGAACTTCTTAGAAAACTTTAAAAAATTACGAAAATTCTTCAAAACATGTTATTTACTGTAAAATTATGTTTTTCTGGCAATAAAAAAAAATTTTTGAGATCACTGTTATGTCACTGCTATGTAACGTACGTCACGTCACATATGTGACAAAAAAACCACCATATTGTAAGTCACAGTGTGACAAAAATATGAACTTCAAAAATCTTTGAAAATGAAGAGAAATATTTTAAACAGTCACGAGTTACATGGCATAAGGAATAAAATATATTAGTGGATAGCAAATGGTAAATTCTGTCACTAAAGGGGAGGGGGGGGGGCATAATAAATAAAGTGCACGATGCAAGCATTAATAAACTAAATTGTCAGGCTATATTTTATCAATTTGATATCTAAGATAGTGAATGTATACTTTTTCATGATTTCAATTTTATCTAGCATTTGGATAATATATTTAGAATTAGGAATATTAAATTTATACACTTTACATATTTAGTTTGCTGGGAGGAAATTTATTTATTTCTTTCTTTTTTTATCGACCAGGATTATTCGAAAAACTTCTGTGGTTTCAAAATAAAAAAAATTCTATTATAGTTAAATCTGCACCTTTTAATGAGCACGTAGAAAGAGTCTTCAGAGTTTAGTCATCTATGCATTTCTTGCTTTAGAATATTTTTATAATTTGTATTCAAGTCATAAATTCTACTTCTTTCAGACTTTTTAAATAAAATTAGCATTTTCCGAAAATAAAAGAAATATACAAAATTTGGGCAAAACAAACTTTACTTTAAAAAAAAAGAAAAAAAAGGGGGGCTCGTTATTACCATTAAATTTATTTTTACACCTTTTGAAAATTTAAACAATGTATATCTAATAAACTCTAATTATGAATATTATTATTATAATTATTTAGAAAAAGGAACTTTACAATACATTTTACTTGAATTATTTGGTAAGGATAAAAAGAAAAGGTTAAATACATTGGACATTTCTTCAAATACAAAATTTTAATTAACCATACTTTCAGAAAATTACTGCGCATTCAAGTTTCATATCTCTTGCATGCAAAAACAAATAATCTGTACCAGACCATCTGCTTGAAAATCGTCTGCCCACAAAAAAATAAACATGACAAGACGCGGGAAATAAATAGTTCACTGTTTTTAGAACATCACATGCACCACGTCTACAACACTTTAAGATAAGGAAATGACCATTTTAGGATACACGGATAGAACGTATATGTAAGTTTTATTTAATTTAAATATTTTATTCCTGATTTGTACATATGAGTTAAATAGTTTTATGTTATATTTGTAAGAGACTAATCTTTAACTGTCAGAAGCGATATTTTCAAATTCGATAACTGTAAAGAAAAATATCTTAATCTGCCATCGCTTGAAAAAAAAAAAAAAAACTGCGCAGAGACTGTGCATGCCTACATTCATACTGGAATTAATATAAACATTAATTTACTCTTACTTGAGATTGAAAATGTATGGAACGACAATGATTTGGAATTATTTTATCGGCTTCTTACTATTTTTTTTTTTACTAACACTTATAGTTATTATTATTTTGAGGTTAAATATGATGTTCGATTATCATGAGACTACGAAAATGTTTCAGATTAGAAATTAACATTATACTGGGAAAATGTATTTTTACATATTACAGTAGTGAAACATTTGAAAGAATTTTCTTTTAGTGCTAATAATATTTTAAATTATCTTTCAAAATCCTAAATCTTCAAACCAATGTTTTCAGATTTAACATTTGCCGAAATTATAAAATAATAGGAATTCCTTATACCATATGGAAATATTTTTGAGATATTATTAAATCTAATAATGCATTTAATTTATCTATTGAGTTTGCTGTTGTTTAATAGTACAATTATAAATACTAATTATTATTTTTAGTGTTTTTCAAATTGGTATATTTATTTTTTTAAATTGTATGTAAGCATTTTTTCTGTTTGTGATTTTAATCAAACATTTAATTATAGACATTCTGAATCGGTTAAATTTTCTTCTATTGTAAATTCATTTTCTACGTTTATGATACGCGTAATTATTGGCACTAAATGTAAAATATGATATTTAAGCATTGAAACAAAGTGTTTTTCATGCCTGATGGGAAGTTATAGATTAAACTGCTTTAGTATATATTTTTTTAAAGTTCATATAATACAGGATACATAATATAGGACACAAGTTGAAAAGTGCTTACGACTTCGGTTTGTCTCTCCGTCTGTCCGTCTAGCAGTCTGTCCGCACTCTAACTCTCGAAAATATACTCGGATTGCCCTGAAATTTTTGGATGTTATTTACGTTTACCATAGCACGGTACCTATTTGTAATGAAGTTTGTAGCATGCTTTGTTCATTTACAGAGACAGCCAAAAGTTTTCCGTTACATTACAGCCTATGGGAAAAATCGTTTCAAATGATTTTTTATGATTTTACGCACGCTTTCAAACAGAATAAAATTTATATGCATTTATGAAGTGCACTAAAGTATGCATTCTGTTGACTATGCGATGCAAAGAATAGTTATTGTTCATTTACAGCGCTAAAAAAGGAATTCAAATACATAATGATATAGGGGTGGAGGGAATTGTTTGCGGCATACTTTAATTATGTTAATATATTTCATATATAATGAAATTGATATATGTCGCTGAGGTTTACATACTATAAATTATTTCATGTATAATACGAATAATACGTATATAGCATTTACAGGGACACACAAAATATTTCAGATACTATATTGTATCCGAAGTACTGTTCATTAGCGATGATTGCTGGAAATGTATTTTTAATTATGATATGCGCTTTTATGATTCACTATATTTATGCATAGTATATGGTGTATATAAATGCTATAATTCTTATACAAGGCTACACAAAAGTATTCGTAAGGATGACTGGGTATGGGCGCAAATTGCTTAAACGTTGTTTTTAAATGAGTTATGCTTTTTTTTTTTTTTTGCTGAACTGCATTTAATTTACCAAGAAATGTTTGTAGAATATAGATAAAATGATATACAGGGTCACGTAAAGCATTGGATACATGGCCGTCTATAAATTATAATTTCTGGAAATGTGATTTCAGCAGTTTTAAGAGTGTCTTAGTTTGAATTAAATTTTAACTAAATAGTGGCGTGTAATAAAGATTCTAGGTAAACTACAGGGTTGTACAAAAGTATTCAAGTAGTATAAATTGCTGAAAAAGAATTTCAACCTGTTAGGCGTTTTCTTGCTAAACTAGATTTTCCCATTATATAGTATATATACACTCAAAAAATGGGAAGTCAAAATTGAGTAAAAAGTACTCAATTTTAAATGCGTCACATACTCAAAATAGCCCGATCCAAATGTACTCAAAGTTGAGAAACACATGTACTCATTTTTTATTCATTGGTTGTGATCAAATATGAATCGTTATGTACTGCCCCCCACCCCCACCCCCCCCAAAAAAAAGAAAAACCTAAAATTTAAAGTAAAAATGTACTGATATTTATTTCCCGTTCAAAGTTCTTAACAAGAAATGTTTAATTGATTATTTATTAAGAAAAATAGCAAAATTCTTAACAAGATACTCAAATCGAATATTTTTATGACAGGGATGACAGCGATGACCGCCCCGAGAACCCAGCTTTCGCTTTAGAGTATAAATGCAATCCCGGGGGGAGACTCAAATCCACTGCATATGGTAGGATACATTAACAATGACAATATTTTTAAAACAGTTAATAACATACAGAAAAATAAATTCAGTTTGCTGTTTTTGACTTTGAAACTCACAAGGAGTGTCATCAGTACATACATTGACAGCAATTGCACTATGTTGTATACATGCATAAACAATTACAAGACATGTTTTTTGAATATTAGAGCTGAAAAACTTTAAGTGAAATGCATATGCTGATAAATATAATGAAAATACTAAATAAACAAACCATAGGAAATAAGACAAATATTTACATTATGTACAAAACAGGGGCTCCTGTCTGAAATGGGAGCTAAAAACAATGAATTTGCTCAATATTTTTATGATAAGAGCATTATTTCCAAGCACTTTTAAATTATTTTTAAAATGCTGTGCATAATTTAATATTTACATTAATAAACATCATTTATGCCGCCATAAATGAAATGAACCATTACAGGGTACAAAACTATTCGTTTGTTTGTGTTTGATAACATGTGATGTTTCAAAATAGAGAAAGCATGGGTTCATTTTTGATCCAAAAATATTCAATTCGATATGAGTACGTCGGTTTACTTATTATTGAGTACTTCATTTTTCTCAGTGTATCAACCTACAGATCAAATACAGGGCTGTTCAAAAGAATTGGAAAACATATTTGGCTATGGACGGTAACTGCTGAAATCAATTTTTCAAATGTTTTATGAATTTTCTAAAATGTTTACTTAGTTATCTTATTTACGTCATTTCCCTAAATTACGATGTCTTGTTAAAGCATTCAGAAAGTGTTGGAAAGTATTTTATAATCTATGATTAACGCATGATTTTTCTTACTCGTTTTTTTTCTATTTCCCAGATCAGTCTTTTCCTATAAAACATACCAAATCTATTTAGCTCATATTCACAAAATACAATATACACGGGAATAAAAAATTTAAATAAATATCGCTTATCATGCCGCTCTATAAATAATAGTTGTATTAATATCCGTTAGTCTCCATGTTCGTATTTAATAAAACAATGACAAATCACAACAAATTAAAAAATTTACACATTCTAAATATCAAGCTTGAACTCAATATCAAGCATAGAACTTAATATCAAGCATAGAACTGAATAAAAAAATATGTCAGTTGATAAGCATTGTTTTTTAAGTGGAAAATTTTAAAATGTTTTAGAAGAATAGGACTCCAAAATAGCGATATTTTGCTAAAAAATACGGTAAAAAGGTAAGATTTCATATTTACAGCAAAAGGTTATTTCAAAATTCATCGCTGTATTAATACTTAGAAATTTTTTCAGAGAGAATCCTTCGCCTTATATACAATATTTCAAATGAAAATCAAATATCAAATTAATTGCTTAAAAGGCGCAAAGGCCAACATAGTGAAAAAGATTCTATGACGGGACTCGAACCCGGGCCATCAGTATAGCACACTGACATTCTACCGACTAAACCACATGGAACGACGCCCAGTCTACATACAATATTTCAGATTAAAATTGCCTTTTAAGCAATTAATTTGAAATTTGATTTTCATTTGAAATATTGTATGCAAGGCGAATGGTTCTCTCTGGAAAAATTTCCAAGTATTAATATAATTTCAATCGATGCTGGATTTAATTAAGTTTCGTGTTTGCATCATGTTGGTGGCTCACGCTAAATATTCCATCTTTTGCTGAGTTTGTAGCCTCGCCATCATGTAATAGTGAGAAATTTTCCAGCCTGGGTATCGTTCCATGTGATTTAGTCGGTAGAATGTCAGTGCGCTGTACTAATGGCCCGGGTTCGAGTCCCAGCATGGAATCTTTTTCACTATTTGCGTCTTTTAAGCAATTAATTTGAAATTTGGTTTTCATTTGAAATCACAGTGTTTATGACAAGTTCGTCACAAATGACACATATTTCACAAATTGGTCACAGTGTGACTTCAAAGCATTGTCGCTCTCGTCACAGGTTCGTCACAAAGTTAATGCCAAAATAGTCACAAATGACACACTTTTCACAAATTTGTCACACCGTGACTTCACAGAGTGGTCACAATGTGACGTCACAAACGACCTCTAAAACGGCCATAACGACCTCGCATTCTAATCACTGTGACGTCACATCGGCGGTCACAAAATCACAGTGTGACTTCACAACGACGTCGCCGTGACGTCACCATGCCTTACTGGTATGACCTTAATTAAGACATATTGAATGTATTCTACATTCTAAGAATGTGGTATCCATATTCTAAGGACATTAATCCACAAAGATACAGTTCTATGAAAAACGGACGTGACTTTTATTTCCCGGTTTTGGTAATTTCAGCAGGATTAAACGCTTGTTTAGTTATGTTTTTCCTCTTTCGAAAATTGTTCTGAAATTCGAAACAGCATTGTGTTTGTTGCCAACTCTTTAGTTTTATTATTTTATTGCTAATGATATAATACAAATTACACAAACATTGTTCCCCAAAATATCCGAATGTAATGAATTTAAATCTTATTAAATTGAAGCTATATTATCATTCACTACCTGTAATGTACTTCGGGCATTACTCAAAAAACAAGCTTTGCTAACTATTTGTGCTGTACCTAAATTGTTCAGGACAATCAGTTTACTTCAAAGACAATGCTGTAATATTTGGCCTAACTGTAAGCTCTTTTGATCTAAGCTCAATGAAAACCCAAATTTACTAGGATGAAATCTCAGCATGTTTGCTAATAGGAAGTCTAGTTTAATATAAGAGTAGAGGTATCCAAGTAACTGAACTAAAATACCCCGTCCTATGTTTGGCTTCAGTTTAAATCACATTTGAAGAAATGACTACTACATCGAGAGTGCGTTATTTGAAATTCGTGGGGAAATAATCAATTTAGAAAGCGTGAATACATTATCAAAAATAAATGAAAGATGCTGCAATTAAAGATAAAGAATATGAAATTACATTGTTTCGAGGTGTAAATTTGATCATTATTTTTGCAACATGCAGAATTAGCATTTATAGTGGGCTGCAAACTGTCAAATATTTGACGAGC
Organism: Maratus speciosus; assembly: GCA_963932465.1. Taxonomy (NCBI): domain Eukaryota; kingdom Metazoa; phylum Arthropoda; class Arachnida; order Araneae; family Salticidae; genus Maratus; species Maratus speciosus. The sequence goes on along the minus strand of OZ010790.1, from coordinate 521,649,613 downwards.
AGAAAATTGGTATAACATTTTCCGCGCAGGATTATAAAATAAATATTGCAACTAGAATCAAAATTTTGGTGTCTAGTTATTTTTAAGATTGTAATGATTCCCCTGAATCTAAATAAATTTGTATTTAAAGCACGTTTATATTTTTAATATAAAGTTGTATTTAGTTAATATAAAAATTTGAAAATGTCAACAGTATAATCACCTAAAAATATATTTGTTTGAACAATAAAAAAGAAATTTTAGGTTCAGTTTATGCAGACTAACATGAAACATATTTTTGAAAATTTCATGAAAAACTAATCAGAAGTTTTTCATAAATCCTGCGGGTTATGCCCAAAAACGTCATTTGGAGAAAAATGACTTCAACGTTTCAGAAACCTCGCTTCAGCTATTGGGAGTGTATAATTCTTAAAGCCATAACTTCTGTTCTACTGGGAATTTCAAGGAAACAATTACATCAAAATGCTCAGAAAAGATAGGAGTTTAACAACTAAAAAAATAAAATTTCGAAGCTTTAAGACTCCTGAAACCCCTTAAATGACCAATCATTATTTCTGAAAGCACTTCGTGTTGCATTTCGATAAATTCTAAGCCACATTTTAAGATTTATCTCTTCTGACTAGAATATATAAATTTTGATTTTTCTACTAAAAAAGCATAAATCATTTTAGTAAACACGGATATATTAGCGAAAACAAGTGGAAAAGTGACTAAACTCTAAAAATGAAGAATATGGCGTTAATTTTTACTTAATAGAAATGTTCTAAATATTTTTTACGTGATAAATTATATTTTAATAACAAAAGATATCTTAACTAAAATGATTAAGAAATGACCATTTATTAACCAGTTTTAGAGCCTATTATTATTAATATATTTTTTTACATATTTTTAAACGAAATATTTCATTCAGATAAACAAAATTTAATTTTGTCAGCGCTCATAATATCATTTTTAGTCCAGTAGCAACTTATTTACAAAAATTCTATACGTAATAAATTATACTACTATTACGATTGTGGATATGATATATCTTATAACTATAATATACTATTTCTTCCAATGCACAAACAATAAGTTTTCCTAACTATTTGCGTTAAGGCTAAATTGTTCGCTGCAATCAGTGTACTTTAAAGACAATGCTCTAATATCCGGTACAGATGTAATATTTTTGATTACAGCAGTTTGATTGAAAGTTTATGTGAATGACACTTCAGCATATTTCTTAATAGGTAGTCTCGTTTAATTTTAGAGTAGAAATTTTCGGGTAAATTGACTACATTTGGCTTCAGTTTAAAGCACAGTTCAAGAAATTCCTACTATAGAGCGAATATGAATTAGTTCTAATTTAAATAAAATCATAAGGCGAAATGCAATATTCCACCTTAATCCAATCATAAACTACATAATAAGATCTTTAAAAAGTTGACTATTTACTTAAAAGAGACAAATAATAATTATACAGATGTTACAAGTTTAAAAATATACGTTTTATTTAAATCCGGAGTCATCGTCAGGGAATATTTTCATTAATTGCATTTTCATTCATTCAAATACGTCACTTCGTTTGAAATGGGAGAGTCTAAAATTCTTAGAGTTTTGCCTAAAATAGAAGCTGTAGATCTTCAGATTAAACTTGTGTAGAGGAAAATATTTAACTGCCGTTCCGTTCAATTTAATGCGTCACTTTATTCATATACGTCACTTTGTTTTAAATGCGTAGATGGAAAATAGTAGAAGCAGTAGTCCTTCGGATTAATCTTGTGTATTGGAAAATAAAGTTTACATGTATTACAGTAAGTATGTCAGTGCTTATAATTTTTAATCTAACAACATATTTTCAAAATTTCCGCACGTAATGAATTTTACTATTATTACGACTGTGGATATATTGTATCTCAGAACTATAATGTACTATTTAGACCATTGCGCAAACAATAAGCTTTCCTAAATAATTGCGTCAAGCCTAAACTGTTCACAGTAATCAGTTTACTTCAAAGGCAATGCTCTAATATCCGGGACAGATATAAGGCTTTTGATTACAGCTCCTTGAAAAACCAAGTTTATACAACAATTTTACCAACTTCAGCATATTTCTGAATAGGCAATCTCGTTTAATCTAAGAGTACAGAATTTCAGTTAAATCAACTAATTATCTCTGTGATAAATTTGGCTTCAGTTTAAATCACATTTCAAGAAATCCCTACTGTAGCGAAAGTGAATTAATTCTAATTTGTTGAGAAATAATCATTTTAGAAAACTTACATACATTACCCAAAGTAGGTGGAAAAACCTAAAAACATTAAATAAAAAATAATAATATAATTATTCTACTCTACAATTATGCGAAATAGTTTCGCATGTTATGCTGCTAAAATAAAGGCCTATAATTTTTATACCTAGAATTATTAAATAAATGATCAATCATCTTTTCAGCTTTGCAGTGTGTTTAGACATAAAATCACATTTTTAAAAGTTTTTACTCTAGCCAGAATATACGAGTTTTCATTTGCCAAGAAATATTCTTTAAGAAAGCATGCATACATAGTTAAAATGAAAAAAATGATTTAATGAATGAATCAAAAAACTTAAAATTAAGAATATGAACATTTAATTGTTCATATGATACGAACAATTTATTATGAACATTATAATTACGTCATTATCATAGTTGTATGTTGAAAATGTACAAAAACATTTATGTGAAGAAATACATTTTAATAATGAAAAAAATCTAAACAATATTTCTAGAATGAATACATTAAACAATTACCAATCATTATTCAGTAACATAGTTTCATATTCTTTTTTCCAGTATGTTTTCGCATACAGGGTGTGTTCACAAAGTTTCAAGACTGGTCTGAGAATACAAAATTTGTTAAACATTTTTGTACAGCAAACTAAAATTCTTCGAAATATGACCCTTGGGCGTCAACACACCGCTGCCAATGTTTTTTCCATAATTCATAGGCTCCCTGGAAGTCTTCGCCCGCAAGCCTGTTGAGGGACCTCGTTGAAGCTGCCTGCATCGTTGGAATCGTATCAAATCGTTTCCTTTTCAAGTCTTCCTTGATCCGAGGAACAAACAAAGTCGCTGGGACTAAGGTCTGGGATTGTAGGGGGCTTGCGGCAGTATTGCCACGTTAAACTTAGCCAAAACTTCGCGGCGGCAAGCGGCGTTTGAGAGGGCGCATTGCCGTGGTGAACAACCCAATCGTTTCTTATGTCTGGCCGGACGCGCAGGACACGATCCTTCAAATGGTCGTGCATCCCAGCGTAAAACTGAACTGACCCGGCGCGTCCGCCCAGACATCAGAGACGATTGCATTGTTCACCACGACAATGCGCCCTCTCACACGTCGCTCGCAGCTGCCAAAGTTTTCGCTAAGTTTAACGTGGCAATCCTGCCACAAGGCCCCCTACAGCCCCGACCTCGCTCCCAGTGACTTTTTTTTTGTTCCTCCGGATCAAAAAAAGACCTGAAAGGGAAGCAATTTGACACGTTTCCAGCTATCCACGATTCCAGCTTCAACGAGGTCCCTTAACTGTCTTGCGCGTGAAGACTTCCAGGGAGCCTGTGAATAATGGGAAAATATGCTCTCAGCGGTGTGTTGATGCTCGAGGATCATATTTCGAAAAATTTCAATTCGCTGTGCAAAGATGCTTAATAAATTTTGTATTCTCAGACCAGTCTTGAAACTTTGTGAACACACCATGTATTTCTTAATGAAATACTATCAGATAAATACAATTTATTTATCTCACTGCTAATGATGTAATATTTAATCAAACAACCGCTCATTTCCAAAATATTCGAATGTAGTGAATTTAAGTCCACTTGAATTTAATGTACCTTCCTAATTATAATGTATTTTGATCATTACTCAAACAACAAGCTTTCCGAACAAATTGCGTCAGGCCTAAATTATTCAAATTATCTACATCAAAGACTTCACAAAGAATACAACATCTATACAAAGACTGTAATATTTCGTGGTTCATCTATGAGGTTTTTGATCTCAGCTCCTTGAGAAGTCAAGCTTACTTAAATGCTATATCATACTTAAGAATCTCGTTTAATCTAAAAAGTTTTGCATGTAAGTCAACTAAATGTCTCTGTAATACGTTTCGCTTCCGTTTTAATAACATTTTAGTAACTGCTTATTACAGCGAGAGTTCATTAGTTCTAATTTTTCAAAAAATAATTATATTAGAAAGTGCACAAAATTATTCATAAGTAATTGTAAAAAACTCAAAACTAAAAATTAAGGATATGAATAAATATGTGAAAATACTGAAAATGTGGGAAATATTTTTATATGATAAATTATATTGTTCTATACCCATAAAAAGACCCATAAATTTTTCTACAGAGAATCGAGTAATAAATGAATAGCTTGGATAAATATGGTACGTGACACAATAATCATTTTGTGGAAATGAGTTGTAGAGATCCAAATATTGCGTTTATGGTCAAATGCCTCCTTTATAAAATAAAATTTCTTTAGTATTAGGTTTTTCAAATAGTAATTTAACAGATGATAGAAAATCATTGATTATCTTCAGTCATATTATTAAACTAATTTTTTTTTGGTCACATACCACATCATTTTTAGGGTTTCGTTCATCTGACGAAACCCTATTCGTCTCGCTCCTCTGTCTGTCTGTCTGTCCGTCAGAGAGCCCGTTCTCAGAAACTATACAAGTTGGAGACTTGAAATTTTGCATACTTATAGCTGGACATCTCAGATCAAACGACAAATCATAAAATTTTGAAAAAGTTGCACATTTAACCCTTTGGGCTCCTACATATGTATTTTAAACAATTCTTTCTATGTGAGCCTCTAATTAGATTGGAGGCGTAAAATTTCGCATACTTATAGCTGAACACCTCACATCAAACGACAAATCATAAAATTTTGAAAAAGTTCTAAATTTAACCCTTTGGGGTCTCACATGTGTATTTTAAACTATCCTTTCTAAGTGAACACCTAAATAGGTTGGAAGCGTGAAATTTTACATACTTATAGCTGAATACCTCACATCAAACGACAAACTATAAAATTTTCAAAAAGTCGTACATTCACATTGTGGAAGCCCAAACCTTTGGGCTTCCACATTTGTATTTTAAACAATTCTTTATAAGTGAGCCCCTAATTAGGTTGGAGGAGTGAAATTTTGCATACTTATAGCTGAACACCTCACATCAAACAAAAAATCATAAAATTTTGAAAAGGTTCTAAATTTAACCCTTTGGGGTCTCACATGTGTATTTTAAACTATCCTTTCTGAGTGAACCCCTAATTAGGTTGGAAGCGTGAAATTTTACATACTTATAGCTGAATACCTCACATCAAACGACAAACTATAAAATTTTCAAAAAGTCGTACATTTAACCCTTTGGACTCCCACATTTGTATTTTAAACAATTCTTTCTAAGTGAGCCCCTAATTAGGTTGGAGGAGGGAAATTTTGCATACTTATAGCTGAACACCTAACATCAAACGACAAATCATAAAATTTTCAAAAAGTCGTACATTTAATCCTTTGTGGTCTCACATGTGTATTTTAAACAATCCTTTCTAAGTGAACCACTAATTAGGTTGGAGGCATGAAATTTTGCATACTTATAGCTGAACACCATTATGCGAAAAATCATAAAATTTTGAAAAAGTCGTACATTTAACCCTTTGGGCTCCCACATGCGTATTTTAAGCAATTCTATCTAACTGAGCCCCTTATTAAATTGGAGATTTGAATTTTGCATACTTATAGCAGAACACCAGAGGCCAGGCGACAAATTATAAAATCTTGAAAAAGTCTTACGTTTAACCCTTTGAGCTAACACATATGTATTTTAAACAATTCTTCCTAAGTGAGCCCCTAATTAGGTTGGAGGCGTGAAATTTTGCATACTTATAGCTGAACACCTCCCATCAAACGACAAATCATAAAATTTTGAAAAAGACGTATATTTAACCCTTTGGGCTCCCCCATGTGTATTTTAAACAATTCTTTCAAAGTGAGCCCCTAATTAGGTCAGAGGCGTGAACTTTTGTATACTTATAGCTGAATACCTCACCTCAAACGACAAATCATAAAATTTTGAAAAAAGTCATACATTTAACCCTTTGGGCTCCCACATGTGTATTTTAAACAATTCTTTCTAAGTGAGGCCCTATTTAGGTTGGAGGCGTAAAATTTTGCATACTTATAGCTGAACACCTTACATCAAATTACAAACCATACAATTTTGAAAAAGTCGTACATTTAACCCTTTGGGTTCCCACATGTGTATTTTAACCAATTCTTTCTAAGTGAGCCCCTAATTAGGTTGGAGGCGTGAAATTTTGCATACTTATAGCTGAACACCATCATGCCACAAATCATAAAATTTTGAAAAAGGCGTACATTTAACCCTTTGGGCTCCAACATGCGTATTTTAAGCAATTCTTTCTAACTGAACCCTTTATTAAATTGGAGATTTGAAATTTTGCATAATTATAGCAGAACACCTGAGGCCAGGCGACAAATCATAAAACTTGAAAAAGTCTTACGTTTAACCCTTTGAGCAACCACATATGTATTTTAAGCAATTCTTTCTACGAGAGCCCCTAATTGAGTTGGAGACATGAATTTTTCATACTTATAGCTGAATACCCCAGACCGCACGACAAATCATAAACTTTTCAAAAAGTCTTATATTATTTACTCCTCCGGACTCTAACTTGTATATTTTAAACAATTTTTCTAACCTCCGCCCTTTTCACCCGGGGAGCACTTTTCCAACTTTTGCCGACACCCCTTTGACCATTCTTTCATATTATGCACCATAACCTTACATATTTTAGTTCCACTTTTTACCGCCAGGGGCGCCTACTTATCTCGGGTGCTATGGGCCCAATCCCCTCGACTAATATATCTACGGTTAGTATGTAAAACGGAGTTTCGTTTGGATAGAGGTTTGTTTAGAATAGAGTGCGCCACTGGTTGCGAAATGTGAAATTAACAGAATTTTCAAAAGGATAAAGTGTTTTGAAAGAAATATTAAACGAAACCCTCTGTGCGATCTGTGATCACACTTACCAACTTGTTTTATCATCTGAACTCTTCAAATGTTAAATTATTCTTTCTGCAACCATTCTGTCATGCGTTTAGCTTGAGTTAAGATTATATATTGAAACACTTGTATACTCCGGTACAAGAATTCTAGTTTATCCGAAAGTTATCAGTTAAGAAAATCTAAAAACTAAAAATTAAGTGTATGAATCTAAATTTCTCTATGTTGAAATTTTACAAAATATCCTTACATAATGACTTCTACTTTAACAGCTGATAATCAATCATCATTTCTACATTGAATGGATTAAAAATGACCGATCACTACTTAGTGTTAGAGTTGCTTTGACTTATGTACAGACAAAAATATTTTTTTACATAAATATGTCTCTAAACACCATACCGTTTTATTTTCATGAAATTACTAAAAAAAAAAAAAAAAAAAAAAAAGAAGGGAAAACATAATATTTGTAAAGAAAGCACATTGTTAATAAAATGTGCGATACAGCGGAGGCGAAAAAATAAATTTAATACATTTAAAAGTCCTTCCTGAAATATTCACTAGCTAACAATGCCTGATTTTCTTCCTCTACTATCTAATTTAACAATTAATGCTATAAAAAAATTATGAACATTTTCTCGGAATAAAGAAAAAGATTTAAACATGCAAACCTTATATTAATTATTAAAAAAATATTCTTTAAAGACTTTATACATCGCAAGCTAAGGCAAAATAAAGCTTAATATTTTCAATCTACAATGAGACATTTTGAATTTTTCGTATTTTACTGAAGGTTTTTATATTACTGAAATGCGAAATTTCTTTGCAAATGTTTTATCCCAAAAATAATTTAAGGCATCTTAAACATGTTTTTATGGAAGATATTTCCATTTCGTTATTCCTTTCTCGTCTATAATATATCTTTATTCTCTGCTTAATTATGCTGTTTTTTTTAAACTAAAGTTTATATGAAAATGCAAGTTAAATAATTTCGTAATCTGCCATTTTTTTACGGTATTTACTAGACTAATACTTTATTTACAATACAGGAAAAATGCATTGTGTGCTTCATGATTTATCGTCAAGAATTAAAGTGGTAGTGAAAAATAATTTTGTGAATAAGCAGAATATAATACGCAGGTTGTTAATAATTAAAGAACCCATAATCTCACATTTAGCATGTTCCAGAAGACCTTTCTTGTTGACACTTGGTATATGTGTTTCAAAAACCATGCTAAATAATCTTCAAAATAAAATAAAATAAATATATAACAACAATAAAGGTATCAGTTCGGATTTAAATTACCGGGTGAAAAAAGCAACCCTAGATAAGCAGATAAATAGTGCGTTAAGTATTTGAGAACAGACATTATAGGTGAAACATCACTCTGTACATCATAGTTACAAATCCTTCTCTATTACGTGGAAACATGTGTGAACCTAGACAAACTGAGGAAATGAAAGGCATGCTGTCATTGTCTCACTGGCTAAAAAACAATCCGATTTAGATTTTGCCTCATTCTTGAAACTTGCCAGGTCATTTGTCTTTAATGCAAAAAGTGAACTGAAGGCGGAGAAATTTGATCTGGCAATGGGTTCATACAGTTAAGGACATCGTTAGTGATATGACAGTATAGTGATACCAGAATTTGTCAATCATGCCGATGAAAGCCCAGGCAATCTATGAGGACACACGCTAGGTAGCTTCAGGTTGATACACCATGCGATGTGTAAGTCATGAGGACCTCCATTAGAGGTCGTAGGGGATTTGGAAAGGGCAGTTCTTGCCGCGAAAACCAGGGATAAGTGTCTGATCAGAGCCAAGCACTTGCTTAATACTAGAATGTCCGGAAGGAGTCGATCCGACTCCAACCATATGATTAAATGTCAACTGGAACCAAAAATTCTTTCATTAAATAAGTTACATTTAAACCACGCAGATTTACGTTAAATAAATAAGTTAAATAATTTGAAATAAAAATTCTGGTGTCGAATATTTTTATGAAACTTGAGTAAAATTTCCGGGTGTTCTAGTGTTAACAAACTGAACATCAAGAGGAGATAGGAACGCTGTTGTTTTCGCCGATAAGGAAAACTTTGTCCATGTCCAGAAAGTGAACCGCAAAAAGCTCTGGTGGCCAAATAAAATCCCGAAGAGGCTCCGACCGTCATGAACAGAAAATTTCGAGCCTCAATGATGACTCTGCGGTTTGTGAGCATCGAAGAAGACCTGATGCGTCAAAATTTCTATTTTCAAAGTGCCAGAGTCAATGTCGTTATTTATACCGATGTGTTAAAGTTCTGGATTTCTTCTGAAGCACGTGGGAGGCTACTGTAGCACGTGGGAGGAGTGTTACTTTCAATACAACATATACAACACAAGAATGGATGGTCAAATCTTTCGTGAATATGTCATCTTCAACTTGTTGCCCCCTAGCTCCCCAGTCATTAACACGATGGTCCTGTTGACGTATGAAGCGTTAGCGTGGTTGAGGGAGACTTCAATAGTCATTCACACAACACTGTTGTGGCTCTCAAGGATGCTGTTGTGTGTGCAATGATAAACGTTTCGAACAGCCATCTGTTTATTGTTTGCAGTCAGTTTTTAGGGTGTATGGTGGTAGTGGCTGGCGGTGATTTCAATAAATGATGTCATCCAGTGTGTATATGGTCATCTGTGCAGAATGTTAAAATTTAAAGAATGTTCTATTTCTAGTGTCTGTTCCTGTTTGAAAGCTGGCAGTTCTAAATCCGAACTAAAGAAAATTCAGATACTGAGCCTAACATGAAAAAATACATTTTGATGAAGGTTTGGTATTAGGCCAGAAATATTATTATTATTATTATTATTTTTGTAACTTGTGACTATTTTTGAATGCACGATAATATTCAACAAAAAAACCAATTGTCTTAAAAGAGACAATTGATGCCATGCTTAACAAAAAAAAAAAAAAAAAAAAAAAAAAATTAAAATAGTTTTCACTTACTTATATGTTTAACTGTGTAATTTATATAATTTAAGAATTAATTTAAATTGTCCAAAATATGAATAATTAAAAAAATGTAAACAGATATTGAATAGACATGACCTGCAATTTGCAAAAAGCCTCAAACAACACTTGAGGTTGTGTTGATTTTTGACGGCCAATTATCTACTCTAGGGATATAGGCCCAGAGGGGGAGTGCCCTTCGTGGGGGCCTTTCTAAGGGAACCTAACCCGTCAAACAATACTTGGAACGAAGCATTGCGGATTAGTGGTCTTCTATTAAACATAGTTTCTCATAAATGTGTTTCATTTTTTAAATGTCTTATTTTCATCTATCACTGCGGAATAAGAGAGAAAAACTCATATTATTGCATATAATAAATAATCTTCATGATATTCGCGAGTTTCACGTTATTCTTAATTTAAATCAAAGTTGGGAGAGCTTAGATGAAGAATTCACGATTCGTGTAAAATCATATTTAAGTCATTAAACATATTTCACTACTGAAAGTGGTGCAGGGGTTGTTCAATAAATAAGCACATGATGATTAAAAACTTGAAAATTCTATTTTACACTTTTAACTATATACAATATTTACAACGAAAACATTTGGATAATATTTGTTATTCCTCGCTGGGAATCCAAGATAATATGTTATTGAAACTTCAACAATTATTTTCTTCTATAAAGAAGCCAAGAAAATAGCATGATTTCATATTCGAAAATAAATTTCCCTTTTTAAAATCAAAACATCATTTCTTTTATTTGAAGATCATGACAAAAAACATACGCAGACTATCTGCTGCGTCCAACTTTTATCATTACTACTTAAAAACTAAACTAAAAGAACAAGAAAGAAAAAATGTTTTCAAATAATAATTCTCTAGTCAGACCACGTGATCTGGCGTCTTTTGTCTGGCTAAGAGATGCCAGCTCAAGAGGGTTGCAAAATATTTCACAGCATATGTACATATCGTTATATCTCATTTGCCGTCCTTTTTGACGGGCTGACTTTCTAATACGAAATAAACTGCAAGGAAACAAAATGTTAATAATGAGATCAGTTTAGATTTTGATCACCTGGTGAGGAAGATTGGCATAAGGAAAAATATAAACAACACGTGGCTAACAACAAATAGGAAAATTAAAGCTTTTTCCATCACAGTTAGTCTTCAATTGCCATTCCACCTACGTCAATGACACGATCAAATCACGCTATAAGATTTTTAGAAGTAGTTTGAAGTAATTAAAGCAAGCAAATTGTGTGCGCTAAAACCTTTCCACTACCAAGACTGCCAATTTTGTGAGGGTATACATAAATATTTCGCGATGATATAGACAATATCGGGCCAGTATTTATTATTATTGCTATTGCTACTGGGGAAGTTGCTTATGTATCATATTTATATAAATCCTAACATTTGTTTTCGTAATTCTATTTATTTCATACATAACTTTTGCATCACTGACAAGAGTGTATTTATCGGTTTTAGGAAACAGGAATATCAGTTTTTAGGATGCTATCAATTCTTAATAAAATTTCTTTAGCAGAGCTATTGAATTTATGCATGCAATAGCATAAAAAATATATTAATTTTATGTTAAAGTGAATCGTGTTAGATTAACATGTTTGTTTGAAAATCATCTTTTTGACCATGCAAAGGTTTACTTAAAAGATGGTAGCATCCTTTAATTATAAAAAGCTACCTATTGCAGCCATTCGGAAGAAAGCGATTCCAAAAATTGTTGGTATATTTTCAACAATCATGACGCTCAGACCCCGAAACCACCCTCCATTCAAATGTTGATATGTATGTATATATATTATACGCAGGGTGTCCACGTGTAACCTGACCGATTTTTAGGTGCGTTCGTAATTATATAAATACGTAGCACCTATAGTCGTCGTTCAGTCCGTCCGTCTGTCCGTCTGTCTGTCCGTCTGTCCGTTCGTCTGTCCGCATGTAACAGAGCAAAAACTACCCACCCGAATGGTCTGAAATTTCAAATATATGATTGTTGCAAAATTTTGTCGAGCCATTTCAAATTTTATGAAAATCGGATGTATAGTTTAATTACACGTACAGTCAAAAGTTTTTCTTTACATTGCGGCCAATGGGAAAAATTATTGCAAGTGCATTTTAATGATATTACAGCCTTCCGAATGATCTGAAATTTTAAAGATATAACTGTTGCAAAATTTTGTCGAGCCCTTTCAAATTTTCGGAAAATCGGATGCATAGTTTAATTACAGGGACAGTCAAAAGTTTTTCTTTACATTACGGCCAATGGGAAAAATTATTGCAAGTGCATTTTAATGATATTACAGCCTTCCGAATGGTCTGAAATTTTAAAGATATAATTGTTGCAAAATTTTGTTGAGCTATTTCAAATTTTAGGAAAATCGGATGTATAGTTTAATTACAAAGACAGTCAAAAGTGTTCCGTTACATTACGGGGAATGGGAAAAAAATATTGGAAGTGCATTTTAATGATGTATCAGACTATGCGCTTTATGAAGTGCAAAAAATTATACATTCAGTACAATATGGGGTGCAAAAAATAATTATAAAACTAGTTATAGTACGAACGCACCTCATTTGCCACGTTTGACGAGCAATTTCCAACTTGTTATTTTCGCAACCGTTGGTCCTAGATGCATACATCCAATTACAAAAGTGGTTAAAATTAGGTCCAGAGTTAAGATAAAAAAGTTTGAAGCGAAAAGACAATTTACTGAAGAATTACAGAATCTAAATGTTTATACGGTCCCCCGATCCTATAAGTCATGTTCAGTAAAATTTTTCTGATACACTGACAAGTAAGGCATAAAAATTTCCGTTATTCTACGATTAAAATTGACCGAGTAATAGCTTTTTTAAGTTGGAGCATATTTTTCATTTAGTGCACAGCCAGAGAGTACTGTTTTTGTGTTTTTAACTGATAGAGTAAGCAACCTGGTATATGACGTCTCTCTGAAGGGATTTTTGAGCAAAAATTTTTCATGTGTATATAGACATTTTGATATTGGAAAAACTGATTAATAGAGAAATTGGATTTTACTGTGAAAAAAAAAAAAAAAAAAAAATCCGTGAAAAGATGTAAAATATACTGGCAGTAAATTTGCCGTTTATTCTCCATTTTTTTTTTTTTTCTTTTTTGCAAAACTTCCATTTTGACATTGGATCATTTTCAAGACGGATTGTTTCCGCTATTCAAAACGTCAAATTTTACCTTTTAAAATTAAATATCATCAATAGTGCGATAAACAAAAATTTCAGTATTAATAATATATATTGAAGCACATTTACATGGAATAGCTATTTGAATAGAATATTATCCCACCAGATTTTATACGCTTGTTCTCCTCCGTATTGAACTTCCGTACTCTATACTTGCCATTAGAGGATGAATGCTCTTCTGTATTACACTGAAACTGCCCACAACCAAAGACTTGATTATATACTAAAACAGCAATTACATAATTTTATCTAAAATATTTTCGCTTTTTTCTCTGTTGAAAAAGAACACTTCCGTTTGTTTGTCTTGAAAGGAATATTTCCGTTTTTAATATCAACTAGTAAGTACATACAGGAAATTTTCCGTTTATTCCGGAAAATTTGCAAAATCCACCAAAAACAGAATGTTACCGTTTAAAGACAGAAAATCCACATAGAATTTCCCTTATATATACGGAATTTTTTGTACTGTGTTGCTACGCTGTAGTAAGGTGAGGAAAATACCTTCTATTTATAGGCATCCATGTTTCAAGGTCAGAAAAGCACACCAAAGAAGCAGATAACGTTATTTTTCATTATAGAATGAATACAATTGTAGCGCTACACAGTTTTACATTGTCTCACTGTGTACCAGCCTTTCATGTCTCCCTCTATACCAATTCTATTTCTTTAAATAAATGATTAGATAACTGATTTTGTTCCAATTAAGTCCGTGGTATTCAATAGAGACACAGCTTATGTATGCTATTAGAATTTAAATTCTAATACATACAAATTTACAGAAAATATTTTATCTGTAACAGACTTGAATGAAGTAACTTTGGAATCTCACTGTATATTTTAATTTTATAAATATATTTTATAAATATATATTAAAATATATTTTAATTTTATATTTTCCAATCGGCCAAATATTCACACATGAAAGTTGAACCTGAATCACAGAACAGCCTGGCATGAGGTGGTACAAACACAAATTGATTTATAGAACTTGCTTTATAAAACCTGCTTTTTAAACTATTCTTCACTGTGACTCATTGTGTGCGAGTCTTCCCTATGTCGTTTTATTGTGTGTCCCAAGTGTTGAACTTTTTCTTATATTAATACAGTAGAGGTAAAATAGACTAAAAATTGAGTAATAGACAACAATTCGTGTCCACTCTAGAAAATTTCGCTGACAAAATATATGAAATTTTAAAACTTTTAGTAGTATTAGATTACAATATTACTTTTTTTCTTATAAAATTCATACACTATGACGCAAAAGTTTAGACAATGAAGAAATTCTTACATACTTTGAAAAATATTTATTCAATTTTCAAATCACTGCTTGAAATTAATGTGCTGTACATATAAACAATATTTATAACAAAGAAAAGTGGAATTGTGCATATGGCAATAAATTAAATGGTAACAAAAATAAACTGCTGTCTCAAAAGTTTAGACACAAATTAAATAAAATCGAAATAAACAATTTTTAAAACCTGGTTGCGCATCCATGCTTATGTATTACGTCATATACACGAGATTGCATGGAAGAAACTAAATCTTGCATAGTTTGTGGATCGATATCGTACCATGCATTCTCAATAGATGTCTTAAGTTCCTTTTCAGAAGAGTATTGTCTAGCGTTGCTATAAACTTTGCGACACATGATGCTCCAAAGGTTTTCTATAGGGTTAATATCTGGGCTACATGCTGGCCAGTCGAGAACTCTTATATTATGGGAATTAAACCAAGATTTTGAATGTTTTGCAGTGTGAATTGAAGCATTGCCTTGCTGAAATTCCCACTGAGGACCCCCTAGAAGCTCAGCAAATGGCGGTAGGTTTTCTTCTAATGTCTGTGTATAATGCTGTGAAGTTTGACGACCAATGGTGAAGGTCAGAGATACTTGTCCATTATAGCAAAAGGCTGCCCAAACCATCACCGAGCCCCCTCCTTGTCTGCGACTAAAAAAACGTCGAGGTTCCTTCCGCAAGTCATGCCAATACGATAAACAACCATCTGGACCATCCAGATTCCACTTTTTTTCATCGCTAAATATGACTGACTGCCATTTCTCTCCATATGACATATGCTTTCGAGTCCACATAAGTCTTTGTAACTTATGATGTGGTTTCAGAGCTGGTTTCTTCTGCATTTTGCTATAAACGATTGTTCCTTTTTCCAAAATTCGTCTACGAATCGTATCCTTTGATACAGAGAGTCCCGATGAGCTTTGAACTCCACGTACGCTCATTTGTTGAGTACTCGCTAGTCTTTGTATCAGGCGATCCTCTCGTACATTTGTCACACGTGGCCTCCCAGACCGACATTTTGCTTTATATTCGGAACCACTCGATAGAACTCGATAAATAGATTTTTTTTGACCTATTAATAATAGCAGAAATTTCAGAAACGCTCTTCCCTTCACCTTTCAACTGCCAAATCCTTGAAACCTCATTTACTTGAATTTCTTTAGCTCTCGGCATGTCGACTATGAAGCGCAATCGTTTGCAGAACTTAAGTACTCCAAATTTGTGACATCATCGATTCTAAATTTGCATATGCCAGCGAATATTCAAAGAAATTTAGAATAGTGTCTAAACTTTTGCGACAAGCACATTTGAATTTTTATGAAAAAAATTAGTATTATAGCAAATAAAACGACTGTCTTTTGTACATAGCATTTTAAATCAGTTTTTGAATATATTTACAGGTTTTTGTAATTCTGACGTCATAATTCTACATTTTAAAGCTGAATGACGTCATTGTCTAAACTTTTGCGTCATAGTGTAACTTGTATACATACAGCTTTATTATACAACAATAAATATCTTTATGACATTTTTCTCCACATATGATTTTTTTTTTTTTAAATCTTGATCATACCTTAAAAAAATGCAAGCATGTTAAAAACTGAGAAAAAAATTGATAACAATCCATTGTTAATAAAATTCGACGAAAAGTACAAAAAACGCATTTAAATTTTTTAAAATGCTCTTCATGAAATATTCACCAACTTACAATATTTGGTGTTCTTTAGCAACCGTCTAATTTTACACTGTTCTAAAAAGATAATACTGTTTTTTTCTCAAAATAAAGGAAAAAAGGGGTTAAATTTGTTAGTCCTACGTAAATTTTAAAATACTATTTAAAGTTTTAATGCCTCGGCCGGCTTTGCTAAAATATAGTAAAATCTGTTACATCAAGAAAAGATTTTTTTTGTGTTTATTTCACTTAAGATTTTTAGGGGTTGTGAAATTTAAAATTTCATTACTACACTACTGTCTTGAAAATAATTTAAAACAACTTGAAAATGTTTTTCTGGAAGTTGATATTATTTCATTGTTCTTTTCAAGGATATAATTCTGTTTCTTTGTTAATCCTATGCCAGTTTTTAATATCTAACAAAAGTATTATGAAAATGGTGCACATTATTTGCTGTTTAAAATCTGCCGTAAAATTTTAGAGTTTACAGGAATAAATTTTCTATTTATAATTCAATAGTAGAGAAATTGTGTTGCTGAGTTAACACATTACATGCTGGTGTTGCGTTGATGAAACAGTCAAAATAATTGCTCATGCGTAAATCAATTACTTTTTCACCACTATTTTAGTATTTTAAAAATTGCCTTATTTATTGGCAGAAATTTTGCTATATCAATAAAGCGAAAATTACCTTTTTAAATTTATGGTGGCAAACGATTTTCAACAAAAAATATTAAAATTACTACTATATAGTTTTCAGTGGCGTGGCGTCCGGTCATCGCTGGATGCGGCGATGACCAAGCAATATTTTAAAACTCTTAATAAGCTTTTAAAACTCTACGATCCAGTTTTAGCAGAACATTTGGAGTTCATGTATAAGTGAAGGTAAGATTTAAAGTTTCTTTTTTGAACATTCAACCATTGAATTTTAGAGTTAATAATTTTTCACCACAAACTTAAATAATTGCGATGACCACCGAAAATTTTCACGCCACGCCACTGATAGTTTTGGTGGTTAATGGCTTAATATATTAAAATTTTTATATGAAAATTGTAAATGATACGGAATATGCTGAATTCTTTATATTTCATCCCCTGCCCATAAAAAGGTAGTGAAAAGAGTTTAACCAATTCTGGTCCGTCCCCCTAATAATTTGACCTGTAATAATAGGTTTTCTCCCATTGTATAATGTATTTGAACGGATTTATTTAAAAAGTAATAAAACAGTGTAAATATAAATTTTATGTCAGATAGTATACAATTTTGGTGAAATGCGCTATGAAAAACAATATATTTATTGGGTAATAAGTACTATGCAAAGTCTTACCTGATAAAACATTCTTGCCTGAAAGTTAAAATGAAATTTTTTATGATGTTTCAGTTACTAAAATTTGACTAATATGTAACCGCATTGGGGAGCTCTTCAAATAGTATATGAAATTTTTATTTAAATTTATTGATATATAATGCATATCAACTCAATTTCTAAATAATAGTGATTTTTATTATTTTTTTTTTTTATATATAAGACATCTTTTTATTACATTAAAGACATCAATAAAAAATTTGTAGTGTAAAAAATTTCAGCAGTATTAGACTACACTATCGTTTTTCGTAGAAATTTCCTAACGTATACACATAAAGCTTAATTATACAACAATAAACACTTTTATGAAATTTTTCTCCACAGATTACCTTTTTTTTTTATCTTGATCACACCTTAAAAAACGCAAGCATGTTAAACACTGAAAAAAATTGATAAGCATACAATGTTTATAAAATATGCTATACGGCAAAAACAGCAAAAACGCATTTGATTTTTTCAAAAAGTCCTTCATGAAATATTCACCAATTTACAATAGTTGATATTCTTTAGCTACCGTCGAAGTTTACACTATTCTAACAAGTAAAAATTTAATTTAAAAAATCAAAATAAACCGACTGCGTAGAAAGCGAACTAATTAATTATTTCTCATCAATGTGAAATTATTATATATATATGTATATTTTACCTATATTTTTATTTACTTGTATTGGTGATTTTTAAGTTGTGTTTAATTGTTCGTTCCTATCTATAAACACTGTTTTGATGAGGACTATAGATGTCTATGAAGGTTAAAGTTGCAGTAAAGATAAAGATCCTACCAACACAACTTCCAGGTTGTGTAATATTTAAACGGAGCTTCTGACTGTAAAATAGTCAATGAAACATCGCGTTCATTTTGAAAGACCTATCTAATGATATATCACTCAGTATGGTGCTTAAATTTTTTTTCGCCTCTACCGCCATTTTGTATTTTGCGACCGAAATTTTGAATTTATAAAAAGAAAACTTAGCCTATAACTATCGGACGGTTAAGACGAATAGATAGAGACATCATTAATTAAAATCCATCCAGCTGTTGGGAAGTTTCGAGAGTATAAAGAAATCCAATACACAGATACGCGTCAAACACACAACCCTTCATGGGAGTCGGGTAAAAATATAATGCTGTTTTTCTCAAAATAAAGGGCAAAAACGGGTTAAATTAGCTAGTCTTACGTAAATTATTAAAAATAATATATAATATTAAAATAATAATATTAAAAATCTTTTATACCTCGGCTGGATGTGACATAAAATAAAGTACAATCTGTTGAATCAAGAATTTTTTTATTATTATTATTATTATTATTTAAGATTTTTAGTGACTGTGAAATTTAAAATTTCATTACTAAACTCTTGTCTTAAAAATAATTTAAAACATCTTGAAAATGTTTTTTCGGAAGTTGATATTATTTCATTGTTCTTTTCTTGGATATAATTCTCTTTTTTTTTTTTTTTTTTTTTTAATCCAATGCCAGTTTTTAATATTTAACAAAAGTATTATGAAAAAGTGCACATTATTTACTGTTTCAAATCTGCCGTAAAATTTAGAATTTACTGGAATGATTTTTTATTTATAATTCCCGAGTAGAGAAAATTTGTTGCTGAGTTAACCCATTACAGGGTGATGTTGCGTTGACGCAACAGTCAAAATAACTGCTCATGCTTAAATTAATTATTTTGCCACCACTATTTTAGTATTTAAAAAATTACCTTATTTATTGGCAGAACATTTGCGAAATTGATAAAGCGAAAATTACCATTTTGAATTTGTGGTGGCAAATGACTTTCAACATTTTTTTTTTCTTAGTTTATAGTTTTGGTGGTTAATGGGTTAATATATTGCAATTTTTGTATAAAAATTGTAAATGATTCGGAATATGGTAAATTCTTTTATATTCTTTCTATATTATCATCTGCACATAAAACGGTAGTGAAAAGTGTTTAACCAATTCTGGTCTGTCGCCATAATATTCCGACGTGCAATAATAGGTTTTCTCCCATTGTATAATGTATTTGAAAGGTTTTATTTAAAAAGTAATAAAACAGTATAAATATAAATTTTATGTAAGTTAGTATGAAATTTTTGGTGAAAGGTGCTATGAAAAACACTATATTTATTGGTTACATAGGTACTATGCAAAGTCTTACCTAATAAAAAATTTTAGTCTGAACGTTAAAATGAAAATTTTTTATTATATTTCAATAACTAAAATTTGACTAATATGTAACCTTATTGGAATATCTAACCTTATTGGTCTATAAAAAGTTTATGAATTTTTTTATTTAAAGTTATTGATATATATTGCCTATCAACTCAATTTCTAAATAATAGTTTCTTTTAATAACATACACCTTTTTATTACATTAAAGACACAGATAAAAAATTTGAAGTGTAAAAAATTTTAACGTATTACACTACAATTCCTTTTTTCTTATGAATTTCCTAACTTATATACATAAAGCTTAATTATACAACAATAAATATTTTTATCACATTTTTCTCCATACATTACCTTTTTTAAATCTTTATCACATCTTAAAAAAACGCAAGCATGTTAAACACTGAAAAAAAATTGATAAGCATACATTGTTAATAAAATATGCTATACGACGAAAAGAGCAAAAACGCATTTGAATTTTGAAAAATGTCCTTCATGAAATATTCACCAATTTACAACAGTGGATGTTCTTCAGCTACAGTCTAATTTTACACTTTTCTAAAAAGATATGCTGTTTTTCTCAAAATAAAGGGGAAAACGGGTTAAATTTGCTAGTTTTACGTAAATTATTAAAAATAATATTTAAAGCTTTTATGTCTCTGCTGGATGTGACATACAATAAAGCACAAGCTGATGAAGCAAGAAAAGATTTTTTTTTTTGTATGTGTTTTATTTCACTTAAGATTTTTAGTGGTCGTGAAATTTAAAATTTCATTACTAAACTCTTGTCTTGAATATAATTTAAATCATCTTGAATTTTTTTTTCTTTCTATGTTGATATTATTTCATTATACTTTTCTGTAATGTAATTCTCTTTCTTTGTAAATCCACTGCTAGTTTTTAATATTTAACAAAAGTATTATGCATAAGTGCTCATTAATTATTTTTTCAAATCTGCCGTCTTATTTTAGAGTTTACAGGAATTATTCTTTATTTATAATTCACGAGTAGAGAAAATGTGTTGCTGAGTAATGATATTGCAATTTTATTATAAAGATTGTAAATGAGAATGAATAAGGTGAATTCTTTATATTTTTCTCTCCTCTGCATATAAAATGGTAGTGAAAGGTGTTTAGCCAATTCTAGTCTGCCGCCCTGATAATTGGTCACCTAATAATAAATGTCTCCCATTGTATAATGCACTTAAATAATTTTTTTTAAAAGCAATAAAACAGTGTAAATATCAATTTTATAAAAGTTAGTATAAAATATTTGGTGAAAGGTGCTATAAAAAGTACTATTTTTATTGGGTAATATGTACTATGAAAAGTCTTACCTGATAAAAACTTTTAATCTAAATGTTAAAATGAGATTTTTTATGAGATTTAAATTACTAAAATTTGACTAATAGGGTAGGGGAGTACACAGTAAGACAGCAGCCATTTTGACATATAGTTATAACTTTTTCTCCTAGCTGAAACACACACTGAACCACCTTATCTTAAGCAACACGTGAATGTAGTTTCGGCACTTCGGTTACTCGTCCAGCAAAATAGTAAGTAATTATTTATTTTACAGGAGTCAAAGTTACAAAAACGTCCATTTTAGACTTTATTTATTTCATTATGGCATATATTTACGTAACCAAACATAGCTATATCTAATGATAGACTATGTCGACAAAACGACACAAGCATTCAAAGCTATGAAACTGATGATGAAACAGATATGGCAACCATTTTGTTACAACGTAACGAAAGTACTCAGTGAGACACACAGTTGTCTCACTGTGTTTAAAATCATTTATACATTATTGTATAACTTCATTTATATATTATTGTGTAGCTTAAAGTTGTAGCAAATTTTTTTTCAAAAGAATAAAAATCGTTGCCATTCGTTAGTGCCATTCGTTGCACACAGTGAGACGTGCCTCATTGTGTATCTACTATGGGGTTCTGACGTAAAAAAAAGTTATTTATTAATAAAAGAAGGGTTTTTTTTTCTCTCTCTCTATCTCTGTTTGTATGGGGGCGTGCGATGGTTAGTGAAATCTACTAAACGTAAGAGGCTGAAAGTTTGCGTGAAGGTAGCACAATGTCTGCCATTGTCCACACGAGGCTCATATTTTTAAAATTTTTTAAATCAAGAAATATTAATTTGAAGTCATAAACTGCAGAAAATTATTGATAGAGTATAAAAATGTATTATTTATGAAAATATATACATTGTCTCACTGTGTACCACTTGTGGTACACAGTGAGACAATTTTCGATACTCCTTTATGCTGCTTCTGTGCTTTTATAAATATATTTTTTTAAAATCATTTATACATTATTGTGTGGCGTATTTGTGTAGCTTAAAGTTGTAGCAAAAAATTTTCAAAAGAATAAAAATCGTTCCCATTCGTTAAGTAACAATAATTTTCGTCTCACTGTGTACTACCCTCCCCTATATAACCGCAATGGGAAACTCTTTAATAAGTTTTAGAAATTTGTATTTACAATTCTTGATATATAATGCATATCAACTCAATTCCTAAATAAGAATTTTCTTTTTTTTCTAGTTTTAATTTTTTAACAGACACCTTTTTTTTTCATTAATAACACCAATAAAAAATTTACAGTGTAAAAAAAAATCAGTAGTATTAGACTACAATTTTTTTTCTTATAAAGTTCGTAAATTACATATATTTCAGCTTAATTGTATAACAATAAATATTTTTATGAAATTTTTCGCTACGCATGATTTTTTTAAATCTTGACCACATCTTTAAAAAATGCAAGCATGCTAAAAAAATATTTGATAAAAATTCATGTTTAATAAAATGTGCTATACTGCGAAAAGAACAAAAACGCATTTAAATTTTTAAAAGTGTCGTTCATGAAATATTCACCAACTTACAATATTTGATGTTCTTTAGCTACAATCTAATTTTACACTGTTCTAAAAAAAGATAATACTGTTTTTCTCAAAATAAAGAAAAAAAGGGGTTAAATTTGCTAGTCTTGTGTTAATTTTAAAATAACATTTAAAGTTATTATGCCTCGGCTGGCTTTGACTTAAAATAAAGTACAATCTGTTGCACCAAGAAAAGATTTTTTTGTGTTTCACTAAGATTTTTAGTGGTTGTCAAATTTAAAATTTCATTACTACTCTATTGTCTTGGAAATAATTTAAAACATCTTGAAAATGTTTTTCCGGAAGTTGATATTATTTCATTGTTTTTATCTGGGATATAATTCTCTTTCTTTGTTAATCCACTGCCAGTTTTTAATATTTAACAGAAGTATTTTAGAAAAGTGCTCATTAATTACACTTTCAAATCTGCCGTACAATTTTAAAGTTTACACGAATAATTATTTATTTATAATTCACGAATAGAAAAATATATTGCTGAGTTAATATATTGCAATTTTTGTATAAAGATTGTAAATAATACGGAATACAGTGAATTCTTTATATATTATCATCTGTACATAAAATGGCAATGAAAGGTGTTTAACCAATTCTGGTCTGTCGCTCTAATAATTGGGTGCCTAATAATAGGTTTTCTCTTATCGTATACTGTATTCGAATGGAATTATTTAAAAACAATAAAACAGAGTAAAGATATATTTAAGCAAGTCAGTACGAAACTTTCATTGAAAGTAATATTTTTAGTGGGTAATATTTGAATAAGTACTACCCAACAAAATAATTTAGTTCAAATGTATTCATTTAGTTCAAAAATATTCACCATTGCATCTTCGGGGTTTTACACAGTGTGTCTTAACCCATTAACGCCCAGTGGCATATTTTTAGATTGCTAGACTTAGTGGCAAGAAATCGCTTTTCACACCAGTAAATATGAAGATAAATATATACTTTTTTTCATGAGACAAATTCCTTGATAAAATAAGATAAAAATTACTTTTTTTTTAAAGTGGTGGGAAAAACTAAATTTAAATTTTAACGAAGAAAATAAATCGAGCGTAAAAAAAATGGCGTATGGGTTAAAGTCATTTGAAATAAATCTGCAGATATAAGCAGAATTTGCTGACGGACATTTATATACAGATCCCTATAAATTGTTATAAACTCATATAAGAGAGTATTATTTTCAAATTACGTATTCATAACCGTATTGTATTCATAAATATATAACGATATAAAACAAATCTTACTTTGATCATAGTGGTTGTGAGCTGCTGTAACCGATGTACGATATTTACTCACCATTGTAACCTCGGGATTTTATGCAGTGCGTCCTAAATTCATTTGAAATAAATGTATATTTGTAAGCAGAATTTGCAGACAAACATGCATATTTTCATATCTGTAAATTGCTCTGTAAATTGTTTTAAACTCAGAAGAGAGAATAAATTTCTAAGTACGTATTCATAACCGTATTCATATATATATAATCATGTAAGGATATTAATAACATTATATTGCAAATAAAACAGTTTAAAGAAACAAACAATGAAAAACAACTTTCCTTGTTTTATTTTTTTTTCAGAAATAAAATTCCAGTTAAGAATATCTTGGTTGTCCGTATAACACGCTAGAAAATGAGTTTGTCTTAAATTTATATGCTTATATGTTTTTTCAAATAACTAATCAAATTCCTTCTAAATGAAAAAAAAAAAACTTATTATCTATTAGAAAGTCTACTACTGTACCAGAGAACAGGAGTTTACCTCTAACTTTGTACAAGATATTGACTAAACGTTTACTTCAAGGATATTAATAGAGTAATGCACGGATTCCGCAATAAATAGGAACAGATATGTTTTATTGACGACACTAAAAGAAGTTTTACAACTGTTTTTTTACAGACTAGGGTCAAACAGGCCTCTGTACCTATTCTAACAGGATCATATCAATATACGATTTCAGATTACTGCTGTATATTTAATCGTGAACATACAGTATCATAACATAACATGAAAAAAAAACAAAAAAACAAAAAACCGCAACTTAGCTAGAAAACTAGTTGGATGTGCCAATCCCAAAACTGTCTTCTATCTTATACATCTTAATATTTAATAAACTATTTACGCATGTACACATGTTAATATTTCAATATTATTAATTCAATACTATATCAACTTTGATTTTCATCTTAAATTTCTGCTTCAGTCAATTAAACGAACTAAAAACGAGTTAATCTATATCATGATATTTGTTAAAATTAATAGTTTTTGCTTATTCTGTTGTTATCAGATGTTTGCGAATATCCGGCATAGCAGGAAGCGAGTTCCCGCCTGTGCACGAGCCGCCGATGGACAATAGAACTACGAAAAATCAAGAAAAGTATACAAAAATCGCTATCACAGAGCCCCTTTACTGCGCAATATTTCCAAATTCAAGGAGGACCTGTTGTCCAAAGCCAAAAACATGCACAAAAAATTAGGTTTAATTGTATGCATAACTTCATACACTTTTCGATGGTAATGAAAATGCGCAATTATAGCTCCCCTTTCAGGCGGAATTTTTCCAAATTTAGGGAGGACCTTCGTGCCATGACCAAGAACAAACACAAAAAAATTGGCTCAGTTCTATGCATAACTTCATACACTTTTCGATGGTACAATATTCAAAATGGCACAAAAATCGCTATTACAGCGCCCCCTACCGGCGAATATTTTCCAAGTTAAGGAAGCAGCTGCTTGCCGTAGTCAAGAACTTAAAATAAAAATTTGGTTCAAATCTATGCATAACTTCATACACTTTTCGATGGTACAATATTTAAAATCGCACAAAAATCACTATTACAGCGCCCCCTACCGGCGAATTTTTTCCAAATGCAGGGAGGTCCTACTTGCCATATCCGAAAACTTAAAATAAATATTTGGTTCAATTCGATGCATAACTTCATACACTTTTGGATGGTACAATATTCAAAATCGCACAAAAATCACTATTACAGCGCCCCCTACCGGCGAATTTTTCCAAATTCAGGGAGGAGCTACTTGCCATATCCAAAAACTTAAAATAGAAATTTGGTTCAATTTTATGCATAACTTCATACACTTTTGGATGGTACAATATTCAAAATCGCACAAAAATCGCTATTATAGCGCCCCCTACCGGCGAATTTCTTCCAAATTCAGGGAGGATCTGCTTGCCGTAGCAAAAAACTTAAAATAGAAATTTGGTTCAATTCTATGCATAACTTCATACACTTTTTGGTGGTACAATGGCGACAGACAGACGGACAGACGGACACACGGACAGACAGACATTTTCTATAAACATGTTTTTGGGGATCTCTGACCCCTAAAACGTGTAAATCCGTCGAAAACCGGAAGTCGAAAAAAATTTCGATTACAATACTTTCTTCTATTGAAGATAGAAGAAAGTAAAAAGGGAAATTTGATTACGAAAACTAAATTAATTTAATTCTATTTCAATGCATTATATACGTATACGTATATCTATATACAATGTGTCCACGTATACCCTGACTGACCTTTATTTTCGCAACCGTTGGCCCTAGATGCATACTTCCAGTTACAAAAATGGTCAAAATTAGGTGCAGGGTTAAGATAAAGAAGTTTGAAGCAAAAAAACTATTTAGTGAAGAATTACATAATCTAAATTTTTATACGGTCCCCTGGTCCTGCAAGCTATATTTAGTAAAATTTCCCTGTTATACTGGCAAGTAGGGTAAAAAAATAATCCCGTTATTCTACGATTAAAATTGACCGAGTAATAGCTGTTTAAAGTTGGAGTATATTTTTTGCTGCTTATTAGGTGTCATTCACAAATTTAGTAGAAAAATTATTTCGTCAGATATATTAAAGAAATAGTTGAGAGTAAAATTAGTATTGATATATAAATTTGAAATCTTTAATCATTCAGACATATTGTTGCAAAATGTACAATTTGTACTGAACATTATAAGAGGATAAAAATAACAGATTTTTTTTTAATAAATAAAAGGATGAAAAACAACAGTCTCAATTCTTTGCAAAATGACACATATTTTAAAATGCTGTTAGATTACACTGTCATTCAAATTTTGGGTTGTGGCATATTTTTTAGCTTTTGAAAATTGACTCTTATGTACTTTTTTAGCACTGAATCCGAAAATGACTTTCATTTTAAACCATCACGTCCGGAATTTTCTCAAATCGCCACTTTTTAAAGTTAAAAAGCTAAAGGTTAAAATGTATCCCCCCCCCCCGCCCCTCCCAACCTCATTGGACCCCGAAGCTGTTTAACTGTAAGAAACCCAGTATAAGCCGAAAAATCTAATAAATTATTGAATTAAATAAAATTAAACTGAATAAAAAAGTCTTACATCTATTTTATAGTATAAGATTTTTCGCTATTTTTTAACCTTGAAATTTATGATTTGCGAAAAATCTTGACATGATGGTTAAAAGTGAAGGTAATTTTTTGATTCAGCATTAAAAATACATAAAATGTAATTATAAAAGTTAAAAACTACAAACATCGCAGGTTTATGTTATCTAATCTAAAACTCTTTCTTAAACTTCTTGGCGGTAATCTATCCGAAATTTTTTGTGTTACCCTCTAATATAAATATGTGTAAGGTGGTAAGTGTTGAAAATTATAATAATATTGCATTGTCATCGGGTTTGTGGATTAAAATTTAACGTCGATCGGACATTTGAAAGTAAGTTATAGTTCGAGTACAAATTTTAAACTGGAAAGACGATCATTGCAAGTTAAATAAAACCTTATGAAAATAACATAATTTTAGTTAAAAGAAATCATAGCCTCATATCCTTACAAAATAACACATATGTTAAAATACAATTATTTTAACTAATCTTAAACTTAACTAATAAATGTTAATCGTAATATTTGTACGATTATTTTCAAAGCGCAGATACCCTGAAATAACTTTAAGGGGCCACACTAGTCACTCAAAAAGACCCGGATGATAATGTTAATCCTATGGGGAAGTTATTTTCAGATATTTCGCTTGAATTTTGATATTTTCGAATGATTTTTTTTTTCATAGGATATTTGAGGACAATCTACAACCAATCTAGTTTTTATTTTTTTGAT
This sequence comes from Maratus speciosus, assembly GCA_963932465.1. Lineage (NCBI taxonomy): Eukaryota > Metazoa > Arthropoda > Arachnida > Araneae > Salticidae > Maratus > Maratus speciosus. The sequence goes on along the minus strand of OZ010790.1, from coordinate 521,621,799 downwards.
TTTGGTTTCAGATTTTTTTTAAAATTTACTTTTACTTTCGGAGCCGGTTTGAACCGGTAATGAAATTGAAACTATCCTAATATAAAAAAAAAAAAAAAACTATAACCAAAATCGAAAAAGTAAAAACTAGCCCGGTTGTAGATTGTCCTCAGCTATCCCATGCAAAAAAATTATTCAAAAATATTAAAATCAAAGAGAGAAATTTGAAAATTACGCACCTATAGACTTTACATTAGCCTTTTCCTTTTTTGCAGTGACTGAAGTAGGCCTTTAAGTACTTTATACACGACCCCTGAAAGCATGGTCGAAATCATCTGTTTTGTTGTGCAAAAAAGTGGTATAAGTCAAGTTTTATAAATCGGTCAATTTTAATGTTAGATGAATGGGACTTTCTCTGTCTTACTTATTAATGCCACATTAAATTTTAGTAAATATCACTTATAGGACCGGGGGTCCGTACAACATTTAAATTTTGTAATTTTTTTTAATAAATGTTTTTCTTGACTCAAATCGCTTTAAAAGTAATTCTTTACCTTATTTAAAACATTTTTGTATTTAGAAGTATGCATCTAGGACCAACGGTTGAGAAAATAAAGGTCGGTCAGGTTATACGTGGACACACTGTTTAAAATGTCAAATAAAATTGTTTTATTTTATTTATTTAGATTTATTAGGACCAGCAGACTATTTACATAAATGTAACACATGGTGACGCAGTATGTGGAAAAACTGTAACTTATAGGTAAAATAATCAGGTTATTTTTGTAATAAGCATCCCAAAAATGTATAGAAAAAGTATATAATTTTTAAAAAGTTTTAAAACATAATCTTTGTATACCTGTGTAATATATTTAACTATATTAATTTTTTTCCTTAGTTTTTTTAAAACACAAACAAGTACCTTTTAACTATGCAACAATAAATATTAAAAAAAAAGTATTCCCCAAACACGATCTTTATTTTTATCATGAGATACCTTTTTAAAGAAACAAACGTGAAGAAATTCGAAAAAAAAATATTATTAGCAAAGAACACATTTTTAATAAGATACGACGAAAAGAACAAAAACGCATTATTTTTTCCCCTTTTTAAGACCTTCATGAAATATTCACCAACTTACAATATTTGATGTTTTTTAGCAACCACCTATTTAAACACTGTCATGCTGTTAAAAAATATGGGGAAAGTTTTATTAAAATAAAAGGTTTCTATTTATAAATCAGTGATAAATTATTTCAAAAAATTGTTTAATGTTTTTATACCTCGTCAATCTGTGACTTAAACTAAAGTGCAATCTTTTGAATCTTTTGAATTTCCTTTAAATGTTTTTATTTATTTATTTATTTATTTTTTTTTTACATTAGGTTTCTATTTGTGGTAAAACTTAAAATTTCTTTAAAAATCATGACATTTTTAACATGTAATTGTTTTTATTTCATTATTTTTTCCTGGAATATATTTCGTTGTTTGTTTATACTCTGAAGTTTTTTAATATCTTATCACGGAATATATATATAAATGTATATTAAATACTGTTTCAAACCATCTACTTTATTAAGGTATTTACGAGAAATACTCTTTATTTATCTGTCTCGAGATAGAGAAATATCACTGTTAGATTTTATTGTTAGAATAGAAAAAATGTATGCGATAAGAAGCCCTATTGTATTTATTATTTTATCGTCAAACATAAAATAATATTAAAAGGTAATTAGGTAAATAAGTAGGACATAGTATGTAGATGTGTTTACACATATAATAAGAACCACACAAATATAATTTGATTACGGTGATTATGTCTCGTAGTTTTAACTTGCATTATTATTATTTAAATAGAAGATATTGTTATTTTATACATATTACCAAATTGAAAATATAATTAAATGTTTAATGTACTTCAGTACTAAATTTTTCTCAAATGTTATTTCTTCTTTTTCACGTTATGTAATTTATATAAATGGGATCATTAAGAGGTTTCAGGAGTCTTAAAATTGAAAAAAAAGAAAAAAATAAGATCATTTTCAACAATTAATATCTTAACATGCACTGTAAAAAAAATCCGACTAGCTTTCCTGTAGGAATCGGAAAAATAGTTGCCCTTATCGTACCGGAAAATTTTCCTACCCAGCTGGGAATAAAATCCGTAAAAGCGGAATAAAATCCAAAAAATACCGTTTAAATGAATGCTTCCCTTTTTTTACGGATTTTATTCCGAGCTGGGTCGGAAAATTTTCCGGTACGATAAGGGCAACTATTTTTCCGATTCCCACAGGAAAACTCCTCGGATTTTTTTACAGTGTGTATGTGATATTAAAACGCAGTTTTTATTGGAATGAAAGATTTAAGTATGTTCCACTTAAAAAATTACAAGATGCAGAATTGGCATTTATAGGAGGCTCCAAACTGTCAAACATTTGTCGAGTAGAAAATTGGTATAATAGCTTACGCGCAGGATTACAAAATAAATATTGTAACTTAAAAGAAATTTTTGGTGCCTACTTACACTTCAGATTGAAATAATTTCCCTGAACTTAAATAAATTTGAATTTAAAGCATTTTTGTATTTTTAATTCAAAGTTGTATTTAGCCAATACACATTTTTGAAAATTTCAACAGTATAATCAATTAAAAAAAATTATTTGAACAATAAAAATGAAATTTTAGGTTCAGATTATACAGACGAGCATGAAAAATAGGTTTTGAAATTTTAAGGAAAAAATATACTGAAGATTTTGAGACCTGCACGTTGTGCCCAAAAACTTTATTTGGAGAAAAATGACTTCATAGTTTCGGAAAGGTTGCTTCCGCTATTGAGCGGGTATAATTCTAAAATCCATAACTTCTGTTCTATTGGGAATTTCAAGGAATTAATTCTTTCAAAATGTTCAAAAAAGATAGGAGTCTAGCATCTAAAAAAACAAATAAAATTTCGAAAATTTTAAAGCTTTAAGAGTCCTGAGATACCTTAATATTCCGAATATTATTCTCAACATTTTTATCGGCGTATAGTTAAAAATAAATCTGTGGCAAATTTTTCTTGGGATGTAAAATTTAAAAATTCACATGAAAATTAAACTGCTACAAATTGAATAATCAATCAAATGGAAAAATAAATAAGAAACTATGAAGTCGCTATTTAATGGTATTGATGAATAAGGTAAATGCTCCTATACTGGCCCACGTACCAATATTGTATAACTAATTTTTAAAGTTTAAAATCAAACCCAAAATGCACTTCCTTAAATGTAAAAGCTTCCTTAAATATTAATTTTTCATTAACTGTTCGGGATAATTGTTTTTTTTTTTTTTCAGCTGGTACACTCGTTTATTTTCTAGAATGTTTTCAATAACAGATTTTTTGGCAAATTCTTAGCGATTGCATTAAGAGATAAATTTCATTGTTTCTTTAATATTACGTCATATATTAAATTAAAATATTGTTTATATACTATATTAAATTGCAAATATTTTGTAGGATAAACCGAAAATTTAGATTGATTAAAAGCAGAAAAAACAACGTTTAAAAATGCACAAATAATACATGAAAAGCAGCAAACAGCTGTTTCGAATCTACTAGCGAGATTCTTCTTCAGTGCAAGATAGGTAAAAAGGAATAAAAAAAACTACGCTTGAAATTATTGAATCAAGCGTAGTTTCACTGCTGAAAAGTAGTTTAAAAATTAATTAAAATTGTATATTCACCGATGCTGGGTTCATTTGCCTCTCATGTTACGCCACTAGATTGTGTGCTCATGAAGACATTTCCATCCAGTGCTGCGGTAGCAGCCTTACCGACTTATATAAGTGAGAGATGCCAAGCTGGGCATCGTCCTTGTGGTTTAGTGGTAGAGCACTGGAGATCTATTCCAGGGGGCCGGGTTCGATTCCCGGCTTGGACATTTTTCACTAAGTTGGTTTACGCCTTGTTAGCAGTGTGATAATTCACATCTTTAATATTAAATTTTGTCATACTATGCAGTATATATATATACAAATATATAGATCTGATTTTGGGCTGCACAAAACAATTCGCACATGCTTACATGATTTCTTTTAACTTACAGCTTCTGGTTGTAGGTTTGTATGTGGTAGTCAAATCTTGCTACGCGTTTTTCACCCACTACCTCTTGATATACAGCTTCGAAATTGGAATATATATGTATTCCTGAGGTCAATAGACGAATTAAACATTGATAAACATTAAAAATTCGATCCCACAGTGGAGGGAGGCAAATTTAAATATGAAAAAATATCACTCCATCTCATAAACCAATGGAAAAAAAATCTTGAAACTTGAAATGTCTATAGTATAACTAAAATTAGAAAGCACGTGTCTCGGACATGTTTTCGAATAAGTATAGCGTAAATCATTTCATTTTTCCTTGTGAATTTTTTGTACATATATCTCTTTAACTTTCCTTCATAAACAGTTTATTGCTGTGATTTTAAAGATAATTTGTCAATATTTATATATTTTTAACTTCTAGGAATGCGTATAAATTTACCATAATTTTTTTTCAATTTTTTTTTTTATTATTTCCATAGCTACATTGTTTATGCTATTATGTTTTCCAAATTATAGGATTTAAATGTAATTGCATTTGGAAACCATTTATACCATTGCTACTACCAAATATAGCACTGATATTACCGGCTACTGAAAAGAATTCAATGTAAACAGACATCATCATAGGGCAAACAAAGTGTAGTGTTATTAGATAGTTTTAATTCCAGCTACCTTTTCTTGTAATTCCTATGAAATATAAACATTAACGACAAAAACTTGCTCTTAAAGATTTCGTTTAATATTTTACAATAATTTCTTGAATAAAAATCCCTAAACATTTATCAGTTTGTTTTCTTTTGCAAATCTTTTATTAAAAATTAATGGAAGCTTTAAGAAAAAAAAAATACTCCACAGTTAAAAATTACATAGAAAAAAAATTATTTTTAGACAGGCCTAAGAATTGCTAATTTAATTTCACAAACGTTGTGGCAAGTATATGTTACAAAGTACTTTCATTTCAACTAAAACTAATGGAGATTTTTTATAAACAAAATAGTCACCATGTCACTAAATGTCAAGTGATATCTTGAAATGTTCATAAAATATTCATGGCGTTCATTTACCCTGGTTAGCTCTAGAATTCTGTAATAAACGTTATGATGTAAAACATTATGATGATAGAAAACTGGTCAACTTTTTTTGGGACTTACTTAGAAAAAAGACAAAATAATTTAATTCCTTATCCCTAGCAGTATGAAAAATCACCACTAGAGCAAAAATCGTATACTCTACTCTTTTTGTTTAATTGCTTGCAATCCTTTCTTAAATGAAAATCTCTTTCGTTAAGAATATATTTTATAATTTTTCCAGCATAGTTAAAAAGTGTTTATGAATTCGTTTTTTTTTCTGTAAGTCTGTCTTTCTGTCTGGTCGTCTGTCTACCTGGTCGTCTGCTTTGGCTGTCAGTCTATTCTCTTACATGTGTAAACATACTCTGATTTATCATTTAACTGCTATACGTTATTAACGTTTACCATAACCACCAGTTTACCAATAATTTTAAATAAGGATACATTAGTATCCTTATTTAAAATTAAGTGCGTAGCATTTACAGTTCATTTACAGGTGAACTCAAAATAATTCTGCTATATTACGGATTATGAAGGAAATTTTAATTTTCAATGGATTTTATGGATGTTATACTATTTCAAACATGTTGAAATTGATATACGTTATTGATATGTACTACAGCAAGCTTTCTATAGAACATTGGTTGCAAACCATTTTTCTTTCATACATAGGGTGACACAAAAATATTCATTTATGTATTGGTCTATGGTAAGAACAGTTTGCAGTGGATTTAAATAATGCTGCACCATTTTAAACATATAGAAATTACTATACATCGCTGACGGGCACTACAAAATGTTCTCTATACAGTGTTATGTACAGTTGTGGAAAAAAAAAAGTAAACACCTCCAACTAACTCGACAAGAAATTATTATAGAAGAAAATTGCTAGTACCAGACGGTTGGAAATAAAGTCTACTTGTAAATAATATATATAAAATTTGGTTGGGAACCATCTACGTATCAACACGAATCCAAACTTTAAATAGCAGTTCCCAAGTTTGCCACCATAAATTGATTCTACACCTTTCAATTAGCCCAAATACAAATTTGCGCAAGAATCGTACGGTTAGTGTCGGAAAGATTGATTATTTTAAAATGAGCATATTTTTAGAGCTGTATCCACATTGAAGTTCGATAATTGCTTGTTGAAATGCTACAGAAAGACTTTGTCACTTCTATTAATGTATTATTTTTTTACCAATATGACCGTTTCACTCGCTTAATATGTTTCGACTATTGCCAGCACAAATATTTCAATAAAATGAGTAAAATATATTTTTTTCAAATTATGCTTTACTGAAATTTTTTGACCCTCATTTTGGTCTTTTTAAGCATAATTCGAAAACTACTTGGAAGAAAAATTTGAAATTTAGAATTCGCATAAAGAAGGACATAAATATAAATCTATAAAAAATAAATAAAAAATACGTTGCAATTAATATTTTTTTCAAATATTAATTTCATAATTCTTAGTTTATATTGTAAAATTTTTAAAATTACAAATTCGATGTATTTATTTTATTTATGTTTATATTTTTGTTTTTTTTTAGTATTATAACCCGACGAAAAATTATCACATTACATTATAATTTTAATAGATATTAATAAAAATATGAAAATGAAATTTAACAACAGAAGCTCTAAATTCTGAATAATTTTAATTCAAAAACTTATCAATCAAATTTCTTTTCATTTCTAGGCATAATTTGAACCGAAGATTAAAAATATATTGTCAAAATTGGGTGTTGCCATTCAAAAAAACAATGTTTAGTCTGGTTTTGGTTTGTAGTTGGCCCCTTAAGCAAATTCTTTTACATCATTTAAAAGCAGACTGTATTTCCAATCATTTGGCACCAGTAACTTTCTTCTATTATAACTGGTTGCAGAGTTAGTAGGGAGTGGTTACTTTTTTCGTTCGACGACTGTACATATCAGCATATATCGTCCATTTAGAGGGCACATAAAAGATACCGTATATAGTACTATTCGTTAGCGATAATTGCTGTAAGTGCGTTTTCAATTATAGTATGTGTTTTTAAATGTACTAAATTTTTTGCTTACTGCTTGGTGCATGTCAATTCAATAAATTATATATTCACAGCTACAAAAATAGTTCGTAACCAACGCTCAGTATATGCTTCAATCGCTTAAATGTGGTTTTAAACTGATTTATGCATTTACAAGTTGTTTAGTATATTAATGTGTTATGGATTATCTTAAATGCTTACGTAGATATTTTCTTTACCCTAGTAAAAGATGATATTTTGTTAAAGTATTCTCGAAGAGTTGGAAAGTGTTTCATAATCTATGCTTGAAACAGGATTTTTCTTTCTTTTTTGTATTAACCTTTTCCTCATAAACATTTTATTTCTGAATTTTAATAACTAATTTGATCATAATTCTATTGGTAATTACTTCTAGAACTTCTTACAGATATACTGTGCGTTTCACTACTAGACCGACAGACTTACAGTAGGTGTAGGTGGCACAGAGATGGCTCGGAATCACATAGCAATGCAGAATCGAAAATGCTGTAATTACGAGTTATGGTGCAAAGAAGCAGAGAAAAGAACAGAAACAGCAACACATGAACACGTTGGGGGCCACGGTGACGGACACTGAAGCCGAAAAATTTACAATGTTTTAAGTAATTTTTAAGAAAGTATAATCCTGTAATAAATAAAAGGCAAGCAATTTTTGAATATTTCAGTAATTACTTAAAACAATATATATACATATAAATATATAACCCCGTCAAAAATGACGGTATGTGAACTAAAGATCTTCAGAACAGCGTTTAGAAGTTTAGATCGTGAACATAGAACATAGAGGAGAACAATGAAGATTAGCTTTCAATCACAGGACTTGTACCCATATACAATACTCGGTTCGCGGCACTGATGTTCCCATCTTACGCATCATCCCAGCTTAAGCGTGATTTATGTGTAGTTTTAAGTTTTGATTATAGATGGCAGCATGAAATGCTATTAAATATATTATTATTTTCTTTCTCACTTTCAAAAAGTTCTATATGATTAGTAAATATGAATGAAAGTAAGATGCAAAGGTATAGGCACTTTCTTTTAATTTAAGTTCATAGTAAAAAATAAACATCTACCAAGATATCTACATTTTCCGCTAACATTTAATCATGAAAATTGTACGTTAGAAAAATATTTTTCTGACTAAAAAAGGAAAACATGATGCATCATTTTATGATTTTTGAATTTTGTTAATCAAATAATATTATCCTTTGATTTATTATGAAAACAGCAAAGATATTATGTAAACTACAATTTAAAATACAGGAATTTGAATTGAAAAATGCCTCCTTTGATAAAAATATGAATTACATCCCGAATTTTAAATATTACAGCATAAAAATTGCATTGCATTTGTAACCAATACACATATATATATATGGGTATGTTATAGAAAAAAAATACATTTAATTCTATAAAACTTGTTTAAAAGTATATTTGCAAATTCATATTACTGAATAGAACACTATTTTTGCGTATTATTCTTTACCCGATATTAAATTTGTGACTTACAAAATATTTTACTACTCAGAAATTAATTTTGAATTATTCTGTAGCGCACTAAACAGAAAATTTTTAATGATTTTAATCTACATCATTTCTCAAAGTAAATTGCGTAATAAGTAAAATGAATTGGAAAAGTAATGTAAAATTGCAACTATTAATTACATTAATATGATTTTCTTTCCTCTAGAATCTTCCTATTTTAAAACGGTATTATATATATCCTTGTATTTTAATTAAAATAAGAATTTATAAGAATTATTCATTTTATTTGCAATGCAAAGCTGATAAAATGTATAAAAAGGTACAATTTTAATACAAAGCTTCTTTGTTTATCTCGATTCTTTGTAATCCAGAGAGATGGCACCAAAACAATATGCAGAAACAAAACGTTATCCAGTACAAAATATTTCACAGATTGAATCTTTATTTCACAGACTAAATTGAACTTATACACCTCCCTCCCCTTTTGCCATACTGCTTATAAACGTAAAAAAAAAGGTGAGAAATGCAGGAATTTGAACTGAAAAATGCCTCCTTTGAAAAAAAAATAAAATTACATCCCAAATTTTAAATATTACAGCATAAAAATTGCATTACATTTGTAACCAATATATATATATATATATATGTTAAAATACATTTATATATATGTTAAAATACATGAAAAAAATACATTTAATTCTATAAAACTTGTTTAAAAGTATATTTGCAAATTCATATTACTGAAAGGAACACTATTTTTATATATTATTCTTTATGGAGCAGTGGCCGCTCATTATATAAAACCGCTCATTCAAAACATGAACATGTTCATGATTCAAAAGAAACGAATAACGAATCTATAAGTATTGCCAAATTACTTCAAACAAACTTTGAATGAATGAATCTCAAAATGAATGAATCACCATACCGCTAATACTGACTATACAGTCAAGTGATTTGTTTTATAGAACGCAGTTTGACAAAAATATGTTTATTTCTTTCACAGAGCCATGAATATTAAAAGAAAACGACGTGTCAATCCAAAACCGTTGGAAGCTCCGAGGCGGAAAGTTGATCACCGTAGTTGATTTGCGCCATGGTTTAATTTTTTTTCAATGACTCAAGTGAATGACTCGCTACCGCTTGTTTACATTTTACGCTATTGCATGTTTTTAACGCGATTGTTTTTCAAGTGCGCAAATCATTGAAATTTTGTTAGTTTTGAATCTTTCAAAGAAAATTATGTTGAACAGAAGGGATTTCAGGTAGAAAAGATTTGTATTTAAGCATATAAGTTTTCTGTTACACATCTGAAATCGAAATTAAGCTTAACGTGGCTCCATCTTATCGGAGATTGGCAAAATCGATGGGTTCGCCCCGGATGCGTTACACTGCCTTGCGCTTAACGTGTTAATGAGACGGAAAACATTTTATTGAAAAGTTGTACTCCAGAAGGTGTTCGAAATTACAACCAAGAGTCAGGCAGACTAGATAGCACCGCCGCATGGAAGTGTATTACGTTCTGGAAGATTCCTGGCGTGTCGCGTATCCCCCATCCCGGCAGCTACAGATATTCGAGTGGCGAAGACTTCAACTGAAGGAACATGGGTCCACTCTCAAGCCTGCCTGAAGACTTCTGGCAGTAATTTCGAACACCTTCTGTATTACAAACTTTCAACAAAATATATTCTGTCCCATTAATGTGCTGCTGTTTCTGCTGTTTTTCTCTGATTCTTTGTACCGTAGTTCGCAAATAAGGCACTTGCTATGTGATTCCGAGTCATCTCTGTGCCACCATCATATACACCACCACCACGTTTGTCGGTCTGGTAGTGGAACACCCTGTATAATAAAAATATTTCAATTTATTGTTTGATATCCTCAGTTACACATTTTTGGGAATTATTTTTAATACTTTCTAACATAGTAGTTGAAAAGTGGTTATGATATTCGTCTGTCTATCCTTGTCCTAACTTGCGAAAATATAGTCCGATTGCAATGAAATTGATATATGTTATTAGATTTACTGTGGCATGTTTCGTATTGAAAATTAAGTGTGTGGTGTTTACGGTTTATTTAGCACTCAAAAGAATTAATTCCGCTACATTACGGTCTATGGGGGGAAATCGTTTGCGGCGTATTTTAATGATATTACACGGTCTTAAACATATTGAAATTTATATATATCGCTGAAGTGTACTACAAGGTTCATACTATAGAACGTGGTGAGCATAGAATTTATCGTTCATTTACAGGGACACACAAAAGAATTTGGCTACAGAAAAAAAATAAACAATAACTGAACAATTGAGATCTACGAAAAATAATTGTTGGAAGTGCGTTTTAAAATTAATTAGTTTTCAAATATTACTTGAAGTTTATAAATTCTACAGACATATACAAGGTTGCACAAAAGTTTTCAACAACAGCCGTTTATTAGCGGAAATTGCTGAATGGAAATTTCCATGCGTTTAAATGAACTAACTTTTAGGATACTATGTGCCATACATACATATCTAGAGATCATACACAGGACTGCACAAAAAAACGTATATTTTCCCCACTATTTATGGTAATAGCAGAAATTGGATTTTCAAATGCATTATGCGTTTTCCAAATTGTTCATTTAGACATGTAAAAATATTATGTAATGTTGCTCCATAAAATTGGTGGCAACATGCTTCTCCTATTTTATGGTATTTTATAACACCGGTTATATCGGTTAAATTACTCAATCAAATGTAGCATAGCTGCCACCAATTTTATTGAGTAACGTTACATAAATGTTTTACAGTGTAGTCAACTGCAAAGTTTTGTCATAGTATTTTGAATGTGTTGGAAAGTGTTTCACAAACTATTGAGTAATTCATTATTTTTCGTTCTTGTATTTTAATATACAGTCAACCCGCGTTGGTGTGAATTTCCAACGGAGGCCACATATACCACCCTCACTAACAGACGTCTGCATTAAACAATTTAAACTTTTGTAAGATGTAAAATAATCCCATGCGTCAAATAAATTTAATTCAATAATTAAAAATTCTTATGATACTTATCACCCTACACATAAATAAAAACTATATTAAAAACACATTACAAATTAATCCCAACGTTTCATGCTCTTTCTAATGACCATCATCAGGGGAAAGGGTTCTTGACCTCCACGAAGAAAAGTTACGAGCAGCACAGTCACTTTTACAACATCAAACTCACAACATCACAGTTTGATGTTGTGAAAGTGACTGTGCTGTTTGTAACTTTGCTTCGTGGAGGTCAACAACCCTCTTCCCTGATGATGGCTCATTAGTAAGAGCATGAAACGTTGGGATTAATTTTTAATGCGTTTTTAATATAGTTTTTATTTATGTGTACGTTGATGAGTATCATAAGAATTTTTAATTATTAAATTTTGGCAGCGTAAGTCCAAGTTTTTCTTAAATTTAATTCAGTTTTTGAGAAAGCTTGTATAGAATATATATAATTTGTAGAAAAAGGATATGCCTTTAGAAATAGTAGTTGAATTTTTAATTGCTCTAATTTTAATTCAAATTGCTTATAAGGCGTGGAACATCAGGAGTGAAAAAGTATCCATGCGAAGATTTGAACCGGTGCCATTGGCATTGCGCGCAACACTCTAACAGCTGATCTACCCGGACGATATCCAACCTGGCACAACTCACTCTCATTATTATGGAAAGTTTGTAGCTCCACCATAAGATGGAATAACTAATTATATGCTTTAGAAACAATTTCAATTAAAAACTTATATAGAATACACATTTTATTCTAAAATAAAAAGCTTTTTCTTTAATTTAATAATTTTCATAAGAAAGCAAGTTAATGATACTCTGTTAATACAAAAGAATGAATTGTCATTGCAAACAAAATATGCAAATAAAATATTTAATAAAATACTTACATAAATTAATTTGGCTTGGAGTAGTCTCTTACTTTTATTTGAGATAGTTGAACAAATCGCTCACCCGCAATAAAAGTGACACATCTCTCAAAAATTCATTTTGCGTTTTATTACACTAATAAGTTTGTCTTATGTGCGTCTAGTTGCAGAAAAAGTTTCGTAAGTGTAGTTATACGGAAATCGCTTTATTACGCTCTATATCCATTTTAATTCCTACATATTCAATCGTGACCACAGAGGGTGGATTGTGTGTATAGGTAAAATTACTCAACCCTTGAAACAGCATCTTCCTATTCATTTTTAAGTATCTTATGCTTTTTTGGAAGTTTTCACCCCTACCTGCAGAGCTAAATTATATAATTTCATGTCACAGTAAAACCATGCAACTTTTTTTTTTTTTGTCTCTCCTGCGCAATTTATTTTCGTCACACTTTTCGTCACACTATTTTCGTGTCACTTTTCTTGCGGGTGAACGAAATGATTTTTTACCGCATAATTTTCCTGTTTACAACACGATTGAAAATTTTATTTATTTATTCATATTTTATTTTCGTAATATGTCCGAACAGACATTAGCAATTTTTGATTGCTTACATTTTTGGTGGTGGAATATTTCTTTCTCTTTACTGTTGTAAATAACAATTTCTTGATATCTCGATGATCAAAGTTACACAAAAATTGCTTTTGAAAAAAAAAATCTACGAAATTAAGTTTTGTTTCTGCGTGGTAATTCGTGAAAAAAGTGTCCGCATTACCCAAGAGGAATTACGCACTGGACGATGATTTTAATACTAATTACAAATAAATGCATAGTGTAACTCAAGAACTACATGATCTAATTTTGCCAATTTGCGCTTTTTATTAGGGTTTTGGTGAACTATTATGTGTTAAGTACTAATGATAACATGTATTTAAGGTCATGAAGTCTATTTTTTCTGATTTATTTTGACGGGAAGTTATAACATCTTTAGCTGATACTGCTTGCAGTGTGTTCGACTGGCGTTTTTTCTCTATCTTTACAAATTAGTCATTATTAATTCTACAAATTAATAAAAACATTCTAAAATTATTATAAAGTTGAATAGTTGTTATTGTGCAATGTAAACCCTTTAATGCAAGCATATAATTTAAAATTATAATTTTTTGAGAAATGCTTGCTATATAACACAGGAGTCATATTATGACATTATCTCCAATAGATTAAACAATTTTTTTCACCATTTTTCTAGTGGATAATTAACAAATATAGACTCAAATATAATATTTTATTAACAAAATAAAAAATCCTTCAATAAAGGGTTAACCGGAGATAACCCTTAAGCGGACATGCATTAACGAGATTTATTATTATATCTATTTATTATACTATTTTTTATAAATAAATTAAGCGAAAGTAAAAGTTATTGAACCAAAAGAATTTACATTCTCATGTTTTAAAAAATACGTTTCGCTCTGAAGGTCTTCCACACTACTTAGGTGAGACATAACACAGGAAGATGTTAGAAATCCTACAGCAGATATTAAGACAGTGATACTACAGAAGATATTAAGAAGATAATACAGAAGATATTCAGAGATAGAAGACAGAATGCCCTCTTCACCAAAGCCGTAGAGAAATATAGTAAAAAAAAAAACATCATATCGTACATCTCTCTCATGCAGCGGGACCTTCCCAATATTAAAGAATACCCGTAACTGTTTATAATCATTTCAAGAAGCAAAAATCGTTTATTAATATTCAGTTTCTATATATTTTATTGAAAATTAAGTGCACCTTTAAGAATACTTCACAATTAAAAATGACATTGAAAAAAATAATTTAAAATAAACTAACAACAGCCTTATAAAAGTAATTTAATTTTTCAAAGATTGTGGCCAAGAAAAGAACACGGAGCTTTCATTTCAACTTAAATTAATGGAGATATTTTGTGAATGTAAAGTATTCTTTATGTCACTAAATGTCTAACGACATCTTCTAAAATTCATAAAATATTCAAAGCGTTCATATATATTTTCCTTATTTAGCTTTTGAATTCTGTAATATACGCAGAAGAAGATAGAAAATTCATCTCTCTTGGGTTTGTAGCTCGGAAAAGAAGATGTGATAATTGAATTGCTTATCACAGAGAGCAACAGGAAAATGCATTACAACACCAAGATATATCTTATTTTTCGTCAAGAATAGTTTTTTATACATGATTTCAATTTACAAATACTGCCTGAAAAATTTGCTGGCATTATTTTATAAATAATTCCTCTATATTTGCGTAAGAATTAAACCTAGACTATATATATTTAAAAATAAAAATAATTCTTTTTCTAATAAAAATTTGGAATTCTAATGATATATCTGTAATTTTAATAAATATTTTCTAGACTTGAAGTGTGTAAAATTTATTCATATCAAATGACGAAATTTTTGCTGATTTCTATTATTAAAATTGTTATTTTTGTTGTACAATTTACACTTATAATTATTTTCATTATGTGTATTACGTCAAATATATTTAAGAAAGCGCTCGTCTAATTGTTTTATTCAAAGTTTCGTTTATGTACGTATCTTTTGAATGCATTAAAATTAAAGTTCAAATTCTATTAGAATGTTTTTCGAGTGTAGATATTTAATTTATTTCTCAGCTATTAGTGTATGGTTAACAAGTTTAAGGGCAAAATGCATTTCCATTCATTCACAGAGTACTTTATTATCTTCTTGCCGTCAAGAGTTTTAATAAATAATTCATTTAAACTCATTCGCTTGTGAGGTTAAAAAAGTTTTACAGAACATATTTATGTGTATTACTTAAAATATACTGAAAAGAACATTCGTCTACACTGTTAAAAATCTTTAGCATTTGCTACATAGTCACTCCACCGCTTTTATCAAAAACGATTACTTAACTATAATATGGAGCATTCCCATTCGTCAGAATGGAAATAGTCTATAAAAGCGGAGGGGTGACTATGCAGCGAAAACTGCAGATTTTTAACAGTGTAATTGTTTGTTCCAAGCTTCATCTATTGATGTATCTTATCAATGCATTAAAATTAAAGTTCAAATTGCATTAATGTTCAGTTCTATTAGAATGTTACTACAGTTGAAAATATTTAATTTATTTCTCACCTATTTGTCTAAGGTTAACAAGTTTGAGACCAAAATGTATTTATATTCACAGAGTACTTCTTTATCATCCAGCAGTCGAGAGATTTAATAAATAATTTATTTAAACTTCTTATGTTGTAAGATTAAAGTAGTTGTAGTGAAGATATTTAAGCGTATTAAATTAAACAAAACACATTTAAAACCTACTCATTATATGTATTACGTAAAATATATTCAAACCCAGATAGAATGCACATTAGTAGCAAGTGCGATTTTTTTCTGATATTATCTTGCCGTGACAAATTTGACTTTGCAAATTCGCAGAAAATCTCCCGCAAGGTGTACCATCACCCACTTGTATGAGGAGTTTGTAGTGAAACTGATGCAAGACTATCTTTAATTCAAGAAAGTGACGGAACAAGAAATCCTTCTGTTGAAAGATTAGACAATCAGCACATGCGTAGAAATTGTGTGCTACTCAAAGGCAAGACACACACGTCATTGTTACTGTCATGGCATCTCATTTTAATTAACTGGTTCAGTTTAGGAACCCAGAAAAATTTATTTATTATTTTAACTCTTCATATGTAGTTTTTTTTTTTTTTTTGTAAAGTAACATTTTATCTATAATATGCAACTTATTTCATATAAAAATTCTTACAAATTAAAAAGTTACGTTTTAAATATATATTGAAAATTTTAATTTTTAAATGAATTTTTCTCAATATTATTCGATTTTTCTAAAATATCGTTTTAATTCATATTTATTTACTTTTTTATTATTTCTTTATTTATTTTTGCCATTAACCCCATTAGAGTCTATGATTTCTAACCGTTTCGGGACTGCATGCCTTACACAAATTTTATTCGGTTGGCACCGCTATTTTTAAACGCTATATAAAGCACCGAAAAGCCTGGAATGTAATAGTACAAATATGAACTTTATTTGTTAATGCTGATAAAAAGGATGCATTCACCTTCTGACGATGCGTTTGTATCAATAGACCTGAAGGGGTTAAATAAAGGTTTAATCCCTTGAGGTATGTTACACTATAGTGTAGCATTTGTAAATAGTGTTCCATGACAAGTTTACTACTTTGTAATAAATTTTCAGTATTTTTCACAAGATAAAGCTAAATTTTCTACTAGCTTGCATGGAATTTGTAGTACTTTAGTGATGACAGAACTATATTTTCTACTTGTTTGCCCTAATTTGAAATAAATTTGATACAGTCAGAATTTAACTTGCATGACAAGTTAGCTGCAAGTTCAAAGTGCGATGACTTCGGCGTTTGCATGATCTTTCTGCAGTCTTGTTATGAGCTTTCAGTCATGTCACGCTGAACTTGCCGCAACTTTACAGGTTTGCAATGCAAGACTGCTGCAAATTTTCTGCAAACTAAAATTGCTAGGTGGTTAAGAACGTTCGTCTAATTATTTTATTCGAACTTTCGCCTATGGATTTATCTTTTCAATGCATAAACATTAAAGATCAAATTGCATTATAGTTCAAGTTCTATTAGAATGTTTCTTCAGGTGAAAATATTTAATTTATTTTTCAGTTGTGTAAGGTTAACAAGTTTCAGTCTGAAATACATTTCTATTCAGAGAATACTTCATTAATATCTTACCCTTGAGAGTTTTAATAAATAATTTATTTAAACTTCTTAATTAGTAACATTAAAATCGGTGTATTGAACAATTTATGCGATTAAATTAAACAAAACCAATTAAAAACGTACTCATTATTGTGTATTACGTAAAATATATTCAAAAGAACCCTCGTCAAATTAATATATTAACATTTTCGTCTATGGGCGTATTTTTTTTATGTGTCAAAATTGAAGTTCAAATTGCATTAAAGTTTAAGTTCTGTTATAATGCTTCTTCAGGTGAAGATATTTAATTTATTTGTTAGCTTTTCGTGTATGGTTAACAAGTTTCAGTCCAAAATGCATTTCTATTCACAGAGTCATTATCATTCTGCCGTCGAGAGTTTTAATAAACAATTTCTTTAAACTTCTTAGCTTGTGAGATCAAAATAGTTGTTTTGCAGAAATTTCTCCGTATTAAATCTAACCAAACCAATTTTAAACCTACTCATTATGTGTACATAACGTATATTGAAAAGAACGTTCTCCTAATTATTTTATTCAAACTTCCGTCCATGGAATTATCTTTTCAATGCATAAACATTAAAGATCAAATTGCATTACAGTTCAAGTTCTATTAGAATGTTTCTTCAGGAGAAAATATTTAATTTATTTTTCAGCTATTTCTGTAAGGTTAACAAGTTTCAGTCTAAAATACATTTCTATTCAGAGAATACTTCATTAATATCCTACTCTTGAGAGTTTTAATAAATAATTTATTTAAACTTCTTAACTAGTAACATTAAAATTGTTGTATTGAACAATTTATGCGTATTAAATTAAAAAAAAACCAATTAAAACGTACTCATTATTGTGTATTACGTAAAATATATTCAAAAGAACTATTGTCAAATTAATGTATTAACATTTTCGTCTATGGACGTATTTTTTAATGTATCAAAATTGAAGTTCAAATTGCATTGAAGTTTAAATTCTGTTATAATGCTTCTTCAGGTGAAGATATTTAATTTATTTGTCAGCTTTTCGTGTATGGTTAACAAGTTTCAGTCTAAAATGCATTTCTATTCACGGAGTCATTATCATCCTGCCGTCGAGAGTTTTAATAAACAATTTTTTTAAACTTCTTAGCTTGTGAGATTAAAACAGTTGTTTTGAAGAAATTTCACCGTATTAAATCTAATCAAACCAATTGAAGACCTACTCATTATGTGTACATAACGTATATTGAAAAGAACGTTCTCCTACTTATTTTATTCAAACTTCCGTCCATGGAATTATCTTTTCAATGCATAAACATTAAAGATCAAATTGCATTACAGTTCAAGTTCTATTAGAATGTTTCTTCAGGAGAAAATATTTAATTTATTTTTCAGCTATTTCTGTAAGGTTAACAAGTTTCAGTCTAAAATACATTTCTATTCAGAGAATACTTCATTAATATCCTACCCTTGAGAGTTTTAATAAATAATTTATTTAAACTTCTTAACTAGTAACATTAAAATTGTTGTATTGAACAATTTATGCGTATTAAATTAAAAAAAAACAATTAAAACGTACTCATTATTGTGTATTACGTAAAATATATTCAAAAGAACCTTCGTCAAATTAATATATTAACATTTTCGTCTATGGACGTATTTTTTTAATGTATCAAAATTGAAGTTCAAATTGCATTGAAGTTTAAATTCTGTTATAATGCTTCTTCAGGTGAAGATATTTAATTTATTTGTCAGCTTTTCGTGTATGGTTAACAAGTTTCAGTCTAAAATGCATTTCTATTCACAGAGTCATTATCATCCTGCCGTCGAGAGTTTTAATAAACAATTTCTTTAAACTTCTTAGCTTGTGAGATTAAAATAGTTGTTTTGAAGAAATTTCACCGTATTAAATCTAACCAAACCAATTTAAAACCTACTCATTATGTGTACATAACGTATATTGAAAAGAACGTTCTTCTAATTATTTTATTCAAACTTCCGTCTATGGAATTATCTTTTCAATGTATCAAAATTAAAGTTGAATTTGCGTTAAAGTTCAAGTTCTAGCAAAATGTTTCTTCAGGTGAAGATATCGAATTTATTTTTCAGCTGTCTGTATAATGTTAACAAGTTTCAGACAAAAGTGCATTTCTATGCACAGAATACCTCATTATCATCCTGCAGCCGAAAGTTTTAATAAATAATTTATTTAATCTTCTTAGTTTGTAATTAAAATAGTTGTATTGAAGAAATTTGTGAGAATTAAATTTACAAAACTAACTTAAAACCTACTCATTATGTGTATTTCGTAAAATATATTCAAAAGAACGTTCATCTAATTATTTTATTCAAGCTTTCGTCTACAGACTTATCTTTTCAGTGTATCAAAATTAAAGTTAAAATTGCAGTTAAACTTCTATTAAAATATTTATTCAGTTGAAAGTATTTAATTTATTCCCCAGCTGTTTGTGTAAGGTTAACAAGTTTCAGGAAAAAATACATTTCTATTCGCAGAGTACTTCATAAATTCCTGCCGTCGAGAGTTCTAATAAATAATTTAGTTAAACTTCCTAGCTTGTAATATTAAAACAGTTATATTGAAGAAATTTATATGTATTAAATTAATAAAAACAATTAAAAACGTACTCATTATTGTGCATTACGTAAAATATATTCAAAAGGAACTTCCTCTAATTATTTTATTAAAACTTTCGTCTATGGAAGTATATTTTCAAAGTATCAAAATTAAAGTTCAAATTGCATTAAATTTCAAGTCAAGATATGTTTAAGATAATAATTTTATTCAAAGTTTCGTCTATGGACGTATCTTTTGAATGTATCAAAATTAATGTTAAAATTGTATTAGAATGTGTTTTTTCTTCTTGTGAAGATATTCATTTCTCAGAAATTCGTTTAAAGTTAAAAAGTTTCAGACCAAAAGGCATTTCTATAAGCAAGGTTCTTCATTATCATCCTGCCATTGAGAAATTTAATACGTATTTTATTTAAACTTCTTAGCTAGTAAGATTAAAATAGTTGTATTGAAAACATTACATTAAGCAAAGCACATTTAAAACCTACCCTTTATGTGTATTCAAAAGCACATTCGTCTAATTATTTTATTCAAAGTTTCGTCTATGGACGTATCGTTTGAATGTATCAAAATTAAAGTTCAAATTGTATTAGAACGGTTCTTCTGATGAAGATATTTATTTCTCAGCTTTTTGTTTAAGGTTAACAAGTTTTAGACCAAAAGGCTTTTCTGATCACAGAATACTTCATTATTACCATTAGTACGAGAGTTTTATTAAATAATTTATTGAAACTTCTTAGATTGTAAGATTGAAACTTTAATGTTAAGGAAATTTATGCGTTTTTAATTAAACAAAACCAATTAAAAAACTACTCATTAAAATCAGCAATACAAAATGTCTTTAAATACAGGGCGGGCATGAATTACTTGGGCAAAAAGAATGATATATTATGCGCATACTGTTAAAATTCCGAAGCAATTTAAGCAATTATTTCACCGTTTTTCGTTAAATTTGTTATTCGACAGCAATTTGAAGTGTTCTCGACACTGCACTGTTAAAAATTTGCAGCAAACTGCCCAGTCAGTCGACCGTTTTAGTAGAAACAATTAGGGGAGACCGGGGCTGGTTGGCTACAGGGGTAAGTAGGCGCAGCCCTTATAAATCGGCTGTTTGTGGATAGATTACGCACACAGTCACAGAGTAGCTTTCTTCTTGCTTTTTATAATCCTCATTGTAGTTTTGAAGCGTTACCTACGTGCAGTGGACATTTATTACGATTTTTCTGTTTTTTGCACTCATAAGTAATTTTTTGTTGCTTCATTCTTTTTCTAATTTCTGATACTTATCTTAATATTTGCGATTTAACTGCGCAGTTTTTCTTAGTGTATGATTAACTGTACCTACACCATATGTGATTTATTAGGATTATTTATGCTTAGATGGTTACGTGTCCCTTTTGTGAAGAAATTCATTATGGGGCTAGTGGGCGCATTGAACACGGGGCAAGTTGGCTCGGTGTCTGGTGTGTGCTGGTAGCTTGTAAAACAGAAAACACCGACAAACGTGGTTGCAATGCAAGATTTTGGGCATACGAGGCTTGCCCAAACGGAGAAACTCGATTTTTTATTTGTGACAACTGTAACTCTGATGATGATATCGAGTAGGATAGAAGTTAGTCATTGTTAATGTTTTATTCATTATTTTTATGTCTGTATAATTTAGAATTTACATTGAACGGCGATAACGCCTTTGTCTAAACTTATTAGTAATAATGAAATTGATTTCTCTTAACTGCGTGTTTTATTTAAATTTTTATAATGCATGTGCCAACGTATCCCATAGGTATAGGCAATTTGCCCCGTGATGGGCTAGTTTGGCGCACAATTTTCCTTTTACTTTAGGCTTCCGCTAAACATAAACTATAAAAGCTACAAACTCAAAACTCCAGGTATTTATAGCCCAATACCTGTTCTTTAAAAATACAGTTAAAGTTTCATAAAAAAACTTAAACAAAAAATTGATAAAAATTATTAACTAAAAACTGCGTCTAGTAGCCCCGGTCTTCCCTACACAATTGTAATTTAACGCTACTCTGTCCATATTATTTCCGTATTAATATCAGAATCGAGTTAAATGACGGTTATGTAACGATTTTCTATAAAAACGGTCAAAATGCTGGACAGTTTACAGCAAAATGTTAACAGTGTGTTAAACATTTGCATCTCACTGTCCAATCAGTCAACCGTTTTTATAGAAACGTTTACATAAGCGTAATTTAACTCGATTCTGACAATTTTATTGTCATACTAGCTAAAGTACCCGGCGTTGCCCGGATTTTTTTTTTTTTATCAATTTTGAAAAATTAACGACTGCGTGTTAATTTACGTGTTAGTTACGTAATTTTCTTTCTTTTTTTTCATTTAATCCGGACGACAGATTACCTACTTACTTAGTAAATATAATCTGTCATCTGTATTGAGACCGAGATTAAAACTTTTTGATGAAAAGTTGTTTCTGAGTATTTCCTTATTTAAATAATTTTTTCATGAATAAAAAAATGGCAAGTACAAACATTCTATGAATTTTAGTTTTAAAAAATCTAAAATCTTTATTTCTGTCTTCACTAAGAATGAGCTCTAGGGATCGAAATCTTTATGCAAATTCTAATTTACATGTATACACACACGTATATATATATATATAATAGATTAAAAAATGGCGAAAACAAATTCAGAGAACTTAAAAATGTAAAAATATGCCAATATTTCCATTCGGGTTTTTATGAGATTTCAATACTTTTTTAAAACTCATATGGTATTATATATTCACCTGCTGACGTCCATTAGATTTCCAATATGACGTACACACATTTATTATTATTATTATTATTATTCAAACTATTTATTATATTTTCATTTTTCACGTGGAAATCTTGCAATAGAAAATTTTTGGTGTAATATTCACCTTTTTTTTTCATTCGCCAAACTATTTACTTCATTTTCCATGTGGAAATCTTGCAATAGAAATGTAATAGTTGTGGTAAGAATTTTATTGTAGATTTCTAATTGTTGGCAACTGCTATAACGAAAAATATTTAAATTTGATAGGAAATTGCTATTAAATAGTTGATTTTATTAAAAAGTTAACTATCAATTATTTCGATTCTATATTACTTTAGTTGCCTTGGCTGTGTTTTAATACACATTTACGTAATATTTCACAATTCTGGCTTCCAAACTGTGGATTTGTATAGAATTATAGATAGACAGATAAATTTTCATTTTTATATATTAGATTATGTTCATAATAGAGTTAAATTAAGGTAATATAACTTGTTGCAAATTTCTAACAGTGGATGTTCAGAATATCATCATATTATGGTCGTAATAGCGTTAATTTAAGGTAACATGACTGTTTTCTATGAAAACGATCAAACGACTGAGCAGTTTGCTTCAAAATTTTAAGAGTGTATTTATATCGCGAAACACCAGTTTATACATCATTATGAGATAGTGAAACTAATAAACTTTACTTTTAGGTAGATTTCGTAAAAAATACTACCTATTGCAGTCGTTACCATGGTGCGACTTTTGAAAAATTCCTTCATAACTTTTCCTTATATGACCCCAGGAACCCAAAACCACCCCCACCTAAAAAGTTTATATATATTTATATATATGTATGTATGTATGTACTAAATTTTGTCCGCACGATAAAAGTCGCCATTATGCACGGATCGTCTTCAAACTCGCCAACAACTTCGAGATGGCTAATATCTCGGCGGGGATTGAAAATGAGCAAAATCGGCCGAAGGGAATGGAAATGGGAGGGTTAAAAATTTTGAATACCGTCTTAACAAGATTCTGATAAAACCATCTCTTACACAACAATGACAGGAAAAAATAAATATATTTTTCATTATAGCAGTTGCCAACAATTAAAAGAAAAAACAATAAAATTCTCACCACAACAATTGCTTTTCTATAGCAAGATTTTTCACGTGAAAAAATAAATTAAATAAATAGTTTGACGAATTGAAAACAAATTGAATATTACGTCATAAGTTTTCTAGAGCAAGATTTCAGAATGAAAACTCAAAATGAAATAAATAGTTTGACGAATTAAAAAAATATATGTATTACGTCATATTGGAAATATAATGTACCTCAGCAGGTGAATATATAACGTGATGTGAGTTTGAAGAAACGTATTAAAACATTATAAAAACCCGACTATGGAAATATTAACATATTTTAACACTTTGAGGTTTTCTGAATTTGTTTTAGCCATTTTTAAACCTATTCCATATACATGTGTGTGTGTATTCGTGTATATTAGAATTTTCACAAAATGTTTAGCTCCCTAGAGCTCATTCTTAGTGAAGGAACTGGGTTTATCTCTAATGTTGATTTAAGTTTTGTTGGTGAATTTAGTACTTAACTTCGAAATCTACCTCCGCCTGTAGGCTCGAGCCGTCAGGGGGTTTTTTTAGATGTTTAGTTGGTCTGTATTTCGTTGCCCTGGAAATGCGCCATAAGAAAATCAGGTAGTACCATTTTCGTAGCCCATATGAAGTTCAGAGTTAAATCGCGATTTTAAATAAGTTATGTAATTTTCAATTGGCGGACTTATATTTAATAAAATCATACACTGAAATTTAGAGATGAAAGAACTGACCACGGATGCACTAGTCGTCATGAAAGTACACCTGCTTTAACCTATTCAAACTGAAACGCATGCGCTAATGTACTGTAAGAAAGTCTCCTTCCGATTATAAGCCCCCCCCCCCATATATGTCAATTTTTCTTTATTAAAAAAGTGCCATTTATAAGCCCCCCCCCCCCACACACACACACACTTAAAGTTTTATTTTCTGACGCTTTCAATTATTTCGTTTTTGGAAGAAATTCCTTAAGACTTTTGTTTCCACATTTTATTAAATGAATATATCTTATGCAATTTATTTTTATCAAATATCTTTGCATATCACTGTATCAGAATAGCATGTTATGTGCGTTACGAGACCTTTGAAAGGAATATTCCTTTCGAAGGATATTAGTAATGTTTTTCTTGATTTTTGTACACAAAGATTTAATAGCTATTTATATTAAGCTTAAGTTTTATAAATTTTGTTCATAATTTCTTTAGTATTTAACTTAATTATTTTATGCAAATTTATTTCATTAATTAATTATTTTTATTAATTGAAACTACTTAGCTTCTATGGAAGAAAATTTTAAAAAACAAAAAAATGTTAATTTGATCTGATTTTTATATTGCAAATTGAAAAATTCCTGTGAAAATTCATAAATTCCAAATATACGCCCCTCCTTCCCAGTTTTACTATCCTTTTCACAAAAGTTCAAATTTCAAATTCAAAAGTCCTTAAAATCATTAGAATTTCCTTCCTGCTAAAGGGGGTCTAACTTTCAGTATTTTACGGTAAGTAAAAACTCTGTCTGAAAACTCTTGATAAGCAATCCTCTTATAATCCGCCATTTAACTGGCATACTACAATCAATATTTCGCAATCCTTTCAGTTACAAAATTGTTCCAACTAATTTAAGTCCAACATGTGTCTATATTATAAAAGGCAAACGTTTCGACGGTGGCAACAACAGACGATTAAATTTAACTTTTATTAATTTTATTGCCATTTTTTAAACTTCTAAATACCACACATTTAAAATTTGTACACCTTCGGATAGAAAAAAATGTGTACTTTCAAATGCAATTTGTTTGAAAACTGCATCGCAATTTGTTTAAAAACTGTATCGTAATTTGTTTGAAAACTGTATCGTATTTTACTCAATTTTTATAGTATAAAAATAATTTTAAAGCATGATTTCTTTTCAAATCTATCTCTATCGCATGCAGACGATTAGGAAAGATAAATACACTAGATTAATTTTAACACAATTATTCCAATTGGTAAATAAATCATAATAGATCTAAATTTCCAACTGGGCGAAAAATGTTCGGACCAGGATTCGAACCAGAGATCCCCTAGCTGAATCCGCCAGTGCTCTGCCATCTCTGCTATCCCGGACGAATCTGGTGGAACTTTTGATTCTATCTATCTATTATGATTTATTTGCCAATTGGAATAATTGTGTTAAAATTAATCTAGTGTAATTTCGTCTCCAGCTATTTCTGGAGTTCCATTACCTGAGATTTATTCTGTTGAGCTGAACCAGGTTTCAGACCGGATGCTATTATCATTAAGGTTAGCTGGGTGAAAAAGTTCCATCAGATTCGTCCGGGATAGCTCAGATGGCAGAGAACTGGCGGCTTCAGCCAGGGCATCCCTGGTTCGAATCCTGGTTTGGACATTTTTCGCCCAGTTGGAAATTTACATCTATTAAAGATAAATACGTTTGCACTTAAATTTATATGAATAGTTCTTTATTTGTTTCCAGCTTAAATTCAATAACGAAATTAAAACAGTCATTAATCAACACATAAAACAATAAAATTTAAATAAATCACGAATTAAAGACACGTAATCGATGCATATGAGCTTAAACCACTGAAATGGACAAAATCAAAAAGGCTGAATGTAAATAGCGATTTTTTCGTCTGTTAATGCCTGTCACGAGGTTAATATTAATAAGTTTCAAATTTTATTTGAATGCACTATTGCTATTTTTCATATAAATATGATCTATAGCATTGTTAATAGGTAATCTAAAAAATATATATCATGTACAAAAGTTTATAAGGGTTATAAAAAGAACTATAAACCTACAGGTTTATCTCCTTGTTTCAGTAAAAATAAAATTGACTTTAAATTTTCGAATGGAGGGTATTTCTAATAAATCGCATTTATCTTCGTTTACATTTGAAATTTGTAAAAAATTTTCATACAAATTATTAAAAAAAAAATTCCAATTGTTTTTCCAGAGTTTGTTCTCTGGGCGTAATTTTTGATTTTATCAAAAAAAAAAAAAAAAAAAAAAAAGTTCAACTTTTATGCAAATGATTCTTCGCGTGAATATATTTATTTCCATTCTACCAGAATAAAGTTAAAAATTCTCACCGGAAAAAGCAGTTTATCGAGAGTACTTCGTTATTTCTCTTGCACGTAGAATTTTAATGACAAAGTTATGAACACAAGGTAGTTATTAAGATAATTACAATTGTATCGAAAACATTTATGCGTATTAAATTATAATGAAACAATTTTTTAATCCGCATATTAAAATCAACCAGAAAAAAATTCGTCTAAATATAATATTATGCGTAAAATATTCTTTCAATATTTTGAAAGGTAAGTTTTGTAAAACAATATATTTTTCTTTATCTTTCTTTGCATTTGAAATAAGCGAAGTTTAGTGATATTAAGTTATAACAAAATTTGTCTACGGTCGTATTTTTTTTACGTTATTCAAATAGCAATAAACATCGAAAGTTTCTTAATGTGAATATATTTAACTTATATCCTATCTATTTGGATAAAGTTAAGAAGTATCACTCTAATGTGCATTTGAATTCTCAAAATACTTACCTTTCCCTTGCGTCGAGAATTTCAGTAATTATATATATAGTTGGTAAAGTAATTTTGTTTTTAATGAAAAATAATTTAAGTATTAAAACAAATTAAAAACTAGTTGAAATCTAGTCATTAATAATCGCAAGAGGAAATTTGTGTACATATGAAAGGAAAAAATACATCTCATCTTAAATATTTTGGGTGGAATTATTCTTTAATAAACATTATTTTTTTCATTAGAAGTATGTAATTTTTTTTCATATTACATTCGTATAAACTTTCTCCAATTATTTTACTAAAAATGTTTATTATAATTTTTTTTCTGTTCTCCAAATAAAATTAGAGATTCTGTTCTACTCAAATGTTTCATCAGGTAAAGATATGTTGTTTACTAATTTATCATATAAAGAAAACGAGTTTCACAGCAATTGAATATTTTGAATATTTCAATATTTCGCTAGTGTCGAAAGTTTCAATGTCAGTTTTTGTACTTCCTAAGAATGTCTCCGTAAGTAAAAAGTCAAAAACTTTTTTTTAAGTAAATAGAAATGTGACACATACCTGCTCATATGACATATATCTGCGTATAAAAATAATTTCTGCGGAATCTCAAATATACGTCTTTAAAAAATCAATGCAAATTTCTTTTTTTTTGCAGTTTATCCCTGATTTTCGACACAATGAAGAAAAAATACTGTTTTTTGATCATCAAACTTCCATTCCAGGAGATCGGCAACATATAACAAATAAATATTCTTACTCTATCTGCTGAATCATTTAAAATAAGTTCAACTTATATAAATGCATTTTGAAAACTTTCGTTTTCACAAATATATAACTATTTCGAATTATTGAAGCTGAAATATCTTATAATATAATTTAGAACAAATTTAAGTCAGTTAAAAAATTTTTGAAACTCAAAATTACTTTTAAAATATTTGTACATTATTAATAAGTACTGTACATATGAGGACGCGAGTTTCAAAACTTCCCTTATCCAAAATTTAAAATATCGAGTTTTCTCTATCAATCTATTCTACCGGTGAACCTGCATCCAAAAAAGATTACAATCCGTTAAAAAGTAGTTTTATTGTGTATTTCTGGCATTGCAAAATCTTGATTTACAATGAATACCAATGGACGCAGTCGGAGGATTTTCACAATTTCCCAGCATTCGATTTTCTGGACAAGGCGAGTTTTGAAACTCATGTCCTCACATGAAGAAAACTAAAAAAAAAAAAAAAAAAAAAAAAAAAAAACATGAATTCCCTTATCCAAAATTTAAAATATCAAGTTTTCTCTATCAATCTATTCTACCGGTGAACCTGCATCGAAAAAAAGATTACAATCCGTTAAAAAGTAGTTTTATCGTGTATTTCTGGCATTGTAAAATCTTGATTTACAATGAACACCAATGGACGCAGTGAGAGGATTTTCACAATTTCCAGCATTCGATTTTCTGGACAAGGCGAGTTTTGAAACTCACGCCCTCACATGAAGGCAACTTTACCTTAGAAAAAAAATATTATGCAAAAAAAGAACATGAATTGTTTTTCCATTTTTTGAGTAGGTTACCCATCAAAAAGGCCCAACATTATTAGCAAAATTGGAACTTTTTTTATATCCGTTTTGAGATTGTCTCATATAAATAATTCGATCCAGATTAACATCGTTGTTAGTCTAAATTTATTTCTTTTTGGAGTATTAACTGTGTGATATTCTTTATATTGGGTCGATCAAAAAACGTGTCGTGTTGGGAAAATCAATTCGTACCGGAAAATTCTGCCCGGTAATTATTAGACATTAGATATCAGAATCAATGTCTAATAATTAAAGGATAGAATTATCCTGTACGAATTGATTTTTCCAACACGACACGACTTTCCTATCGACCCAATATGTATATAAGATATAAAGAAGACTGAAAGCTATTTAATTTGAGTTAAAATTTCTCCAATTTTTTTACCAAAAATAATCTTTTTTTTTCTTTTATCGAAATAGAATTAGAGATCTTATTTTACGCAAATATTTCTTGAGGTAAACGTATGTTGTTCAGCAATTTACCAAATAAAAAACTAGTTTTACAGAATGTGATTGTTTTGAATATTTCAATACTTATATTTACAATTGATTATTGTTTTAAAAAGTATTTAACATTAATATCTTTCATTTATTTCTGAATCTACAATTTTTTTTTAACTTTAAGAATAACAACGGCTTCAAATAAATCCTTTTAAAGTTATTGCAGCAGCTACCTTAACAATCGGAATTTAATATTTTTAAATATGCCTGGAAGAAAAACAAAGTGATTTATTCTAAACTAAAATTAATGGAGATATTTTTAATACAAAATAATCGACAAGTCCCTAAATATCTAAATGCTTCAGCTGTCAACGCATGCAGATTTCATACGCTATTCATAGATCCAATATATAAAGAGCAGTCAAACAAGACATATGTAAAACAAGTAAGTAAACGGTTATGAAAGGGAAACGAGACACATGGAAAGAACTGCTTATTAATTTAAAAGTAATCACCAATAACTGTTGATACATTTAGCCCACTGTGAGACAAAACGACCAATGCCTTCATAGAAACATGTTTACGGTTGCCTCCGGAATCATGATTGTACCCAGGCGCGAACCTCTTCGCCCGAAGCAAATTGACGCCCAAGACTGTCTTTCTTCAGGACTCCAAAAATATGGAAATTGCATGAGGAGAAATAGGAACTGCAAAGTGGACGTGTAAGGGCTTTCCACCGAAATTTCTTCAGCGTAGTCGAAAGAACTTGAGCAAAATGTGGGCGGGTATTATCGTGCAACAAAATGATTTCGTCCGTCAACTTTTCTGGTCTTTCGGACTTGATGGCACGTTTCAATTTTTGCAAAGTTCTCACGTCGCCGTGCATTAATTGTGGCGCCGTGTTCCATGAATGCCATGAGCAGTGACCTCTTGCAATCAAAGAAAAAGTTCATCATGGCTTTCCCGGAGCTGGCGTGTACGGTTTGGATTTTTTTCGGTGGGAGTAAATACCTGCTCTTCCGTTGTTTGCTCTGACTCTTGCTCATCGGCTCAAAGTGATGACACCATGTTTCATATGCTGCGATAATACGGAAAAGGAATTTGTATTCTTCAAAGTGATACTGTTCCAGGTGCTGCAGTGATGTTGACATTCTGTTCAACTTCTGACCATCCGAAAGTTGCGGGGAACCCACTGCTCACAGATTTTCCGGTACTTCAAATGCTCTGTCAAGATGACGTGATCGATACCGTGACTAATACACAACATGAGCCGAATGTCTTTTACCGTCCACCATTGGTCATTCCTGATGGCAGCATCCACCCAAGCAATGACAGAAGTTGTAATGACATGATGAGCCTGTCCTGGCCGACTAATGTCTTTCAATGACACACGACAGTCTCGAAATCGTTTATTCGACTCAAACATACGCGCACGTTTCATATTGCTTTCACCACATACAGCAAGCATTCTGGCATGACTATAAATTCCTTCCGCAGTCCAAAAACTCACCGCACCTCGCCGTTCTTCTTTTGACGCCTCCATAGTTATGTCTTAGGCACACACGACTTTTTCACCTCACTTCGAGCGCGTCTAACAGACAAATTGCACAGCGGTGACCGCTCGCGCTGCTCCTTCCTGAATCCCCACAGAGGGCACTGCTATAGACCCACCTAAGTGCGTTAATATCTTCAGCGGTATGGATGTTATTTAGTCTATCTCGTTTTCATTTGACTACCTTTTATAATTTTCTGTTATAGATTTTGAATTCTGTTATATGGGTCATTCCACGTAAAATGAGCAAAAATTTAAAAAAAGTCGTGGCCACATAGTAACAGATTTTAATAAAATTTGATATACAGGTTCAATTCATATTCAAATAAAGCTCTGCAAAATATCTTCACGAAAAATAAATTATTTTAGCATTTTTGGACATTTAAAAAACTTGTGATAAAGAATGGCATGTGAGCAATCGTCCAAAGTTGCAGGTTTGAAGTTCTGTATCTTGAAAACTATTTAACTGAAATATTTTTTTTTTTAATAATGTAACCTCTGAAAAATTATCTTCTTATTTATTGAGCAATAATAATCTGGTAACACCATGATTATTCTTTAATTGGTTGTAAAAATTGAAAATTTGCAAATTTTGAGAAAATTAAAAACGTAATAAAAATTAAAGAAATTCAAAAACATCTGAGAAATTAATGCCTGATGTAGTTTTACATATTAAGATCGAATTACTAAAGTTTTTAAGTTGCCATGTATTTCCTTCACCTTTAAAAAATTTTAGAAACTTTTAAAAAAATGACAAAATCGTAATTTTTCCTCTTATTGACAGATAAAAAAAAACAATGAAGGAAATGCCCCACATTACAGTTATTGCACAGACATAAAGATCAATAAGTCCATAATCTGATAAAAAAAAATTCAAGCATGCCTTTTTGATTCCTAACGTCACAAAATTAGGTTTAAAAAGGCAATATTAACTATATTCTATGAGCTATTTTTTTTAAATTCGCGCGCGTTTCTTAAAATATTGCACGATTTCAAGGTGAAAAAATTTAGTGCTGCCATCTATTTTCTGTATATGGGTTTAGAAATTAATATATAATTTTCTGTTCAATTAAGCTTTTTTTTCTACTTTAATTAAAAATCTTCTTGAGGAAAAAATAAACTGAAAGCAAGTATAAAAGTTTTTATGTTTAAAATATACACTGTTATCTATAATATTAAAAGAATTAAAAGTTTTAAAAAGATTTCTTTCACGTCGAAACAAGCGATAGAAATATTGCATTTTATCCTCAACATTTTTTACTATTTATTTTTTTTCTCATTAAGGAATAAAAAAGGCAAGAATTATAGTTTAAATATTTAATATATATACTTTCAGCTATAACGTCAAACAATTTTGATATTGTCAGAGGTGTCCTTCATCTCTATAGGAACGTTGCATTTTCCCCTCAAATTTTTTCAAAAATAATTTTTTTCTCATTAAGGAATAAAAATACAATTACTAACTTACGTCAATCTCTTACTTATCATTCATTCCTAATTATAAATAATTTTTAATATAGTCTTTGCATTCTTAAGGCTAATAACCAAAATTGAAACTTCAAGCATGTAGCCAAAACCATGATTTTGCATCCACTTTTAATATAAATTTTAATACTTAAATAAACAATCCTAAAATCTATTATTTTACATTTACTCATAAATAGATATGATCTACTTACAAAATGATTTTCTTTAAAATCTGTGACATGTCTGCCACAGGTGATTTGCTCATTTTTTATGGAATGACCCATATATAGTGTTGTGGAAAACGGCAACAGAAGATAAAAAACTGAACTCCGTTCTTAGGAAAATGCACTTAGGGAAGATGTCATAGTTGAATTACTTGTCTCCGGGAACAACGAAGAATATGCATGATTATAGCAAAAATCATATTTGATCTATCGTCATGTATACATTTTTATAATGTGATTTCATTTCATAAATATTTCATGCAATTTTTGAAATAATTATTAGTTATTTATAAAATTAATCGTTTACACTTGCACTGGCGATTACTTCAAATCCATATAAGGGCTACTGTTAAAATATTTTAATTTTTTATAAACAATTCGAACACTAATCATTTTGAATATAATTATTATATAACGCATGTAATTTTAACAATTTTTTAATACAACTGAACCATGTAAAATTTATTGATATTAATTAACGACAAATTTCACGTAGTGAAATTCAAAAAAGATTCGAATTGTTATTAAATAAGTCAAAAACACTGCTTAATAAATTACATTTGTAATAAGTTTTCTTTGCATTTAAAGTATGATATTCTTTCAAATCAAAATAAGGATAAGGAAGAAAATTAGTATAACTGTTTTAGTTAAGGTTTCCTCTATATTCGCATCCTTTGACTTTATCCAAATAGCATTAAAGTTCAACTCCTATTCAAATATTTCTTCAGGTGAAGATATTTAATTTATTTCCTAGCTTACGAATAAGGTTAACAAGTACTAGAACAAAATGCAATTGAATTCCCTGAGTTTGTTTGCATCTACAGTTATAATAACAAAGTTCATAGTTAGTAAAGATTGTTGAGAAGAAATTTCTGTATATGAAAGCAAAGTAAAAACTAATTAAATTCATTTTAAAATGATAATTAAAAATTACAATATATAGTAAATATTTCGAACGTAATGCATCTTTTTATAAATTACATTTTAATGAGTTTTCTTTCGACACGAAGCATTGAAAATTTCTTCAAATCAAATTGGAATAAAATTAGTCTAAATCTTTTATTAAAAGTTTTGTCTAGGGACGCATCCTTTGACGTTATCAAAATACCATAAAAGTTAAATTCTGTTAACTTTAATGGTGTATTGATTTTAATGGTATTCTGTTCTTACTTTAATGTTTCTTCAGGTGAAGATATTTCATTTATTTCCCATCTATCCGGGTAAAAGTAACCATTCCCATAACAAAGTGCATTTGAATTCTCAGTGTACAGTCGTGGAAAAAAAGTAAACACCCCCTACTAACTTCTCAACAAATTATCGTAGAAGAAAGTTACTGGTACCGAACGATTGGAAATAAAGTCTTCTTTTAAATGAAATATAAATATTTGCTCAGGGGGGCACCGACATATTAAAATGAACAATAACTTTGTTTTTTTCAATAGCAGTACACAATTCTGACAGCATAAATGAACTCTACACCCTTCAATTAGTCTAAAAACAAATTTTTATGCAATTCGTACCATAAGTTTCCGAGAAATTAATTATTTTAAAACGAGCGTATTTTATGGGCTGTATCCAAATTGAAGTTCAGTACTTTTCAGTAAAAATTGCATTTATTTACTCAACTTCGAAAGAACTTCGAAATAAAAGTTATAAAAGATAAAATCGTAAAATCAAAGCAAACGCTAATGTATTCATTTTTTAAACTCTGCACTAATTGACTTATGTAATTAACTATTATTTTGAGACTTAAATTTTCATATTTTTCCTAATTTGATAAATAAATTTTAGTAACATTAATTGTTACCTTTTTCCAACAATTAAAATTTAGATTTAAACATGGCCTCCATTAAGAGACCACCTCTCGGAGCGACCAATTTTTATTGGAACGGAAAGTGGTCTCTTTAGGGAGATTTTACTGTAATTTATTTCCCAAGTATATAGATGTGGCTAAGAGGCCTGATAGCGAAATGCATTTGAATTCCCAGAATAATCAATTAATTATTTCCTTTGCATCTAGAACAGTGGTATTCTCTTTTGCCACATAGTTCCACTATATCAATAGAAAATTTTAATTTTTTGTGTTTTTTATGTTTTTAAATAAGACAGATATTACTTTTCTCTAATAATGGTTTTAAAGTACAGTATGTAAAAAATAGTGAGTACTACTAGAGACGAGATTGGCTCTGCCCGAACTCGAGCCCGGTACAGAAACGTTCTCTGTGCTCGAATTTTATATCAAACTTCGGGACAAAATGAAGATTTTATTTATTCACAAATTGAAAAAAAAAAGGAAAAATAATAACTTGGTATTTGATTAAGGAGGTAGATCACCTTAAAACTTTTAAAAATGTCAACAAGAATTTTTGGTCTGTTATTAAAGATTAATATGTTACCAAACTCTAAAAAATATGATGAAACTTCATTTAGAACTGGTTTTATGATACTTTTTGTGGAACGACACCAATCAAGCAGATATTTTTCGCACTACGCACATCATATTTTCAAAACTAAGTAACATAGAAACATAATATTTTGTTTTATATTGTATTTTATATATTTTTTATAACATCTACTTATTTTTAAGTAAGTACGTGTAATATATTTATTTATTTATTTTCATTTTTATTGGAATTTTATCTTAAAGTTTATATTTTATGATTTAATTGCTTGAAAAATTTAATTTCATTTGTAATCATGATTATTATTTTAGGCTAAAGTTAAAGTACAATATTTTAAGAATATATATATATGAAATATTAAGTGGATATATTGAATATATTTTTTAGAATCCTACGTGCAACACATGTATGCCAAATCACCTTTTTGAAAATCCTTAATTAATATTTCTTAATTAAACTAAATTCTAATTATTTTTCATTAAAGATATTTAAAGGAACTCATAAACAAAGATCTGTACAATTTACTCTGAAAAAATTGTTTAATTTGAAAAAATAAATGCAGTTTCTAAAAATTTTAGTATTGCATCACTGTAAAATATTTAGTGTAATGCTACCGCATTAAATTGATGGCAGCACTGCTGCCACAATTTTATGGAGTATTTTAACCGATGTAACGCGTGTTACGGTACTCCATAATAATGTGAATTCTGATATTTCTACATTATTAAGTTGTAATATTACACCAGTTATACTAATTTAAAATACACCAGTTACATATGTTAAATTAGTCCATAAAATTTGTGGCAGCATGTTGCCACTAATTTTATTAATTAATTTAACGTTACATCAATTTTTTACACTGATTAAAATCAAGCAATATTGAGCTGCTGAAGATGATCAGGAATGTAGTCTAAGTTTCTTAAAGTGTTTTATAATCCTTTAAAAATCAATTTGAAAGAGAATTGAATTTTTTTCCTGGTTGTATATAAGGATAAACATCCTATCTGTTTCGGAAAACTTTGAACGGTTAGTTTAACCCCTTAACGGCCGCATTAAATTACGGTTTAAAAATTCAAATTGTTTATTGGCACCACTTTTTTTAAAAAGAAATATTAACCTTACTTAATGATAGGTAAAATTATACCATAAAAAGCCAATACACTATATTTTAAGACTGGTGGGAATCAAACAATCTGAATAAAAGACAAAGCCCGTGAATATCACGGGAGCGAGAATTAAGAGATTAAGAAACAAAATGATTTGCGATATTGCTATTATCACTTTGTCTTTAAAGCACTTTTCTAGCATTATTGGAAAACAGAACCGATCTGTTTCTGCCATAGTGGTATAATGATATTTTAAAATAATACGAATTCTGACTTTTGCACATTTCTGACAGTAGTTGCAATAAATAACAAATTGGCTGTTTTAAACAGAATTTTATAATCATGAAAACCATGATACATTGTACTAAAGGATTATTTAGGATTAATCATATTTCTGTTTAAGAAGCTATTTTTAAAAAAGAAATTTAATCTTGGAAGAATTTCAAATTTTTATTAACCCTTTTCTAATTTGTATTTTCGGAACCGGGATCGGGTGGAATTGGACTCTGATGGCTTAAAGTCATTCAGGCTCGGGATCAAAAAAAGAGCTCGAACCGACCTCTAGTAAGTACCACTGGTGTACAGTTTTAATAGCAAACTTTATAGTTGACAAGAAAGAAAAACAACATGCGTCAAGCATAGATTATGAAATACATTCCAACACATTCAGAATAATGTAACAAAATTGCACAGTTTAAAAAATTAAAATATTATTTTGCAGTATCTATATTATGTTCAATATTACGTTAAAATATTATGTTCAATTCAACCCTATGGAAACGCATATAACGCATTTCAAAACCAAATTTCAGCTGTTCCCATCTACTATCGGGTAATTATCGGAATTTTATCAGCAGCCCTGTATATGATATATAGATTTGCATCTATTAACTACATGTATGCCAAAATTTAGTTCACTTAAGAAATACATATACTTCAGTTGAAAATTTCCTTTCAGCAATTTCCTCTAATAAGGAGAATGGCACGTGAATACTTTTGTGCATCCCTGTATATGAGGTATAGAATTTATATATAGCGAGTAACATGCAAAAAACTAAGTAAATTTAAAAGCGAACTCCGAATTTTAATCCGTACATTCCAGCAATTGTTATTCAAAGGCAGTACTGTAACCCACTTCTTTTGTGTGTCCCTGTAAATGAATGTAAAAATGCTATGAATACCCTGTTCTAACGTGATCTTAGTGAAATTCAGTGATTTATATAAGTTTCTATACATTTTAAATGGCGCCATGTCATTAAAATACTCTGCAAACGATATTTCCCCTATACCATAATGTAATGGAATATTTTTGAGTGCCCCTGTAAATGAACCATTAGCTCTACATGCTTTATATACAATACCAAACATGCTTTAATGGCCCTGAGAAACCTTCATCAATTGCATGAAAATCCGAGTATATTTACGGGAGTTAGAGCTTGAACAGACGGCCGGACGGACAGACAAACCGAATGCATAAACACTTTTCAACTTTCCTTGTTGGAAAGTGTTAAAAATATTTAAATAGTTATACAAAAGAAACGATTCCTTCACTGTAAACAATTATACAACTTTACACCATAAAATCGGTGGCAACATGCTGCCTCTAATTTTATGTGCTAATTTAACTTATAAAATGGTGTACTTTAAACTGATATAACGATATGGTGTAACATTGCACAGTAGTGTAATGTAACACCAGTTATATCGGTTAAATTACTCAATAAAACGGAGGCAGCAAGACTGCCACCAATTTTATGAAGTAATGTTGCATATTTTTTTTAAATTGTATCAAAACAAAAACAAAACAGAAAAGTATTAAATATCAGCGAGACAAAATTTATTTAAATAAAAAAATATATTATTTATTATTAACTTTTATGTGATAATGTGCATAAAACGCATGCAGGTGTCAGGTACTCTTTCAAATGTCAAAAAATTGTTTTTTTAAATAGCTTATAATTAAATATTATTCGTTAAGAACACTTAAAAACAAACTCCATATAAAATTTTGCATCACAAGAGAAGTTATATCAAAAAAACTTTGAGCTTTTTCTATATCATCAAGGGGTGATTTTATTTTTATTGTCAATTTTCTGAAAACAGCGATTATGATCTTTGCTCGCACGATTACTGAAAAACAGATGCCTAGAATTTCACAAATTTTCTACTGAATGTATTAAACGTACAGAGACATAAAATGACCTATTATTATATTTCCCAAGTAAGAAGTCTAGAATTAACGACTAATTTTGTATAAAAAAACCCTCATTATTTCGAATTTCTTATATATATATTTTAAAATCTAGAAGTTTTATTTGTTTTTCACTGCAGGTCATTTTGAAAACACATTATACCTGTTCTCTTTTTTAAAAATCTTGATTTGTTTTAGCCATTCAAACGGAAAAAATCATGCGCGCAATGCATGCAACAACAATTCGTTCATAAACTTGCATTATCTATAAAAATAAATAAAAAAAATATCTGTATACAGTAGAACCTCTTTTATTCGAAACTCTTTTAACCGAAACTCTCGTTTAACCGAAATCTATTTTTAAAGCTTGTTTTTTTTTACTATCACGTTCCTTGTGTGCAAAACCCATTTTTGAAGCTTTTTTTACTATCACATTTATGTAAGCGAAGAAGAAGACAACGATGTGGGCGAAGAAAACGAACAAATTAGCAATTCTGAAGCTTTTGAATGTTTTGAAAAAAAATTGGCATGGCTATAGCAGCAGAAAGACTGTGATACAGGTGAACTAATAGGACAAAAAAACTTCGTGATAGAGCTGCAAAGCAAAGGCAATTGAAACTGCGACAAACAAAACTTTTCTCGAACCCTTGTGAAATATGTAAAATGTACTTAATTTCAAAATTAAAATTCCGGTAATTTATTTTGTTTCTATTGTCTATTGCATTATTTTTATCAAGTCCTTGTTACCATAATAAGATATAGCGCTTATATTTGTCCTTAATCATTCTCGATTATCCGAAAATTCCGGTTTTCCTAAAGATGGTCGGTCCCAATTACTTCGGATAATCGAGGTTCTACTGTACTTTTTTGAGAACTTTAATTGATAAAATAAATATTTATCAGTATGCGTTTTAAATTTTATAATTAAAAGTATATTAATTATACAGAAACTACAATTTATAATCTGTTACAAAATTATAAGACCACTTAGAATTTCACCTTTCTTCAACAAAGAAAATATTAGTTTGAATTTAAAAGTAGTTGTATGAAAAGAATTAACTCTATAATGTTTATTTAGCTCAGGAAAAAAATCGAATATTTTTTTTTTGCTTCATGCCAAACGATTTTACGCAAACCCGCTGTTTCATAAATATAAGACCACTCATATATTATTAATAAAGCAGACGATTTTATTTTAAATTCAGAATTTAACTGTAACCTAAACAATCTGTAAAACTTAAAAAGAAGAATAAAGTGAAGTGCATAAATTCTGAATAGTATCTGTTTCTTTGAATTTATTAGTAAAATGCCTCGTCGGAGTGAGCTGTCTGAAATAGAACGTGAAATAAGTAAGATTCTTAATCGATCTAAAACTGCGATTCGTAATGTTTTAAGTAAAAAAGAATTGCATGGAACGCATAAACAATCTGGTCGTAAAAAGAAGTTATCAGATCGTGATAATAGGCGGATTGTCAAACTGGCAACGAAAAAATACCAGTCGACTCGTAAAAGAGCACAACAGATGACTAAAAAGGTATCACATGCAACCGTGAGGCGAAGTTTGAAATCTAACGCTGATGTTATTCGTCGCAAATTAAAAAGTAAACCACTACTACTGAAATGTCACAAAGAAGCTCGTCTTATGTGTGCAAAAAATGTCATGTCCTGGAACTCTGCATGGAGACATATATTGTTTTCAGACGAGAAAAAATTCAATCTAGAAGTTCCAGACGGCAATAATTACTACTGGCATGATTTAAGCCAAAGACCTCGCGAGTTATTCAGTAGGCAGATGGGAGGCGGTTCCGTTATGGTGTGAGGCGCATTTTCATATGCAGGAAAATTACCAACGGATGCTATTTCAAAGTCTGATATCCTTCGGACCACTTTTAGGAGATGCAAAATGGAAGTTTCAATAAGATAATGCTCCCAGCCATTCATCGAAATCAACAAAAGAGTGTCTTAAAAGAGAAAAGATTGATATTTTACCTTGGACAAGTCGAAGCCCTGACCTAAACCCCATAGAAAACTTGTGGGGTTATTTGTCTCGCCAAGTGTATGAAAATAACAAACAGTATCATTCAAGGTATGAATTAGAAATGGCCAATATGGAGAAATGGGACAATATTCCCGAATCTTTCCTTAAAAAATTAATAAACTCTATGCCAAATTGTGTGTTTGAAGTTATTCAGAGAAATGGTGGAGCAACATCTGACTAAATTTGAGAAAACTGCTCTTTACCACAGGTGGTCCTATAATTTTGTAACCGTACTTTTTGACACTTTTTTGTTATATTGATGTTTTATTTTATCCGAATTAATTTCATTTCTCTAAGTTGCTACATTTTACTAAACACTTGATGTACTAACATAAAATATTCTTTATTTTTATTAAAATATTTCTTTAATTACCTAACCAGCAAAATATGTTGTGGTCTTATACTTTTGTAACAGACTGTATATAGAGGTCACTTTTTCAGTTAACTATGCATTAACTTTTTTTAGATCTGAATTATATAAAATTATCAAATTTCAACTGAGTTTGTTTCATTATTTTAGGCATTGTAGGTAAGTAATTTTAAATGTATTCCAACAGCAGTAAATCTCAAATTCAACCTAAATGTTTCTTCTGGTAATGATAGATATTTTTTCCCGGCATATGGATAAAAGTAACAAGTCTCACACCAAACTCTATTTGAATTGTTTGAGTTCCTTTGACTCTACAGCATTAAGAACAAAGTTTATAGATAAAAAGATTATATAGGGGATAAAAAACTGCATACTAAATCACTATTTTAGGGAATTTCTTTAAGTACTATGCAAAATTTACTCAAAATTCGCATATGCAAAATTCGTCTAATTATTTTATTCAAAGTTTTGTCTGTGGACGTATCCTTTGACTTTATCCAAATAGCATTAAAGTCAAAACTCTATTCAAATGTTCCCTTAGGTGATAATATTTAATTTATTTACCGACTAGCCGAAGAAGGTTAACCAATATGCATTTGAATTCTCAGAATATTCCATTATTTCGATTGTATCTAGAATTTTAATAACTAATTCATAATTCAAAACTAATAACTTTAAATAATTAGTTATACAAATTAAAATAGTAATACAAAAGGAATGTTTTCGTATTAAAAAATGCTTTTAAAATTCAGCCGTTAAAATCAGTCAGATAAAATTAATCTAAATACGTTTTTAAAAATTTAAAATTTTTATTTAAAAATACGAAACGAACGTATGTTTTTAGAAAAAATGCATTATTAATTCGATTGTATCTAGAATTTTAGTAACACATTTTTAGTTATGGATTGTTAAAACACTATTCTTAAAAATAAGTAAATTGTACTAATTATTGAGCATTTTTCGATCTTAAAATAGCTCCGAGTACTTAACTCTTAAATTTGAAAAACGCATGTACTCATTTTTTTGAGTACATACATAGACTCGAAAATAAGTATGTATAGAAACACACATACACTATAAGAAAAAAAAAGCGAAATTACAGAGAACCGACAAATCACCATTTTTAATAGCGAAGAACTCCAATTGTTGGAGTAAGGAACAACGACTTTACTACTTTAATTCTTGTGTATAAGCCGCCCCGTGATTTGAACCCGAGTCCGCAAGGTGTGAGATCAGTATTTTACTGACTGTGCTATAAGAGCAGTTACCAGCTGCTTCCAAATGACACCTTTTATGAATCAGCGACGGAAGATCGCTAACAGCAGAGATGAATTTTCCCTTTCTTAAATATTCTAATTTCTAATAAAACAATTTTTAAACTAAATTATTTTCTTTAACATTCCTAATGAAATAGTAAATAAATTTGAAAAGTGTGTATTATAAATTAAAAATTATAACAAAGATAGACATATCTTTAAATAAAAGCTTGGAAATCCCTACTGTCAATTCGGTATAAGAAAAGGGTTTGTCAGAAAACTCATATTTTTGAGCACATAGGATTTAAACATGAATATTAAGACTTTAAAATACAAAATATATATATTCATTTCTGCATACATTTATAAATCAAGTATAGGTATACACAACTTCAAAATATCATGTACTGGTTGCGGAATCAATTGTACTTAAAAAAATCGAGTACAAAGAAATTTTCATTTTTAAGGAGATTAATGCTCCTTTTTGAAGCAATTGTACTTAAAAAATATGAGTACATAGAAATGCTCATTTTTAAGTAGATTATTTTTAACAATGTACTTCTTTTTGAAACAATTGTACTTAAAAAATACGAGTACATGGAAATTCCCATTTTTAAGTAAATTATTTTTGAGAGTGTACAAATTAAAATAGTAATACAAAAGGAATGTTTCCGTATTAAAAAATGCTTTTAAAAAACAGCCGTTAAAATAAGTGAGATAAAATTAATCTAAATACGTTACTAAAAATTTATACTTTTTACTTAAAAATACGAAATGAACGCATGTTTTTAGAAAAAATGCGCTATTAATTCGATTGTATCTAGAATTTTAATAAAACATTTCTAGTTATAAAAATTAAAATAGTAATACAGAAGGAATGTTTTCGTAT
Organism: Maratus speciosus; assembly: GCA_963932465.1. NCBI lineage: Eukaryota > Metazoa > Arthropoda > Arachnida > Araneae > Salticidae > Maratus > Maratus speciosus. The sequence goes on along the minus strand of OZ010790.1, from coordinate 521,578,977 downwards.
TAAAAACTGCTTTTAAAATTCAGCCGTTAAAATAAGTGAGATAAAATGAATCTAAATACGTAATTTAAAAAAATTAATTTTTACTTAAAAATACGAAATGAAAGCATGTTTTTTTTGAAAAAATGCGTTATTTATTTTGGATCTGAATTACGTAAAATTAATTTATATTGAATTACAACTAACTTCGTCTAATTGTTTTTCAAATTTATGTCCATAGATGTATCCACTAACTTATACAGTGTGTCCACGTATAACCTGACCGACCTTATTTTCTCAACCGTTGATCCTAGATGCATACTTCCAAATACAAAAATGGTCAAAATTAGGTGCAGAGTTAAGATAAAAAAAAGTTTGAAGCGAGAAAACAATTTAGCGAAAAATTACAGAATTTAAATTTTTATACGGTTCCCCAGTCCCATAAGTTATATTTAGGAAAAATTTCTTGTTACACTGACAAGTAAGGCCAAAAAAAGTCCCGTTATTCCACGATTAAAATTGACCGAGTAATAGCTGTTTAAAGTTGGAGAATATTTTTTGCTACAAATTAGGGGTCATTCACAAATTTAGTAGAAATATAATTATCGTCAGATATATTAAAGAAATGGTTGAGAGTAAAATTAGCATTGCAATGTAACTTTGAAATCTTTAATCATTATGACATATTACTGCAAAATATACAATTTGTACTGAACATATAACAGGACAAAAAAAAAAAAAAAAAAAAAAAAAAAAAACAGAATTTTTGTTAAATAAAAGGATGAAAAACAACAACCTCAATTATTTACAAAAATGATACATATTTTAAAATGCTGTTAGATTACACCGTCTTTCAAATTTTGGGTTGTGTCACTTTTTTTGCTTTTGAAAATTGATTCACATGTATTTTTTAGCGCTGAATCCGAAAATGACCTTCCTTTTAAACCATCACGTCAGGATTTTTCTCTAATTGCACATTTCAAAGTTAAAAAGCTCAAAGTTAAAATTGATCCCCCTCTACTCCCACCCTCATCGGACCCCTGAGCTGTTTAGCTGTAAGAAACCCAGTATAAGTCACAAAATTTAATAAATTATTGAATTAAATAAAATTAAACTAAATAAAAAACTCTTACATCTAATTTTTAGTATCAGATTTTTCGCTATTTTTTAACCTTTAAATTTACGATTTGCGAAAATCCTGACATGATGGTTAAAAGTGAAGGTAATTTTTTTTTATTTAGCGTTAAAAAATACATAACACGTAATTATAAAAGTTAAAAAACGCAACCATCGCAGGTTTATGTTATCTAATCTAAAACCATTTCTTAAACTTGTTGAGGGTAATCTATCCGATTTTTTTTATGTTATCCTCTAATAGAAGTATGTATAAGTTGGTAAGCGTCGAAAATCATAATAATATTACATTATAATCGGATTTAAGTCAGTATGTGAAATTTTAACTTCGATCTGACATTTGAAAGTCAGTTAAAGTTCGAGTACAAATTTTAAACTGGAAAGACGATCGTTGCAAGTTAAATAAAACCTTATGAAAGTAACATAATTTTTGCTAAAAGAAGTCATAGCCTCAAATCCTTACAAAATACAACATATGTTAAAATACAATTATTTTAAATAATCTGAAATTTAACTAATAACGTTAACTCAATCGTAATAGTTGTACGATTTCTTTCAAACCGCAGATACCTTAAAATAAGTTTAAATACTATTATATACGACCCCTGAAAGCATGGCCGAAATCATCTGTTTTGATATGCAAAAAAGTGATATAAGTCATGCATTTCAAAGTTTCACAACTCGGTCAATTTTATGTTAGATGAATGGGACTTTTTCTGTCTTACTTGTTAGTGTCACAGTAAATTTTTACTAAATATCACTAATAGGACCAAGGGACCGTATAAAAATTTTAATTTCGTAATTTTTTAATAAATATTTTTCTTGACCCAAATCGCTTTAAAAATAACTCTTTATCTTATTTAAACCATTTTTGTAATTGGAAGCATGCATCTAGGACCAACGGTTGCGAAAATAAAGGTCGGTCAGGTTATACGTGGACACACTGTATATCCAATCAACTTTGAAATATATCCTTTAATTTTACTATGCATTATATGTATGTCCTCTGAATTTATCTAAATAACAGTAAAGTTCAAATTCCATTCAAATTTTTCTTCACGAGTAGATAGTTAATTTGTTTCTCAGCTACGAGAATAAAGTTAACAAGCCTCATACGAAAATGCAGGAGTATTCTCAGAGTACATCATTATTTCTTTTACGTCTAGGATTTTAAAAAGAAATTTTATAGATAACCAGATTGAAACAGATACACAAAAATAATTTCTGCATATTAATATAAAATAAAACCTACAGATGATTTTTTTTTTAATTCAGTCATGAAAATGAACGAGAAAAAATTTCTTAAAATGTTTAAACGTTAAATTTAAACGTTTATGCAATGAATTTCTTTTAAAATACATGTTTAGATTGTTTATACAACCCACTTAGTAAAAACTGGTCTATTGCAAAATATTTCCTTTCATTGCAACAGCATCTCTAAAACAGCTACATGGCTCTTTATTACTATTGAATGCGTTATGCTTCATTCAAAACTGATCATCGTGAGGAAGAATCATATCAAATAAGAAATGTTTTCTGCGAAATATTTCAAGAAAGAGGGAATGTAAGCGGTAATACATGCAAGTGATTTGAAACAAGATATAGGGGAGATCGGGGCAAGATGACTATGTTAACAATTTTATTTTTTTAATTCATTTTTTAGTATAGTAAAATTAATTTTACATGAACTGTTAGAGTATTCCTTGTAGTATTAAATACATTACCATTTAATTTTTCAAATAAAAAAAAAATAAAGGATAATTTTATTTTTTCATAACATTAACAAATCGTCAAACGATAAAAAAGGTTGAACATATTTTATTATTTGAATATGTTTCATGGTTTAACAAATGATAACTGTGTTTTTACATCTTACAAAGTATCAGACTAAGCATAATGCATTGTAACGTAATGTTAAACTGTTTAGTTGTGCAGCTAAAATTAGTCACAAATAAAAATGCCATTTTCATAATTGGAACATTCCTCAGGCCACCACTCTTGCCATTTACAGCACTGCATCCATTCTTCCGCTGGTGGGTCACAATATTTGAATTATTTCGGGGGGAGGGCACCAGCGGGGGAGGGGGGAGGTCTTGACCCCGAGGTCGAACCCCGTCGAACGGTAACCCTCTCGCACAGATCGGGCGCTTGGAAGCGGAGATACGGACCCCGATAAGGTTTTTCTTTTGGGGGGAGGAGCTAGGGAGGCTTAGCGGATGGCAAAAATGTCTTTCTCTGGTTGCCCCCTTTCGAAAGACACCTCCCCCGATCCGATGCGTTCCTTAGCCCCAGAGGAGATAGAAGCGCAAGGTCGCGCGGACAAACACACAGACAAACAAGCGTTTACAGGATTTAAATATAATGGACAACACGGTTAGTTTAATAAATTCCGAAACACGAGGCTCATCATCTGCCTGTTTAAAAATATTCGTTTTCATTGCAGTGAAGGAAGGCGATTAATTGACATTTATTCATGGTAATAGGTAGTATTTAAACTAAGTTACTCATTAATATTAAAGAGGAACGATATATCTTACCTGTATGTAGCAAAGCTTATCTACACATGCATAAAAGTTATAACGTGGCAGCGGTAAACAATAAAAGCTTCACAACTAACACAAAAATGGCGATTTCAGCTTCCCTATACTATTGTTTAACGAACGGCCGATAGGAGAGCAAATAGTATCCGGTTGATGCTACCAATTAGTGGAAAACGGAAAAAATTAAGACATTCGTCATCTTGCCCCCTCTTCATCTTGCCCCGGTCTCCCCTATAACAATATATAAGGCAACAATATTAGGGTGAAATCCTTCAAAATATTTACAGTAGTATTATGAGAATTCCTCAGTTCCATATTGGAATTGAAAGAAAAGATTTTGAGAATACTCAGCAAATTGTTTTTTAGAATTTATGTTTTTAACACTTTTCAAAATAGTTGAAAGTGTTTATGAATGTTGTTTGTCTGTCCTTCTATCTTACCGTCTATTTGTCTCTATGTGCGCCTGTTTCTCCGAGCTTTATTTGGCTTAAATATATTCCGATTGCCATGTAATTCATACATGTTAGTGAGGTTTATCATGGTACTTTCGTTATGGAAAATTAAGTGTGTCGCATTTATAGTTCGTTCAGAGAGGCACTCAAAAAATTGTATTAAGGTCTATAGGAAAAATCGTTTGCAGTGTATTTTAATTATGCCACAATATTTCAAACATATTTAAATTAATATATATCAAACCAGTGCACTAGCGGAAGATGGAAATGGAAAGCATATCGTTTATCTTCACTGACATATGAGCAATAATTGCCGGGACTGCGCATTCAATTGTGGTATGCGTTTTTAAATTTAACTAATTTTTAGCTCACAGGCTATCAAAGACTAGGAGCTAATGTGCCCGCCGGTTCTGTATGTATGTATGTACGTATGTACAAATTGTTTATTAGGTAGATTTCGTATGAAATACTACCTATTGGGATCGTTCCTATGTTGGAATTTCTAAAAATTTTTTGCAGATCTACACCGATCATGACCCCTAGAACCCAAAACCACCCTCAGTGAAAAACTTTATATAACTATCTATCTATCTATCTATCTATCTATCTATCTATCTATCTATATCACTTTCTTCTGGACACGATAACATTCGTAATTCTGCACCAATCTCTTCCAAACTGATACATAAAATCAATGGGCATAAAATCTCGGTCAAGTTCGTTAATGGGTAAAATCGGATCAAGGGGAGGGAAATAGGGAGGGGTTTTGTGAAAACAGAAAACCCCCCATAACTTCTTAATTTTTGTACATATCAAATCAGTTTAAAGTTTTGATTACTTCTAAAAACAGGGCCAAAAATTTATGTATCACAGATTTTTGATAAATTTAAAAATGGGCTCAAGGGGCGCAAAAAAATAGGGTTTTTGGTAGAAAAAAATTCATAACTTCGTCAATTCTCAAGATATCAAATTCAATTAATTTTATTATAAATCTCCTTAACATTATCTAAAACTTTTATATTCACAAGTTTTTGATAGGAGCAATTCGTACCGCAAAAAAAAAATTAAAAACGAAAACAAAAAGGGCGTTTGAAGAAGAAAAATATCCATAACTTCGTCAATTCTGAAGATATAAAATCCAATTAATTTTATCATGAATCTCCTTAACATTATCTACAACTTTTATACTCACAAGTTTTTGATAGGACCAATTCGTACTGCAAAAAAAATTAAAAACGAAAACAAAAAGGGGGTTTGAAGAAGAAAAAAATCCATAACTCCGTCAATTCAAAAGATATAAAATCCCCATGAATTTATCATATATCTTCTTAATATTGTCTACAACATCTATATAGACAAGTTTTGGATAGGACCAATTCTTAGAGCAAAAACAAATTAAAAATACATACCGGTTGAAGAAAAAAAATGATCTTAGTAAGGGTGTATTCAAATCCAAACTGCTTATTTTCTGACTCATTTTACAATTCATTTTTGCTCTCAAAAGCTTCCAATTGGTACGTTTTCTTACTCAGAAACTGTATAATGTACCTTAATGGTCGATTTTCTGATAGGGGCAGAATATATTTTTTAAAATGCTGTTAAAAAGGGCATTTTGAACCGAATTTACCGAAGCGGATTGTGTTGGAAAAATCATTGTATTAAGGATGCGCTTAAATCCAAACTGCTTATTTTCGGACTGGTTTTTAAATTCATTTTTGCTCTCAAACGCATTTAATTGGTAGATTCGCTTATTCAGAAACTATATAATGTACCGTAATAATCGATTTTTAGATAGAGGCAGAATATATTTCAAAAAATGATGTCAAAGTGGGCATTTTGAACGAAATTTCCCGAAGCGATTGTGTTAGAAACGAAAAATATTGTCCTTCTGAGAAAATAATTGTTTATATATCAAGTTTTAATTAATTGAACAAAAAATAAAAACACCGGCCGATTATAAATCTCTTCAAAAATCACGTCAGCATGTTTCATATTTTTTTTTTTTATTAAAAATGAATCTGGAATTATGGCAGAAAATTTCGAGTTGTTGAGCATGGAAAAGTATTTTTTTTTTTTAATGCCGCCCTAACATGATTCTGATAAAACCAGCTATTATATGAAAATGAAATAAAAACTCGTCAAGAGCGGCCAGATAAAATTGTTAAAGTGGATTTATCTCTAATCATGATTTAGTTTTTGTTTGTGAAATTAGTATATTTGACTTCGAAATCTACCTCTGCCTGTAGGCCGGGCCGGCAGGGATTTTTTAGATATCATCTTTCACCTTATTAAACGGTGTCATTTTCGTGCGCTATTCAGAAAGGGTTTTTCATGCAGAATTATCAGATTTTCTTCAAATTTGGTATACCGTTTAATTCTGATAAGGTGCTTCTCTGAGTAGATTTGAAGGTTCATTGTTTAAGTCTAAAGGGAGGAACGGGATATTTAGATAAATGTGCTTTTCTATCTCATTTGCTTCAAATTTGGTATACCATTTTATTTCGATAAGGGGTTGCCCTTATGACATTTGAAAACTCATTGGTTAAGTATAAAGTGTGAAAACTAGGGCGGGGGTGGGGAGGGGTAATCCTCCTCTTAATTTATTTTTCGAAGGGCATCATTTTTTGTAATAAGAGTATAATATACAATTAGTGCGGCTAGCCTGTGAGCTCAATGCCATCAGTTTAACTGGGCACTTTTCTATTTTATTGGTATATTACTTGGTGTCTTTAAATTACATAGATCATACGAGCACGTAAATTTCAAAACTTGTCTTATCCAAAATTTTAAAAAATCGAGTTTTCTCCATCAATCTATTCTATTGCTGAACCTGCATTGAAAAAACACTATAAGCTGCAAAAAATCTAGTTTTTTCGTGCATTTCTGGAATTGTAAAATCTAGGTTTACAATGAAAACCAATCCATAAAGTCAGAAGTTTTTCGCTATATCCCAAAATCTGATTTTCAGAATAAGAGCAGTTCTGAAACTGACGCCCTCATATATAGGGCTGCTCAAAATAATCCAAGTACATATTCACTTAATGAGGGAAATAGCGGAAGGTGAATTTTCAATTGTATTATGCGTTTGCTATAATATCTGAACTTTTCCATACTATGTAGTATGTATACGAATCTGTGGATAATATACAAGGATGTACAAAATGAGTTTGTATTGTTTTCCGACTACATCTGGTAATTGCTGATATTGGGTTTACAAATGTGCTATGCGTTTTCGAAATTGTTTATTTAGATATCATCTTTCACCTTATTAAACGGTGTCATTTTCTGGAAGATTGGAAGATGTTTTATAATATATGTTTGAAGTATAATTTTTCTTTCTTGTTAAGACTTAAAACCACATCTGTCTCTTTACGTGATTGCAACTTGAATAATTTGTTAATAAGATGTATGTGTGGATACATTTTCTTCACACTTGTTAACATTGTTTTTAGATTAAAAATAAATAAATAAACAAAACATTAAATTTTTGAATGAGTAATACATTGACGGATGTAATAGCATTTTAAATGTTGCTAAAAAGTGCATAAATCAGCTTTTCTCCTTTATTATAATTCAGATCATTCTAAGATACAGGCATGCGGTTTTTTGTCATGATCTTGATGAACAAAAGGAAACATAATCTAATTGACCTACTTTGTTTCGGGAGCCGGATAAAAATTTAAAATGGGTGATTTAAAAAAAAATAATAAAAAAAATCTATTTCATTAACTGAAAAAAATTGCCTTCCTTATTTTGCACATTTGTGTATTTTACATTCTGCTTATTTGCTACAGATAAAAATTTAAAGCGCGTTTCAACTTTTGTAGGATAAGAAGTAGAGGGTGGTCATAAAAAAAACATCCCCGTAACATGAACCCCTCGTGGCCTAACCGCTCAACCAATCGAAAAGAAATTTCAGATTTGGTTATTTGAAGGTATGCGCTCGAGATCGTAATGATTTAAAACAACAGACCTCTCACGGTTACGGTTACAATGAAGGAATGTCGAATTTTTCGAATGACAACACCCATTTTTTTTCATGCGCAAATTCCTCAGCACATTGAAAAACCACAAATGGCGCTGGAATGATACACGTACGATGAAAATTGGCAGCGTAAAACACTTGCAAAAAAAGACCATTGTGAGGAACGAAGGAGTTTTGACATGTTTTTGTTTCACGACATGTTTTTCAGTAGTTGATTTTTTTTCACGTGTGAACTGAGTAATGTTGTAAGATCTGTTTTAAAATGTGTTTTTGAGTTGTTTTTGTGTACACATAGGGAATTAAAAATATAATCATTTGTTTTAGAGTGTTGAATATTACGTTATATAGGAACTGATTAGGACTGAGTGCCACGATATTACACCGGCAATTTTAGTAATGCGTGTATCGTTCCAGCATCATTTATGGTTATTCAATGCGCTGATGAATTTGCGCAAGGAAAAGAAAGGGTGTTGCCATTCGAAAATTTCGAATATTTTTTTTTTTTACTGTAACCGTAATCGAGAGAGCTCTATTGTTTTAAATCATCACGATCTCAAGCGCATACCTTCAAATATGTAAATCTGAAATTTCCTTTAGATATATCGGGGAAATTTTTTTATGACCACCCTGCATTGTATAACCTCTATAGCATTAACAAGCTGGTATAGAAACCTGATGTTTTCCATTTCAAATGCATGGCATCTTTCTATTTTTTCGGGTAAAAGAAATCTAATTTAATTCTACATTTTTAATATATCAATGATATTCATTTTATTAAATTTATTTTTACAAGCAAGAATTCACGTTACAGTACAAATGAACTGAAAATTACGGAAACTACATTTTGGAAGTTTTGTGATTTTGATGCAACTACAGCAGAATGCATTTTTAAGAAACCGACAACATACGTGCAAAATTCCATTGGTCGAGAGGACTTTCGCTAAAAATATGGCGAACTTGCCATTATTGATAAATTAAAGTTAGTTTACTTGTATAACTCGTCTAAGCATATTGTCATGCCCTATGTTGTGGTTTGCTATGGTTTGGATAAAAGCGTTTAATATGAGTATATGACCTGTACGTATGTTTAGATTCCATGTTCAAAACTCCATGTTCTATCACGGTCCATTCTTTCACATTTTTAACAAATTCGGAATGTATTCTTTAGTACGGATCAATAATATTAAAATCTTGCATCTTTTTGTTGAAAATGTTAGTGAATACGGAAGTAAGTTATATAGATATAATGACACAAATCTTCACTTCATAGAGTTTGCGGCTGAAATTCCAGGATTAGTTAAAATGTAGTTCGCATATTAAAATGAAACTGGTCTGCCAAGTCATATCTTGGTGGAAAACACTTGCAAAACCGATTTTAGTTGTTGATTGATATGTTTACCATTGTAGTTTCCTGCTCCCAGTCCTCCATGCAGGAATACGATAAGCTACGATAATTCTACCGAACAACCACTAAAATCGGTTCTGCACGTGACCTCCACCAAGATATGATTTGGCAGGCCAGTTGTATTTCAATATGCTAATCAAGTACTGTCTAATTCTGGAATTTCAGCAGTCAACACGATGAGGTGGTGGTCTGTGCAACCGCCTCCCTGGTTAATATGAATGATCGCAACATATTTTTTAAAGAGTATGTAAACTAAAAATCCTTAAACCAATTTATGCAAACAACACACAAAATAAAGATATTTGTTTACAAGTTCCAGTAGCAGACGACATCCCATTATTTACCATTTCTTTTCCCTACTTTTTTGTGAAAAAGGAGTAATTTAGATGACATCTTTAGATAAACTCCTTTCAAAGTTACAAAAAATTTAATACCAAAACTTCTCTTGAGCTTTTATGACATTCTAGGATTCATGCGGATAACTGGTATTAATTCCCCATAACTGAATTCCATATTCTATAAGAAATAGCTTTGAAATGCAAACAGTCAGAGTTTAATATAATAGATAAATATGATGATTTAGATAACATAAATATGGTATTATTTAAATTGAAGTTAAGTTAACTAATAACCGAGAGGGGGCTAAATTAATCATCACTTAATAGAGTACAACTTGTCTGACAAATGTTTAGACAAATTCCTGCATTTGTCTAATTTGTCTTGCATTTTTCCTAAATTTGTCTAAACCTGGCTGAAGTTCCAGGATTAGTTAAAACTTAATGCGCATATTAAAATACAACTTGTCTGCCGTCATATTTTGGTGGAAAACACCTGCAAAACCGATTTTAGTGGTCGACGTGTAAGTTTACCTTCGTGTTTTCTTTCTCCCAGTCCTCCATGTTTTCATACTTTTGGGTGAAGGAATACGATAAGCTACGACAAGCCTACCGACCAACCACTAAAATCGGTTCTGCAGGTCATTTCCACCAAGATAGGATTTGACAGACAAGTTGTATTTTAATATGCTAATCGAGTACTGTCTAATTCTGGAATTTCAATCGGCAACACGATTAGGTGATGGTCTGTGCATCCGTCTCCCAGGTTAATATGAATGATCGCAACATATTTTAAAGAGAGTGTATACTAAAAATCCTTTAACCAATTTATTCAAACAAAACAAAAATAAAGATATTTGTCTACAAGTTCCAGTAGCAGACGACATCCCATTGTTTACAAGTTCCAGTAGCAGACGACATCCCATTGTTTACAAGTTCCAGTAGCAGACGACATCTCAATATTTACCATTTCCTTTCCCAATCTTTTGCAAAAACGGAATAATTTAGGTGCCATGTTTAGATAAACTCCTTTCTAAGTTACAAAAAATTTAATAAGAACTAAAAGGTCTTCTTAAACACCATCAAAAACTTTTAAATCCGCTAGGCCTTTCGAAAGAGCTGGGTCTTTCTTCGTCAGGCGCAAAGAAGATGTACTTCTACTATGAAAGCAGCAACAAGACTGAAATGAGAGATAAGGGAAGGGAAACAAGCTGAAGGAACAGCCAATAGGAAATTAGAAATCGACAGCCAATAGGAAAGCAGAAGACAACAGCCAATTACAGAAGAGTATAATAAAAACAAAAGAACACACAGCAGAAGGGGAGTAAGGTAAAAAAAAAACTACATAAAAATAAAATTAAAAATAAATTATAATAAAATGAAAATATACACACATATTAAAATATGAAAACACATTAAATTAAAAAAATAAATGAATTAAACATATAAAAAAACAAATATAAAATTAATCAAGAATCTTCTATTGCCAAACACTCTTGGGATTCCGGCCATAGTTTTAATTTTCAAAATGCTAAAATTATCTTTAATGCCAATAGTATCTCTGAATTGGACTTTCTTGAAAATTTAGCTATTTATCTTAATCGTGAAGTTATTGTTAATGATAAATCTGATTCCACGATGCTTTATGCAGCTTGGAAAAACTTTTCAGTACTACCATAGAGTTTATTTTTTGTATTATTTAATATTAGACTTTTTTTAATATTTAAATCATTTATTTATTTTTTAATTTCATGTTTTCTCATATTTTAATATATGTGTGTATTTTCATTTTATTATAATTTATTTTTAATTTTATTTTCATGCAGTTTTTTTTTATTATTGTTTGCTTCCTTATTTGCCTTCTACTCTGTGTTCTTTTGTTTTGATTATACTCTTCTGTGATTGGCTGCTGTCTTCTAATTTCCTATTGGCTGTTTCTTCAGCTCTTTCCCCTTCCCTTATCTCTCATTTCAGTCTTGCTGCTGCTTTCATAGTAGAAGAACGTCTTCTTTGCGCCTGACGAAGAAAGACTCAGATCTTTCGAAATGCCTAGCGCATTTAAAAGTTTTTGATGGTGTTTTAAGAAGGTCTTTTAGTTCTTATTGTTTCACACCAGTTTCAACTTATTTTCTTTAAAAAAATTAATATCAAAACTTGTGTGAGCTTCTATGACATCCTAGGATTAATGTGAATAACTTGTATTAATTTCCCCAAAACTGAATTCCATATTCTAGAATGAATAGGTTTGAAACGCAAACAGTCAGATTTTAATATAATAGATAAATATGCTGATATAGATAACATAAATGTGGGATTATCTAAATTGAAGTTATATTAAATAATAAATAAAATATTAATTATGTAACTAAAAACATACCCCAAGAATTTGGTTGGATGTTTTGCATTACTACAGGAGAGAATTCTTTTCTTCTTCTTTCAATTTCTGCATGTACTCGATGTCCATTTTTCTTTTCTAGAAAAAAGAAAAATACCAATTTTGTAAGTAAAATAACTAATTGGTACAATTTTGTAATTAAAAATATATTTAATGCTACTATATATATATATATATATACATATATATATATAATTAAAATGAAATCAAATGTGATATACGCAACGGAAAAGAAAATATAAAATTCATTCATTAAAATGAAGTAAGGAAAACATATATACACGGTGGCTAAGAACTATATGGGGAAAATGTGAAGGCAGGTAGAGGGGACCTAAAAAAGCAGATTTCGCATAGGAATGTGTGTGCGGAAATCCAATGTTGAGGCAGTAGAGGGTGCTGTTGAATTCGGAGGATAAATGCTGTTCGTTGGTTTGAATCGTCATTTCCCGCACGGATTTCGAGCAACGTGGATTATTAGACAAATGCGAAGATCGCAGATATGCATTTCATGTATGGGATTGAGCAAGGAAATGGCTTGGCTTCTCAAAGATTTTAGATGGAAAGATTCCCGGGTAGGATTCTGCCGGATCACCGAACATTTGGGCGTCTTAATTAGGAGTTGTGCGTGAGTGGATCGTTTTATGATTCCAAGCATGATACCGGCACTGTAAGATATCGTAGAATTCCTGCAGTGGAAGAAGCAGTATTACGCACAGTAGAGGATAGTCCTTCGACAAGCTCAAAAGCTGTTGGACGTGCGTTGGGTGGGAAACATTTCCTTGCTTAGCCCCATACATAAAATGCATGTCGGAAAGCTTCGCATTGGTGTAACGACGTATGTTGCTTAAAATCCGTGAGGGTTTAACGATTCAAGCTAGCTAAGCACTTTAATCCACCGAATTTAACAGTGCCCTCTACTGCCTCAATGCTGCATTTCTGCACCCACAATCCTATACGAAATCTGCTTATTTAGGTCCCCTCTACTTGCCTTTTCATTTTTGAAATATAATTCTGAATCACCCTATATATGGAACCCAAATTAAAATGAAAAATTACCTATAAGACACTTGCAGATTTCGAGTGAAAATGAAAGAAGTAATGGTACAAAATCAAGAAGATGTAAACATATTGAAGATTATTGAAATAATAATACAGAAAAATGTGCAAATGCAGCTATAAATCATGTATTAAAAGAATTGAAATGAAATTAACAGAAAATGAGCTGCTGAAACTAAAATTGGTGGATATCAAGCAAAATATACATTTTCTAGATAAAGATAGTAGAATTAAAACTGCTAGAATAAATAGAGGTTACATTTCCCTTAAATAGAATCTCGGCACTTATATTGAGTATAGGAGCAGGGAGTATATCTTATATATCATTGCTTAGTCACAGATGATAATTTTAAAGGTATGTACCTACCATCAAATCGTCGTTTTTGAGAAAATTTTCGTTTATGTTTATATTATTTTAAATTAAAGTTCAAACATTTAGGATTCCAAAAATGCCTTACGCTTAGTTCAGAGATAATTAGAAGCAAAATTTCAACCCAAAATATAAACCTTTATACACAAATTTCTGTGCTCCTACTGCTAAAAAAAATTCGGGGAGCAAACAAAAAAGTGAAGATAACAGTGCGAGATAGCCATGCATGGCCATAAAATTCAGAGTAACGTGAGTATCAATGCGCAATGCAGAAAAAAAGACGCAAAAAATTGCAAGAGAGCTTTAATTATTTGAAACGATGGATAAAACGCGAAAAGATGGTTTAGAGCAACAATGTGGTTACATGTAAATGACCAAAAAAAGTACTGTTTAGGAATGATGCAAGGTACTTAATTTGGCGCGTGGTCCCCTCGAATTGATAAAACTGTCGCATACCTGTTTTCCATGGTTTTGGTGATATTGTCGATAAGTTTTCGGGGAGTATTGTTCCACCCCTCAAGAATTGCAAACTCCATTTACCGGACAATAAAAGGAGACCTGAATATCGCTGCAATGCGTCGTCCGAGTGTGTCCCAAACATGCTCGATCATATTCAGGTCAGTAAGAGCATGTTGGCTGTTCCACGCTGTATAGTTTCAGCTTTAAAGATGTTTTCCACAAGACGAGTATGCGATCTGGCATTATCAAGCATGAAAAAAAAATTACCAATTGCTACAACATAAAATACGACATGAGGTCTCAGATTCTCGTCTGTATAACTTCAGACCGTCAAAATGCCATTCCGAATGATATGGAGGCCCATACGTGCACCTATGCTGATTCCAGCATATAGCATCAATCCACCTCGTCTGTAATGTGATCTTTCCCTAACGAGAGCGAGATTATTTTCAGTGTCCCTTTTTCCCCTTGCCAAAACACATCGGATGTCACATCCAGACTGAATCGGGACTCATCTGTAAACAGAATTTGACTCCAACAACGTTGCCTCCAAACTCGATGTTGCCCCCCTTCTTTGGGCCGCGCAGTTGTTTGTGGTCAACCAAATACAGACCATAGGCTTATGTGCATAAGAGATCACCCTGATTAAGCCTATTTTGGACTGTTTGGCTGGTCACCCTTTATCCTGTGGCCAAGAACAACTGTGTTCGCAGCTAAGTGACATTGCCCGTCCTGTCTCAACGAGCTGTTAACAAGATACATTGGTCATCAGTTTCTGTGGTAGCACATTGGCTGACCTTGCCCTTGTCGATGTCTATCATTCCATGTGCCTTGGAATCGATTCCACAGCCTTGCATTGACATTTATTGCGACTTTACCAGCGTCCGCTACACTTCGTTGTGTTTCCCCAAATTCCACTGTCCCGATAACACGCCAACCCATGCATTTAGGTGAATCATATGGTTGTGACATTTTCAAGTTGTCTTTTCTCAAAACACAAGCTGAGCAATTGAATTTTACAACTGAGACAGTGAAACAGACGTTTCTGCAAAATCCAGATTTCTGCACTTATCTCTTTTTTCTAGTTTTTGACGTCATAAACTTCGATTTGCATATGAAATTTTCTTCATTTGTTTCCTATTACGCTTTAAATTACGGATATTTTATTTTACGTTACTTATCGGTATGGTATAACTAATTGCGTAATTTTGTTAAAACTATGTTCTCCCCTAATTGTTTTGAGCAGTGCATATTAAAATCTTAACATGCGTTTCCTGGAAAACTGCGTTTTTCATTGTTTACGTTTACAAGAAACATCATTTCTTAAAATTTCTTAAGATATTGAAATAACATTGGGTCACAAGGTTTTGCTCATCTATTGGTATGTTATGAAGCAAAATATAGCTTTTAAGTTGTATATATTAATTTGAGAGCTTTTTTTATTGAAAAATACACTTTTTTAAAAATAGAAAATCATGTTTTGTATACAAAATTCAGTATATGTTAGTAAATTTAAGAGGTATTACAAATCTTTTGCTTCATAACACAGTTAATTGGTTTACTAATATATTGTTGAAATAAAAGTGAAATATATTGAATAGATTTTGTTATAGAAGGTTTGGCATAAACTCAATACTTTGCTAAAATTTGACAAAATATGTCCTAAATTGGAAAAATTAATTAAAATTCCATTAAAAATTTATTTGAATTCATAGTTTTATTCCCTGTTTTAACTAAAAACACATATTTTTAATAAAAATTTCATTTTTTTTTTAAGTGCCCCGAAGGTAGGCACATATCTTAACTTTATCAATACCACTATTTTTAATTCTAAAGTTTTCCTTATTTAATCGAGAAAGTCTACGATCAAATAAGTCAAATTATTTGTTCAAAAATAGTAGTAAAAAAGCGTAAAAGTTGGCATATATGTTTAGACAATATTAGGAAGTTTTTTGAAAATAATAAAAATGATTATAAATATAATTTTACAATCACAAATGTAAACTTCTTTATGTGCAAATGGGAAGTACTTATACGAGCATGACTCTACTGCAATAAAATAATTTTGGGTTAAGATTTATAATGTTTTTGAATATTACCGATCTTTTAAAATTTCAGTTAGTTCAAATTACAATATATAGATGACCCTTCAAAGCTTATTTTTTGCATATTCATTATTAATAAAAATTATTCCCTATCTATTATAAACTTTGCTTTTCTTCTGCCATAAACGATGTTCAAAACAGTATAGCATGTTCCATAGTACGTTAATTGTAATTAATTAGTTTTTAATCATAAATGTTCTTCAGATGATTTTTATATATTAATAGTTGGTAAAAAGAGTAATATTTTTCTCGCCTTCATCTGCTATTATTATATAGGCCAAAAGACTAATTTCCATTTATTTATAAGTAATGCATTCATGTTATATTATGAATCCTGTTTATTATGCAGATATATATTTTATTCATTCTGGTTTAAACTATAAAAATTTATTTGCCAAAATATGCATTATACGTGCATTCTACAGGGATGAGAGTTCCGACTTTTTGGGTACAGTATAATCTTAGAAAAAATGCTATTCTATTTAATCGGACCATTTTTGCGATTTAAGAGAACAACATTTTCTCTAAGATTATACTGGTATGCAAAAAGTCGGAAATCTCATCCCTGATTCTAGTAATTTGTGTGTGTGTGTGGGGGGGGGGGTACAAAAATAGATCAGAATATTACAAATAGATTGTAAAGCTATTTTATTACATCACTGTCTCTTTAAATGCCACAATCCACTTCACTTAAATGTGATTTTTCAAAGTTTGGGTTTTTTCGACGAATAGGCATGTTCAAAGTGATAAAACTTTTATGTATATTTTTCAATAGATTCGTATTTTTTTTGTTGTTCCTTCTGGACTATTTGATAAAACTAAGTATCGGATTTACAATAAAGTTTTTTTTTTTTTTTTTTTTTTTTGCACATACAAATGTAAAGTGATTTCAGTTTTTACTGAATTTTACGCGTATTTGCACATTTTATTTTTTTTTCTCCCACTAGGGGGCTCGGCCCCCTACGAGCTATGCTCGCCAACCCCCGTCCAGACACCGCAGACTCTAAATGCACACTAATTTGATCGGCTTTAAAAAGATTTCGAAAGATTGAATTATAATTTAAAAAACAGTGGCGATCTCCCTATAAACGAATTTCTATTCATTTCTCTTTGATTGGGGAATTTTAACGCCAAATCCGCTGCGGTACTACTTGATTATCCTGTCGACCAATTTCGCCAAATTATATAAATCGCCAAACCACTCGCCAAATTATACAAATTGATATAAATTTTATTTTAAATAACGAAAGAACAAATAAATCCGTACAACATTAATAAAAACACAAATAAAACGTCGAAATAAAAATAACTTGATGACGTATACACGTGTAACAACATTTCAAAATAAGCTAATATAAAAGGAATTAAGTAAAGAGAGTCTTTGTCTCCTGGTATTTTTTAACAAAGCGAAAAGAAAGTTCTTTTAAATGAGACATTTTAAATTAATTCTCAAAATATCAAATAAATGTCTAGCGCAATTTCTAAATTTAAACTTTTTTGCAATATTATTTTGTATTGATTTTATGTAATAACTATAATGTGACGTAAATATGACGTAATTTCTCCTAAGACTTCTAACGCATGTTAATGAATTTATTATTTTACAATATCCTTTCTCTTTTAAAATTCACGTGTATACTTTTTATGACGTAATTTTTAATAAGTTCCTGCTTTTTATACGTAATTATTTAATTCTAATTTGAAAGTTTTTTTTCCTGTTTATAATAGTCACGTGTAAATAAATTTTTAATTTGAAGCAAACATTATTGCTTGCGCTTTTTATACAGTTGGCAACAGTTTAAATTAGTACAATTTTCTGAAATCTGTAAAAAATATCTCTCGAAATGCTGAAAATTTGAATTTAAAATTGAAATAAAACCTGAAAAAATGAGTCAAAATAAAAAAAAATTAATGCAATCTGCACTCCGACAAATTCTAACGCATAAAATGATCTAAAAATGATTACACTGTCATGTATAGTTTTTGCTGCTATAAAACTTTTTTAGTGGAACGATTTTGTCCAACTTTAGCATTAAATATCTCTTAAAATAATTCTTCGATTTGAAAACTGTCTGCATCAGCGTATTTATCAAACATTTCTGTATAAAACCACCGATTTTCATATTTTTGTATGCATTATTTTTGTTAATATTAACGAAGAAAGGCCTCCGGTCACAAAAAAATCAAAACCGGCGGCGGCGGCGGCGGCGGCGGCGGCGGCGGCGGTGACAGCGGTAGTTACTTCTTTTTAGAATAGAGAGAAACTAATTACCTTATGAGAAGTCCATACTTAAATTTATACAGCACACTTCTACAAATACTTTTTAAAGAAAATTAGCTCAAAATGTTCAAAATTGTAAGAGAACATACATTTTAAAATTTACTTAAATTTTTCAAAAAAATTTAAATTTTTCCAATTTTACCAGTGATATTGAACAATTTCTTGATAGAATCCTTTTACTTCATTGAGTTCTGTATTATTATGCCAAAAATGTACCTTAAAACGCTTAAATAAAAAAAAAAGTTCAAAGGGTACTGTGTCCGCTTAGTTACAATAAAAACTAATGTTTTAAAAAATGAATAAATTACCTTTGCAAATTTAGTAATAGGATTTTCGTTATTAGTACTATAGTAACTTTGTGACAAATATTAATTTAATACATATAATACCGATGGGAACGCTAAAACTTTTTAAGATAAACATATTCCCAATGAATAATTAACGGATCATATAGAAAATGCTTAAGAAAACAATGATTTTTTTTAAAAGAAAGTGCTAGTTAACAGTTTCAGACAAGAGACAAAGATGATTTTATTTATCTATTTCAAAAATAAGCCCTTTTAACCTAACAATAGTCATTTTATGTATTTCAATCATTACATAAAAAATAATAAAGAAAATAATGCATCAAGCATTAATAATGAAACTTATTCCAACGTTTTCAAGTTACTTTAGCAAAACTTCGCATAAAAAGGCGAAAGGATATATATAAAAGTAAAACTAAGAAGACATAAAACCCATTTGATAACCAGGGTTAGGAGATTAATGGCCATTGCCGGAAAGGTACTCGAATTCCTTTGAAAACTCCTGTAATACATGATCTATGGATCTGTATATACACTACAAAGTGTGGTAAAGTTTAGCTTAGTTACAAAATTCATAGCGCAGTCGAAAATTCCCATTTAGCACTCAATCGCAACAATACTTTCAACAGACGAAATTTAGTCTTTGTGAAATAAGATAAAATCACGAAAAGTTCCGAAATGATTATCATTTACGTCCAGCTCCATTGAAGTCCAACATTCATGTCCGACCATTCACGTACATTCATAATGCATGGAATGTATTAAACACTACATAATTTAAGAATTTAGCCGGCAGCATATACGATATCACTGACCAAATTAGTGTGAAGTCAAACGCGATGTTATAAAATTCCATGTAAAGCAAAATCATTCTCCTAAATATTTCCCAAAGAATGTCAGTGATGTAAACATTTGAATGAAGACGCAGATTCGGCTTAAATTAGACACCCTATATTTTAAAAATTTATTATAATTATTATATTGTTTTCCTGTCCAAAAGTTTTCGTTTAAACTTTTGTACCAGTAATTCTCAGATTTAATGTTTATAGTAATATAAACATTTTAGTGTTCAATGCAAAATAAACATATTATTAAAATATGAGTAATACATGATTAATAATGACATGAATCTCCTGTGTTACATTAAATTTCCTTTAAAATATCATCATTATAATATGAGATACAAATCCCTATTTCCGAGACATATTTTAAATTAATCCCAGCCATAAAAGAAAGAAATAAAAATAAAACATTCCAAAGTTTCCACAATCCAATTGTCTTCTTCATAACGATAAGTTAACTGTAATGTAAGAAAATAAAGAAACTTTATTTTTCTTGAAAAAAAAATCAGGTACTCACGAGAGAACCAACACATATGTTTCAGCTCTCAGCTCCATTTTCGCTGCGTTGTTAACAGCATCATTAAAATTTGATTCACAGTGAAACATCTTCGCTTATTTATGCTTATATTTTTATTTCGCTTCTACATTTCCTTATTTTAAAGAAATAATAAGCACGTCTTTGTTATACGAAATTGCGATACATTGAGAAAAATATGATTTGGTTTCAAAGTAATGCCAAAAATGAAAACTTCCTCCATGCAAAAAAGAAAAAGTAAAAGAATATTTGAACCAGGAATCCTATTAAAATCATTAAAATATTTCTTGCTTTTGACAAAAGTAAATATCAAATTTAAAGTTATTTGTGAAAGTTATTAATAACTGAAAATATCAGTCTTTGATTCTTCATTATTTACCTTATAGGTAAATAATATTCAATGATCAAGTTAGGTATTATTTATAAACATGAAATATATAATGTGTTGAAATACAAATGATAAAGGATATTCTTCTAGTATCAAAATCATTAAACATTTCGAATATCACAATGGTGTCCAAATTTGCGGACACTTTTAGGTAGCTTTCATTACAAAAAGTAAAAAGCTACCTATTGCAGTCGTCCGAAGGAAAGCACTTCGGGATATTTTGCTATGTTTTCGCCGATCATGACTTTCAGATACCAAAACCAACCTCCGTTGAAACACTGACTTCTATATATATATATATATATATACTCTTTCTCTCTATATAAATGTTCTATATTTACATATATATATATATTTTTTAATTTTGTCATGCTGAAACTCTCGAATTTTCGAACCGACTTGGATGAAATTTTTTATATGCATAGTACATACTAATATCTCAACCCACTTCGTTGGCCAGCTTCACCCGCCATTTTGTTTCAAAATGACGGCCATTTTAATTTTGTGGACACTTTTCGAAATTTTTTGGTTTCCTAACTTTCTCTTTAAAATGACCTATGTTGTTAACTTACGCTATGCGACTGTTTAAAATATCTTTTAATGTTTCTGGCATTCAGTTTAAAATTATACATTTGAGTTTGCATTTTGTGAAACGTAAAATTTTCTATAAGTATACAACGTTAGAAAACATAAAAAAAATTCAAAAATTCAAATGGCCGCCATTGCGAAACAAGATGGCGGATGAAGCTGGCCAACTAACTCTGTTGAGACATTAGTATGTACTAAGCACATGAAAAATTTCATTCAAATCGGCTCAAAAATTTGAGAGTTACTGCATGACGAAATTCAGATATATATAGTACATATATACAGGGTGCAAAGGAAAGTCCCTTTAACCTGAAAATACTTGCGACCTACAGCTATGCAAGTGAGGTCCGACAAAGTGACTACGCCCGAAACTGACTACGCCCTAAAGTGACTACGCCCGATTTAATGAAAACGACGGCAGCCCGCCTAGCGGCGCAATTTGGAAGATAGCCATTGCAAATCGAAAACGAAAAGAGATACAGCAAGATTTTCAGTTAGAAAGTTTTAGAGCATCAATTAATTAGTACGAAACGACATTTGGTTTACATGTATTATATAAATCTTCGCATGTGTATCCAAAAATGTCCGATATCGATACACTCTATTTTGCATAAACGTTTGAATGGAATAGCCAGAAGTATGAAGAAATACGCACAATTTATGGTATAAAAAGTGCTTATATCAATACATTTTGATAACATCACACAACCCACCCCCCCTCCAAAAAAAAAAAAAAAAAAACACAAACTTTCTCACAGTGATAAAAAGTTAATATTCAGTATGTTCGAAAAGTTCGTCATTGCTCACGATACACGATATCACGATATTTTAATAAAATTTTGCTTTCGTAATGAAAGTGAAAATTAGCGAGTTTTTATTTTCTAAGAAATTCGTTTGGATATTCTGGTGACAGTCAACTATTTCATCAGTGTACGAACAGAATTCTTCTGCCTTGAAAGGATTAATCTAAAATTTTAAATGCATTAGAAATTATTTTTTTTCCGACATTACAGCACAGTACAACGTCACAATCTGAAATTGTGCACTGTTACATTTACGGAATGTGAATATGCAAAGTAGAATCGTCGCTCATCGATTTCGGATATTTTTAGTTATACAGGCGGTGATTTATCGTATCCGTGTGAACTAAATGTCGTTTCGTACTAATTAATTGATGCTCTAAAACTTTCTAACTGGAAATTTTGCTCTATCTCTTTTCGTTTACGATTTTCAATAGCTATCTTCCAAATTTCGCCACTAGGGGCGCTGCTGTCATTTGCATTAGGCCGTTACCTCACTTGCATAGCTGTAGCTCTCTCCGTTCGCAAGTATTTTCATGTTAAAGGGACTTCCCTTTGCACCCTCTATATATAAGTCAACATTTCAACGGAGGGTTGTTTTGGGGATCTAGAGGTCATGATCGGCGAAAATATAGCAGAATTTTCCGAAATGTTTTCCTTTGGACGGCTGCAATTGGTAGCTTTTTACTTTTTAGAAGTGTCCGCAAATTTAGCCACCACTGTATATCTTAAATTCAATGAAGTATGTTACTTTTGAAATGCGCATTAAGGAAATAACATGAATTTCACAAAGCAAACGTTCATACTAATACATTAACTGATTTCATAACTGTAGCTAGTATTGATAGGTATCCTGCATAAATCGGGCTCCAGATGCTCTGGGCACCAACATTTAAAAATAATTTCCCTTCCTCTTATCAAATGGCAGAATTATCTGCAATTAAGAACGGCGATATAAACTGTAAAAAATTATAGGTTTCCAGAGCATTTGGACACCGATTTACGTGGGATACGTGGCAACATTAGCTGTAGCCCTCATTGTTCGTAAGTTTTTCAGGTTAGAGGGACTCTCCTCTATACCCTGTATAACAAACTGACATTACGTACGTTGATTAATAGGATGAACATGATTTTTCTCACATAAAAATCTATAAAAAACACTTATTATTCATTCAAAATTGAGAATTTAAATAAAGATAAGGGTTGCCATTTATGCCTTCAATGTTGCGCCTTTTTTTCACTTATTCGGTGATTTTTTAAAAATAAATTTATAAATACTTGTTTAAAAAAAAGTGGGCAAATATTTTATTTTTCAATTCAACTCAGAAAGGTTATAATTACAGTTAATTTATACATTAATTACAAAATTAAACATTTATTTTAAGAAATTGTAGTATTTTTTATGGCAACGATTGAAGCTTGGCTGGCATTAATTGTAGCCATGAACATAGAATAGAATAGGACCCCTAACGAAACAAGTTTTGAAAGACGAAAATTTGTTCCTTGAAAAATATTGTAAAAAAAACCGGCACCATACAGCACGGTTCTGCTGCGGTTCACTAGTCCGTCTGCTTCTTTATTTATATTACAATACAAAAGCCAGTTTTGCTGGTGGCACGGTTTCCTTAGCACGGTTCCACGCCGGCTGTAAAATCAGTTGGGGCCTCCGTGGCCGAGTGGATAAGACACCATGCTGCTCGCTTCAGAGCATAGAAGGCTTGCGGGCTCGACTCCCGCTGGCTCCGGTGTACACTCTTTGTGGAGCTCCCGGATGTAAAAATTCCCCGTGTTGTAAATTTCACCGTGTTATCTCGTCCCTGTATATCGACGATGACTTATAAGCGGGCCTTGGGGTCAAGCACACAAGTCTGATGTATGAGTTCAATAAAAATCAGTTTTAAAATTATTGCGGTCCTGATCAAGGAGTATTTAATAGATGGGGGCGTCATAAACGACCTCACTTAATGCCCCGGCTCTCCCGCGTTCCCTCCCGCGTCCGCCATATTTAGCCGCGTCTTTCCCTGGACACTGCTATTGGTCAAATGACGCAATAGATAGGGGAAGTACTCGGTTTTCGGCATCACCACATTTCAGAGAAGAAGATTGTTATATCTACTGCTACTGTAGCGACTTCTATTGTCTACTGCTACTGTACTTCATGTCTGTAGCGAAAGAGTTACAAAAGCTTAGTTTTTATTTGGATTTTTAAAGCTTATTGAAAGTTTTATTCAGTTTATTTCTATACTAATTCTGAATAGACTATATATTTCTCTAAAATTTAGAGAATTTTAGAAATCAGATATGTTCACTAGCAACTTTTATCAATAACCTACTTTTTATATCACAGAGATGTAAGTATTAAAATTTCAAAAATGGATTCACTGCTTTATTTTATTCACCATCTATATTAAAAGTTTTACATTTTTTTTTTTTTTTGCTTTACAAAACAGTTATCTGCGAATGTAAAAAGAGGTAGGAAGAAATATGTTACTTTTGAAATATTAAAATGCCTTTCTTTAATTAAATATTCTATTTTACTCAGCATGTTCGTTAATTAAAATTAGTACCTATCTTTTTCTTAAATTATGAAAACAAAAAACAGAAAAAGATGTCTACCGTGTTTTTATATAATACGAAATATGAATAAAATAATATAGTAATACGTTCCAGTTTATTTTCATTAAAAAAGCATACATAAATAACAAAAAGGACAAATCTTTTAAAATTGAATTATTTCTAAATAAATGGAAACAGAGTGCAGCTTTTAACAAAATACACAATCGAAGAAGATTTTATTTATTTTTTGAAGACTTTTATTTATTTTTTGAAGCATGGTGTAAGTACATTTGAAAAGATATTTTCACTGATATATTTTAAACAAATTTTATTTGTTTTGAGAAACATTTTAGTGTGAAATACAGTTAAATCATGAGAGAAAAGCAAAGGTTTTAATCGGGTTTCAAAGTATTTTTTTAAATTAAGAGGAAAGGGTGCCACATTATGAAAACAATTAAATAAAAAAATATAACAGAATTCAAATGGTTTACTTGTTTCATCACCTTCGTGTTTTTGATAACTTTTTATTGCTATGCAAATTAGAGTCTTGCATGGGCAGGTTATACATGACCCGAAAAGTGTATTTTCATCTACCCGAAATGAAAATAAATATAATCAATATTTATTATAAAAATATAGTCTGTAATTATACCTTAAATATAACCTTAATCATTTATGTAGAAAAATGAGTCGGATTTCCTAAAACGCACTGATTGATTTTAAAATTCAGTAACTTGCAAATGGTTACAGCTTTTAAAGCAAATCTTACAGGAAGTTTATGTAAAATGTGAGTCTTTTTTTTTTCAATTATTCCCTATTTTTGTTCAAAATAGCAGCGATAGATGGCACTGTAAGCAATAGGCTCTAAATTCAGGAACGATTTTTTGTTTCTCTCTTCTCTAAGTGTTGATGAGAAAGAAGGAAGTTAAGTACATGCAACGATTCTTAGCTGTCAATGTAATCATAGGGACCCAATCCATAAACTTAACCTCCTTCTTTCTGCATCAATAATGGAAGAAGAGAGAGGCCAAATAATCGTGGCATGCATTAAGCGCTTATTGATTGCAGTGCCTGTATAGATTATTATGATAAAGGATGTTTTTTTAATATAAATAAATTCATATACAGATTTACGCAAATAATTGAATACATTCTCATCGATGTACCGTTAATCGAAAGAAGACGATTTTAAATGTGTCATGCGTTTTTTATTAGAATAAAATTTTACTTGATTTGTGGTGTTTATAAAAATCTTCAGCTAATTAACAGGATTGTACAAAAAAAGAAAAAAAAAATCAAGTTCATTTCAGTCTATAGGCGGAAATTGCCGGAAATTGCTAAAGGTGAATTAAAAACTGTGTTATGAATTTCCGAACTGAGCTAAATATTAGCATACTGTGCCTTATAACTATATACAAATCGATATATCACACAAACCAAAGAATTTTACCTTTCCGACTATGGACTGAAATTATGTAAATTAGTTTCCTTTAAATTTCGTATTCGTTTTTTCTTTCGTCTATCTATTATAGAAAAAAGTAATGTAATCGAAATTTTTTTCGACTTCCGTTTTTCGACGGCTTTACACTTTTTAATCCTTTATCTCCGGACTGTACTTATAAGTAAAATTAAAATAACTTGTTGTAAAATTCATTTAATACATCGATTAGTTTTATTACACTTTAGAATGAGTTAAAGATACATTACATTATCTTATTCCAAAATCATTATTGGTTACACAAAACAAAAATATTTTTAAAAGGATGACTTCTTTTGCCTATGCATCTTTTCAGCTTTCTTTGCGTTGGGGGGGGGGGGGGGTACAATTCGGAAATATTTCTATATTTCTATTGTAAGAATATTATTATATTTATACATTTCCTAACTCTACAAAATACTAAGAGAAATATTTTAAATAAAAGATTTAAGTGGGGTTATAAATATTGCACAAAATCCCTATAAATCCAAATTTAATTAATCCGTCAAAATCCTTCAATCCTTCTAAAATTCTATTAAAATTTATTAAATGATTATGTAAATCCTCTAATTTACTTTAAACAATTCACGAAAAATGCTTTAGAAGATAAAATTTTCATGAATTCATAATGCAGTACATAAAGGGTTAAGGGTCAGAGGCCAAAAAATAAAAGCATGTTTGATTTAGAAGATAAAATTTTCATGAATCCATAATTCAGTACATAAAGGGTTAAGGATCAAAGGCTAAAAAAAGGCATGTTTATACAAAATGCCTGTCTGCCACTCGGCGCGTCCGTGTGTCGCCATTCATCGAAAAGTGCATGATGGTTATGCATGGAATTGTACAAATTCCATGCTTAAGCTTTTGGCTATGGCAAGGAGGTCCTCCTTAAAATTGGAAACATTCCGCCGGAAAGGTGCACTGTAATAGCGATTTTTGTGGCATTTTCATTACTGTACAATCGAAAAGTGTATGAAGTTGCTCATTGAATTGAATAAAATTTCACATATATGTTTTTGGCTATTATAACTAGGTTCCTCTTGAATTTGAAATATGCCTACGGAAGGAGGAATTGAAATAGTGATTTTTGTGCCATTTTCATTATGGTACCATCGGAAAAAGTATGAAGTTATGCATATAATTGAACCAAATCTAATATATATGTTTCTGGCTATGAGAAGCAGGTCCCAATTGAATTTAAAAATTTTCCGCTAGAAGGGGGATCGCTGTAATAGCGATTTTTGTGTAATTTTCTCGATTTATCGTGGCCCTGTTGTACATCGGCACCTTGTGCAACGACGGTAACTTACACTCTAAAATTGGGAGGAGTGAAAAGTTCACTACTTGAAAGAGTGACAGGCATTTTTACTATTTTTGGAGTGAATTTTTTAAAAATACACTCCTTAAAGAGTGGAATTTTTCACTCTCTAGAAAGGAGTGAAATATCTCACTCCTGAAAGTGTGACTTACGTATGCATTGCTTACTAACCAATCAGAGCAGCAAGGCGACGACACCCTTAAAAGATAAGAAAAATGATCACTTTTTCGTCCGCCATTTAAAGATTAAAAGATTAGGATATCATTAAAATTATTCTTTATGGAATACATAAAATAAAGGTAAGTCTTGTTTAATTTTAAGCATTTATCCGTGTAGGTATATGGAATGTCAAGATTATGAGCTAAATAGTTGTATGTTGTATAGAAAAAGATTGATTGTGGAGTATACAAAAGTGATTGTGAGATTTCTTCATGTAGCGATCTGAAATGTAACTGTTTTAAGGGGACCGGGAAAGCCGTATCTCCGTCATGTTAAATTCACCAACTTTATGTACCTTTTTCTAAGAAATGGTGAAAGATAGACGTCTAGATTTTTTAGAGTAGTTTCAATAGCATGCTTTACGTATTTTAACAGACGATTTTTGTTCTAAAGTGATTGTGAGATTTCTTCATGTAGCGGTCTGAAATGTAATTGTTTTAAGGAGACCAGAAAAGCCGTATCTCCGCCATGATAAATTCACCAACTTTATGTACATTTTTCTCAGAAATGGTGAAAGATAGAGGTCTAGATTTTTTAGAGTAGTTTGAATAACATGTTTTACTCATTTTAACAGATCATTTTTGTTCTAAGTGAAATTCAAAATTAATTATTAATTATTTATTGAAAGTCATTTTTAAATTAGCACTTTTCGGTAAGATTTCACTGCCTAAAATAAATAATTCTCAACAAATCATTAAATCCCTGTGTATACAATATAACATAATATAAGTATTAAAAAAATCTGAGTTCTTA
This sequence comes from Maratus speciosus, assembly GCA_963932465.1. NCBI lineage: Eukaryota > Metazoa > Arthropoda > Arachnida > Araneae > Salticidae > Maratus > Maratus speciosus. The sequence continues at coordinate 521,550,703 of OZ010790.1, read as the reverse complement.
TGTTTAATATATTTTGAAACAAGTTGGAAATTGCTCATCAAACGTGGCAAATGAGGTACGTTCGTACTATAACTAGTTTTAGAAATATTTTTTGCACCGCATATTGTACTGAATGTACATTTTAGTGCAATACATAAGTGCATATCCATTTCATTCTGTTCTGAAAGGCTGTAACATCATTAAAATGCACTTGAAACATTTTTTTTTCATTGGCCGTCATGTAACGGAAAACTTTTGACTGTCCCTGTAATTAAACTATACATCTGATTTTTATAAAATTTGAAATGACCCGACAAAAGTTTGCAACAATTATATATTTAAAATTTCAGACCATTCGGCTGTGTAGTTTTTGCTCTGTTATATGCGGGTGTTGAATTCAGACACTTTTCTCCGGGAGGGATTTCTGTGGCTCCGGGGGGGGGGGATTATATTGTTCCTGGGGGGAAATTGCACATTTTGACCATTGAAAACACAAAATCTCAAATTTTCCGGGGGGAGGGGACATCTCATTGCTCCGGGGGAATGCCCCCCCCGGGACCCCCTGAAATCAACACTAGGACAGACGGACTGAACGACGACTATAGGTGCTACGTATTTATATAATTACGAACGCACCTAAAAAAGGAACATAAACATGAAAAATTTAAGTTTTGAGAAAAAGTCAAAGATTTATGGCCATTAAGCTGTGAAGTACTCTTAGATATAGAAGAATGAATAATTTCAACACTTATTTTTTTTATATATATAAACATGTGTGACACGTCGTTGGAAAGACATAAGTTTAAACTATTTAATGATATAAAAAAGTAAAAATCGATTTTTAGGTGCGTTTGTAGGCACATATAGTCGTGGCACATATAGTCGTCGTTCAGTCCGTCTGCCCGCATATAACAGTGCAAAAACTATCCAACCGAATCGTTTGAAATTTAAAATATATAATTGTTGCATAATTTTGTCGCGTCATTTCAAATTTTATGAAAATCGGATGTATAGTTTAATTACAGGGACAGTCAAAAGTTTTCTGTTACATTACGGCCAATGGGAAAAAAATTATTGCCAGTGCATTTTAATGTTGTTACAGCCTTCCGAATGGTCTGAAATTTTAAATAGAGTAAATGTCCCAGTAATGGACACCCTTCCAGTAATGGTCGCCTTTTAATGTTTTGGTTCATAAAAAAGTAACTAATAAATATTTAACTTTAATTAATTTTTTATAATTTCCCCTTGCATGTTTTATAAAACTGGGCTATTGTTGACACTTTTAATCAAACCAATTAGGAAGCAGAAAATAATGTTTCAAAGTTTTGCTGTTTTTCTGTGAAAATCTTAATGAAGAGGTTAAGAGCTGGCTTCGTTTAATTAATTTATATATTATTTATTTTCTTGCAAAATTTGAATGCTTTTGTTTGAATTGCAATAGAAAACTTAGACTTTTATATACTAACGGTCATTTACGAAATTTCATTTATTTTTAAGTTTTCATGGTTTTAAGAGAGGGTGCCCATTACTAGAATGGTTAATTAGTCATTTTCCACCAAAACTTTTTAAATAGCTGCTTTTAAGTTATTTTATGTGATTAATAAAATTTCAATATTTTATTCTTTTTTTATGTATATATACCTTGCTGTTTTAAAATCTGGCAATCAAACCAGCCAGGAAGAAGAAAATGTTGTTTAAGAGCACAGTAATAGACGGGCTCATAGGGCTTAATACCTCTCCGTTTAAATAAAAACAATTAAGTTACAGAAGCTATTAAAAATCTATTTTCTGTGTTAAATATTTCATTATTCGCATCTGACGAAAAAAAAAGTAATATTTCTTAATTTATAAGCAATATTCATGAAACTGGTTAATCTGCAGATTAGTGGCCTCAAACATCAGTTCTACAGTTTTATTTTGAAATTATTTTACTTAGCATTTAAAATATTCAACTCACAATATCATTTCTTTCATATTTGTAATATTAATTATCATAAATGATATAACAAGTAGTCTCTGGAAGATTAATTGTTAAAAATAGCGAGACAAAACTAATCACTAACATTCCAAAACTTTTTTATATTTATTATTACCTTTTAAATCCCCCACTGTTTCAATAATTTAATAGCTGTAATTGCCTGATATTTAGTATTTTAAACTGTCCGTCTAAAATAATTAAAACATTGATCGTCTGATAATTACAATAATTGATGCAAACAGTAAATGGTCGTCACGAACATTTTATTAAGTACTGGCATCCTTATTGTCAAATTTATTTGAAAATAACCACTTTGTTTCATTAGTATGTATTCATGAAATTCTGGTTCTAAGTACAATCATAAAAACAATTATATTTATTACTTTTTATGGGGTGTCCATTACTGGGCCAGAGGGTGTCCATTACTGGGCTTTTGGATGTTTTGATATAGTTCTGTTATTTAAAATTAAAATTCGATTCATATTGGGAAATGCGACTATAAGAATGGTTAAATATTGTTGATAGATTAATATAATTAAACAAAAACATAATTTGAAGAACAAATTAAAAAAACAAAATTTATTTCCTACATTGTTTTAGCCTGAGAAGGGACAGATATTAAGTTATTTCATTCAATTAGCTCTACATTTAATGTTAAATTTTTGTAACAAATTAGTTAAGCCAATTGAAGATTAAAAAATAAAAATAAAATTCATACAATATGATACTTAAAACACCCTAAAAAATTAGATTCCGTTCAAATGAAATCTAAATAAATCTTAGACTTCTTTCATTTTTAATTGAAAATATTTGTATTGCAGATTTTGTATTATGTTTATGACAATTGTGCATAAAATGATAAGATGCATGCAAAATACAAAACTTAAAAAAGAATGTCTCTAAGATTTATTTCGATTTCATTTGAACGGAATCTAATTTTTTAGGGTGTTTTAAGTATCATATTGTATGAATTTTATTTTTATTTTTTAATCTTGGCTTAACTAATTTGTTACAAAAATTTAACATTAAATTTAGAACTAATTGAATGAAATAACTTAATATCTGTCCTTTCTCGGGCTTAAACAATGTAGGAAATAAATTTTGTTTTTTTTTAATTTGTTCTTCAAATTATGTTTTTGTTTAATATGTCAAGTTTTTTAATAACTACTGCACTCAGACGAACACATTTCAAAATTAATAGAGAGTATCATCATCAGGCTTTGGTGTATACGGTATTGCATCACCATGTGGGATGCAGTTTACCAATGTGTAAATCAAAAAGTTTCAACACTGTAGTAATGCAGGTTGCGGTAGTTTGGACAAAAACTTCTAATCTGAACGTAAAAAATCTATAATCAAAGCATAAAAAATTAACTTCACTTAAATTTAGATACCCTATTCCCCACTCAGGAACGCTAAGAATATAAATGTAAATTGTGTTGAATCCTTACTGATAATATTTAACAATATTATAGCTGTGATTCTGTAAAAAATAAAAAATAAAAGTTTTACTTAAATTTTTAAACCTTATTCTCTCCCAAGGGGTGATGTAAACGCATCAGAAAATTGTTACCTAAGTTTAACTTGGGGTATAAATAGGAAAAATCATCTCGGAAAAAAAATACATTTTAAAATTTAAGTTATGTAATTCCCCACTAAGTTCGCTACCTGCGTAAAAATAACTATCCATTAGAAACTTTTTACTAAAATATAAACTTGACCAAAGCAAAAACTTATTCTGAAAATATCCTTTTTATTTCCACTATGACGCCATATTCATCTTTTTAATTTTTGAAAAAAAAAAAAATCTAGCTCAATTTAATATTTCACGTAAAAATCTTTCAACTAAAAAGAAATAAATTATTATTACGGCTTTTGCAACAATGAAGTAAAAATGTTACATTTTCTATGAAAAATGTCCGTTGATTTTCAATGAAAAAAAGCGAAAATTGGAAGTATTAAGTAAAATATTTGAATAATGTAAAAAAAAAAAAAAAAAAAAAAAAAAAAAAAAAAAATTGGCCCATGTTTCTCTCTGGGTTATAATTCACCCATATGCAAAGGCAATTACCATTCGTTTTGACACTGACGTGAGACAAATGTTTTTACACTTTAAATTTATAATATCATTAGAATTAGTAAAGAATAAAAAATGAGTGGCATCAGGGACAAAAAGGTGGGAAGAAAAAATGAAAAAGTTATGATCTCCATAGGCTTTTCCATGTTAAATTAACATTGAGAAATGACACTGGAAATAAATAAGTAGTGCGCTGCCACGCAATACTTAAATATTGAAAAAAAAAAAAAAACTGGAATATAATAATTATAACTATTAATAAAAAAATAATTTTAAAAGAAATTCCTTAAGGGTGTCCATCACTGGCACATCTACCCTATATAATTGTTTCAAAATTTTGTCGAGTCGTTTCAAATTTTATGAAAATTGGATGTACAGTTTAATTACAGATAGTGAAAAGCTTTCCGTTACATTAAGGTCAATGGGAAATAATCATTTCATGTGCATTTTAATGATGTTACAGTCTTTCGAACAGAATGAAATTGATATGCACTTATAAAGTTCACTAAAATATACATTCAGCACAATATGAGGTGCAAAAAATATTTATAAAATTAGTTTTAGTACGGACGCACCTCATTTGCCAAGTTATATGAGCAATTTCCAACTTGTTTCTATTTCCGAGGTCAATCTTTTCCTATAAAACATATAAAATCTATTTTGCTCATATTCACAAAATACAATATCTACGCGAATAAAAAATTTAAATTAAACATGGCTTATCGCGTCATTTCATTAATAACTATTGTATTAATTCCATTTTTCAGCAATGACGGACGAAAATTAGAAATCATGATAAAGTTAAGGAATATGTTTAAAAGAAAAATATATACATATTCCAGAAAACTTAAAATTTAGACTCCATGTTCATATTAAATAAAACAAAAGCAAATGACAGCGGATAAAATATACAGTGTGTCCACGTATAACCTGACCGACCTTTATTTTCGCAACAGTTGGTCCTAGATGCATACTTCCAATTACAAAAATGGTTTAAATAAGGTAGAGAATTATTTTTTAAAGCGATTTGGGTCAAGAAAAAAAATTATTAAAAAATTACGAAATTTAAATTTTTATATGGTCCTGCGGTCCTATAAGTGATATTTAGTAAAACTTTACTGTGACACTAACAAGTAAGACAAAAAAAGTCCCATTCATCTAGCATTAAAATTGACCTAATTATGAAACTTTGAAATGCACGACTTAAACCACTTTTATGCATCTCAAAACAGATGATTTCTGCCATGCTTTCAGGGATCATATTTAAAGTACTTCAACTTATTTCAAGGTATCTGCGCTTTGAAAGAAATCGTACAAATAATACGATTAAGTTTTATTAGTTCAGTTTCAGATTAGTTAAAATAATTGTATTTTAACATATGTTTTATTTTGTAAGGATTTGAGGCTATGATTTCTTTTAACTAAAATTGTGTTATTTTCACAACGTTTTATTTAACTTGCAATGATCGTCTTTCCAGTTTAAAATTTGTACTAGAACTTTAACTTACTTTCAAATGTCCGATCGAAGTTAAATTTTACGTACTGACTTAAATCCGATGGCAATGCAATATTATTATGATTTTCGACTCTTACCATCTTATACATACTTATATTAGAGGATAACACAAAAAAATTCGGATAGATTACCGTCAAGAAGTTTAAGAAAGAGTTTTATATTAGATAACATAAACCTGCGATGGTTGTGTTTTTAAATTTTATAATTACATTTTATGTATTTTTTAACGCTGAATAAAAAAATTACCTTCAATTTTAATCATTATGTCAGAATCTTTCGCAAATCGTAAATTTCAAGGTTAAAAAATTGTGAAAAATCTGATACTATAAAATAGATGTAAGACTTTTTTATTCGGTTTCATTTTATTCAATTCAATAATTTATACGATTTTTTGGCTTATACTGGGTCTCTTACAGCTAATTAACTCGGGGGTCCGATGAGGGTTGGAGGGGAGGGGGATCAATTTTAACTTTTAGCTTTTTAACTTTGAAATTTGCGATTTGAGAAAATTCCTTAAAATTACATAAGAATCAATGTTCAAAAGATAAAAAACATGCCACAACCCAAAAATTTAAAGTCAGTGTAATCTAACAGCATTTTTAAATATGTATCATTTTATAAAGTATTGAGGCTGTTGTTTTTCAGCCTTTGGTTTAACAAAAAATCTGTTATTTTTATCCTCTTATGATGCTCAATACAAATTGTGAATTTTGCTGTAATATGTCAGAATGATTAAAGATAGCAAATTTATATTGCAATGCTAATTTTACTCTCAACCATATCTTTAATATACCTGACGAAATTATATTTCTACAAAATTTGTGAATGACCCCTAATATGCACCAAAAACTGTACTCCAACTTTAAACAGCTATTACTCAGTCAATTTTAATCGTAGAATAACGGGACCTTTTTTGCCTTACTTGCCAGTGTAATAGGGAAATTTTACTAAATATAACTTATGTGACCGGCGGACCGTATAAAAATTTAGATTCTGTAATTCTTCACTAAATTGTTTTTTCGCTTCAAACTTTTTTTATCTTAACCCTGCACCTTATTTTGACCATTTTTGTAATTGGAAGTATGCATCTAGGACCAACGGTTTCGAAAATAAAGGTCGGTCAGGTTATACGTGGACACACTGTATATATACATTCTTAATATATTTAAATCATTCTTAGAACTTATTTTAAAAAGATGTGAGTTTATAAGCATTGTTTTTTAAATGGAAAAATTGAAAATATTTTAGAACAATTGGACTTTGCCAAAATAGCAATAATTTAAGGGAAAAGTATGGTTTTATATTTTTACGGTTATATATATATATATAAAGTACGGTTATATATTTACGGATTGATTTAAATTTTAAAACAAAAATTTAAATCAAATCAAACATTGTTAAACATTTAACATCCGCCGATTAAAATGTTATTAATAAAACTTTAAAAGTAATATCTTTATAGGTTATGCAATGAAAGCAAACACAAAGGATAAGATTGGAATAAAATATTTTAGTTTATTTCTATCAGTAACCTAATTTAAATTCGTATATAACTTTAACTGAATTTTTCCTTAAAAGCTCAATTAGTGTTACAAACTATGAATTAAATAAATATTGCTAATAAAGTATTTTATTCCAATCGTTACCACGCTTATATCTATTTTCATTGCATGCTGTAAAAGATGTGATTCTTTTAAAATGACCATAAAAGCGAAATAAAAAAAAAACAATCGACTTCATAAAAAATGAACATTCACTTTTGTGAAAGAGTGACTATTTACTCCTAAAACCGCGAAAAACCGCACTCCTTTAGCAAGAGTGAATAGTCACTCCTCCGAAAAAGTGATTATCCACCCCTGTTTAGAGTGAATATTCACTTCCCAGGAGAGACTATTCACTCTTTCAGAGAGTCAAAAATTTCACCTTTGCTCAGAGTGAATAGTCACTCTAAAGAGTTGGACATATTTTGACTCTGCGATAGAGTGACTATTCACTCCTCCGGAGCGAATAGTCACTCCTTTTTATTTAGAGTGTAGCATACTGATATGCCAGCTATTCGCAAACAGCTAACGTACAAAAATACCAAAAATATTCATTTTGTTAAATAATCGTGATCGAGGTTAACTCGTTTTTACTGCGATTAATTGACTAAATCGGAAATTTAAGATCAAAAACAAAATTGTATAGTACTGAACTAATAATATTGAAGAATTAACATGTGTAACTACTTTTAGAAGTATTAAGATGCATGAGATAGAAGAAATTTTTGGGATTGGAATATCCCACTAGCTAAAATAGTTTACGTAGAAATATTCTTTTACATTATTAAACAATAAAGTGTTGTTACAGTATTCTTAGAGTTTTGAACGTGTTTCATAATATACGCTTGACGAATTAATATTTCGTAAATATTTAAGTAAAATTTAAAACACAAACGTATAATTATTTTTTAAACATATTTTTTCAATAACTCCATTACAGTGTCACTTTCATTTTACGAATCAGACTATGATAAGTCAGTGCGCCACAAAAAAGTAATTGGGACAAGATATATGCAGTCACACATATGTTCAGCTTGTAGATATATCTTCCATATGATATAGACCGTTTCAAAAGGGCAACTTTTATTCTATAGATTATAAGAACAAAATGCTGCCGAATCACATAAAGACATCTAATAAACGAATTCTGATGAAATCAAGGTGTGTAAAATAACGTAATACGACGTTATGCTTATATTTTTAATGGCATGTTTATGTTTATGCACGGATGATTATATAATTAAGATTATGCTATGACAAATACATATGCTATGACAAATACATATTTTTTAAAGTTATGACAAATATATTCGAAGGTAGTTTCTCAATGCATTTTTAATCGATTTATTATCGAACTTTATTATCTTACGAATACATATCCATTTTTACATCAAGTCCTTATAAACTTTAACATTTCCTTTAAAAGATTAAATAATGATACGGAATTGCAGTTTTCACTAAAATCGATGTCAAAATGCTGTAACTACTTTTAAAGCAAAATAGTTATAGTTTAAAAAATCTTTTCTTAAGGTCTGATCATAGAAAACTCTAAAGAAGAAGAAAATGAGATCCGGTGGATGGCGTAACCAGCAAGTAATAAGACATGCTTTCCCTTTCCGCTTTTTTTTGAAATATGACTCTTGTAGCTGTTAATCCCTTGAAGAGTGCAACGCTAATTTTTAGTTTTTAACCAGTTAACCAGTTAACCAGAACTTTTGATAAAAAAAAATTACCTCTATATCTGGTGAGCAAGACTGTAAAATTTCATTTCTATATTTTAAAATAAAATTTCTGATGTGAATGCAACGTTACAAAAACACAATTGCTTGCCCTTGAAAGGGTTAGAAATTTCGCCTCTTGATAATGCGCTAGGTACATACCATGTTTCTATATCATTAGTAGCTGTATTTTTATGTTTAAAAAAAACATAGACTTTTTCCACCTTGTATAATTACGCATATGCATAGATATAGATAGAAAAGACAATATTCCACATTTCAAAAGCTGTAAGTAATATAGGTATTAAAATTTATTACTAGTTAATATAAAAGTTGGCGTTAAATATTCTTTTAGTAAAATTTAGATACATATATAAAATATTTTAAGTTTTTTTTATGGAAAATAGTGTTAATTATTATTTCCTTTTTATATTAAATTCTGAATTAGCTTATCCATAGTGCAATAATAAAATATAATCTGATATAATACAACATGCAATTATTAAGTATATAATTATACAAGTGCATTTATTATAAGGTAAAAAAGGTCTAACTGCGTTCTTGCATTTGTTGTATTATTTTTAATAAACACTTAACCTGGAAAAAAATAAAGACAGAAATCCATGTAAAGTACGGTGAATCTCAAATGTAATTACATTTCCTTTTTTTTTGCTGTTGGACTTTCTTGAACATATATAATCAGCTGTTTCCCCTGAGAAGTAATACTATTATGTTATAATAGGATAATTTATTCCATAAATAACAGCTTGTGATATTTTGAGTCTGAGGTTTAGTTAGAATATTAAAGCTGTTTGTTTTCAAACATAATTAGATGTTTTGTGTAATAACATTTTATCCTTTATTTTCTTAATAGAAGTTGCATGTTGATTATAATATTATAAATGCTAACTCTTTCAACATATAAAGTAATTTCATAAGTTCTAATTTCAAAATAAAAGTACTTTTTTCCTTATTTGTGAAACAAAAAATACATATTACCAATGTATGCTTCGCTAAAGCAGATTCTTTCCTATAGTGCATATACGTTAACATCTACGCTCATATCTGTAATTGGCTATAATGTTATCGACACATGTAAGATGCTAACATCTAAATTAAAATGTTTAAATTCTATGATCATGTTAACTTTTCAAATTTCGGATAATCAAATTGGAAATAAATATATTGCACAAATAGAAAAATATCAATTTGAGTGGACAATTGGTAATATTCAATAACACTATGTAACAATTTTTAAAAAAAGTTATGTTTCTGGTTTGACAGTATTGGTTTCTGTTTAATTGAGGAGCAAGTATGTAGAAAAGAGTAGTTATGACCCTGGAACTTTGCTTTTGAGGCTGTCACAAAGTGGGTATTTACATAGACGCCAACTTATTCTTGACGACCACTTCGACAGCTTCAAAGAGAACATGAGTGCCTATTCCGAGGAGCAAGGACAGCGCTTTCATCAGAACATGTAACATTTTGAACGTCGTTTTCCGGGAACCTACAGTAAACACATGATTGGGGATAAAATTTGGGACTTATTCTTGAAAGCGATACGACATACACTCTCAAAACTATCTAGGTTTCTTCTCATCACTATGTAGAATTTTAGTTAAAATATATTATTGATTTGAAATATAATGTTCCCTTTTTGTCTTTAAATAAACATAAACCCGAAAATTTGTACGAAAACGTTTCTTTAATGGCTGTACGCAAATTTAAAGTTTTCGTTGCCCTGAGCACAAAAACAAAGTTTTTGCAAGTAAGTAAAGTTTTTCATGTTTTTTTTTATGATAGCACAAATTAAAAAATGATATTGATTACTCAGAAACAAAATTGTGTTACATTGTGTAGTTTGAGTATTTTATGACTATATTTGAGCGATAAGAAACTACAAAAATATTAGTTAGGTAATGCAATAAACCATTTAATAACTGCATAGTTAAATAAAATAAATATTTTCTTCTATATTCTGTGCCCATACACAACACAAATCAGTAAGATTTTGCAAGGTTAAGAATTCAGTTAACATAAATAATAATTAAAATTGTAGATTGTATTTTAAATAGGACGTCTTATTCCATCAGTCTAAATTACCTTATAAATATCATTTAAAACATACATTTTTCATGCTCTGAAATATTGTTTCAACATTAAGGTTTACTACTTATAATTTAAAATAAAATCTATAACGATATGTTTGCACTTTTTAAAAGGTATAAGTACTTAGAGAGTGTAATGCTAAAAGTGTGTCCATTCATTACATAAGTTGTTAGAGTCTGCCAACGTACTGCTTATTTAAATATATATATGTATATATATATATATATATATATATATATATAAAGAAAATACTGTTTGTAAGGACGTTTTATCGTACAGCATACCGAGAATTTGGTTCAGTTTGCTTAAATAATCATAAAAGAAGTAATATTCCACTTCCCACTATATCTATGTTTTATTTTCCCAATGTTTTCCGGATCTATAAATTGACTTTCACTTTCACTCTTTTCAGCACCAACTACGTGAAATTTGAAAAATAAGACGTTAATAGCAGTGTTTTTTGTATTCTCTGACGAAGGCTGTATTTATAGCTGAAATTACTAAGAAGAATTAATGTAATTTAACAACTTTTGAAATATTTTTGTAATCTTTTAAGTATTTATCACATAGTGTAATTTTATATATATAGTTCCTTTAGCCCTTTTGAAATCTGCAAATTTGACATTAAATTCGTGATTGGCAACCCCAAGAAACTTCAAAAGTAATTTTTGTGTAAAATGGACCAATTGCGAAAATAATATGGGTTAAAGAGTTTACGTAAACTTTAAATGCTTTTTTGCCGCAGCAAGATTTTAAAAATATGTGTAAGTTCTAGCGACTCAATTGTTGAACTGATTGACCTGAAAATTTGTCCCAGTAATATAAACACTTTTGACCATAGAATGAATCCATAATATCTTAAAATTGTCTTTATAAAATATTTTTTACAGGTAGGTCAAGCCCAGAAAATATGGGTCAAAAAATCAATATTAATTTCAACTGTCCGCTTTTTAATAATTTTTTGTAACCTTTTCAATGATTTTAGGCATATTTCACAAGACATTATGATAACGAATATACAGAAAAGTATTTTTGATTTAAGACCATGTTTTCAATAGGTTGCAACGTCGGAAGATCGGCCTTGTTTTTCAAACCCGAAATTTTTTAGACCAGCATTGGACGTCATTTTTTATGATAAAAAATATGATTCGATTCTTAAAAGATTAATAAATACAGTAAGCCCGCTTATAACGAAGTAACTCGGGTATGAATATTAAATCGTTGTAAGAGATCACAGTTTTACTTCAAAACTAATTACTTAATATGTACTTTTAAACCATTATTTGTTTTTGACAAAACATCCTAAAATTTTTTCCCCATTTTCTAAGGCTATTTTAATAAAAGAAAATTGTAAAATTATACTTATTCTACAATATGATTAAAAATGTTAGAAGAGCCATTAGAATATCATTTATTTCGACACGACAGGGAACAACATACAAAACTAACACATATCTGCCGAAAACTGGCACTCTACATACGGAATTCAGTTATATGGGGGGGGGGTGGGAATCCATTATTTACTGCTGCAACATCCTGACTCTCTTATAAAAGTGGGAAAAAACAGAAACTTGGCAAATTTTTAAACATTGGGCATCCTTTAAAACCTTTTATAATCTCATAACTCTTTTATAGGAACCTGTATAAAAAAAAAAATCATGTGAGTTTTTTGCCCAAAATTTTCGGTTCAACCGACAAATACAATGAACGCATTTCGTTTTATCCGGTTTCTTTACCATACTTTAAGTACATGAACTTCAAGGGGAAACAAAACAAATCGTAATAAGCGATAAATCATATTAAGAGGTATCTTTATAAAAGGGCTCTTCTGTATTTGTGAAAAAAAGAAGAATGTTCACAAGTCTTGTCTATTGTCTCAAAATAAAAAAAGAATTCGAAGCTGACTTATTTTTTAAGCAATTATAACTAAACCTTGCTTTATGGAGTGCAAAAAGTATCAAGGTTGAAGACTTAGTACACTATTCAAAATAATATTTTAATAATATTAATAATTTTAAAATCATATATTTCTTTTCGAATTTTCTTTATGTCGCCTAGTTGGAATATTTTCTGGATTGTGAATAAAAGGACTTTTATGTATTGACTATAAATCTGTGTTTATCTTATTGAAAAATAATACTTCTGTGTTTACAAAAATAATACTTCTGTAAATAAGAAATCTGTGCTTATGGTAATAAAACTAATAATTTAATTATATTTATATTTTTAAAATCATATAGTTCGTTTCGATTCTTTTTATGCCGCCTGGTTGGAAGATTTTTTGTCTTGTTAATAAAACGACTTTTATCCACATTTTTGTTCACTTCGGTTTGCAAATTTAGTGACTATAAATATGAGCTTATTTTAATCAAATATAATACTTCAGTGCTTCCAAAATAATGCTTCTGTGTTCCCAAAAATACTACTTCCGTAAATAATAAATCTGTGTTTATCTTAATCAAAATAATACTTTAATAATATTTATATTTTTAAAATCATTTATATTTATTTTTGAATTATTTTATGTCGTCTGGTTGGAAGATTTTTTGGCTTGCGAATAAAATAACATTGAATCACATTTTTGTTTACTTCGGCTGCAAATTTATTGACTATAAATCTGTGCTTATCTTATAAGGTTGACTATGTACTGTATTTAAATTTTATGTTCGCGAAGCGTAAACTTGTCTTTTATGAAGTTATATAATATATTTTTTGTTTGAAGATGAGAAAAAGATATATTTTGAATTGTGTAAATCAGTATACAAACAATTCGAGTTTTCAGAACTGTGACTGGAATGTATTAGTATCCTTCGTAAACATTTGCTTCATAAAATCATTCTGTAGAATTTCCATTTCGGTAACAACTCCATTAAATATTCACCACATTTTGCAAGAATATATATAAGGCATTACTGCATAGACAACATTCTGAGCAAAATGTAATTCAATTGTAAAATAAAACAAGCATATGTAAAATTACGCATTGAGCATACGTAACATGTAAGAAAATGTCCATAGTCTGGAAATATAAAAAGTAAAAAATAACTTTAATATCTTCTATATGACTTTTATATTAAAACCTTTGTATATTAAAATTGAAATGTTTTATAGAATTAGAAAAGAATACTGTATTTTTAAGAAACTGTTAACATATTTTTTAAGAATTCAAAATTGTTGCTGTTAGACATTTTTTTAGCAATTGTGATTCTTGCTAAGCAGATTGTGTATTTTTCTGAAATCCAGTACAGTTTGCGATACATACATAATGAGTTTATAACGTTTCTTTAACTCCTGCAATGAACAGGGGCCAATTAACCTCTGAAGCTACGGGAGGCACAGTGGCATTTCGGGGTCCCATTTTATTGGATCAGCGTTTCTTAAATTCGACATACCCGGAAACTTCCCAATGCTACAAATATTATTCTAATGACCTAAAAATATTATATTATTGGATTTTCTCGATTTTGATTCTTTGGACGATAATACTGCCTGATAAATTTTGACTTTGATTGATCGGACAATCTGAATAATTGTGATCGAGTGGTTTAAACTGATCTATTGTAAAAAAAAAAAAAAATAATAATAATAGTAATTTGTTGTGAAGGGTATTTTTATGAAACACTTTTTTATATCTATAAATGAGTTAATAATTTGAAAAGAAATTAGAATTTAGGAATAGAATTAATTTAATATAAAATTTGGGGTCCCTCTTTTCTCGATTTCGGGGTCCTTCAATATTTTCCAAAGGACGCGAGTGCTTCTCGTGCCTATTCGGAAATTAGAGCCTGACAATTACCGAATCTGAATAAATCTTTATCACGTTCTAGCACCTAGATGTTCAACTTTTCGCTTCCTGGCATCGCATTTGAGGGATTTTTTTTTTTTCTCGAGCCGTACAAATACAAACAATACCTTAAAAAGAAATATCAAACTATCTGTAATATCCTTTGCGAGAAAAATGCAAAAATGTAGGATGAAGTAATGTCTGAATTGCCTTCTGTTAGAAATGGTTTCCAAATTCTTGAAGAAGTCTTCGAGAACTGTCACGACGTCTTCGATGTTGTAAGATTTTTAATAGGCTATGGTGCAGATATTAACTGTCACAAAAAATTGATTTTCAACAATAAGTAGAGAATTTCAGCAGTGCATAGTGTGTACACTGAATTCAAACGGCTCAAAACTAAGATCAATTAGGAAAGTAAGAGGGGAGGAAACCTTCCCTGAACATGTTATTTTATCAAGCACTTAACGCAGCTTTCAATGTCCTTACCGTTCCTTTTACTAGAACCTAAAAAACACGCATAGAAAATAATAAAAAATGTAAATAGAATCCCGAGGAAAGATATACAAAAATCATTTGCAGCCAATAAACTGAGGTAATCCGTCAGAACTTCAAGTTAAAGAAAAAAGTAAAATCGAGAGATAATAAGAAATTACTATTATTACTCGACTGAAAAGAAAGGTTATGTGTTTCACGCATATATGTGTATGTGGATTTCTTTCTACCCACGAAATATCCCAAATGATGTATGGATTTTAATGAATGAGGTCTCTATCAATTCGTCTTAACGGTCCGATAGTTATAGGCTAGGTTTTGTTTTTATAAATTCAAAATGGCGGTAGAGACGAAAAAACTTACGCGCCCTATTGAGTGGCATATCATTGGATAGGTCTTTCAAAATGAAGGCGATGTTTCATTGACTATTTTACAGTCAGAAGCTCCGTTAAAATATTATACAACCTGGAATTTGTGTATGTAGGATCTCTAGCTTTACTTCAACTATAACCATCATAGACAGCTATAGACCTCATCAAAACAGCGTTTATAGATAGGAACTAACAATTAAACACAACTCATGAAACTAAACACAAAGTTATCAATACAAGTAAATAAATAAAAAAAAAATAGGTAAGTAATATAAACAATATAAAAAGGGCTCTCTCGATTATTGAGAATTAATTAATTTAATTTAATTAATGGGTTAATATTTGAAAAAAAACTAGATTAACATCAAGTGTTATCCACTACAAGTTTAAAAAAATTTATTTGAGCTTGATTGGATGAATAATATGTATTTTATTAAAGATTGAAAATTTGAACAAGATATATGTAGCGAGAGTGTGAGCTAATAGTAGGAATTGAAAAAAAAAAATAGTTTCACATTGATGAAAAATAATTAATTAGTTCGCTTTTTTACGCAGTCGGGTTTTTTTATTTTTTAAATTTAATTGTTTATTTTAAATAAAATACCGCAAATACAAATTACCGAATTTAAAATATCCTTCAGAACAAAAACTGCATTTCAGATTTACATTATTTAAATGAAATTATATCATTGTTATAATATCTAATTTTATTTTTATCATTACCTTTTTAGGGTTCCGAACTTAAAAAGTAAAAATGGAACCATTATAAGATCACTCCTGTGTCTATCCGTCTGTCTGTCACAGACATTTTACTCGCAAACTATGGAACGTGGAAAGTTCAAATTCGGGGAAGTAATAAAGACCATTGACCCACATATTTTTAGATTAATAAGCATTCATAAATATATTTAGTAAAAAAGTAGAGGGGCTAATTATGCTACTTGAAGAAAAAATCTTTTCTTTGCATATCATGTGGGGTATCCTCTGAATGCTTTTGTAACGCTGAACTCAAAAATACATTCCTTTTAATTTTAGGTATTATATTTTCAAAGATATTGTTGAAAATGTAGCGCAAAAATATGTTCCCCCCATCTAATTCCGAATCTACTGAAACTAAAATTATGAAAAAATTAGAGGTAGTAGACGTTAATGTAAACCTTGTCGGAAAATTATAGCGATTACCCTAGGTCACATAGGTTTTGAGTAATTAGCATTTTTCTGTTATACACAAATCTCGATTTACGGACATTCAGAAAAATTGTTGAGCATTGCTGAATATACCTATCGTTGCAGAAGAATAAAAGCATTGGTGATAATGATTTTCGAAAACAATCATCGGTAATGAGCCGAGATATTAACCCTTAAAGGTACGGTCAGTTTGGACATACACAAGGACAGGGGAAGTGTACTCTATGCCTAGTTAACAATTTTTAATATGTGTAATGTAATGTCCACTGACAGTATAAAAGCAATAAACGTCAAACTGTTAAAAACATACTAATTTAAGGGGTCTCGGGACTCTAAAAATTGGAAAAAATGAAAAAAAGACTATTTTCAACATTTAATGTCTTAAAATGTATATGATTTTAAAACACAATTTTAATTGGGATAAAAAATTTCAAGATACAGAATTAGTATTTATAGGTGGCTCGAAACTGTTCGACATTTGTCGAACAAAAATTTGGCATAACAGTTTACGCGCAGGATTACAAAATAAATATTGCAACTAGAATGAAAATTTTGGTGCTTACTTATACTTCAGATTGTAATAATTTCCCTGAGCTTAAATAAATTTGTATTTAAAGCATTTTTATATTTTTAATGCAATGTCGTATTTAGCTAATACAAAATTTTGAAAATTTCAATAGTAAAATCACCTAAAAAATATTTTTTTGAACAATAAAAGGGAAATTTTAGGTTCAGTTTATACAGAATAACATGAAATATATGCTTTGAAAATTTCATGAAAAAATATTCAGAAGTTTTTGAGGTATCTTGCGCGTTATGCCCAAAAAACGCCATTTAGAAAATAATGACTTTAAAGTTTCGGAAACGCCGCTTCAGCTATTGAGCGGGTATAATTCTAAAAGACAAAACTTCTGTTCTAATGGGAATTTCAAGGAAACAACTATATCAAAATATTAAAAAAAGATAGGAGTTTAACATCTAAAAAAATTAAAATTTCTTAAATTTTGAAGCTTTAAGAGTCCTGCGACCACTTAATCCCTTCCGACGCGGAGTAATTCTATTTATAAACTTAAGAAATAATGAACTGACACTAGAATTTATAAACGAATTTATTAGAAAATGCGAACTTGCTTATTTTCACGTACATGATAAAAGGAAAATTTTAATTAAATATTCTTGGTGCCGTTTGTCTGTTTTGGAATTAAAATTAGGTGTCCGTTTTTTAAGGGATCGCCCTCGAAAGATTTAATTAGAATGAATCGCATGAATACTGTAAGATTCGCGATAGTTTGCATTGATTGTATCTCTCAATACGCCTCGAGTGACTTTAAAAGTTAATTAAACACCTATGTGGAAAACGCAGCACTGACCAAGGCGGAGTTGCAACTTTGAGACCTCAATTCGAAGCGCGCTTAGCACAATGCCAAATTTAAACTTTGAACAAAGGTTTTGTTTTAGCTACACTGTAGAAATAAAGGTTATTACTACACTGAATTTAGTTTCATGAAATGCCAAATGAAGTTTAACTATGCACTGCTTTTATTGTCAGTACCGAATTAATTTCATTATAAACAGATTAGGATAATATGAAAATAAGAGTCATACGAATAGCTATATTTGATATTATTTAGGTTCCATATCTCTTTGAACTTTCGTGGTATACCCATTTACACTTTTCTAATATATACAGTCATACCCAACCCTACGTTGTATAGTTTTTTACAAAGTCTTAGTATTCTTTTAGCAATGTCGTTTTTTTTTTTTTTTTTTTTTTTTTTTTTTTTTTTTTTTTATAATAATAATAATACAATTACAAATTCATATATTTATTCTACGGAACCCTCTATGCGCGAGTAATGCTCGCACTTGACCGTTTATTTTTAATTATTCGCATTCATTATTTGCAATTTTTTAAGCAGTCCAATATTTATAATCTGCTGAAATTTTAAACGCTATAGATAATTTTAAAATTGGATCCATATCAAGCTAAAGAACAAATTTTACGTTGGTGTTAAGAAAAACGATCGTGATTTTACCAGTTGAAGAGGAAATTACAAATATTTTATCAACATTTTGTTCAAGATTATATGCATCACATGTAAAATTTTCTTCCATCAACATCTTTTCTAATCTAAAAAGGCGAAAAAGTTGGGATAAAATTTCTTAAATTTTCCAATTTCTATGGAATTATGTTCAATTCTGTTAGATTACAATTTACATTATAATACTTCGAAATTGCAAATTAGTTTTAAACAAGAAAGAAAAATCACGATTCAAGAATATATTATGAAAACTTTTTAACTCTTTCAAAGTACTGCAATGGAACGACACCATTTAAGATGGTGAAACCAGATTTCAGCAGTAACCGTATATAGCCAAGAAGGTACTCCAATTCTTTTGTGCATCTCTGAATATTATCTGTAGATATGTATATAAACTACATAGTGGACAAAAATATAGAATAGTTACAAAATTTCTAACATAGTCGAAAATTCATCTTCAGCCATTTCTAGCTATAGGCGGAAATGCACTGGAATATTTTTATACAGTCCTGTATATTTTATACAGATTTTTATACAGACTTTGTGTTAAACTAAACTTTAATACAGGAAAATAACACAAAACTGGAATCGTAGTTTAAAAAATTACTATGCATAGACGCCATTATAACCGATACCTTTCGCAGTGAGGTACATGAATTTATTTATATTTTACAAAACTCTATCAGTATATTTAATGTATTTCATTGGAAAATGCATATCGCAGTTAAGCTACATCTTTAAGCAATTCTTGCTCGTACATAGTGATGCTTACGGAATTTTTTAATTTTGTGTAGCTCTGTATATGTTCAATGGAACTTATATAAACCACTTAACCCTTTGAGGGGCAAGTAATTCTATTTCAGTAATGTCGAATTCACACCGGAATCTATTGCAATTTATTGCAAAATAGGAAAAGCCATTTTACGAACTTCTTTCCACCAAAGTTAGAAAAGTAAAATTTAATAAAATTTTTCTGGTGCAAATCTTCATTAATCGTAGGTGCCTCTCAAGGGCAATTTTTAATATTCAAAAATTTAATTAATCTTAAAAACGCTTACCTCAACTGAAAGATCACTTACAGCAATTGTTCCGCAATAGACAGTAATCTAAGAAAAGTCTTGTATGTGTCCTTGCAAATGGACGATAACTTCTATGATATATTTGACGTTATAATTCTGCAGCAAGCATCATGTGAAGTGTCTCAATAACGTATATAATTTTCATTATGTTTAAAATAGTGTAATTATTCAAATACGATCAAAATTTTCCACGTAACCATTTATAACCAAATTCTTTTAAGTGACTTAATTATTTTTAAGTGATACCATAAATGAATTATAAAAGCTGTCCACGCTATTTTATACAAAATCATGTTTAGTGCACTTTAAAATGCAGATAAATTTTATTATGTTTTACACAGTGTAACATCAATAAAATACACTGCATACCATTTTCTCTATTTGCACACATATAAAAGGATTCTTTTGAATATCGCTGTAATCGAACCATAAATACTACCTTCTTCATTTTCAATAGCGAACATGCCATAACAAACTTCAATAACATATATCAAATACATGACAATCCAACTACATTTACGCGAGTTAGGGCGCGGACAGAATGACGGCAAACAGACAACCCGAATTTATAAACACTTTCAAGTATGTTCAAAAGTATTAAAAATGAGAAATTTCTGCTTGTACTTTTTTTAGTTACCCCCCTCTCCCCCTCGGAAAAGCACTTAGACTCTAAAGCGAAACATGGGTTCCCGGGGTGGTCAACCCTATAGACATTTTAAAGAGTAGAATTGCACGAAACGTGTAGAGCTCTACTACTTTTAATTGCCCTCTTAAATATCACTATTAATTATACCATAAGTTGGGCTAAAAAAATTCTTAAACATTTATCAGTTAATTCATGCATTTTATTAGTATTCTATTAGGCTTTGCCAGCTACGCTGATCGGTTTCTCCACACGAAATGCATCGGTGAATTTATCGCTGTATTTAAAAACAATATGGCCCTTTACCTGTAATGCTTTCTCGCATTGCTGAAAAATATATTAACGACATTGCGCTATTATATTTTCTAATGGGCCTGACATATATATTTTCTAATGGGCGAATTTGAGCTGTTAAGGACCAACTCTTTTAGATTATCATTTACAGTAGGAAGTTGGCAAAGAATGATAGAACGATACGCAATATACTAAACCAATCGCTGAAAAATTATCTAATTAACAATGCAAGGTCTCGCGTAAATCCGTGTTAATTATTAATAATCAAATTCACCTGATGATAGAACTTTTCCTGAACAATAATCAACATAGAACGATATGCAATATTATAAAACCATCTTTAAACAGTATATATTAGTAACAATTCAAGCCTCTTCGCAATCCTTCAAGTAGACTTCAAGTTTAAAGCAGCCTGGACGAAGTTCCCATTCGCCTTATCTATATATTTATAGTTAGTATATTATAATACGCTTCTTCTTGGTAATATATTTGAAATATAGTTAAGTTTAAAAAGAACTAAAAGATCTTTTTAAAACTCCATAAAAAATTTTTATGCTCTAGCCCTTTCGAAAGATGTTAGTCCCTCTTAGTCATGCGCAATTAAGACATGCGTTTACTATGTAAGCAAGACGGAACAGTAGAAGCACGTCTTCTTTACGTCTGACGAAGAAAGACTAATAATCTTTTGAAAGGCCTAGCGCGTTTAATTTTTTTATGGTGTTTTTAGAAGATCTTTTAGTTATTTTTGTTTCACGCCATCTTTAACTTATATTCTTTGATAGTTAATTATGTTGTTTACTGTTGCAATATCAATTATTTTCTATCAAATGTCTATCTTATTTAATCTTATAAACTTACTATCTAATCTTATAAACTTACAAAAAAGACAGAAAGACATAGGAATTAATTATAGTAGGTTCTAATTAGCCCATTGTACGTTACAGCTACAATCAACATTATAATACAAAAATACTACACTGCTTGGATTGTGAAGCATGATTTTTATTATGACGATGTACATTACCATCTACAAGTTTGAAAATATAACCAGATTATTTTTTCATTATGTATAAATAATAGCTTTCTATGCAAACAATTCAAGATAATTATCGCAAAAATTTGAGAATACGTGGGCTTTAATTAACACCCACTCTTCCACATTAATTTCCATCTTTCTCGCAAATAAAGTTACATTCGAACAGCCTCTAGCCTCATTTGTATGTTTATTTATCAGCTAATTAGTTTCAAATAGTTAGATAAGCTTGTAAGCTAGAGTTTCAAAGAGCACTGGATATTACATTTTTATTTTAATTACAGATTTTTCATTAAACTTCCTTTTTTACTGTGCAGAATTTTATTCCTTAAAAAAATACACGAATAATTCTTTGCTCTTATTTAGGAATAATGTATTTTATAAAATAATTCATATTAAGTTAAACAAATAAAAATTTTCTTTAGTCGTTATAAGAATAAGTTTAAAAAAAGACCAAAAATGTTATAATCATAAATGTAAATAATTCTATGAACTATATGAATTCTATGAACTTTTCTATTAAATTAAAACTGAATGTCTGTCAACACGTACTTAAATCCTTTCAATGAATATAAATAATTTCATATAAAAAATTATAATTAGCTTTTTTTAATTGAAGTATCAGGGGGATAAAGAATGATAACCAATGACAGCTAGATGATTCACTGTTATCTCCTTTGCAAGCGCCAACTTTCATCGCTCTTTCCCTTTATGCAAATCCTTAACTAAATTTTATTTTAAGGATTTTCATTATTTAAGGAGTTTCTATTGTTAACACTTTCAACATAGTTGAAATTTTTTAATGAATTCGGTTTGTCTCTCTTTTTGCCTGCTCTACCGTCTGTCGGCTGCTCTATGCTCTAACTCTCATAATTATATTCTGATTGCCATGCAATTGACATGTGTTAGTGTTGTTTACTATGGCACGTGTTCTATTGATGATGAAACACGTGTCGTAAATACTTCATTTACAGGGGCACACAAAATGATTCCACTTCGATATGGTCTATGGGGAGTAGTAGTTTCTAGTGTATTTTAATGATGTTACACTATTAAAAACTTGATGAAATTAATATGATTTTCTGAGATGCACGAAAAAATACTTTCTGTAGAACATGGAGAGTGTGTCACACATTGTTCGTTTACAAAGACTCTCAAAAGATGTCCGATAACTTATGTTCTGCGGATGTGTGTGTGTGAGGGGGGGGGGGATATTTTATGTGTATTTTAATGATGTTACCCTGTTACAAACATAATGAAACTGATATGGATTTCTGAGATGTTATTTCTGTGAAATACCAAGTGTAAAGAATTTATCATTCATTTACAGAATCAGACAAAAGTAGACAGAATCAGACATTATGGTCTGCGAGGAAAAACTGTTTGAAGGGCATTTAAATTATGTTAAACTGTTATAAACTTAAAGAAATTAATCTACATTATTGAAGTTCACCACAAAATGCTTGCCGTTGAATATGATATGTATTTATTGTTCCTTTACAGGGACACAAAAAGATATTTGACTGTCTTTGAGAGATAATAGCTCCAAGTGCATTTTCAATACAGTATGCATTTTTGAATTTAACTAATTTTTTTGCACGGCTGGGTATATGCGTGCATTGTTTGAAGGTGGTTTTTAATTCAGTTAAGCATTTTCATAAAATAGTTTATCGTATTTAGTATATTAAGAGGTGTTCTTAGAATTTAAATAAGTACATACATAGGCGTAGAGTTATATGGGCCAGTGGGGCTCGCCCCCCCCCCCACCCCAATATTTTTTTTAGATGGGCTATATTTTTTTTTTTACGTCAACTGACATAGAAAAAGAATCTCATATTTTGGATATTCATATAATTTACAAAAAGTTTTAGCTTACAATGTTTTCCATGAATAAGTGTTCTTTAATTCGCTCTTTACCTTTATTCTTTGTAAACTAGTAAAACAATTGGAAATTTTTAGTGTTCCATATGGGAAAAAAACTAAGCACTCTCCATTGTGGGTTTTTCCTTTCTCCTTTGGACACACTTTCGGGAAAGATTTTTTTTTTTTCTGATTCTGCGTCATAGTCTTAGGGCAATAAATTCACGTTTTAGACGGACATCAAATGATGTCCGATATGATCTGATTAGAGCACAGATAAGATGAGTTGCAGTTTCCCGAAACTGGGGGTAGTAACGCCTGAAAAGGTTCCAATTTACAAGTTTTGAAGAGCTCGGGAGGGGGGGCGCGGAGATGCCAAGTTTTGTTGCAAAATGACCAAACTAAAAAAGAACCACCAGTGTCTCCAAAGCATGGAATATAAAATGGGAAGTTTTTTGTCTCTAAATCATGCACAAAAATAATATTTATTAAAATTTTCCAAATCCATCAAGCGATCTCTGCAGTAACGGATTATTCACCAGGATCTGGTAACAGTAAACAGTACATATTCAATTGTTCTTACTCGGACCTAGCAACAAACCCGATATTTGGCCATTTTCTTTCATTAATATCAGGCTGGGTAAGGGGCCGAGTCTGCATTTTTTGCTGAAAGTTTGAAACAGAAATCTTATTATGAATGTTAAAAATTCGCTACGGAACACAAAAGAAAAAAAATGCGCATTAAAAATTCAAAAATAGCTGAGAACAAATTTACTATAGTGGACTAAAAATTTTAACCGGTATTCTCTAACGATTGTCAAAAAACCTCCACGGAAAGCGAAAAATCGCTAAAAGTTCAAAATTTACGGAGAACAAAATGTACTATATTAAGCTAAAAGTTTAAAACGAATTTCTTTGTACAGATGTAGAAAAAAAAAAAAATGTTGCCGTGGAACGCGGAACACCGCTGGAAATTGAATTAAAAATCTCTATAAATTCAAAAGTCGCAAAGGTAAAAAAATACTATAGTGTTCTAAAACATTTTAACCGGAATTCTTTTACAAATGGCAAAAACAAAGCGAAAAATCGCAAAAACTCGCATTAAGAAGCGAATTAAAAAGAATCCCAGGACAAATGTTATTGTATAAACGTTTGAAACCGAATTCCTTTTCCTGTTTAGTGCAGGTAAAATATACCAAAAGTTGAGTAAAATGAAACAACTGATGGCTATTCACGAAACTTTGGAAAAAAGCTTCTTTTGGAATTAGAAATAAAGATCCGATGAGTTCTCAAAAAATGAAACTGTTCTATTCTGTTTTTTGGGGGGAGGGGTGAAAGGAATGAAATTTTACCTCAGGAACGGGCTGAAAGGGATGAAATTTTACCTCAAGGACGGGGTGAAGAATAAATATTTTTAAGTAGTCTAAGTCGGTTATCGTTTATTATGTTTTTTTTTTTTTTTTAAATTCTGAATCGAATGACACCATCCGTAAGTCAGTACGATATTTTTTTATAAAGTTGCGGCAGACTTTATGAGTAGAAACTGTACACTAATACTTTATGTAGGTAAAATAGTTTTTTACATTAACAACTGATGTCAATTCATAAAAATTTGGGATGAACATCATTTTGGCACTAGAAATGCAGATATGATGAGTCCCCCAAAAATGAAGTTATTTCACCGTGTGTGTGTGTTTTTTTAGGAGGGGGGGGGGAAGGGGAGCATTTTAATTTCATCGGAAAATTCAACATTTTTTAACTTGGTCAAGTGTAGTATCGTTTAATATGTATTATATAAATTCTGAATCAAAAGACACCATCCACAAATTGATAGATCATTCGTTACAAAGTTAAGCAGATTTTATAATTAGAAAGTCGTGAATGGTTTTATGAATAGAAAGTCGTGAATGGTTTTATGAATTCACGGATTTTGACAACTTTAATGATCTTGGATAAGATTCAGATGATCCTGATTTTGATCACTGCTATTTTGATTAGTTGATATGATATAAAGTAAATTTTTTGTCTGTAAAATAAATGTGACAAAGCTGTGACCAATAATAAAGTTATAATTTTCGACTTTGTACGCATAAAACCTACCATAACTATGTAATGAATAATAATATCGGCTTTCAGAGGGTGTCATCCGATTCAGAATTAAAAAATACGCAACAAACGATACTCCACTTGACTTAATTTTAAAAAAATGAACTCCCATCCCCTGCGTTAAAATGCCCCTGCTTACATGGTAAAACAACTTGTTTTTAGGAGACTCATCGGATTTTCATTTCTAATATAAAAACGGTGTTCTTCCTAAATTTTCTTGAATGGTCATAAGTTGGTATTGTAAAAACCGATTTTATTTGCATAAAGTATAATTTTTGACTTTGTATTTTTAAAGCCTGCCGTAACTTTGTAAAAAATGATCGTATCGACTTGCAGATGGTGTCATTCGATTCAGAATTTAAAATGCATAAAAAACGATACTCCACTTGACCTTCTTAAAATTTTTTTAATTTCCCCCCGCTCTCTTGGTTAAATATTCTTCCCCGTTTGCCCCCCCCCCAAAAAAAACATAGTAAAACAAAGTTATTTTTGGGGGACTCATCAGATTTTCATTTCTAGTGCCAAAACGAAGTTCTTCCCAAATTTTAGCGAATGCCCATCAGTTGTTTAAAAAAAACCTATTTTTTCTGTACTGTTTATCAAAGTAAAAAAATCGCTGCGAAACACGAAATAACTCTAAAAATTGCATACAAAAATTCACGAAAAAATATCAAAAATCGTTGTATGAATTACGAATACACGTTTTTGAAAAGAGGACAAATTAACTATATTAGGTTGAAAGATTGAAAAAGGATTTATTTTAATAATGTTACAAAAATCGCCGCGTACCGTGAAAAAACGCTAAAATTGGCATAAAAAGTTAATTTGAAAAAAAAAAAAAAAACTAACCAAAAAAATCGCAGTACGTAACTACATACATAGATACCGAATAGCCTTGATACCTAATTTTGTAGCTCTGTGTGCGTGTTGAGTGCAGTGGGACGTTTTGATGATCTAGGTGGACAAAATTCGTTTTTCCGATTATCTCGGAATTTGACAAAACCGCGTGTACTGGTAGTTGAATATCTGTATTTTCGAGATCCGTACGAGTTTTGTCAAAAAAAAAAAAACAGAGGTGTCGATAAATTATGACCGTAAAGAAGCCATTTGCTCAGTTTGTTTGAGGGAGTTTTAGAAGTTTCACTAGCTTCCTCTAAGTTTGAAAGCACGTCGTGACAATTCTGTTTTATTTGAAAGCACGAGTTTGCTGAACATATGTCACAGGTTTGTCGAAGTCAGATTTAACTCATTTTTGTTTGAAAATAACCAATACTAAACCCCCTTAACCGCTTTTTTTCAAAGGTTGTAATTCTGGATGATCCTTGATGTTGTTTACAAATTTCATCTTGACTTTTAACATATTCAGCAATAAGCATTTTTTTAAAAATCAAAGTGCTATTCCTAAAATATTGAAAAATTAAAAAATTCCTGCAGATGTCTGCAGATCATTAAGTTTTTATTAATAAATAATTATCATATTAGCTTGCACTGCATGTATGTATGTTTAGTTCAAATCTTGCTAGTCAAATTTAAACCACTTTTAATTATCCGATTGAGCTTAAACTATGAAAATTTGTGTAATTTGAATGACAATACAATATTATTGTAATTTAAAGAACGTAGAAGTTTGTTTAGAACACTGTTTCTACAGGTATTCTCAAAAATTTAGATTAAAACTTGCAAGTTAATTTGAAACCAATTTCAATTATCTGATTGAGCTGAAACTTTGCTCAGGATATGTAGTTCTGATGACAATACAATATTATTATAATTTATGGAACGTAGAAGTTATGCTTTTTTTACAGGGTTACATAAAAGATTAGTTCAAATCTTGCAAGACGATTTTAAACAACTTTCAATTATCTGATTGAGTTGAGACTAAAAAACTAACCAATTAAGTGAACCTACATGTGTTTTTCCGATGACAAGTCTATTAAATTATAATTTGACGAACACAGAAATTATGCATTTGTTACAGGGTCACACAAGAGATCGCGGAAAGATTATTGCTAAAAAACAGATATTTTAATTAAATTTCTATAAAGTTACTATAGGTTATTGAGATACACAATAGCATTTTTTAAATTGAAAACAAAGTGCGTAGTAGTTGTATTTTTTTTACAGGGACACATAAAAATTTCGGATTTATTACCGTCTATATGCAGAAATTTTATTTAAATTAGAATAAATTTTATATAGGTTATTTATTCACACGACAGCATTTTTTTCAAAATAATTTTGGTAGCATTTATATGTTTTACTGGATACCACAAAACATTAATTTTTTAATATGAGTTTATTTAAAAATATTTATTTTTCAGGATGATTACACAAATTTTTCGAGTAGACAAAATTACAAAAGAAAGAAATGAATGTTAACTTACTTGTGTGCATTAAATTGTTTTTTACTTAATTGTAAAATAAGTACGTTTAACGTATCATTTGTAATGCATTATACAGGGTGCGTACTAAAGTCCTTCCCACGCTCTTAATTGCCGAACGGTTGCAGCTATAGTCATAAAAGTGGTGTCCAGGTATAGTAAAGTGGCTATGCTCTACCAGATGAGACCCTTTCCAGCGCCACTTGGTGTAAAACAGCTGAGCTACTATTCCTATCTCGAAAACGAGATTCATATTCAGAACGAGATTCATTTAGCATCCATGTTCACAAGGTGTCGTCATTCAGTTTAATCCTTATCCCATATTTGAAACCGTTTTCGCGATAGGAACGCTGATGCCGCCATTTTGTACCAGGTGGCTCTGTAAGCTGTCTCATCTAGTAGCGCATAGCCTCTTTACTATACCTAGACATAACGTTTATGAATATAGATGCAGTCGTTCGGCATTTAAGAGGGTGGGAATGGACTTTAGTGGGCACCCTGTATTTTTATTTTAAGACATTGTTGTTAAATAACCAAATAGTTATCACTGTTTGAGTATTTTATTAGTGATGCATTAACCCCTTCGGGACGAGCGTCTTTTACAGAATTTTTAATCTTTAATCACCGTTTTTTTTAACAGAAATTTTCGCCTAATTGAATCAGGAAAATGCTCGGATTGAATAAGGCAAAATTTACAAAAAAAATTCACTGGTGAGAATAATCCCCGATTCTGAGCACCTTATGCGGCACGAATACCTGTCGTTCGTCCCCAAGGGGTTAAAAAACAGCAAAAGCAAATTAAACTTCGACGAAATAATTTTGTCCACCTAGATCATCAAAACGTCCCACTGTGTGTCTGGTTCTTTAGCATAACAAAGAAAAAATAGTTTTCGTCGTCCGAACTGTCCGAAAATTTAATATGTTATAAATGTAACTGTATCTGAGCACTCTATAAAATTTCATGAAAAATATGCGTATTTAGTAGTGAAAACGAAGCGAAACCGAGGCGAAACACACCGCTTTTTAGTTTTTTTGTCGAAATTTTCTCAGATTTTGTTTAAAAAGAAATACTTCTACTCGTCCGAGCAATTCGTAATTTTTGTAATAGATGTAAAATTTTGTCTGTCGAGATGCTCTAAAAAGATTGTGTCAAAATAAGGACTTTTAGTTACTTTTAGAGTAGAAAAAGATAGTCTCGAGGAGCGAAGTGGCCTACGATCGAGAATTTTGTAAAGAAGTAAATTAGCCTTTTTCAAAACCAGAGTTGGGCAAATTTGTAATTCCAATTATCTGTAATGTAATTACAGTTGCATTGTATGTAATTAATTATAGTTAAAATTACATGCGTAAAAAAATTTTGCAACACTGTAACTGGAACCGCCCCCATCCCATTATTCGCAAAATGTCTGTGTTTGAATGAGTGTAACTATAATCAATTACATATAATTAACCTGTAATTACACTGCGGTTAATTGAGATTACAAATTTGCCCAACTCTGTTCAAAACCGATTACATCGTCGAAGAGACTGTCTTAGCTTTAAATGCGTATTTTTTTGAATCGGTACCTCTAAAATTGAGCGCTGAGTAAGCGTTGACAAAAGGGGAGAAAAAGTCGAGTGAGAAATTACTTTTTGAAAACAAAATTCAAAGTGTTAACAACCATATATATTTTTAACTGATTGTGGAGTTTGAGACGTAAAAGTACAATCTTTAGGAATATGTCGTCCGTTTTTCCATATTTTTAAAGGCACGGCTTTTGGGCATTAAAACAAAATGGCAAAAAAAAATGGTGTTTAGTTCTTTCTTCTTTGCAGTGCGAAAACCAGGCTCTGGTCATGCCCGAGCGCGCCTCCGCCAATTTGCAAATAAAGATCGTTTTTTTTAATCAGTTTTTAATTACCATCTCGGCTAAT
This sequence comes from Maratus speciosus, assembly GCA_963932465.1. Lineage (NCBI taxonomy): Eukaryota > Metazoa > Arthropoda > Arachnida > Araneae > Salticidae > Maratus > Maratus speciosus. The sequence continues at coordinate 521,520,598 of OZ010790.1, read as the reverse complement.
TATTGAAAACAAAAAACAAATTTGAGTCTTTTTAGGGCATCAAGACCTACCTTGGACTGTTCTCATAGAAATTTTCAGATCTCTGCGCGCAGTAGATTTTCTTAGCCATCTGCAGTAGACACAAACAGATATCTTGTCTTTTATTAGTATAGATATATAGATATTTGTGTTATATGTAGAGTAATACTTCTGAAAGTGGGACCTGTCTACAGCAGAATCCTGTCTTAAATAGAAACTTTTGATGCAGAAGGAAAGATTGCCATGCAATTTTATTTAATTAGCCAGAAACCTGTATAAAAAGGAATATTGCTTCGGTCGCTTGCGATTGCTTTTACAAATGTTTTACTGTATGGATATAAGGTTACCCTGTGTAAACGGAACATGTCTATAACGAAATCCTGTCTATTGGTAAAGATTTCATGATCCCAACAAAAGGAACGCTTTGAATTTTTACCTGCTAACGTAGACGAAAACCTGTATAAAACGGAAAATTCACCGGTTATTTGTAATTTTGTCTTATCAGTTTTTACTGTTTTTTTAATTCATGATTTAGTAAATTAATTCCTTGTTCCAGTGGAGGGCAGACGCCCCCACCCTCTCTTGGCTGAGCCCCTCCAATAATTTTGAAAACTCTACGCCTATGAGTACATACACACTACACAAACGACTGGATGCCTTGCCGACTACAGATTTCACTGTTATCACTGTTTGAGTATTTCATTAGTGATGCCTCTTCGGGACGAGCGTCTTTTACAGAATTTTTAATCTTTAATCACCGTTTTTTTTTAAACAGAAATTTTCGCCTAATTGAATCAGGAAAATGCTCGGATTGAATAAGGCCGGTCCCCTTTTCTGAACATTCAATCAAGTTTAGAGAACAAAAATATAAACAGAAAAAAAGATGTTCTTCGTGCCACAATTATTAACATATGATACAAACCAGGGATCGTTAGTAATTCAGATAATGACAATCAATATTGCCTTATGTGTTTAAATATATAGGGGAGAATAGGGAGGGTTGACCATAGGGGAGACTTCACTCAAAGATCAGTTTTCATATTTAAAAGAATTTCAGAGTTTTATCAATAGACGTCAACCGAAGCTACTGGAATGCTTAAACAGCAGTCTTTGTTTCATACAGATAACTAAAATAGGTGTGGAAAAAATCAATTGTGTGGCGTTTTCAACCTAAATGATGTGTTTTTTAGAAGCATTTTTAAGCTTTTTTCAGATAAAATATATCATAGAAATTTAAGTAAGTAGTTTTTAAGTAATGTAGAAATATCGATCTTTCATTCCAGACATAAAGATAGTACAGTAGGCTTAACATAGCAATGTGCTATTCTTTAGAAAAAGGCTATGTGGGGAGGCTTGACCCAGTAAATGTGAAAGAGGGTTGACCAGAAGGCTCCCTTAATTAAGTGGTTTTGGAAATCTTTTTATTATACACTGTCATAATTAAAGGTTAATAGTTATATATAAAAAATAAGTCAAATTTATCTGTCAAGCTACAGTAAAATGGGGTGATAGAATACAAAATGATCAAAACTTATTAAAATAAGATGTGAAAAATTGCTATATTATCCACTGCAAGAATTAATTTAGTGAAATGTAAATGGGAAAGTTGACAGGAACTTTTTTACATGTAAATATTACTTACAATATGTAAATAGAAACAGTGAGAAAGACTAGAAAGAACCAGAAAGTACAGAAGTAGCAGTCTTAATCCTTTCAGGGTAGTGGTATCTTTATGAAACCACATAATTTTAATTCCCAAACGCCACATTGGCACCAGAATTTTTCTAAAATCTTTTCCATTTAATATGTATGTGAAATATCCATTTTTCTTATTTCCAAATAAATTTGTTCGTAAATTCCGTTTCCAGTCATTTATTTCAACATTTTAGTACTGAAAGTACTTTTCCTCTAATAGGGTTAAAATTTGTTAATGGTAAGTTAAGTGCTCATGCGGCTGCAAAAGACCATAGTATTGATCGAAAAAAATTAGGAAGGTATGCAGACAAATATCACCAGGATGAATACAGTGAGATGGAGCCAAACTACGTGACAACTAGAATGGTCAGATCTAGCTCCACAAAAAACGGGACGAGGAGACAAAAAAGAGAGACAGTGGCTCCTAAATCCAGACATAATAATACACGAAACTCTATGAAAACGGAACATTTCTCTAGCAGAATACTGTCTCAAATATTTAAATTTCATCTTCCCTGTTGTACAATTATACCTGCTCAGACAAAATCCTGTTTAAATGAAAAAAATTCACCTCTGACTTGCGATTGCGTCTAAACCGGTTTGTTTAAACATCAAAAATATTTTTTATAATAATTAAAGCATGAAGCATAAAGTTATTTTACTTTTGTTAACTGATTTTATTTCTCTTCACAAATATTTAAATATAAAACAAAGTAGCTCAAACCTCCCATATAGTGGGTCAACCCTCCCATATGTAGGGAGCCTTGACCCATTATTTTCTCATTATTAAAATTAATCATTTTTCAAATTTCTTATATATTACAATAACGTAGCAGTTTTATATTGATAACTGATTGTATAGTGAATAAAATGATACATAAATTTTATTCTACGTTCAATATTTAAAAAATAAAAAATCAATTTTTAAAAAGTGGTCAACCCTCCCTAGCCTCCCCTACATCAATAGATACATATTTTGTAAGATAAAATAGGTTAAAATGAGTAGTGCGGTAGAATATGTTATTTATCAGTTGTAAAAGCTTATCTAATGATCATATATTTCACTTTAAAAATTAATATTTAACTTTATAAAATATTTCCAAACTTTTCTTGGCAACATTTATGTTCCATTAGCAAGTTTGTAATGGGAATCTTTAAGGAATGCTTTCTTTACTTTCTTTTTCCTAAAAATATTTAACTTTCACTTGTTTACAAGAGATTCTGATTTATAATTTGTTAAAAATAGGTAAGAAATATTTTGAATATTTCTTCTTTCAAGAGTATTTTTATACGATGAGATGAGAATGGGTATTAGAAAAAGTTAAAAATGCCTTTGAAATTTACAATTATTAAAGAATAAAAACGATTTAATATTCATTTTTTGTGCAAATACTTAAAATTTACATATTTGCTAAATATTTGGTGGTTCTTTTCGTGGTTTTCTTTACTTCTTTAAAAAGTGAATAATGACATAGTTTGATTTAATTATCCTTTTATTAGTGAACATGTTAATCTGAAATATTGCAAGTGCGTTTAATAGAAAAATCCAACCTCGAGTTAAAATGACGGAACAAAATTTCTAAACATATCTTGAAAACAAACTATTCTCGTACTTGATGTTCATGTGGCCTACCTGCCATACAAAACAATAAAGTAAGTAATAGAAAAAAAGATAATCATTCTTTGACTTCCGACAAACACAAGTCATTCTTCAAAATCTCTGGATGCTGGGATTTTCAACAAACTGAAGCATCCCGGAAGATCAATTCTGAAAACATGGTATAAAAAAGCAGTCTTCAGAAAGTATCCAAAGATTTTCAAAATTTCAAGGTTGAGCATGTCTTGAAACGTTTTAAAGGACCTGGTTTTTACAATGTTTACAAAGTGTTATTCAGCACCGAATTATGATATTTTGGGAAACACAGGGGATGTAATACAACTTTCAGCATTAACTGCAGTAGAAAATCTTACTGAACACTGAACAGGATTCTACTTCAAGGCTGTTCTTCACTCCTGTCATCTCTTATCCATAAAAGATCTAAAGCATGATATTCTTAAAACAAAGTTCCAGTTAAAACTTATGTCAAAAGGAACAAAAAAGTTTTTGAAAATGCTATGCAAAAGAGAGAGCGAATTTCAATAAGGCTGGAGAAGAGACGACTAAATCTTATTTAGTGAAATGCATTGTACAATTTAAGAAATTCTGAGGCAGTGCGAAGATTTTTATGAGCAATCTCTGGGTGCAACTGGCATAGTGCTTTATCATTTTAAAAAGAGCATGATGCATTTCATCTGTATCTACGTAGTGTGAACAAGTGTAAACAATGAACAAATCTACATCAACCTCAGTTTTCAGTTAAAGTTTGTCTGGGATATAGCGAGATAACTCGGCCATAGAACACGGAGGAACAAAATCAATCCAAATATCTGTTGAAATGATCACGGTCGTGGATAATGAAGAATGCATTAGGAAATTCGTTAGAAAGTCATCATTTTGTAATTATCACATAGATTTAGGAAATTGAGACACTCATGCTGCTTAGAAATCTCAAATTTTCAGAATCTTCAAGAAATATTAACATAGTAATCGTGAACGTTGCAGCTTTTAAATATGATTTATAGTTAATAGCTAATATAAATAAAATTCTTTCTGAAGCAAAATCAGTGCATTTCCATAAAATTTGGGAGTAGTTATAATTTTATTTTTAGTACTAACTACTTTACTCCACCTACTAATCATTTTAAACGATGTCTGGGATAAAATGGATATAAAAAGGAGGAATATAGTTCATATAGTTATTTACTTCATATTTAATTTATTTGCCACTTTGGAGAATTCCAAATTTAATTTTTGTTATGAATTATTTATACTTTTTTTAATTATAATGAACAATTTCATCTTATCACAATTTTAACGTTAGTCTTTTCCAAGTGTTTCAATTACTTAGATATGTCTCAGTACTGCAGATATGAAAAATATTCTTGAAAGGAAAATACAGCATTTAGTTTTAAAATTTTGAGATTTCCAAAATAATTTCATTTTCATTATTTACAAATGCAATATATTGTTTTGAAAGTATCTGGTTAATACAAAATTAATAAAATTATGAAATTGTGCTCTAACAATAGATCCGTTTTTTTTTTTTTTGGTTCTACATATGTGTCTGAGTTCAGTTTTCTGCACAGTATACATCGTGAAAATATATATAGAAGCGGTTATATGATGAGATGTCATCCTGAAATTTTTTACGCAAGCAGCGTTATTAATGTTTTTTATTTAAGTGTTTATGAAATGAATCAAATTATGGCTCCCAAACTAAATGATTTTAGACGTAATGGAGCTGTATAAACGCACATCTATATAGGGGAGAGTAGCCGAGTTTGGGCCACTTCACTTATTTTCAGGTGTAATTCAATTAATTTTTGGCATATCTGAAAACATCACTACACGGGGTCAATCTATTCATCTACTAACTAAATAAACTTTTAGATCAATTTCTTTTTGAAAATCTTAAATTTTATTTTAATTTGAAATATTTGTCAAAAGTGGTCCAAATTCAGCAACTGGTCGCCTAAGTTGGACCTCCAGTCTCCTAAATTGGACCAAATAATATCAGGTAGTTTTGACTAGGCAATATTACTAATTTTATTAAAAGCAAAGTTTGCGATTAATGAAACAATCAAACAAAATAACAGCAATGAAATATAATTAAATCAAATATCTGAAAATAAGAGTAATTGTTTTAAATCAAAATGTATTCAAAGAATAGAAATTATGGGACAAATTGTCAGTTACTTAAATATCATGTAAGGAGTGATGCAAAGCTTAGACATGAATTTCGTTTATTGATTTTTTTTTTCAGCACACGCAACATGGAACCGTATTTGGCAATCTCTGAATACTGAATCATTGCTATTTTATTTTTCTTACAAATTATGGAAAAACAGTCATCACTATCTACACTTTTCTTTTTAGATCCTGAGTTATTAGCCTTTTTATTTTGCAACACCAGTTTTCTTTACATTATGTTTGTAGTTCTTCCCTTCCATTATTTTCTTGCTAATTGCATTACGCCTATTTTTTTAAACAATGTTCCAATTACTTTTATTCTGTGATAGTTTCCTTTGTGTCGTTTTTATTTTTTTTTCATTTCAAGGTTAATTTTATATGACGAAGATGTTAACACAACTGTTTTTTAGCTCCCTCTGTACTTTACTTTAACGGAATTAGCCAGAGGGATAACATTTGTAATGTTTTTTTGGCTTTTGGGAAGGATTTGTAGCTGCAGTCTTCTTTCGAGTCAATTTGTTCACAACTTACTCTCTCCTTTTTGTTTCCAATATCTTTAACAGCTTTTGCTGTCACGGGTGTTTTTCTTCCAGTTTGTCTGTGTTTTTTTCAACATTTTCAACATTATATTAGAAAAGTGTTTAAAAAATATCATCTATTGAAAAATACGCTATGATTAATCAAATGCAAACATGATATATTCAAAGAGTGTTGAATTCAGCCCCCCCCCCCTCCCGGAACCTTGAAATAACCACTCCCCGGAAGGTTTATTTATGCGTTTTATGCGTTTTAATGGCAAAAAGGTTTAATTGCTCCCTCCAGAACTGTAAAAAAGTGTGCCATAGCAAATATCCCCCGGGAGGAAAATGCTGGAATTCAACTCTGTAAACCAAATACACCGTAGAAATTATTAAATGAAAATAAATATAAATCCATACAAGATAAAAGAAACTGAAAACAAAATTTATTGCATGTAAAAATATTTATGTTTATATAGGCCTAAACTGAATTTAAAGAAAAAAAAACTTGCATGGAGATAGTAATTTATTATAAAATATTAAAAAAATTTAAAAAATTAGTGCACAAAGAGTACTGTCCTCAAAATTCAGTACTTACTTTTAAAATTTATGATCACATATCTGGTCCAATTTAGGCAACTTAAATTGGCCCAATTCAGGCACCTGCGCCATTTTTCAAAACAAATAATCTCAAGACTAAGAACAAAACCGAAATCAAACAAATCCGCGTGTAAAATATGCGCAATAAACAGATGAATTCACATATGTATATGAAAACATAACAACTTATCTTAGTTTTAAAGTATTCATTTACTTTTAGTAGGACAAAAATATATCAAAACAGCTAACTTTAGGTTTTTTTAAATTGTCTGAAAACAGCACGTGGTAGACGGTTGCTTCTTCTAATCATGAGTGACGTCATTCTGATGAGTAGGTTTTCAGCGGTAGACGGAGTCTCTTCCTGTAATTAACGGCTGATTGGTCCAATTAAAGTGGCGGTCCAAATATGGCTACTCTCCCCTATATTACACACACACAAAGAAATATATATCTATACACAACCACGCGCACTAATATATATATGTAAAAGGAGCGATTCAAACGTTCGTTAAATTTTTGAAATTAATTTAAAAAGAACAAATTCTGTTAAAAAGAATGGCGTTTACTCAAATATGATCACAGAGAAATCGGAATACTTAAAGCCAGTTGTAGTTCTAAAATTCGTTGAGAGAAGGCGAAGAATACAAGTACAATTAAGGATATCAAGACTATCAAGAAACACCTGGTTGCATGTGAATTTCTTCATTCGTTTCCGACAGCCATACTTTTATTACCCGACCGAGCATGGTGGACCGAGAACCTTTTTTTTACCAGAATGAAGAACATGCAACCAAAGAACTGTGAGAAGACTCAATATCCGAAAAGGGTTAATTTCAAGTCAGGGGATATGGAAAACTGACAGACGCTGTTCTGTTATTTTTATCCTCTTCATTGCACTGTATTACAATCTTCATTTGTGTATATCTGGTTCATATTTCGAGCAATCTTCTTCGATTGTTAACTTTTCGATCTACAATCCCTATTTAGATGCGTTCGTAATTATATAAATACGTAGCACATATAGCCGTCGTTAGATCCATTCGTCCATTTTTCTGTTCGTATACCCGCATATAACGGCACAAAAACTACCCGATCGAATGGTTTCAATTTAATTTACACAATCGCTGTAGAATTTTGTCGAATCGTTTCAAATTTTATGAAAATCGAATCAAAACTTGAAAAGATATTAATAATTGTTTTCTTAATTCTATTAAATCATATCACACGTCATTAATTCAATAATATGTTATGATAGGTAATGATTCTACGTTGCCCTCGTAATTACATTTCATTTAAGAAGGAGTCATATTATTTCCACATTACCAAATTTAATATATATAATCGTAATAAATTTTGTATTCATGTATTTTCTTATACGAGTGCAACAGTGTTTGCATCAAGATATAACTATTTATAAAACTAGTTACAATACGAACGCACCTCTTTTGCCACATTTGACGAACTATTTCCGACTTTTTGTTATTTCAAAATAACCTGATCTCTTAGAGATACCATTCATGAAACCACAATTACTTTTATCATCATTTGTTCTTTTTTTTAATAAACTTTAAAAGTTGTATCATTTGTCACATTTGACCAACATTTTCCGACTTTTTGTTATTTCAAAATAACGTGATCTCTTAGTGATACCATTCATGAAACCACAATTACTTTTATCATCATTTATTCTTTTTTTAATCAATTTTAAAAGTTGCATCATTTGCCACATTTGACGAACAATTTCCGACTTTTTGTTATTTCAAAATAACCTGATCACTTAGTTATCCCATCCATGAAACTACAATGACTTTTATCACCATTTGTTCTTTTTTAATTAATTTTAAAAGTTGTATCATTTACCACATTTGACAAACAATCTCTGAATTTTTGTTATTTCAAAATAACCTAATCACTTACTGATCCCATTCGTGAAACCACAATTACTTTTATCACCATTTGTTCTTTTTTTAATAAACTTTAAAAGTTGCATCATTTGCCACATTTGACGAACAATTTCCGACTTTTTGTATTTCAAAATAACCTGATCACTTAGTGATCCCATCCATGAAACTACAATTACTTTTATCACCATTTGTTCTTTTTTAATTAATTTTAAATGTTGTATCATTTACCACATTTGACAAACAATCTCTGAATTTTTGTTATTTCAAAATAACCTAATCACTTACTGATCCCATTCGTGAAACCACAATTACTTTTATCATCATTTATTCTTTTTTTAATCAATTTTAAAAGTTGCATCATTTGCCACATTTGATGAACAATTTCCGACTTTTTGTTATTTCAAAATAACCTGATCACTTAGTGATCCCATTCATGAAACTACAATGACTTTTATCACCATTTGTTCTTTTTTAATTAATTTTAAAAGTTGTATCATTTACCACATTTGACAAACAATCTCTGAATTTTTGTTATTTCAAAATAACCTAATCACTTACTGATCCCATTCGTGAAACCACAATAACTTTTATCACCATTTGTTCTTTTTCAATTAATTTTAAAAGTTGAAACGAACTTCTGGCATACTCAGTATGTATGTATGTATGTATGCGTGAATATTTATGTATTTGTATATATAGCTATGCAAATTCAAAATTATGAATAGCGCTATTCGTTGAGCGAGTTAATAATTCAAATTCTGAAATAACTCTTCCTTTCTCAATTCTCAGATTGTTTATTTTTGTCAACACTTCCAAATATAATTCAAAAGTGACATATATTTTGTACGTCAATTCATATATTCCACTGTACATTTTGTATTTTTCAAATCTGAATACATTCTTCTCAAATAATTCGACCAAAACAAACATGTATATTCTTCTGTCAGACGAGAAATAAATTTTCTTTATATACGTAAAGAATCTTTCTTTGAGATTTGACAATAATAAAAGCTGAATATTGTGTCATTTCATATCTTTCATCCAAATATTGTTGGATATTTCATCAAAAATTTTAAAAAATGGTAAATCATAAAGCACTTTTATAAGGGAGGAAGTTGTTTTATTCATTGTGTTTAATTATTTCTTAAGATAGTAATACATTACAGTTGGCACACTACATAGTAGTTAGTACAATATTTATTGATTTTCTTCAAATTTTAAATTGAATGGTTTCATTTCCTTGTGGAAATTGTCGTGTGAAGAACTAAATGAAAATGGAGTAGTAACGTACTAAGTGCAAAATAACATACTTAATATAAATTTAAATAGCTTCTGTGCAAATAAATAAATAAATTTTGTGTAGTAATATAATAAAAATAGCAGTGCTACTCATATGATAATATTTAATGTTTGATTTATATCAATGATTTATATCAATAAATATACATTTATTTTCTTAGTATTTAATTAGAGGGGACACCTTTGTTAATGTTTAGTGTAAACTTCAGTACATACAATACAAAAATATGCTTAAATTAATTTTAACGAATTCTTCAGCCGTCATATTATAAGTATTTGTCTTATTTAAACATTTAAAATGAAATGTTTCCTGCATAATTTATCTAGTTCTAACAGTTATCTATGATTTAGATGCAACCCAGACAAAAGCCAAATCTAATTTTCACATGGGCCGAGTCGATAATCTTAATTATTGATTTTTGATTGAAAAAAGATAAATTTTTAAAGATGAAACACGTTATGTACATTTGTACCACAATTTTTCAATACATTTTTTTTCTTTATTTAATGAGGAAAATCATTCCAATTTCTACTGTTAAACATGTTGATTACGATTACAGATTCTACGATTTACATTTTAAATTGAAATTTTCAAATTTTAAATAGTGGCACCAGACTAATTGAAAATTTCAATGAACAGTATGCACGTTGTAAAAATACTATCACTTTGGAGGAATTGTTCTTTATTTTCGTGTTATTGTAAGAAACTTTTTCTTTTACTCACATTAAAATCCTGCCTGGATAGAATTACACCCGACAGAAACGCAAAAATTGTATTCTGATGTCAACTCAAAATCCGAACTAGAAAAGGAAATAAAATCATTTTCCCAAAACCAACTTGAAAATCAATATAAAAGATTATTAACACATATATCAAAGCAATTATGAAAAAAAATTAAATTATGTATAAATATCAATTCTCTATTATGTATTACAAAATGAACATATGTACAAACTTATTTTTAAATATCTAGTTTTTTCACTTGAACCAATATTGTGGACTTTGCTTTAAAAAATCTGGTTACCGAACTTGATATGCAACCTAAAAAGTTAACACCAACTCGACTTGGCCCATTCCTGAAGCGGTTTTGGTCGAGTTCGTGTAGTGGCAAAATAAACGACCCAAAGCAGGATTCCAATTCACATTAATTTTAAATCTTATTGTTTCCAATATCGATCATTTTAATACGCAGTAGATGATGATGTACTATGTTTTTACGTGTCGCCATAAAAAGAAAAAAAATACACGATACGACGCCTTTTTTAAAACTGTAAAATAATAGTGCGTAGTTTAACACTACACTAAAAATTCGTGACTACAGGTCAATTTGTCCTGTCAGTTGGGTAAAACATTTCATGCTAATTACTTTTTCTTCAAATATTTTCAGATCTCTAAAAGAATATAAAAAAATATCAAAGTATATAATAGAAAGCCATTTTGTGCATTTATAATGTTTATATAATCAGTGAAAATTTCATGAAATTCCACCCAGCCATTTCTTATAAATCATGTACTCAATGAGTTAAATAATCGTTTTGAAAAAATTTACTTTAAAGATAAAATTACTCCTTGATTCACATAGAAACAGCTCAAACTGTTTTGTACATAATTTCTCTTTTAACGCAAAATTTTCCAATTATCTTTTTCAAAAACGTTTCTAAAGAATCATATTTTAATGTAAGCTATTAAAAGAATATTTGATTTTTGACACTTTCACAAGTACTTGATTACTTAGAAAGAATTATACACATATATATGTTCAATTCTAAACTTCATTTAATGTAAATATTCATTTACATTACTTTCCATGCAATATCTGACACTTTTTACGCACTTTTAATTCATTAAGATTATTATACCTTGGTAAAAATACTAATATAGTTTCTTTTTCTATGTTGTCAAGATATGGGTTATAAAATTGAATAAAAATTGTATAAAAATGTATAATTAAAATGTCTAATATAAATGTTTTTTAACAACTCAATATTATCAACACCATAAAAATTATCAAAATATATTAGTGTCATACATACATTAACTAGACCCGCTGTATCTGAAAATACCTTTTTGCAATATCACGAATTATTTTATTTCTAAAGTCTATACATTATACAAATGTTCATTTATCCTTTCTAACTCTTAAAAGCGCTTTTAAGATATAAAGTATTTCAAATTGAAAATTAACTACTTTTGGAATCTGTGAACATACATTGGATAATTATTCAAATCTTATTCTTAACATTTCAAGAAAAAAAATTACAATCAAAATTATTCCTGCATCTCTAAAATATTAGAATGACTAAATTAAGGAAAACATTTATTCAAAACGCTTAATATCCGTACAAACATTAATTAAATCTATTGGATCTTAAAAGTGACTTTTCCAATCCCCAGTTCTCTTTAATTTCCTAAACCTATATGTTATACAACTGCTCATGTATACTTTTTAATCTCTAAAACATCTTTTAAGTTATAATGTATGACTATTTCCTTTCAAATTAACTAGTTTTGCAATTTATAAACATGTATTGGATAATTTCCCAACTCATATCCAAAACATTTCAAGAAAGAAATCTGTAATAGAAAGTATTCTAGTATCGTCTAAAATTTACTAATTACTAAATTAAAAAATATATATATATATATATATTGAAAACTTTTAATAATATTAAATTTCTCTCTTCGAAACAAATAAAAACAGATATAAAAATATCTTATTATAATTCTGAAAATTTTAATAAACATTGAACATTTAAAAAGAGAAAATCTATTGTTTCATTTTTAATGACTAGTTTGGAGTTTGGAAGTAATTACCTTTCCTTAATTAACTTTCCATATTTCCACCAGACTAATTTGTGTGCATCATATCTCGCTGATATTTCGTTTCTCATTATTCTGGTGCTGAAAAATAAATTCAATTATTTTCGCAAATAAAATAGTTATATAAATTCTTTACTGTTATTTCTATCAGTGTACAAGGATAATGTTTTTCTTATGTGAACCTTATAATGTTAGTTATGGAGGAATTGAATTTTGTTTTACTTAAAAGATAAGAGCTCAAGAAATAATAGTGTTTTCTTTAAAAATATTCTAAAAGTTCTATATTCCAAAGTGATAACAGAAAAGATTTATATTTCGAGTTATAGGAAATTTGATTTTTTTAAAGTAATTTAAATGTACATTTTCCCTATGGGAACGATACAATTATCATTATGATAAGCAAAATTTGAATTATCTAACATATAAAAATGAAAATTTGTGTGTCTGTCTGTCTGCAAAGCAATACAAATCCACAGTTTGAAAGCCACAATTATGAAATGTTATATGTACATGTGTATTAAAACACGGCTGAGGCAACTAAAGCAACCCGGAATCAAAATAATTTGTAGTTAACATTTAATTAACAACAACAAAAAAAAACACCAATTTTCCAGGAATTTTCTATCAAATTTAATCATTTTTTGTTATAGCAGATGCCAACAATTAAAAATTCACAATAAAATTCTTACCACAATGATTACCTTTCTATTGCAAGACGCTTTGCATATCACCTACGCCACGCTGCAATACTAAAAAGCTGTAACGGATATTATGAAAATTCTTTTACCTCACATGCAAATAATTAGAGATATACGTATTACGTACGCCACGCTGCAATAATAAAAAGCTTTAGCGGATATTACGATAATTCTTTTACGATAACTGCGCTTAATTATTACAATTTTTTTAAAAAAATAAAGAAACACATTTTATCACAAACATCAACAAAACTTTTTATTCGATTTATTCCCTTATTCCAAAGATATCGTTTTATTGTCTGCTGCCATAGTAACATTGAACTAAATTTCATTAAAAAAAGGCACAGTAGTAGAAATATATTTTAATAAATCGAGTAGCTATTTTTATTTTTAGTTTTAGAATTAAATTTATGAACTCCCGTGCATACAATGGGTTAAACAGCTAGTACTCTATAAAGAAAAAAGATAAATGTTCTTTAATCTACAAAAATATAGTATAACTACGTGCGAAAATGTACAATAACAACTTACGAGAAATCCACGCTTCCGAAAAACCTTCTTATCTATAGAAACATAATAAACCTATATAGTTCCATTATTTAAAGAATTGTTTTTAAAACAGATTTTCTTTTGCTGCCGCTGATTTTTGGAAACATTTTCGAGTAGTTTTTATATTGCATTAATCAGCACTGTCAGAAAAATTTATCTTTATATACTAAACTATTCGTCATTTTTTAACAAATAATTTCCGACTTCCTAGAAAACATGCTTTTTCCGTTAAATTACCCCGGAAGTATTGAAAAGAGGAGAAAATGACGTTTATTCCTTCAACGCATGCGTATTGTCTGTATTCATACCAAAGTTCTAACTTATTTTTTAGAAAAAAACCCCAAAAAACAATAAATTAAAATTTCTAATTTACTCAAAAACAAACAAACAAAAATAATGCTTTCGAAATTATTTAAGTGGAAATTTTATCATTCATTTAAACTTATTCGCCTTTTATTTTTATGAGTATTAAAAAAAATATTCGCACGTAAAATATATCCTATACGAACATATTTAAAAAATATATAAGAATTCAATCAACTTAAAAAAATCGATTTTATTCAAAAAAGCAAAGATTCCTTCTCGAATTTAATTTAAAATATAATATTTATATTTTACATCTAAACAGTGTGACCAGATTGAAGACTTTTTTAGTTAGGATTAATTGACTGTCACCACTTTTTTTAAATAGTATAATTCGTGTTAATTTTCTGAAATTCTAATCTATTTTTATATAGGCCGAATATTTCTATTGCAAAAAAGTGGTGACGATCAAGCAATCTGAATTTTAAAAAGTCACCAATCTGGCAACACTGCATCTAACAATCAAACTATGCCTTATTTAAAAAATATGTCTAGTATGTAATAATTTGTATGTAATTAAAACACCAACAGTTATTTAATAACGATGGCATGCTCCTGCAATTAAATTTAAGTTTCCGAGCTTTCTGAACAATACATTTAATAAGCCTTACAAACCCCGCATTTGAAGAAAAGCCATACCTTCATTTCAAACTCGCTCTCTCGTGCGCTGACTTAGTTGTTAAGATGCAGGGTTCAAAACATGCGCCTTAGGTTCAAAATCAAGGTCATTTACGAAGAACAAAATAAGAGGTTTTTTTTTTTTTTTTTTTTTTTTTTTTCTTTTATTAACTTGGTTTTTTGAACGGGAAAGAAAAACGGAAATTTCTTCAGTTGGCGGATATTTTCTTTCTTGTCACAGAGAAAAAAAGGTCATTCATTAATTCTCGGATATATTCAGGTAGCATTGCTGCCAAGAATATTTCCTCCTTACTCCTAGAATATTTATCTATGCCAGAGATTTATTTCATATTTCGAGATGATCTGTTTAACTAATGCTGCCAATTTTAAGGCAGCGCAAATAATAATCTTTCCTTTCTAAAAATAAAAGTATTTTCATGTGTATATTAAAAAGAAAAAGAAATCCTAATTATTACGTCAGATTTAAAATGATACATTTAAAATGTCTTATTTAAAACAATCTTTTTATTGCGTTGTTAAAAGATACCAGAGAACAAAGACTCTGTTTTTTTAATTCATTTTATATTAGATTATTTTTTAGTGTTTAATTGATCACATTTAATCAAACACGAAAACAGCCACTGGATGTCTTAACAGAATCAGATTCGGCCTTAAAATTCTCACAATCAAAGGGTAATATTGCCTTGACTTGAATTAATAGAATGAAATATCTATATGAATAGTATCTACATGAAAGTATAAATAGATGTCTCGAATTAATAGAATGGAAATCATTTTAAAGGAAGGTCACCACTAGATAGGTTTTTTTAAAATTATAATTCAATCTTCTGCAATCTTTTAAAACCAATCAAATTAGCGTGTTTTTAGATTATTTGGTGTCTGAAAGGGGATTGTAGAGCACAGCTCGTAGGGGGCAGAGCCCCCCAATAAATGGGGAAACCTTAGTAATAACTGCTTTTGTTAAATTTGCGTTATAACTAAGACAAATAAGATAACGCAGATATTATATATATCGAGATTAGATCATATGTGAGTGAATCAGAGCATCTTTTACATCATAGATGTTTTTTTTTTAATCTTCGTGTGATTTTGAAACAAAAAACAAATAGAAAAAACTGAGTACACTGTATTGGATTGCATTATGAAAATACTCTAATCAACACAATTCCATTTACAACAAATTTTAGTTCTTTTGAAATTTACATATATTTTTATATTGTTGCGTTTAATTATATATTAATTGTAGAAAAGTCATTTTAAATATTTTATTTTATATTTTCACTGCCTATCAACTGTAAGCTTTCTTAGCATGCCAATAATCTCATTAGCAATTCTTATAATTCTAGAAGATTTTATTTTTTTAAATTTTAATAAATGTAATAGTTTTAACCTTCAACTGCAGAGATTTAAGCAATGCAATTTCATTTAAATTTACACCTGAAATCTGGTCGTCTTTTCTTATAAGACATTCGTCTTTGTTTCGTAATTTGTTTTTCCACCTGAACAAACAGAAAAAGAAAAAAAATCGTTTTTATTTCACAATTTGACTTCCTAAAGGAAGATATACTTATTTTTAATTTATTATAGATTTCCTTAAACATTCTCAAAGCTCATGAATGCACCGAAGAAAAAAAAACATACATATGTATGTCTATATAAATGTGTAAGGAAAAAAAAAGGAAAACAGGTGATATTTTTTGTTGCTAAAAAAGCTAGAAAGAAATTCAATACAGTAGAATTTCGTTACAATGAATGTCAGTTTAACGAGTATTATTTTGTTTGTTTAAAAAATTCTGTTATCCTTTTCATTCTAAAAATATTCAATTGAAAACATTTTTTAGTACAGCGAACTTAATCGTTGATCCCCAGATATTTTTTGTAATCAGAATTTGATTTTTTCTGATCAGATTTTGTAATTCATATATTCTCTGAAAGAATTTCGAAAATAAAAATAGAAAAAATAAGCTATGTAATACGCCGAAATAATTTATCTTATTAACTGAATAAGTAGACTGAATCTGTTTTGCTTTTTGTTTTCTCTAAGTACCGTGACTTTTTCTCCTTAGTCATAAACACATTTGATGAGACCATTCTTTGTGTCGTCAAACTACCAGGTAAAAGGCACAAATCGTTTACAAAACTCTAAATCACAGTTTACTACTTTCGCTTTCAGAAAAGAAAGTTTGTTTTCACGTGTTCTCTTGAGGGGCTTTGTGGAAATTGCCGATTGAACCCTTGTTGTCTGATTATGCGCTTAAATACCTTCTGTAATTGGTAAAATACCTTCTGTAATTGGTAAAATGTCCTTCATGATCATTTGTAATGCAAATTTTTATGGCCTCAAAAGGGGTAACAAATATTTAATTCTGTATTTATATTTATTTCTGTATTTATATTTATTTCTGTATTGCATTTTGCACTTGTAAAATATTTTAATATTATTTTTTTTAAGATGCGTTCAAAAAAATAATTGAAACCTCAATCTCTAAGTTATGTCTATATGATATAGGACAAATTTCTCCGTGCTTAAAGCTAACGTCATTTTAACGGTGGCAACCCCAGATTACTAAAGTAAGCTTTTACTGTGATTTTTTAAACTTCTAAACATCGCACAATTTCAATTTTTGCACCGTCGAATAGGAAAAAAATGTAGTTTCAAATGCAATTTGTTTGAAAATTCTATGGCAATTTGTTTGAAAATTCTATGGCAATTTGTTTGAAGATTCTATCGCAATTTACTCACTTTTTATGGTTTTTAAAATAATTTTTAAGCGTATTTTTTTAACTATCGCAAAACATATAAATCCGTTTACATTTTAATTAATATAAAAAAGTTTAGTATTTATTTCTAGCTTATAAAGAAATTAAAACTTCATGAATAAAAAAACAACAACAATAAAACATAAATTTAAGACATGCAATCGAACTATGCGCATAAACCACTGGAAAAGGTGATAAAAGGGGTAAATAGTGATTTTTCGAATTCTTCGGCTGTTAAATCCTGGCAAGAGACCTATACAAAAGTTGATCTTTATATGAATACATAGTATCTATTTTTCATAGAAAAATGATTTAATGATATTGTTAAGTGCATATGAAGGAAATATATTAAATGTAAAAATTCTGCTAGTTTTCAATTTAAAAAAAAATGGTTTTCACTATATTTTGCAGCACGAAAATCCCGGATTTATTCCCATGGTACTTTAAAAACACAATGCTACGATAAAGTGTTTCAAGCTTAGCTGACTAATCGCTAGAAAATTATTCATCTGTTACAGAAAACATAAAAATAAACGGTTGTTAACTTAGAAAATGATAGCTTATCTAAAAGCGTATAATTTCGATATTTTCTCCTACAGACACTCTATCTTAGTTGAATGGGTATAACTTGTTGATGGGGATTATTTAACCTATTCAACATCGAATTATATTTCAAAACAGGTTGATTGTTTCTAGTATTCTAGTATTCTAGTATTCTAGTTTCTAGTAAAAAACTACACTTTACTCCATATTTGATAATGGAACTCCGGTGTCTGGATAATATCATGATTTGCATAATCAGTATCCATGTATTTTCACAGACTTGTCCTATTACTACAATATGTGATAATGCGTCAAAAACTGTTTTCATTGGTTTTGCTTACATAATTTTGAAGTTTTTTAATAGCGGCAATTATTGATACATACTGCTCAATAATTATCAAAATCACGTTTCAAGAACTAACATTAATATCATAATTTGAGGCCTAGTTTTCATACCGTAATAGCAACTGTCATTGGTGAGTAGAATTTGTGGACATAGAGGCAAATAAGATGGAAACAATATTGACCAATTTAGAATTAGCTAGAAGCAAAATCTGCCCAATCAGAAATTAACAAAACAGTCGATGCTGGTCAGTTTGGAAATTAGAAAAAAACTGACACTGTCGACCGTAAATTATACGCTGCAGAAACTAATCTGCAAATTAAGGGATTTTTTTGCTGAATATTTTGTTTTGATTATTGCAGTTCGCACCAAAGCAAAACTTCCTATACTGCTCAATATTCCAGTTATCATGGCAAAAAGTGCGTTACAGAATATAATATAATGTCCATTGTTCGCATAATCAACACAATAAGTGATAATGCATACAAATGAACGATGTGTCTTATATACACAAGGTATGTCAGATAGAATAACCAGTTTCAATTTAAAAAAAAATACTGTGGTCTATTCCTAATAATTCAAATTTAGTAGAAATATAAGATATGACATTAGAAAAGATTTTATGTTAAATTTTTATGTATTCCTGTATAAGTAATCATATTAAAAAAGATAACTATTAAAAAGTAAATCCGTATATACTTTGTATGTTAAGAAGCTTTTCTGATTTTGGGATGACAGTCTATTTGAAAAAGAAATACACCGTAGAATGAAAGACACATATTTAAATATTTAAACAAACATTTCCTAGTTTTTATTATTATTATTATTATTATTATTATTATTATTATTATAAAATAAACACCGTAAACGAATTTATCCAATTTTAATGTAAAAAAAGTGTAAACAAATCCAAAGTATCACAATGCGATAAAGTTTTGTATGAAAAGAACTTTATTTTTACTGTTTTACTTATACGAGTATGCAAAAACTTTTTCTAAACATAACTTATAAGAGCTAGTGACCGTATAAAAATTTAAAATTCGTAATGAAAAAAATTAACGTAAATAGATTTTTATATTTTGAAGCATATGAACCATGAATTAGTCAATCATTTTTTGTTTCAATTGATACATCATATGAAACATTTTTGTGTTTGGAACATTACCTCTAAACTAATGATTTGATATATGAATTCTTTATTGGTGAGCGAAGGTTTGCATATATATTATGTTTTATATGTTAAAGAAGATAGTTGTTTTCTCTGAAAGTTATAAAACATAAATTTTTATATGGTCCTTCAGTTATATACGTAATATTTAGATAATTTTCTCCATGTCGAAAACATAAATTTTTATACGGTACCTCAATTACACAGATAATATTCAGAAAACATTCCTTCAGATCGTAACAAATATTAAGGAGGCACAGGACTTTTGAGTTTATCAAAACGATAAAAAAACGTCTTTTACAAAGTACCAAAAGACAAATAATATGCAATTAAGATCTTTTTCTTTTTCGTTTCTACCAAATTTTATATTCTTAACGATGTTGTTGAGAAAAAAAAAAAAAAATTGTATATACAAAATTAATATTTAAATTTAAAATTTAATAATTCATCTCAGTAACGCGTGAATTAAAAGCATTAGGTGCTGCGCGCATGATAAAACTCTAAATTATGCATATGGAAAACAATTTTTGAACAAAATAGAATCACTATAGATCTACGTCTAAATTAAAACCAAAATATACACACAAAGTTTGTTTAAAATTTATTTTAGCACTAAATGCAAAAAAAAAAATCACAAATTTCACAAAGTTTTTCAAGTGAAAAAAAATAACCAAAATGTGTGCATTTTTTTGCTTTTAGCATTTAGACTATAAAGAACCGCATATTTGGGTATTTTTTTTTAATCTATAGCGTACATAGTTTAAAAGTAACTGTGCGCTACTCCAAATGTACTAATCTGAGAAAACGCGTTTTAACGTTTCAATATCTACGGACCATTAATTATAAACATCGTCTATAAAAGCTTATAACTCATGAAATAATGCCGATTTTTGAATGGGATTTTCTACATATTGTTCAGAAATTAAAGAAAACAAAAATTCAGACTAAACCAAAAACCGAAAACTGATTATTTGAAAGTTTAAAGGACCTGCGCCCCCTTAAAAAATGCTATTTTAGGTCAAAAACGTTATGTTAAAAAACATGTTACTTTTACTTTAAAAGAATTTCAACGTTTTATGGCAATATATTTTTTTTCGTTTTCGTTATTTTTCTTTATTTTTTTTCCAGAAAAATTTGAAAGTTCATGTTGTTTAAAGTACCAAAACTCGAAACATTTGATCGTGTGCAGAAATTATTATTTTTATTGTTTCTTAGAGCTTTCTAAATATAAGTTACAGGATCGAGAGACAAATATTTCGTAACTTTTACGAAAACAAATATTTTGCCATAAACATCTTTTATAATGATGAACAACACTTAATTTTTTTTTTTTTTTTTTTTTTTTTTTTTTTTACATTTGAAATGCACCTCTAGGACGAAAGATTTCGAAATTAGCAATTAGACAACGACAAAAAGAGACACCCTGTATATTTTTAAATGCTGCTATCGATTTTGTGTCACCATATGTCATCTTGGCTGTATAGAAATTTCAATGTGGATAGTTGCATTTAATTTTTTTTAAATAGTTCAAGGAAATAAATATATTTTTTAACTGTAACCAGCAAATATTAAACAGCGATACTTGAAATTAAAAACTACATACTTAATTAAGAATGTAAAATAACAACTCAAAATCCAAAATGTTTTGAAAGAATTTTGCATTTAATGTTGTATTGAAATATCATTTTTAATTGATATTTCATTAGATATATTAACACCGTATGTGACAGAATTAGTTGAAAAGAAACCCTCACTTTATATCCTATTCAGTTAATTAGATGTGGAGAACTAATATATGATGCAAAACAACATTTATTATGAGTTATTGGCAAATATCCAATGTGTGTCAGAATTTTTTTGACAAAAGTTGTTGGTGTGATAAGCAAATGCCCTAACCTAGTATTAAAATTTAAACAATGATTTTGTTTTTGAAATAGATTTTATAGTTTTGAAAATATTTGAGATCAATTCTCAGTTTGTAAATAATAAACTAATAAGCTTTCAGTTCTTTATGAGTTTTTTAAAATTATTTTTGAAGATTATGACCCGAAAAATATTTTTTATTTGAAGCGTAACACAAAAAGTTATGCTTTACAGTGGTTTTATCTGAAATACTCATATTTGTATTTTTTAAAGAGATTTTGCTTGGGTTTAATACTGTCAATTTAAATTTTAATATTCCAGCAACTGACAGCAAATTAAAAAATAACTAAATTGATGCGGTTATGTACAGGGATATCAAAATTGAACTTCCGCAACTCAGAGTGGTCTGTAGATTGCTGTATATGTCACAACTACATGAAATAACGTTTACTCTTTTTTTTTTTAAATAATATTACGTAGAACCAATAACTACACACTAAGTTCTGCTGTCGATGCCTAACACAACGATATGTTAATGATGCACCAAAACTTTAAAATATGATAGAAAATAATACTAAGGAAAATAAAAAACAAACGCCACTTTAGACAAATACAGGAAAATGTATACATTTATAAAATTGAACATTGTGAAACTTAAAAGAAACTATGGAAAATATCAACTTTAATTTACACTCTGTGCGCGCTCGGGGATGGAAGTGCTGTAAAAATCAATGCAGCACTTTTACAAAAATTATCCTGACCTTCTTGTACCTTTTTTCATATATATAAATTGATTGGTTTTGAGTTCTCAAAGATGTTGACTTCGAAATAGCTGAATTTTATTTAAATTTGAAATGTTATCGAATGGTTGAGCTGTGAAATACAAAATTTTAGATTTATACTAGTTGTTCATAAAACAATTCACAGTGGCTTAACTCTCAAGAAGAATTTTTCCACGAAATCAATTAACCCTTAAATGCAAACTAGTAAAAGTATTATAAACATTATTATATCGTTGAATAGATGTGCAGTGGTAACATCTTAAAGTAATTATATAATTTAAAATTATAATTTTTTAGCATTTCATGACATTATGACATTATGTGCAAGAGAAACATAATAATAGACTTAATAATAATAACAAAAGTAGCCTCAAATGTAATATTTTCCGAACAAAATAAAAAATCATGTATTAAAGGGTTAAACAGGCGATCAATAATTCAGAAAAAAAGTACATTTGCTCTATCCAAGTTATGAATATATTACTCTTAAATTTTAATTGTGTGTAAATTGAAATTAAACAAATTTAAGTATAATATAAAGTTAAAAGAATAGACTATTGTGCAATGGAATAATAATGCAAAAAAATACCATGTTGCTCAAAGATTATATTCATTGCAATCGTAATGTTTTCTGAATAAAGATTCGCATATCATTGAAAAAGAAAAAACGTTTAGAATTCATTTGAAACTTTTATTTAAATCAGAATCCAAAAACCTGCTTTTACATATATTAAAATAAAAACAAATATTTGTTGTTATTTCAGCCATGTTCCTCATTTGGAATTAGTATTTTATCCTGAAACACGCATTCAATTTGTTATTCAGAACGTAAAGGATTCTAAATAAATGTTTTGAGGTTAATGCTAATCCGAACAGTATATATACATTTAAAAATGTATGAATATAGGTTTTTTCCTACAATTTAATTTCGAATAAACAAGTAGATAGTCCCTACGTTAATATAGGCGCTGTGACTCACCAATTAGTAGACATCCGAGAGCTCTGAACTTAAAGTGAACAAATGGCGTTCACACAAGTTTAATAGACCATAAATGTGTCTCCTACATATTAAAGGTCTAGAAAATCTATATTAAAGTAAAGAATACTAGAAATATCGCAGCTACTTTTTCCTGTTCTAGTTTTATGCTAAAGAAGGGTTTTTTCTAACAAAGAGTAACTTAAAAAAAAGAATTAACTTTAAAGTTGTAGCATTTTATTTAGCCTATTTTTAATAAATAATTAAAGATTGAAATTAAAAGAAATTATTCTTTTGTATTTAAAATTTTTTATATCCTAAATTAATTAAGTAAGTAATTTTATAATATAAGCATTGTTTAGTTTATTTGTTTCGCAGACAACATCGAATTTTTGTCTAATAATTTATATAACTCCAAAATAAATGAATGAAATCGATATTTATTACCTACTCGATAACTTGCCCAATCTTATCCGGGAAGATGACAATTGTCTTATATCTAAAATAAATGTTGAATGATTTTATATTTTTAAACGAAAATCAAAGTAGAAAGAACTCATAAGTAACGTTCTTTTATTTTTTTTTCCTCTGATTTACATTGACTACATATAAATACTACATTTTTTTATATTTCTTACCGTCCAGAGTGTTTGAAATTTATATGAGTTATAAACATAATGTTTCCAAAGCCTGTCTATAATTTTCCTGCTGATAAATATTGGTATTTAGTTGTAAAAATCATGGGTGTTTTTCTCACATTCTCACTCTTCCTTTTCTTTACATCGGGAAAAAACGAAATTTGCTACAATCGACTTTCTGCTTTTTATCTTTTAGTCCAGAAAATGATAGCAAATCTTGTTCTCGTTTCAAAAAATTTTATTCGAAATTGGTGCAGCGATTTGTAGTTGTTTTTTGCATTTAGCTGCGATTTTTTGGACATTCCAAAAAGGAATCCTATTTTAAACTTTGATCCTTATGTAGTAAATTTTGCCCTCAAAATTTTGTAAATTTTGAATTTTTAGCGACTTTAATGAGAGTTTCAATGCGATTTTCAGCGTTTTTTAGTGATCCATAGCGAAGTTTTGACGTTCGTAAAA
This sequence comes from Maratus speciosus, assembly GCA_963932465.1. NCBI lineage: Eukaryota > Metazoa > Arthropoda > Arachnida > Araneae > Salticidae > Maratus > Maratus speciosus. Next base: position 521,496,172 of record OZ010790.1, on the reverse strand, counting down.
GACGTCTTTATATACACTTCAACGTTTTATATACACTGTAAAAAATTTTGTTTTCTGATATTTTTTAGTGAATTTCATTGGCGTTTTATCGTTTTTTAGTGTTTTGTGGAGGTTTTTCTGTATTAGTAAAAATAATCCGAATCCAATGTTTTATCACAATACAAGAAATGATGACTCCTACTGTAAGCTGACGACGGCCATGGTGATCCCAATTCTAAGTTCCTTTGTACAGATTTTCATTAAAAATGTAAAATTATACAAATTCGAGGGTATACCCTGCCTAAAGCAGTACGACCCACAATAATGAACACGAGCAACGCCGGGTTGATCAGGTAAAGATAAAATAAATCTGAATAGAATTTAAAAACTATAAAGACTATGCAGATTATAGACAGTTTTTATAGACAATTTGATTATAAAGTCTTACAGACGGATTTTATGCTTGATGACAAAATAAATCTTAACAAAATATAAAGACTATGAAGACCTATAGACTTTAAAGACTTATAGTATATGAGGACTATAGATGCCTATGAAGGCGCATTTACGAATTGAAATTGCACTTTCCTCTCTGTTTTCTTGCGTTATTTAGATCTCAAGTAATAGTGATCTTTTTCAAACTGTACCAAGAAACTATTCTCTTATTCTCAGCTATGCGAATTATCGTACTATATTAGATTAAAAGTGTTTTATTCCATTTCATTTTATATATATATATTTTGTTTTACGTTGAGATTTAATTAGTTAAGTAATTATTTCCAATGTCATGTTATATTATCGAATAAAAAATGCCCATGAAACAGAAATGATAATTAAATTACTGTTAATTTCTTTTAAAATAATGAGTTAATTTTAATTATTCAAATTTACCGTCAGATTATATATCAACTACTTATTGTTGTTTTATGTATTCGTTATTTTTAGGACCTTCTATTAATTAAAACTTATTACTTCACATACATTTACAAAAAAAAAAAAAGTTTTTTATGCTTCAGAAATAATATTCATCTTATAAAAAAGTTGCATTTGCAGAAATGTGTTAAAAGAAAAAGAAATAATCGTTTATAATCATATATAAAACATATAAATTACAAAGGATAGCTACCAAGTATAGCAATAACATATCTCCTATTTAGTTTAAATCTAGGAAGGAATTTAATCGTTCATTTTTAACATTTTTCTATACATAGTTGTTAAAAATTTCCAATATAGTTGAAAAATGTTTATGAGTTAGTCTGTTCATCTACTGTTATCACCCTTGCCCGTTCCGTAACTCGCGTAAATATCCCCGGAATTAAATTTAGATTTTATATGTTAATGAGATTCACTGTAGAATATTCGCTATCTAATATATAAAAATGAAATTTCTTTGTTTGTCTGTAATATGTGTGTTTGTAACGTTCTATACAAATCCACAGTTTGGAAGGCAGAATTGTGAAATGTTACGTACATGTGTAGTAAAACACGGCCGAGGCAACTAAAGTAATCCGAAATTGAAATAATTTATAGTTAATTTTTAGTTAATAAAAACCACCAATTTAATAGCAATTTCCGATCAAATTTAAACATTTTTTGCTATATCAGTTGCCAAAAATTAAAAATCTAACATATAAAAATTATTAATAATCCACAATAAAATTCTTAACACAATAATTACTCTCTATTATAAGATGTGCATGTGAAAAATGAAAATAAAATAAATGGTTTGGTGAATTGTTTTAAAAAGTGATTATTACGTCATAGTGGAAATATAATGGACGTCAGCAGGTGAATATATAACGTCATACGAGTTTGGAAGAACATATTGAAACATGGTGAAAACCCGTTTTGGTCACTAGAACTCATTTTAGTGAAGAACTGAAATAAAGATTCTAGTTTTTTTTAATGAAATTGATAGAATTTTTGTACTGGCTATTTTTTATTTAATTATGAAAAAATTATTTAATTAACAAAATACTCGGAAACAACTTTTTATCAAAGATATTAATATGCGGAACAAATTTTATCAAAAGGTTTTAATCTGGATCTCAATCAAGATCACAAATTATATTTACTAAGTAAGTAGGTAACCTGTCGCCCGGATTAAAAAAGGAAAAATTGCGTAAATTAACTCGCAATCGTTGATTTTGCAAAACAAACATTCTCAAAATTCCGATCAACGCTGGGTTTAGCTAGTTGAAAATGAAGTGTGTATCATTTATAGTTCGTTTACAACGACACACAACAGAATTCCTTACATTAAGGTATGTGGGAGAAAATCATCTGCAGTGCATATAATTTAAACTGCTTATCACATTTCACTGTGTGAAAAAATAAAATTTCTTAATAATCATCTATTACTGGCGAACAGTGTTTTATGATCCATGACTGGTGCATGACTTTTCCTTCTTGTTTATATTAACATTGATTGAAGTGATAGAGATCAAATAATATTTTTCAACAAAAGCTTCAAATTACAATATACAGGTTGTCCAAGATTAAATAACCCGCTTTTAACCCTTAAATGCATGATTTTTTATTTTTTTACGAAAAAATTATAAATGATTCTCAGAAAGGTTTATTACACAGGAAAAATAATGAAAAAAATTAGTCATAAATTTTTCGTATAATATGTCAACCTTTTCTGATGTTGCACATTTGTAATACAAGTAAAAACTAAAATAATGCAAATTAGTAAATATTTTAATAAGTACGAATCTAAATAACTTATTTTATATATTTTATTTTGTTGTAAAACTTAACTCTTAAATGCATGAATTATTCTTTTAGAATTGTGTTTTTATTCTTATATTAAAAATTAGACACCAGAAATTTTAAGATAGATTTTTAACTTTATATAGTAGCATAATTTGTTTTAACCTTTTACAGGATTAATATTTCTATGCAAACTTAGTGGTTCCTAAGAGTTAAATAACAAGTGATGCACATATGCATCACTATGCATTTAAGGGTTAAAGTTCCCTACAGCCAAAACTATTGTTCAGAAAATTGTGAATTTCGTGGAAGACATAACGAAGGGATGGAAATTTGTTTAAGCGAAAAAAAAAAAAAGTTAAAAATTTCGCCATCAGAGAGCGCTTTTTAATGAATTACACATTTAGCATACATTCACTATTGCTTGTAAAAATTTTGCTTATTATCTTTACCTCATCTTAACGATAACATTTTACGACATGCTCTTAGCATTCCTGGGAAACGCTACGGTCGACTGTAGAACATGCAGTCTTACAATTACAGATGGTACCTGTAAATCATGATAACAGGCTTTGCTGTAATAAAATTTGTAAAATACCAAATGTATGCTGCTAAATGTGTAATTCATTGCACAACGCCCTCTGGAGACGAAATTTTCAACTATTTGTTTTCACACAAACAATTTCCGATATCTTCTTTATGAGTTCTTCACAAAATTTCACAACTTTTTGAACAAAAGTTTCGTCTGTAGGAAACTTTAAATTAGGGTCGTTTAATTTTTGACACCCTGTATCTAACATTATAAAATAATCAAATCAATTCATAACAGAAAAATTTTAAAATAATTCAGAAATATTTGTAAAATTCTGCAAAATGTTACTGGAATATACTTTTTACATAATTTTAGAGAAGTATTTCTTTTATTGCGCTTGTACGCTTTTAAAACAATAACAATAGCTCTTTGTAAGTCATGATACAGAGATACTTTAAAGTTTCCCAATTAAATTTGATACAGCACAGGCATAGATTGTCATTTTATAAGAGTTTGAATTGAAAAAGTTATGGAAAACTGCAAATTAAGTCATAAAACACTTGATATGTATTTTTGAAAACTCATTTTCGAAATTAAAATTTATTTACATAATGAAGATTAAGCAATATTTTGAAACAAAAGCTCAAAATTAGAAAATAAATTTAGAGATATAAAGCAAAATAATGTATTACAAAATAATAATAATAATAATGAGAACATAAAAGTCAATGAGATTTCAATCGCTTAAGAATTTACATTATGAAATATAATTGAAAATTATAAAGCAAAATAATCTATTACAAAAAATTGAGAACATACAATTAAATCTGGCTTTATACACGTAAGAATTTACATTATAAAAGATGATTGAAGTACTACAGTCAGAAAGCATAATAATGTAATACAAAATTAATGAGAACATAAAATTAAATTAGATTTTAACCACTTAAGAAATTACATGATAAAATATGACTTAAAAACATTTTTGACCGGTTTAACAATTGTATTTAAATTTTTATACTACAATGCACACCGGAAATACTTAAAAGATTTTTATATGTATTTTATTGAAATGTTTACCATAGTTATTCCTTTTCATTATGCTCTAATAGGCGTTTAAATTTGTAAAAATAACGCATCAGAAACACGTGAAATTTCTGCAGTGATTTGAAAACTTGCAGCTTCCCCTTATAATCTTGACACGACCGGTAAAAATAACACTCCGTTATTACCTACGTTATATCCGTTATAGCCTACTAAAGACTCCGTTTTAGTAGGCTATAAACGTGTCCTGTCAGCTGAAAGATCTTTAGTGCACAGGATTAAAACAGAGGTAAATTTCTGAAAATTCCATTACTTATGTAAAATACCTTAATTCCTGCATATTTGATGGAATAAAAGTTTGATAAGTAATCGAATCACACGACTGATATATTATATATTTTTTTATGAAAATGTCTTGAATAGTAACTATTACAGAAATTTGTGATTCCCTCTCTTGAAATTTTTGTTTAATTTTACATACTTCTCAGTTAAAATTTTGCATGTTAAATTACTTTAAAAAATATTTTTTTAACAAACATGAAAGACAAAAAGATTTTCTTAAATAAAAAATGTAAAAGGGGTAATGAAATGTAAAAAAATGTAAATTAGGATGAAATCTCAGTGTTTTAAATGAATAAAAGTTTTTTTAGAAGTGTTATAATTTTTTTTTATTTTAAAGTATTAAAACTTTAAAAATGCAAATTAAGCATATTTAAAAACTTTTGATAATCTTCACATTTCCCTCTGTCATATTTTGACACATATGTTAGATCGGAGCATACTCTCAAAACATTAGTGTCCAAATGTGTCTTCACAATACATAGGAATTGAGATATTAGCATTGTTGTCAAAAATGTCTCAGTCACATTCATGAGGTTTTGTTATGTCACTTCCACGCCAAAACTGTGACTGTGACATTCACTACTTGAAGTGACCTCACTAATGTAGGATTTGTCGAAAAGAGACAAAAAGCGAAGCTGGGTCGAATTGAGTATATTAAGTTACATACTTTCAAGAACTACAACAGCTGAAATAAAACAGAGAAACAACATGTTTTTATAGATTTTGAAAGGCCCACGATAGAGAGGCAGCGAACGTGAAAGAGAGCTATAAGCTGGCTTAATTAACCAGTCACAGTTAAGCATAAACAATTCTATTAACATGAAAACTGAATCAATAACAAAATAATGTAATGCTATGATTTCAATATTCTAACGGGGTTTAATGTTTTACCTACTTAAAAATATACTTCGCTTACAACTACAAATGAATTCACCTATCAGCTTTTCAATTCTATACGTCATTTCTTATCCACACGAAAAAAATATAAATCATGGTAACCCAATAATATTAATAATATAATACACAATTTACACATGCTTAAACATAAATACAATAAATCACCTACACTTCTTACTTAGCCTTTTATTCGGCCATTGACAGATTTTTAACCTTAATGTAGATATAAAAGCAATGAAACTCCAGCCACCTCTCTTGGTATTTTTTATTTTAATCTTTTTCATATAAGCAGTTGCCTCATATCCTGCGCTTTCTTCACGCTCCTCGTGTTGTGCTTTTTATTTCATATAATATTGCATATCCGCTAATTAAACTTTTGAGATTATTAAGTAACGTTGTGCAGAATATTTATAATCCCGCATTAATGTCCTCAACAGTATTATGAACAATAAATACTATTACAATATACTATTATATACTCACACGATCACAGAGTTCATTTATAAAAGTAGTACCTAGGCACTATGCTACAACTTTAGAAAATACAATAGCAAATTTCATGGAAAATATTATAGCGTAATATCGTTCTATTTCTTAAACACTATTTACTTTCGCCGAAATTTCTTTTTTATTTTATTTTTAACCCCTTTATAATTTTGACTTTTTATTTATCTTACCTGTTTATATTAAAAAAATTCATAAACATAAAAAAAAATGCTTAAAGAGATATAAATTAATTTATCACACAATTTTTCTCAATCGTACATGAAAATAATTCACGTTCAAAAAATAACTAATGTTGCTGATTTAAATTTATTACCATTACAATATACTATTACAATATATTATTACAATATATTATTATGAGCAATTGCAGTAGAGATGTATGCTTCCACTGAAGATGATATATTCAAAAGTTTGCATCTTGCTCTAGAAACGTAAGAGACTGTTCGCGAGAACATTTGAAATTAAATACTTGAATAAATAAATAAACAATCGGCTTATTTAGAAAACACTCAATAACCTGCATACTTTATGTGCCCTTTCTGGCCGTTTACTTGACATGAGGTTACACAAGATTAACAAAGAACACCAATTTATTTAATATAATAACCAGGGTTTAGACAATAAAGCAGGTACATAAACTAAAAGCGATGATTAAAAATCAAGCTCAAAACACTAATGGTTGACAGGGAGAATGTTTTCACAAAATGAAAACACATAGCTCAAACCAAAATAGCCTCGCTTACGGTTCTGCAGGCAATCCCTTTGCAGTAATACAGCAAGGACACAACCATAGATTCTTAATTATCATAGCACTGCAAGAAATAATCGTGAAAATAAGATTCCCAGAGATTCAGACATACTTTGCAAAGCTTAACGAGATAACAGCATAGATAGCTCATTCATGCACAAATATTCAGGACAGCACGATCGCACGCAAAATCTCAAAACTCACTCGACCACAGAGTTCATTTATAAAAGTAGTAGCTAGGTACTATGCTACTACTTTAGAAAATACAAATGCAAATTTCATGGAAAATATTATTGGGTAATATCGTACTATTTTTTTTAAACTATTTACTTTCGCGGAAACATAAATTTCTTTTTGATTTTGATTTTTAACCCCTTTATAATTTTGACTTTTTATTTATCTCATATGTTTATATATATTTTTTTTTAACATTTCTTTTTTCATAAACTTAAAACAAATGCTTAAAGATATATAAATTAATTTATCATACAATTTTTCTCAATCGTATATGAAAATAATTCACGTCCAAAAAACAACTAATCTTGCTGATTTAAATTTATAAAATAAACATGCTGTTTAATACAGATTGTTTCATTTATAACTTACAAAATTATGCAAAATAAAATGAAGCTGTAAAGTGCATATAATAAAGTATGTGTTGAAAAGAATTTGCACATCAAAGAAGTGAATTAAAATATCCAGGATATTACTAAGGCTTCTTTTGCAACAGAAATTTTAAATCATGAAAAGATTCAGCACAAGTAGCTGTAATCAAAATATTTTTCGTATTTTATCAAATTTAATCTGCAGTTTTTGCGCTTGGAGATAATGGACTAACACAATAAAAGAGAATTTTATGCACAAGAATATTCCAATCAAATACCAAATGTTTATTCTTTTATTTTGTTGCTAAATTTATGTATTAAAAAACTCATTTACATATTAATGTTCTATTATTTCTCTGAAATTGCATTTTGAATAAAAAAGTGATTATTTTTCCAGGTGTACCTAATGTACGTCCTTCATAGAAAATGTGATGGTATTATGTTTTTCTTGATAATGTATATACAAGAATAGTACATTACATGATTTTAAATACAGCTCAAAATTGTTTTATATAAAATATTTATGTTAATGTGATTTATAAAACATCGAAAGCGTCGCATAACCTTAAAATTCTCATATTAAGCTAATTTTAATAGTGATATACTGAAGTCATTACATATTACATTATCAAGCATTTTTTTTTTTTTTTTTTTTTTTTTTTTTTTTTTTTTTTTAAAGCGAGCTATGTAAATTCTTGTTAGGTCAGAAATAGCTAAGTTTTAATTTTACGAAATTACAGTTGCAAGACATGGACATGAAACTTGGAGTTTACATTTTACTTTGTACAAGCAACAGACTTTCATAACAAATTATTGGAGTGGAATAACAATGCATTAATTAATTAGTAAGTTAAGGTTTATGCGGAATCCGGAATTTTCTGATATTTCGATTACTGTCAAAATGAGATAGTGAGAACCATTTTTGAATCCGACCTCCCCATTCGAATGTTCTAAGGTCATTTCACCAACCTTAAATCCGGCCACCCCTTCAATTTATTCTTGAACTGGTTCAGATCACGATAAAGGATTGGAAACATAATTAACATTATTTTAAAAAGTTATATTTCCAGAAATACGTGATCCAGTAAGTAACGAATGCTTTTCGCATTACACCACATGCAGTTTCCCTGAAAGACTGTGTATACAGTGAACAGTTATCTCCATTCCCTGCGTCAGTTTGAGCCGAGTATCCTTACCTTAGATTTACGTTTGCGTTGCTTGTAATGTTTTGAAATTGCCGGCAGGAACAAGAGAGTCAATTCTCGTGCTAAATATGTTATTCGGTTTCGGAGTTCGCAAATGTTCGGCGTTTTTGGATTCATGAGGAAAATCAAACAAGCTTATTAGGAAATTGTAAAGAATGATTCTTCTGTAAGAAAATGGTGTATTATATTTAATGAAGGAAAAACAAATATTGACGTGGAAGACCAGAATGGTCGGCCATCATTCGTTACAGTCAACCAAAAAGAAAAAAAAAAAAAGGTGAGGAAAAGTTACATGAGTACGACGGCTTTACATTAAACACCTTACGTAACTCTTTCCCATGAATTTTTAAAACGATGAAGATCTCAAAAAAGGCACTAACTTCACCACTATAGTCATTAGCGATAGGTGAATACAACACCAAATGTGACAAACTTCTCCCTCGTTATGATAAAGGCTTGAAGGACAACGGTAATTATGTTGAAATGAAGAATTAGATCGGGTATATAGAAATTATTAATAATATCGGTAATATAGAAATTATTTTGTGATTCATGGTATCTTAATGCCCTGTAATGCTATATTATTAAAAACAAGATGCTTTTTCTAAATTTATCTATGTCGTACCAAAGAGATGAAACATTCTGTTATTCTGATGGTATTTTTCGCAATGTTATTGTAAATAAAATTTGTGTTTGGATATCTATTGATTTTAAGGAGTTACACACAAACTTTTTTAACTTTCTGGATGTCTTATGTATCAGTAATATTTGCATAAATGTATTACATAAATTTATTAAATTATTATGTTACAGTCGGAATAAGGACACTTGTGCAACACTGCAGAAAATTAAAAATGTGCTTACAATCTTTTTTTATGTACGATTAAACTACATATCCGAAATTTGAAAATTCGCGTTTGTTGTTACGAAAAACGTTGTTTTGGTAAAATATATAACATTTAGTTTCTTCCTATCATATGGTAGGGTTTTTGTATCATATGGTAGGGTTATGGTAGGGTTATGGTAGGGTAGACGTATGCAGTATATTTTATTTATTATTATTTTTGTTAAGTTTACTTGTTAGTGAAATTGGTGAGAATTTAATTGGGAAGCGGTGATTAGAAATATGTTGATATATAACGTTAACAACTGCTTGTTTTTCTGTGATGCCTAATTTCCAAGTTTTGTCTTGCCAAGTTGGATAAGAATTAACATACTTAAGCTGAATTGATAGTCATTAATTATGAACATGTCTTAGTTTATTTCTTTTAAATGTATGTTATCAGTGAAATAGTTCTTATGAACTTTAGCATGTAAATAAAATATAAAACATCCATGAAAACTGTTTTTTTACCAGTTTTATTCTCATTCAAGCATAATAAAAAGCATAGGTACCAAGACTATTACAAGTTATGGCTAGTTAAAAAAAAAAAAAAAAAAAAAAAAAAAAAACATAATGCGTAATACTATATACTTTATAAGTGTATTTAAAGACACTTGGTGGTTTTGATGTTTTATTCTGATAATGGGTATTCACCACGGAAGTTGTTTTCATAAGATAGGGTTTGGGTTGGGTTGATTTTTGACGGCCAATTATCTACACGAGGGATATAGGCCCGGGAGGAGTGCCCTCCGTTGGGGTCTTTCTAAGGGAACCTAATCCGTATTAACGCATGGAAGATCCACGGCTCGAAGAAAACCACGAAAACTCCGAACGATTAGGCCGATCGGCGCGATTGGGATCGAACCCAGCACCTCCCGTCTACCAGCTTCGAGAGCACATAAGATAGGGCTGGAGAAGTTTGAAAGGTGTGTGCATATTATATTCCACATGATTAAGACATTCAAATATTCTGCTGAAATAACAGTAACTAAAAAAAAAAAAAAAAGCTCAAGCATTGCTTAAATGAACTTTAAAACCTATGGTCCGTAATATAGAAATTATTTTGTGATTCATGGTATCTTAATGCCCTGTAATGCTATATTATTAAAAACAAGATGCTTTTTCTAAATTTATCTATGTCGTACCAAAAAGATGAAACATTCTGTTATTCTGATGGTATTTTTCGCAATGTGTGTTCCTTGGGGAAACTTTAAAAAAAACTTTAATATCACAATATATTGTCTAAACGATGAGACAAACAAATTTAAAAGTAGTCGTTTTTTACTTTGTGAGTAAAAAAATTATGTGAGTTCATAACATATCCTGCAGAAACGTATTTTAAAATGTTATTAAAAATTTTTCAAAAAAAAATAAAATTCTTGTATGAAGAAGTCATCAGAACAAATTATAAATCTGCGCTATTTTAAATTAAGCTTCTCATTTTTAACATTTTCATTGTTTTAATGGGATGTAGCTAGTTTCTTCACAAAACGAAGCACTATTCAAAATGCGTAAGAATAAAAACACAACAAATACATTCCGTTTATAAAACGAAACAAAACATTACCATTAAAGATCAACAATTTAATCATTTAAATGTTTAATACATAGTATTAATTCCCTCTCTATACCGTTTTGAAGACATAATACGAAACAATCCAACACGCAAATTTGACATCTTTATTGATAATAAAAGACCCATAGAATAAATACAAATTATTTAATGAACTTACATAATTGCCCAAATTCTCCGTGTTTTTTTAAGATCTTAAAAATATCAGATAAAAATTGTGATTAACAAGTCATTATAGATACCTATTAAAAGTAAAATATGGAGTTGGAATTCAACGTTAAAACCTAAAAAGCAAGATATTCCATATTTAATAAATACAGCGTAAAAGGAAAGTAATTATATTTTTTCTATAATGTTAAGAAATCAGCAGACTCTTTTCAAAAGCTACGTCACGAGCAGATGGTTTTTCCCGGCTGTTCAAAACTATTAACGTTGTTTTGGATTGATAAAAAATGATACTACCCCAATAAATAACCAGTTCGTTTTATGTTTATCAGCTCAAATGCAAAATAATAACAAAAATAAACGACAGAATAAACATTAGCTTAAACTTCATCTACCAATTTTAATATTTCCGAAATTTCTAAAAATAAAAATAAAATGGATTTAAAAGTTTCCAGAACTTATGCTAAGCGAAATATTGATTTAAGGTAAATTTCTTATGTAAAAATAATCAAAAATAAAAATGATTAATATTAAAAGGTTTCTTTCGGTTTCTTGAAATAGCTACTAATGTAATTCTATACATAATTTCTTATGGTTATTTGATACTAATACGTAATTCTGTAGGTAAAATTACATCAAATATGTAAATATGTTTAGAAAATCTCTGTTTTAATTTTAAAATGAATATGAATAACGATGAATAATCTGCAACGATATATTTTGATAGATAATATCTAAAGCAGAAATATTTGGAAATTTCGACATGTAATCTGAAGAAAAATTTAATTTTGTACGGGTACTGGGGTCATAAACAACTTCAACGTGTTTTATATATTTATTGTACATGGTTATTCAAAATTATAGACGGTATTTTGGAATACAGTGTATTCATAAAAGAATGTCCTAGTTTCAATGGTACATTATAACAGTTTATTTTAGACTATATATGTTACCGGCCAAACCCGATTTTAGGCCAAACTAGATTGGCCTAGGCCAAACTAGTTTATCCTAACGCGCATAGGATAAACTAGTTTTTCCTAGGTCAAACTAGTTTGGCCTAACGCTCATAGGATAAACTAGTTTAGCCTGCTGTTCATTGGTCCGAACTAGTTTGTCCTAGGCCGATTTAGTTTATCCTAGGCCAATTCAATTTGGCGTGATTTTATTGATCCCAAAGAACGCCCCGGCGCCAACCTTCTAGTTTATTATAGGTCAATGCAATCTGACATGTTTTTAGTGATCCCAACTACCGCTCCGGCGCCAACTTTGTGCAAAGTAGTATTGCCGTCACCCCTGTATAATATATTTTATTTTATGGGGAGTGGAATACTGTCCCCAGGTAGTTGCGAAATATGTTCCATGTGACAAATTGTGTGCTGGAGGGCCAAAGAAGGGATGAGAGGTTATCATAAAATTTAAGAGAGTAAGAATTTAGAGACATTTATTTTTTGTTTCTCAAATAAATATCACTTGGCTTTGAATTATTTATGAACAAATGCACCATTAAAATTATCAGAAGTACATTTGATATTCTTTCGGAAATCTGGAACTTTCAAAAATCCGGCGAAGTCCATGTCCCAGTTTTGCCTAAAATACATATATTATTAAGCTACCACTGTTAAACTATTAAAATTCTATTTAAAGAATAGTACATAGACATTTATACGGATGGAGATACAGTACTGTAAAACCTGTTAGAAGAACCTGTGTATGACGAAATCCTGTTTTAAACATAATTTTTTTTAATCGGTGCAAATTGGATATAATAATCCGTTTGCATAGTTGCCAACTTTTACGCTTTTTTGCTACCACTAAAATTTAATAGAGATTTTCGCCTTGTTTAATCGTGAGATTTCGATGATTAAATAAGATAAAATTTACTATAAAATTTTAGTGGTAAGAAAAAAGCGTAAAAGTTGGCAGCTATGCGTTTGAAAAAAAACATAATGCATTTGCTAGAGACGACGGACCTGCTAAAAAAAGAAACTTAACTGTAACTAAACTTTTTTCTCTAACATGATTCCGTCTTAGAATGCTTTTTTTATATAAAATTTTTCAGATTTTCGAGTCTCCAAGCCGTGTAAAAAAATTAGTGGTATTAGTAATTATTCAGATTTTCTCATACAAATAGAGATTCATTAAAAAATCAATATAGTTTACAGTAGAATCATTAATATCTTTAATCCACATTCTATGGCTTGGAGATTTAAAAATTAAAAAAATTCTATACAACAAAATCTTCTAAGACAGAATTGCATAGGAAAGACGAAAAATCCGTTATAGTGAGTTTCCCTTATTAGAAGGTTCATAGTCTGGTGTAAATGCATTATATTCTTTTTAAAAGTACTAATATCATCATTTTACATAAATCAACATATTTTTCTTTTGTTAAACACGGGATTCCGTCATATGCACGTTATTTTTCTCAGGTTTTACTATACTTTAATTTTATTACTTAAAAAGGGATCTACTGATCTTAAAACTAGTCGGATGTACCAATCCCAAAACTTTCTTTTATCTCAAAAATGTTAATACTTCAAAATTCGCTAGCAGAGTGAAAAATTAAATGGCGATCTATGTTCATCATGCACTGTTAAAAATATTTTTGTAAAACAACAGAAACTTTCTGGCAGCAAAAAGTTGCCAGAAACTATTTGTTTTCAGAAAATATCTGTTAACGAAAGAATGCGTTATCAGACGACAGAAATACGTAGTCATACAGGCACTTCGTGTTGACAATTGACGCTTTTCCCAACAGTCAAAATCTGTAGGTCGATTCCTGTTGGCGAGGGGGGGGGGGGGAGGTTCTATTTAACAGAAGAATCGCGTATTATAGGTTAGGTACACGGGAAATTTCTATTTACCGATCGATTTGTTTATATTAATAATAATAAATATTTATAGGAATTTCTCCTCCAAACTTTTATAAAATTAATTTAAATAGTTTATTTGCAATAAAATATTTAAACAGTTGAATTTATATACATTTGTAAATTAAGTACATAAAAGACTGGAATAAGTGAAAGAAGGTATCTTAACCCCCCCCCCCCCCTTAGAATAATAAAAAAATATATATACGATATAAGGTAACTCCCCCCTCCCTCATAAAATTATTTATTAATAAAATAAATATATGTATTGCATGTGATTTGTAATTAAAAGAACTTTAATATTTATTCGTGCAATATTTTTGAAAATTGATTAGGTTAAATCAGTGACTTTGGTTATTTATGTAAATAATATCCTGCCAATTTTTATAATTTTTTCGACTAGAAAGCTTTGTATATATAAATGAGTAAAAGTTGACAGCTATGATCAAAGATGAGAAATGAAAAAGAAGAGCCACTAAAATCTATATAAACATCACCGTAAAAAAAATATTTCATTTCAGCTAAAGTGATAAAATGAGTTTTCATCCTTCTTAACAATTTACAATGTTTTTCCGTATAAAGTAAATGATCATCAACTAAATAAGAAAAAATATTACAATATAATTTAAATTAAAATGTTAAACAAAATTAAACTTGCTGATTCTATAAAATGAATGGTTAAAGCTTAAATAGGAATTATTTTCAAAATAATTCACAGAGTTGTAGCTCAAAATTTATTTCATTAAATGGAGTGAATAAAATTTACAAATTTTACCTTAACCACTACAGGTAACTCTAAGATTGTACTAAAAAAAAAAAAAAAAAAAAAAAAAAAACATTTCTTCAGAATCAACATATGGAACGATTAAACAAAATATCAACCACTCCATTTTAAACAACATAGTAAATAGTAGGAAATGTGATATATTTAAGCAATAAAAATATATGAACAGCGTCAGATCTAATAAATATTATTCTGGTTAATGTTAAACGAAAATAACAGTTATCTATAACTATAATAATTAATGCAGCTACTCCGTGTTTATTATTAAAACTATCACTCCAAAACTAATCACGTGTGTCAATTGATGACAAAATTAATTTAAAATCTCAATCAAAATTTCTGGAACTAATACATATGAAGTAAAATTAAACTCTTAGTCATAAAAAAGTTAAATATAATAAGTAATCATTCTACAGCTACGTAAAAATTCAAGATTTGTAAACTAATCATAAACTTAAGATTATTTATTTAACTTAAAATAAACAACCGATCAAAAAAATAATCTCCAGCTATTAACAGAATTAGATCAACTAAGTTACTAATGTGCATAAATAAATGAAGTATAAAATAATACTAATAATTTAAGTAAATCATACATTATAAAATAATAATAATAATAAGTAGTATTGCTTAATTAAGATTTTTAGCAAATAGGAAGTATTTTTCATACATATTGTTACGTTTCGGAAAAACATTGTTACATATTTAAAAGAAAGATGAAAACATACCTTTTGCTATGTTTGTTTTCTAGTATTCGAACTGTAAATCCTAATCATTGAAGAAAGCGGTTCTGATGTCAAAGGTGTGCGTCGCCGGTTTCAATTGTGAAAATGATTCTTAATTTTCTGTTAAAAATTCTTTATATATTATTCTTTTTCAATTAGATCAACTGCTTTATTGAACGAACTGCCATTTTCAACAGTACACAAGAGACAAGACACTCAAATATTTCACGTTAGAAGAGACGCGTTAACGTGGGTATGATAACCAATGCTTATTGGTCATTCTAAATGACCTTTTAGACGTCATAGGGGGTGACCTCCCGTTTTTCTGTTATCCAACATATTATCCTGTCGCAGTGGAAACTGATGGCAAAGAAAACAGAATTTTTTGTTGTTTAACATGAATATAAGCGATATGAGGATGGAATGACATAAGAAGTCTGTTAACGCAATTTTTACTGTCAGAATTCGAAGATTTTTTTCTGTTGTTTTAAGATTTTTTTTTACAGTGTGAGGATTCTAAAGATATGAAATTCGTGCATTAGTTCTTGAGCTATGATTATCACTGAAATCCTGTAAATCCAGAAAAATGCAGCATAGAAGCGCTATTTGCTGAGTAATTTAAACCAAAATCTAACCAGAAGCAACTTATGTCAACGACTAATTGAATCTGAGTTTTGGTGAAAATCCGTTCATTAGTTTTTGAGAAATAGCTACAGCAAAAATTATGAAAAATCCAGCATAGCAGCGTCACCTGTTGAGCGATTTACACCAAAATATAATCAGCAGCAATATTAATCAACGTATGCTGGAATCTGAAGTTTTATGAAAATTCGAGCATTAGTTTTGAAATAGATCTATTGAGGAAACCGTGAAAAATGCAGCACAGCAGTGCCACCTATTAGGTTATTTGCACTAACACGTAATCAGCATCAATTCATATCAAGGAATAACTGAATCTGAAATTTGTTGAAAATGTGTCCATTAGTTCTTGAGATAGAGCTATTGTGGAAATCACGTAAATCCTGCAAAATGCAGCAGAACAGTGCCACCTGTTGGTCGATTTACACCAAAACGTACGCAGCATCAATTCATATCAGGGACTAACTGAATCGGAATTTTATGAAAATCAGTGCATCAGTTCTTGAGATAGAGCTGTAGCGGAAAGCATGAAAAATGAAGCATAGCAGCGCCACCTTTTGGACAATTTACACCAAAAAACAATCAGCACCAATTTATATCAGAGACTACCTTATTATAAATTTTTATTAAATTCCGTGCATTAGTTATTTATCTAGAGCGCTCACAATATTTGTTTTACACACATACAGGCAGAGAGACAGAATCACAGACAGACATTTTGTAAAAACATGTTTTTCGACCCCTAAAATGTGTAAATCCGTCGAAAACCGGAGGGCGAAAATTTTCATGAACCCAATACTTTCTTCTTGTAAAGATAGGAGAAAGTAAAAAATTAAGCAAATAATAAATATATAAATGTTATTTGTGGAATAATGTTATTGGCAAAATGTTACTGATATTTTTACTGAACAGGCCAGACATCCTGCCGATCCAAATGATTTTCATATGAGTTAGGTTGAAAATTGGACTGAAAATTTCTGCCTGTGTGATCCTCAAGAAAGAATGCAGTCCAGTCTCGACTTAAGCCGAAAAAAATTGAGTCCCGGTCCATCACAGTCCGAACCTCTCGACAAAAGTAATTCTCAAACTAAGTCCGGACCGAGTGTCGGGAAGGAAAATTGGGCGGGCCCGTAAAGACCCTTACATCTTACATTGAATAACCAAAAGACTAAATCACAAAATTTTGTAGATTTGGAAGGTGAACTTCTATTATATTGAAAAAAAAATAAAAATAAAAAAACGAGTTTTTAGTGAACCTCTCTCTCTTCCACGTGTTTGAGTTGAGCGGATTACGTTTGAACAATTTCGAATTTCAGCTTGAACTTGGTTCATTTTTGAGAAATTGAATTTGAGTTTGAATTAGTTACTTTATTTTCCTTAGTGAGCGTGCTCAACACTGGTTGGCATCAATTAAGGCACGTCAAATTGAATTGGCCTTGGATAAAGTAGAAGATTGGCGCTGAAGCGGTTTTTGGGACCAAAAAATCACGCCAAATTGAATTGGCCTAGGACAAACTAGATCGTCCTAGGCCATCCTAGTTCAGACCAATGAATAGCAGGCTAAACTAGTTTGACCTATGAGTGTTAGGCCAAACTAGTTTATCCTATGGGCGCCAGGATAAACTAGTTTGGCCTAGGAAAAACTAGTTTATCCTATGGGCGTTAGGATAAACTAGTTTGGCCTAGGAAAAACTAGTTTATCCGATGCGCGTTAGGATAAACTAGTTTGGCCTAGGCCAATCTAGTTTGGCCTAAAATCGGGTTTGGCCGGTAACATATACAACAAATCATACATCAAATAGAAGTTAAACTAAGCTAGTTTTACTTATAAATGTACAAAATGTGCACCTTTAGTTATACGGCGCATGCCTAACCTAAAGTACAATTCTTAAACATTTTAGTTAATAAATCCGAAATAACGGAAACAATATCTTCTACAGTTCTGGCAAATCATTAGGTAGCAGTGGAACGGAGGCACAATTTTTTAAAAAGCACCAAAGGAAAAAAAATCGCATGGCTGTAGCGATTTTTAAATATGCAGTCCATCAATTACGCTTTTCACTCAGGAGTCGCCATTTTACGTATGTGTCACTGCAAATGAGTCAGTAACAAAGCAGTACTTGCGCACGCGCTTATCCAAAACTGTTTGAGTTACTTTTTATTTGTGACCTTGAACCAACATTCTACAATGCTTGCAGTTGATACTATTTAAACGTATAACTGGGACATTTTTTTTTGTCGACAGAATATAGTATATATACGAAGAACATTTTAAAACGTACTCTTATCAGATCGGGTTTTAAATGAAGGAAACTCAAAACACACATTCTCATTCAGATCCACATTCCTCTTGCCTGGTAGTGCAACGGAAGTTGTTGAGGCAATACCTAACTATAAGCTAAAACTACGCCACAGCAAGGAAAGGTATTTTGAGTTCTGCAGATTGGGATAACGGAATCTGTAATTTTAGTCCAACGTGCGTTTCGTAGACGTTTCGGCAAAGGTAGTCCCACTGACAAAAATATCCATAAGTGGTATCACCAATTTTAAGAAACAGGCTGCCTTTTCAACAATGTGGTTTTTTCTTGTGAGGAATTGTGAATGACAATGCTATAATGCAACTCAAACGATCTAAAAACACGTACAGCTCTAAACGTTGTAGCCCATGACGGCAACACCTAGAAACAGACCCAATTATAGAAAATTAATATGAAAAAAGAAAGAAAATTCTTTTTAATTTGCTCTTCGCAATCAACTGCCAATTATAGCATCTATCACTAGCTACATTATGACACTTTCCAACTTAGTTAACCCCCTAATTATTGCTCCAGGGATATTCACGGGCTGTGACTTTTATTCAGATTATTTGATTCCCACCGGTGGTGTTACAAAATAGTGTAATTGGCTTTATTATGGTATCATTTTACCTGTCATTAAATATCGTGAATATTTCTTTTTCAAAAAAGTGGTGCCAATAAGCAATTTGAATTTTTAAACCGTTTAATGCTACAGTTAAGGGAATTAAAGAGTGTTTCTGAATTCGGTTTGTCGATCTTTCACCTGTTTGTCTGCTTGGGGGGAGGAACTGGACCTTTAGCCTTACGGTAGGTCTGAACATCTACATGAACTTCTCTGTCTGGCTGCCCTTGCTCTAACTTGAGTTAATATACTGGAGTTCACATGCAATTTATACATGTTACTAAAGATTAACATTCCACATTCGCCATTAAAATGAATCTTGGAGCATTTATAATTCGTTTATAGGGACCGTTACTTTAAGGAGTAAGGGCAAAAATCGTTTGTGGTGTATTTTAATGAAGTTACGCATAACATTTAACGCTCATGTTCAGAAACACACAATAGAATTCTGTTACAGAAATGTCTATGATCGATAGTTGCAGGAAGTTCGTTTTCAATTGTGATATGCTTTTTTAAATTTAACCAACTTTTTGCATATTACATAGTGTGTATAAATTCTATAGATGAAATACAGGGATTCACAAAAGTTTTCGAATACATTTACGCTCATTGGTGGAAATTGCTTCATGGATTAATTTTTAATTGTGTTATGCGTTTCTTAACAGAATTAAAGTTTTGCACACTATGTAATATATATTCATACATATAGGAATTAGGTGTTGGTTTTTGTCATTTGTCCAAAAGATTGCTACGATTGTTTGGATACGCCAGAAAATTCTGTAGTGAAATAATAATCTAATAAAAACGGGGGGGGGGGTAGTACTTTGTGCAAATCAATTAAAAAAGAATGAATAACGCTAAATAGCACAAATGTATGTATACAAAAGGTGCATACAGATGTTTCAAAGCTTCTGAAGCTTCATTATCAATTTGAAAATTAAAGCCAGGTTAAAGCACATAGAATTAAAGTACATAGCAAGCCGGACAGAAGCACCTCACAGTTTTCTTAAAATAAAAAGTTCTTTGTTGCTAAAAAGAAAAAAATAATGAAAACATAAAAATAATTCAGGTTATACCTATCTAATCAATGATTATTATTAAATGCGGTTAAAGTATACTTTTTACATTTTTTTTACTTATAATACTATCATATTTGGTTTTTATTACAATCTAATGAATATTTTAATAGGTAGACACGTCATCGAAGACCTGTTAAATTGCTGTAGTGATGCAACTATTTGTAGCTACCCGATAAAATTTGTCTGGACTGGATTAAATAGCAGAGATCCTGTTTTAGAAGACTATAAACCTACCCTTCCACATAAACAGCTACAATGATCAGGGATAAATCAGAGATCATGTGCAAAGTTGTAACAAATCCATTAGTCTCCTAACTTACCAGGACTCATTCCTGTATTTAGAATAAATCTTTGAAACGTGATCTAATCATACCAGATTATTTTTCAAAATTTCATATCAGATTATGCTTTCATTGTATCATGCATATGTTATATATTTAATTAATAAATTTGAAAATGAAATTAATAAAGGAAAATGCCTCTGCATGTCTTGCCATTTCTGTTTAATTTTACGTCTTCTACTACTACAGTTTTTATTTAATCTAAGTAATAATAAACGCGAAAGATAATTTCGTAATAAAAAGCTTGAAAAAGACAAGGTTGGATAAACAAAGTTTCTTGGCAAATTCATAGAGTCAAATCTTATTTTATTTTTTTCTAAGATAGTTTGACTTTTTTTAAATATAATTTCGGATCTGTACGTTATTACATATTTACAGCCGTCCTCATTGAAGTTTGTTTCAAAATTATCTTAGTGCGTTAAACATTATCAGAAACGTATGTTTACCTAACAAATTTTAACGTATTTAAATTTAATTATTAAATTTGATTTGTTTTCTATATAAATCGCTCATAACACCTCTGTAGTTTTTTATGTGCATTAATATGTGAATAATTAGGTAAAAAATATGCAAAATCCAGAATGGTGTTTATTATCGCTTCATATAAAAAAAATTAAATGGATAAAATCCAAATACAATAAAATTTTATAAAATATTATGTCTAAGAATGTATAATAGATTTAAACAAACTTACAACTAAAATAAATCAGAAAGGTGGCAAAAAAATAATCTGATTTGTATTAAAACAATAAACTATTTTTTTTTTTTTTTTGAAAGAATTGACCCTTTTGGGTAGCCCAAAACAATACTTCTTTATCCGCGTCTCTTTACCATTTCCTATCCACTTAAAAATAACAAAATTTTAATATAGGGTAATGGATCATTATTTTTAAAATAATAGAGGAAAGAATGATATCCTGGTTACTAATTAAACATACACAGAATTTTTAGAAATACTTCTAAATTATGTATCATCCCAGAAAGTTATTTTTGTGTAGCGTAGAATTATAGAATTAAGGGGTCTCAGGACTCTTAAAATTAGAAAAACATGAAAAAAAGATCATTTTAAGGGGTCTTGTACCTTTTAAACACGACGAAAATTAACGAAAAAAAAAAAAACGAAGTTTGAATTAGTCTATCTTGAAAACCTTTTTATAAACATGAAATTTTGGATATTGCTTTGTAATATTGCGCTTTGTTGTTGTCAGATTGCGCTTTGTAATATGCTGTCATTCGAAATATATTAGCATTTTGCAGAATTTGCGTATTTTAAAGTCAAAAGAACTCTTTTTTTTACTCCATAAGTCACTGCGCGCATGATACCTTGAGAAAGTATGCATATATTGTGATGAAATTTAGTAAAAGTACTAAACAAATATGTGTGTTTAAAATGAACTACTCTTAGGCCAAAATTATTTCATTAACTATATAAAAAATATATTTTCTTGTAAAAAAAATAAAATTTTTATATCTTTAATGAATAAAAATAGTCATAACTAACAGTATTACCATTGTACATACTTAAAAGTAGTTCATTTTAAACACACATATTTCTTTAGTACTACGTTAGCAAATTTCATGACAATCCATACATGCTTCTCAAGATATCATGCACGCAATGACTTATGGAGTAAAAAAAAGAGCTATTTTGACTTCAGCAATACACAAATTCTGTAAAAGGCTAATAAATTTCTAATGGTAGCTATTACAAAACACAATCTGTTTAATCAATATTCAAAATTTCATGTTTGTACATAAAAAGGCTTTGAAGATATACTAATTCAAACTTTGAAGTTTTTCGTTAATTTTCGACACGTTTAAAAGGTACCCCTTAAACATTTAACATCTTGAATTTAATTTTAAGACACAGTTTATATTCGAATTGAAAGACATAAGTATGTTCTTTCATTTCATGTGCTTGTAAGGTGCAGAATTAGCATTAACAAAAGGCTCCAAACTATCAAACATTTGTGGAGCAGAAAATTGGCATAAGAAATTACGTGCAAGATTGCAAAAAAATTTGTGCAACTAGAATGAAAATTTTTGTGCCTACTTATACTTAAGATTACAATGATCTTCAACTTAAATAAATTTTTGTTTAAAGAATTTTTATACTTTTAATACAAAGTGGTATTTATCTCATGCAAAAATTAGGAAATTTCAACAGTATAATCACCCTATTTTTTTTTTAAACAATAAAAAGGGAATTTTATGTTCAGTTTATACAGTTTAATATGAAGTATATGTTTCGAAAATTTCATGAAAAAGTATTCAGAAGTTTTTGAGATATCGTGCGCGTTATGGTCAAAAACATCATTAGGAGGAAAATGACTTCAAAGTTTCAGATGCGCCGCTTTAGCTATTGCGAGTGTATAATTCTAAAGCCCATAAATCCTGTTCTAATGGGAATTTCAAGGAATCATTTATATCAACATTTTCAGAAAAGATAAGATTTTAACATATAAATAAAAAAAGATTTCGAAATTTCTAAAGCTTTAAGAGTTCCAAAATCCCTTAAAATATCTGGCTTACAAAAATTATTAAACTATGAGTTTTAAAATAGTTATTTAATACTTATTATAAAATTTTAATATAATAAAAAAATACTTAGCAGGGTGTTCCTATTTAGTGCTATAAAATGCTTGGTATTTGTTAAATTCAAGGTATTATACATCAGTAACTTTTCGTCGTATAAAGATGGAATTTTTACTCTCGTACTTGTTAAAGCATGCGAAGTGGTTCTCTTTCTATAACTAGTTTTGAAAACCCGCGTTTTCACGGGTAGCTGTTAAAACATGCCAAGTGGTATTTGTATGATTTCGAAAGGGCATATTTACATATTTGAAGATTATAGAAATCGATACCTGTTTAAAATTTACAAGTTTTATAGGTTAAAATGAATGTTTTTCCAAATAATAACTTAAAAATACGTGAAAAACGAAATGAATATTTGGGGAAATAATGTATGTATTAACGTATAAATTTTAAACAGAAAAAATATCCACTCATTTACATATTACGAAATAATATGTAAACATTACAAAAAAAAATACAATGCAGAGAAATTCCACTGAGGAATATAAATATTCTTTTAGATGATATTTTATCTTCACAAATGCAAAGTTATTTTTAATTTGTATATTTATTTACAAGAATACGTATTGATGAATTATTTTATATCAATTTTGAATCTACATCAAACGAACAGCTGAAGCTAGAAGAAAAAATACGCTAGTTCTTCTTCATCGAAATTTTAAATTTTTATTATTTGAATTCAGCTAACAAAATTCTAACGCTTCAAATCCTAGTTTTTATTTTTCGTTTTTTTGTATCATTTTAATCAGATTTGTGTTTGCTTTGTTAAAGATTTGATTGTATATCCCAATAAAAATATAATTCTATCTATATATAAAATATATTATGGTTGTGGTTTTTTATCTGCATATTTTATTTATAAAACAATTATCAAAAGTATGCAAATGTGTATCAAACGCGCTAGTACGTTCATAAATGTAATTTTCGATATTTATTATGTAAGTGCGACTTTACGTAAGCCGTGTATTACGTAAGTCGAGGGATGCCTGTATTTATTTTTTTTATTTTGTTGTTATTGTCGATTTGCACATGTAAAATATAAAAGTGTTCAGATAATATATTCAAAACTAAATCTTCAATGATAAACATAATAATAATTTATCGTGTCAAATGAATTCTTATTAAGGGGTCTCAGGACTCTTAAAATTGGAAAAAATGAAAAAAGGAGACCATTTTGAACATTTAATATCTTAAAATGTGTTTGATTTTGAGACAATTTTAATTGGAATAAAACATATAAGTATCTTTTTTCATTTCATGCATTTAAAAAATTATAAGATGCAGAATTAGCATTTACAGGGGGCTCCAAACTGTTAGACATTTTTCGAGCAAAAAATTGGCATATCAGCCTACGCGCACGATTACAAAATAAGTTTTGCAACTAGAATGAAAATTTTTGTACCTACTTATACTTCTTCTTGTAATAATTACCCTGAACCTACATAAATTTGTATTTAAAGCCTTTTTATATTTTTAATATAAAGTTGTATTTAGCTAATGCAAAATTAAGAAACTTTTAACAGTATAATCATCTAAAAAATATATTGTTTTGAACAATAAAAAGGAAATTTTATGTTCAGTTTATACAAAC
Organism: Maratus speciosus; assembly: GCA_963932465.1. Lineage (NCBI taxonomy): Eukaryota > Metazoa > Arthropoda > Arachnida > Araneae > Salticidae > Maratus > Maratus speciosus. Next base: position 521,471,434 of record OZ010790.1, on the reverse strand, counting down.
TAACATGAAACATATGTTATGAAACTTTCATGAAAAAATATTCATAACTTTTTGAGATATCGTGCGCGTTATGCCCAAAAACGTCATTTGGAGCAAAATGGTTTCAAAGTTTCCAAAACGCCACTTCAGCTATTGAACGTGTATAAATGTAAAAGCCATAACTTCAGTTCTAATAGGAATTTCAAGGAAACAGTTATATCAAAATGTTTAGAAAAAATAGGAGTTTAACATCTAAAAAAATTTAAATTTCGAAAATTTTAAAGCTTTAAGAGTCCTGAGACCCCTTAACGTTTATAACAATCTCATTCATACTTTTATTATAATTTTTGTATAATATATTTTAAATTTAAGAAAACAACTAATGATATTACATTAAATTGAAAAATCAATCTTTTCTTTATTACAGAAGGTTTCATTATACCTTACAAAATTGTGCAGAACAAAATATAACCATAAAATGACTTTAATACGGTAATCGTTGAAAAAAATTTGCAGATCAAAGAAGTGAATTAAAATATTCAGGATATTATTAAAGATTCTTTAAAAACAGAAAATTCAAATAAAGAAAATATTCAACACAAGTACTTGCAATCAAAATATTTTGCGTATTTTATCATATTTAATCAACAGTTTTTGATCTTGGAGATAGTGGGCTAATACAATAAAAGAGAACTTTGTGAGCAAAAATAATACAATAAAATAGTAATGTTTATTAGTTGATTTCATTGTTGAATTTTATATTTTAAAAATAACTCATTTGGTATAAAAATGATTTATTATTTCGGTGAAATTATATTTTTATGAATAAAATAATATCTTATTTCAGATTAATGAAATCTGGTTCTTTCATAGAATATAGAATTGTAGGATTTTTTTTTTCATGAGTACAGGGTGGTTATAATTAAAGTTGCCCTGTTTAGACCTACGTATAATCCGCTCTGTTTGATAGATATCGATGAAACTTGTAATATATGTTATATGGGCAATAGGGAAATGAAATCTGCAATAAAAAAGTTAGTTCAAATTTCGACCGCCAAGTGAGATAGGACCGTAAAGACCAAAAACCTCAAACTGGAAACACAAAACTTTTTTTTATTTACAGCATATGTTCAATGTGCATTCCATTTGTGTCAAGTGCACGTTCAAAGCGTATTATAGCGTATTCAACAGTAGCGCGAAGGGTTTCTCGGTCAATTGCAGTAACATGACGAGTTATGCTTGCTTTTAAATCCGGCAGAGTCCGTATGCTTCCTCCATACACACGATCTTTCAGGAATCCCCCCAACCAGAAGTCACAGGGATTCAAGTCCGGAGAACGAAAAAGCAGGTTGTCGAAAAACTTCTCCAAAGTGGGTTCGAAGCAATTCGGGCTATGTGAGGTGGTGCACCACCTTGCATGAATACAGTAGTCTCTAAACACTCTCACTCTTGTAAGGGATGGAATGACCTGCTGCTGAAGGAACCGGGCAGTGACGGTACCCGTAATGGAACACCTTTTAGGACCCTGAGAAGTGTTCTCCTAAAAAAACGGGTGAACTAAGAATGAAATCAGCCATAAAGACACACCATACAGTAATGTAATCAGGGTGCAAAGACGGTTCATGCATCATACTAGGACTTCCAGTACCCCATACGCGATAGTTCTGAGTATTCGCTGCTCCATTTGAGTAAATTGCGCCTCGTCCAACTACAAAATGTGCTAAGGCCATGCATTTTCAACGGCTATTCTGGCCAAAAACATCCTCGCAAATTGAGTTCGTGTGTCCGGATCTGCGGGGTTCAGCGCTTGCACAACGGGATTCTTGTATGGATACCACTTTATAATGGATCAAAGAACCTTCCGTACTGTAGACTAAGGGGGAGACAAATCGCGTGACACCGCTTGAGCACTTGTCGAAGAATATTGGGAACCGGACGCTTTTTCGGCCACGGCAAGAGCGACTTCTTCAGCAGTTCCATTTGAAATCCGTTTCCGTCCTCTTCGTTGAAGCACCCCCAGCTCCCCAGTCTCATCGAATTTAGACATCATCTTTTTCAAAGCCTGTTTCGATGTTGGACCTTTTCGTAAGCCTTTCAACAGTCGAAATTCTCGCAGTGCAATTGACAAATTACTGCCGTTCTGATAAATCAACTTCACCAGTGACGCTCGTTTCTTCTTCTCTAATGGCATGGTGCAGAATGACTTCACGGCAGCAACTACTGGCTTTTTAAGCCGCTCCAAATTTGCGTAAAGTCCTTTCTCGTAGATGAAAACCGCCATCTATCGGCCGAAATTTGAACGATTTTTATTGCAGATTTCATTTCACCATGGTCCACATAACTTACATTCCAAGTTTCATAGATGCTTGCCAGCCAGAGTCTAAACAGAATATCATGTCTAAACAGGGTAGCTTTAATTATAACCACCCTGTATATGTATCTACGTGTAGTACATTACAATAATTTAAATACAGAGAAGTTTTTTACATTGATATTAAATTTTAATTAGTTTGACTTGATTTGATAGCTTAAGAGGACTGCTCAGATGAAAAAAACCAAGTTTGCAGTGCATAATTTTCCCTCCCGATTTCCTTTATTAAGGACTAAATAAAATAAAAATACAATGATTACTGGAAGCTGAACCCGCCAAAAACGCTGCAAGGGGCGGGAAAAAACTCTAACCCAGCTTGTGGAGAACCCAAACTCGACACGGGGCTGGGTATATTTAAACAGTAAAAGAAAAAAATGTACATATGGATTCCTCACCGCTGGAAATCAAATTTCCCCCGCGACACCAGGGCAGGCAGGTCATAACGGTGCCGCCTGAGCAAGTTCAAATGGGCAGCATCATTGGATAAAGGAACAGAGGCTCAGGCGACTAAAGATTTAAGCTAGAAAGGTCACGGAAAAAGAAGTGAATATTTTTAATCTTTGTTAATAGTGTTGGGCGTGTGAGGATGTTGTTGACCCAGCTTTTAGGGAGCGAGCGTGAATGGGCGAATGATGTGCCAGCGCTGCATGAGTGCCCAGTGATAGAATGCATGAGTAGCGGTCTCCAGCGCCAGCTTCCTACACACGCAGCGGGGAGAACTGGCACATTCAAATTTGTGCTGGTAAATTTGTGTTAAAGGGGCCATGGGTTATGAGAAAACTAGTTGTGTATGGTGTGAGTGTAAACAAGATATGAGAGACTTTGGGAATTATGCGAATTGTATGCCTGCCATGTTAAAACTATTGTTAAATATTGTATATATATTTTTTTTGAATAAACTTGCAACGCGGGATCTGGAAGCCTATGCCAATGGTGGGTTATCCCGCATTGTAGAATATGTAAAATGGCTGATGTATTCCAATACTCCTGGTATTCGGATAAGATCCTGACCTTCAAGTTCTTAATAAAAGAGTGATGTATTGGGATGTTTTGATCAACTCTGGTGTTATTTTTTTATTAGTTGTGTAAAAGACAGACTGTTGAACGGTTCGGGCTTTTCACGGGCATCACACTTTAGGCATTCTATTGGCGGCCTGTCTAGGTACAGATTTATTTCTAGAACAGTGTGCCATAAGGGAGAAGAATTATAAATTTAGTCTAAACTACATAAGAATGAGTACAATGGTATAATAATTATGAATAATATCATATTGAGTTCATTTACTCTAAAAAAAAAAAAAAAACGAAGTCTGTGAATATTTTATGGTGTAATATATTTTTAACTTCTGTTGATCTCCTATTAACCATCTATTAAATATTTATTATTATCCCTCTGAAACATATTTTAATTTCCAATATATTATTTTTAGTTAAGAAATACGACAATAAATTAATAGTTGAATTTAAACAACCTTTCGTAAAGATTGGGATCTAAATTCGCTGTTTAAACATCGTCTCGTGTACAGGCCTATATGCGCGAATTAAATATCCTGAAAATTATTTTTCTACATAGGGCAAATGTAATGCGGAATATCTATGCGGTATTTGCAATTATCCGACTTTTTGACTACGATTAAAAATATGGAAGCCGTTACTTAATCGGAAATTGATATCTGATTTTTCCAAGGTTATTCTACCAAACTAAAATTCCTTTCCCTTTTTGTCAAAGCTGGCAGATATCAAGATGACTTAATAAAAGCAGAAGCACATATTTCAACAGAATAATACAATGCGAATTGAGATTATTATTCACATAAATATATTTGCACAACTTTTGTGTACTATACGAGAAAAATATATGTTTAAAAATGATATTCTGTATAGCTAAGCAATACTGCCAGTATAATAGTATATATGCAGTATAATAGTACACATATATTAGTAAAATAGTATATAATCTAGAATAATAGTGTAATAGCAAATAGCATTGCTAATATTACTGTGTTGCTTGGCAACACAGTGATAAGGAAATATATCCTATGATTCCTATACGAAATGTAATTAGGAATAGAACTGAAATTTTTAAAGTTGTCAAATATTTCATTTCGGTAATGAAAAAATGAATGAATGAATTTTTCTCTATTTTCAGAGAAGAGAGACATTTTTCGACAGTTCTAGAAAAATTATCAGCATATTTTGATCCTCTGCTAGTTTTATTATTATGTCAAGCCTTTCAGAAGGAAGATTTGCTTCCAAAATTTTGACTCAAAGAATTTTTAGCCAGAACAACTATTGCATTACCTATTGGAATACAATTTACATCATTTGTACATTGCCGTGGTTTTAATGTTATTATAACAATATTCGTGCACATCATTATGGACAATCAAGATGCGTCAAGGAGGGAATGTGTAACCGTATTCATCAGCAAGGTATCACATATCACTCATTAGCAGTTCATTTTGCAACTATAACATAATTGTGATATTTGTTATAACATAATTGTGGAGTGAGAATAGCCTCTTCTTTATCGTTACTCACTAAATTATAATGAATAAGGATATAGTTATTCTTAAATGTAAACCTGTAGTATATCTTAAAGCAATTATTTCAACCTGAAGTTTTTTGCGAAACTTTAATCTCAACTTAGTTCCTTTCAAAAAATTATAATGTAAATAAATTCTTTTATTTGTGTTACATTTTGCTTCTCGTATCTCCTACAATAAGTCTGATTTAGTATTTTATTATTTTAGAAATAGGTAATTTTATTATTACAGAGTAGGTTATAAATCGTTGTCCTCCTCATTGATAAAATTAAAGTCATCATAGTCATTTATGGTCTCTGTGTCATTCTTAAGACATCTGGTTCTACAAAAAATAACATAAAATTCTTAAATTTAATTTAGGCAATGTAATTAATTTTATATTAATTTAATTTTAAACTGCACCCCGAGTGTTCAGAGTCATAGTGCTTAACTATACGAACTTGTACGGTATAGGTATTTACAAAATTCCTAATTACCTAGTTCCAACATTTATAAATTTAAAGTATGTTAAAGGTGGGAATTGTATTAAAAATCCCATCAATTCCAGTTACGCATATGTGTTATTCTTTTACGTCACAGACTTATTAGAAACGGTATATCTGTATGTATCTGAATACCTTTAACTGAAGTACGGATATATCCTAGAATCTGAGTACTGAACAAAACCTACGGAAATCATATTTTTCAAAATATTATCTGAAAATTCTCATAGAAAGCAAGCTTCTTGAGTTGATTTGATAATCATAATAACATTTCTAACTGGCCATTACGTTTAAATGGTCTAAAGAAAAGTTTTTTATGTACATTATTAATTTTTTTATGAAATATTTACTGTTAATTGATAATGAAAAATTAAAATTATTTTAAATAAGCATATTTTCAATGACTGAAAGAATGTTCATTTACGAAATACGTTTAGAAGTATAAGAACATCAGATATATGTGGCTTTTAAAGAACGAATCAACGATATAGCATTAAAGATAAAAAAGATAAACTTTTAACTGTTTAATATTGCGCTACTTACTTTAAAATACCCACTAAATAATAATTTATTTTATAGTCTCAAAATAATCCTTAAATATATTTGCCCTTTCTACTGGTAATAAACAATCTGAAGTAAAAATACAATATTTTTAGTTTAAAAAATATTTAATAACTCAATTTTGAGTGATTTAAAATTTTACCGAACAGAACATAAAACTTAAAATTAACAATTCATTATCAATATATATTAAACGTAAAATATTGAGCTAGAATTTATTATTAGTATCTAAAGAGCATCACATTCCACAGTTATGATACACAGCGTAAAAGAAAACTAATTACAATTTTTCTGAAATGTAATGAAATCAACAGACACTTTTCTAAAGCTGCGTCACGAACAGATGGTTTTTCCCGACTGTTCGGAACAATTTATGTTACGTTGAATCGATAAAAAATGATACGACCTCCAATAAATAACCGGTTCGTTTTATGTTTATTGATTAAAAAGTAAAATAATAACTAAAAATAGAGAACAAGCAATAGCTTAACGTCATCTGAAAATTTTTAATGATTCTCAAAATTATGATAAAAAACAAGAACGCATTCTAACCAGTGTAATACTATTCTAAAGGTAATATGAATTTAAAAATTATATTAACATAAGAGATCAATTTTAAGATGTGCATTTTTCTTTTCTTGAAAAGGTTTCCAATGAAGTTTCTGGATTTTATAAAGAAATAAAAAAGAAAACGAAAGACATTTAAAACATTATATATTTGTGTTAAAGGAAATATTTAATTAGATAAAAATTCTGATATTCACATAAACATTAATACAATGAATTAATTTTAACATGTACCTTTTTAATTTTTTGAAATAGCTTATAATACAATTGAATAAATATTTTTCTAAAGTTTTTATTTCTAACACGTTATGTATATCATATACGTTTAACAAATTCAAAAATCAGAAGGCGATCTGTATTAATTTAAAAGTGAACCTAAATAAGTATGTATAATCTGCAACAATATGTTTAGATAGATGATATCTAAAGTAGCTATATTTAAAAAATTAAATTTATTAAACGATGAGAAAAATTTAGAAATATATTATTAGGTACTCAAGGTCTGATACATATAATTATAACTAAATAACATTTACAAATAAAATATTATATTCACTTTTGTATTCAGCAAAAATTTCCGTAAAATGAATTGTTAACAAAAATGTCATTAACCCTTTCGGCCCGGAATTTTTTACTTACCCATCATACGTAGTATAGGGTAAGTCTTGTATTCGTTTTAAAAATTGAAAAAAAAAAATTGACGGATTTACACGTTTCAGACACTGGAGATTCCGAAAAACATATTTTTAGAAAAAAAAAATTGTGCGTCCGTCGGTATGTGTGTGTGTCTGTAAACGGTCTATCTCACGAACAAATTGAGATAGAGACTTGAAATTCGGTGTGTACTTAGGGATTAACAATGGAAAGAAGCCTATTGAATATCAGTAACCTCGACTAAACGGAACTATTTTTTTCGGACTCTTGAAATATTTGTTCTGATAGAAGGTATAGAAAAATTTTCGAAATTGTTTATTTGAAGGAGTGAATATAAAAGACAATAAAAAAATGTAAATTTTGCATGAGGAATTAACTCGATCGGATAATTAGTTGCCGAGATATTTGTAATTCTATTTTTCACACTCTTCAATTTTTCATGACCCTGTATTTCATTCAGATTTCAATTCAAAGATATATTTTAATTGGAAATGAGACGCTTAATCCGACGCAGTAAACTGTTAGTTAATAGGATTGTAATTTTTTAAGCAATAATGATGTTTCTTTTACGCAATTCGGTACTACTCGATTATCTCGCCGATCAAAAAACTATCGCCAAACTATAAGTTTAAATGCCAATAATGGCTTATCGTAAATGTCAAGCATTTAATGCCTCTCCATACCTATAAGGAGGTTACCCATAGGGGGGTTCCTGTTCTGTCGCCAAATACCGCCAAGTTGGTATCGCTAAATTTGGCGGCCAAAATGAGTCGCCAAAAGTGACGACAAATTGGCGGTATCTCTAATATTTCGCCAAATTCCCATAGACTTCCAGTGTAAACCAATAGCGTTTACTTGCTTACAGAAAATCAACAAATTGAGATATTTTAATGCAAAGGTAATATTAGCTTAAGGGGTTATATTAATTATATTTAAGGAAGTCCAAATAAATTAAATTATGAATAAAAGTAACATAGTACAATGCTTAGCAAATATCACATGTTTTATTTTCATATTTTATATTATCTATATCCATGATGGGTAAGTATCACGGTGGACCCTAATGACTAGTTTTCATTTTGCGGTAAAAATCCCTTTTAATAAAATAAAATTAAAAGTAACTAACCAAATCACAGAAGTTAGGTTTTAGTGAAATTTAATGAATAAGTTAGTTTCTGAAACCTAACGAATGTAGTTATCATTCGACAATAGTCGAAGGAAGAATTCTTGAACACGTTTGGAAAATGTCGTTTTACAACAGGATTTAACAGACAAAAAAGTCAAATGACTAAAAAGTCAAAATATAGAATGCACACATGTGATTATGAGGTTTTTACGTATCTGCAAGGCGTTACTTATAGTTTAAAGCATTTTAAACGTAAGGAGCACACTTGTGACCGCCAGGGCCGAAAGGGTTAAAATATTGAAGTTACTGTGGAAAAATGGGATGTGATTGACTGACTAACGCGATATTGAAGAACGAAGTTAAATACCTTAACTGGCAAATCTGACAAAACATCGAAGTTTTTTTATGTACATGGAAGCCTTACACATAATCAGAATTTAAAAAATATATAGGGTAACGGCAGATAAAGGGGCCAGTGAGGGCAAAGCGGCCATTTGAGTTTTTTTCACTGTATTGTGCCCTTGCTAGGAACTTGCCCAGGAACTGGACAAAACAGTCGTTACAGATGCTGGTAGTATTGTCTGCGATTTTGAAGCGCGGAAGGCTACATTTTTCTAGTTCTGAACTCATTTATGGTTTTTCTACAATTTTTATTTTAGGCAAGTGTTACAATTTCTTATATACAGGGTGATTAAAAAAAAAGTTTAAAAAAATCACATGGCAAATCAGGCATACAGCAAGGATAAAAAATCACATGGGAACATAGGGTTGCAAACCACTTATTTATTCGCACATACAAGGTGTTTCATCTTAACAAAACCCGGGTTGATGGTAATAATTTCGATAAAAATAAAAATATTATAATGAAAATGCAACGATATGTACCTTATTTTAAGTGAAATATGATAACATTACGAAAAGATCTGGAAAAACATGTTGCTTAAACAATCGATGATACCGTATGAATTGATAATCACAATCCAAAAGGGAGGTCGTCTAGTGAATACTGCTGACGCGTATAATGAAAATTTCTACTATTTATGTTTGGTGTTATCACATTTACAACAAAGGTGAGAACGTCTGTTAAATGTTTTATTATATATATTTCAGTTTTCTAAAAGTTATTACCGTCAAGCCAAACTGAATTAGGATAAACACCCTGTATTTTTGACTAAATAAGTGGTTTGCGACCCTATGTTCCTATGTGGTTTTTCATCCTTATTGTATGCCTGATTTGCCATGTCATTTTATAAACGCATTTTTGAATTACCCTGCATAGCTAAATAATATGTAGTGTTATAATTATTTGTTCTTACGATGTTTCTTCAGTGTGAAATAACCTTTTAAATGACGTGTGTTTGAAAACGCTAAGTCATGTAGATTACATGCTAGGACACAGTTTTTGTAATGGCGTCCGGGCAAAGTGGCCACAGAGAAATCAGCTTATGGTAAGATGGCTACTTTGCCAGGAAACAATTTTTTTTTCTTTTTCATAACTAAATACTACTCAAAAGTATTTTCTTCGAAAGAAGGAACACTGGTCGGGGCAATAACTTCTGCAGAGAAATGCCCACTCTCGGCATTTGCAGTCTGCAGGGGGCATATGTACTCCTCATTCGTTATATTGATACTCATTACTACTTACTTTAACTTGTAATGATTTAATACTTTATTACAAAAAATAATACCATAATACTTATTCTTAATGTGTATTACTTTATCTTGACTAAATATACATACTGAATCAATGTGATTTGTTCATTTATCTATGCTGGCCATTTTACCCAGCCTAGGCGGATAAAGTGTACATTTTGTAACTTTTAAAATAAACAGTACATTTGAACATAAACATAAAAAAACTAGTCATTGGGGGCCATCGTAATACTTATACATCATGGATATGCATAATGAAAAATATGAAAATAAAACATGTGTAAACTATTTATAAAATGCATTGCAATTCCAAAATACATTTTAAATGCATATTTAAATATTTTTAATACATAGTAATAATCTATTACGAATTGTGGGTACTACTTGATTTTCCCGTCGACCCATTTCGACAAATTATATAAATCACCAAACTACTTACAGAATGATACAAATTGGCATATTATTTTTTAATAATGAAAGAACAAATAAATTAGTAAAATATCTCTCTATTCTAAAAAACAGTAACTACCGCTGTCACCGCCGCCGCCGCCGGTTTTGATTTTTTTGTGACCGGAGGCCTTTCTTCGTTAATATTAACAAAAATAATGCATACAAAAATATGAAAATCGGTGGTTCTATACAGAAATGTTTGATAAATACGCTGATGCAGACAGTTTTCAAATCGAAGAATTATTTTAAGAGTTATTTAATGCTAAAGTTGGACAAAATCGTTCCACTAAAAAAGTTTTATAGCAGCAAAAACTATACATGGCAGTGTAATCATTTTTAGATCATTTTATGCGTTATAATTTGCCAGAGTGCAGATTGCATTAATTTTATTATTTTGACTCATTTTTTCAGGTTTTATTTCTATTTTAAATTCAAATTTTCAGCATTTCTAGAGATATTTTTTACAGATTTCAGAAAATTGTACTAATTTAAACTGTTGCCAACTGTATAAAAAGCGCAAGCAATAATGTTTGCTTCAAATTAAAAATTTATTTACACGTGACTATTATAAATAGGAAAAAAACTTTCAAATTAGAATTAAATAATTACGTATAAAAAGCAGGAACTTATTAAAAATTACGTCATAAAAAGTATACGCGTGAATTTTAAAAGAGAAAGGATATTGTAAAATAATAAATTCATTAACATGCGTTAGAAGTCTTAGGAGAAATTACGTCATATTTACGTCACATTATAGTTATTACATAAAATGAACACAAAATAATATTGCAAAAAAGTTTAAATTTAGAAATTGCACTAGACATTTATTTGATATTTTGAGAATTAATTTAAAATGTCTCATTTAAAAGAACTTTCTTTACGCTTTGTTAAAAAATACCAGGAGACAAAGACTCTCTTTACTTAATTCCTTTTATATTAGCTTATTTTGAAATGTTGTTACACGTGTATACGTCATCAAGTTATTTTTATTTCGACGTTTTATTTGTGTTTTTATTAATGTTGTACGAATTTATTTGTTCTTTCGTCATTTAAAATAAAAATTATATCAATTTGTATAATTTGGCGAGTGGTTTGGCGATTTATATAATTTGGCGAAATTGGTCGACAGGATAATCAAGTAGTACAGCAGCGGATTTGGCGTTAAAATTCCCCAATCAAAGAGAAATGAATAGAAATTCGTTTATAGGGAGATCGCCACTGTTTTTTAAATTATAATTCAATCTTTCGAAATCTTTTTAAAGCCGATCAAATTAGCGTGCATTTAGAGTCTGCGGTGTCTGGACGGGGGTTGGCGAGCGTAGCTCGTAGGGGGGCGAGCCCCCTAGTTAATAAAAATACAAATAAAACGTCGAATTAAAAATCTCGTGATGACACAACAAACACGTGTAACTTGTTTAATGTCCAGTGAATGTGACACTTACGATAAGCCATTATTGGCATTTAATCTTATAGTTTGGCGATAGTTTTTTGGTTGACGGGATAATCCAGTAGTACCGAATTGCGCAAAATAAATATCCTTATAACTCCAAAAATCATAATCATATTAACTAACAGCGTCGGATTAAGCCTCTCATTGCCAATTAAAATATATCTTTGAATTAAAATTTTAATGAAATACAGGATCATGCAAAATTGAAGAGTGTGGAAAATATTATTACAAATATCTGAGAAACTAATTATCCGATCATTCTTTATGCAAAATTTAAGTTTTTTATTCTCTTTTATATTTAATCTTTAAATAAACAATTTCGAAAAATTTTATATACCTTTTATCAGAACGAATATTTCGAGAGTCCGAAAAAAATACTTCCGTATGTTCGAGGTTACTGATATTCTACAGCCTTCTTCCCATTGTTAAATACTAGATACACACCAAATTTCAAGTCTCTATCCCAATTCGTTCGGGAAATAGAGCGTTTACAGACAACACACACACACTCACATATCAACGGCAATTTTTTTAAAATATGTTTTTCGGAATCTCTGGCGTCTGAAACGTGGAAATCTGCCAAAAAATGTTTTCTATTTTTAAAACTATTGCAAGATTTACCCTATACTACATATGGGTAAATAAGTAAAAGAAAAATAGCATTAAAACTAACGTTATTATAGTTACTATTGGTATTTCCTTCTCAAATTTTACTGATGAAAAATGTATCACAAAAATTCTTCAAATCTTAGAGCGGACGCTATTCCCCTATTAATGGAGCATTCTGCATTTCAAGCTATGTCCAAGAAATGTGATTTGTCATAATGTGTTTTTTGTCTATAAAATATGTTAAGGGTTCATTTGAGATATCACATTATTTAAGAGATTTCAAAACTCTTGAAGCTTCAACATTTTCGAAAATTTTGTTATTTTTTTTATATTAAACTACTTTTTTCTGAATATTTTGATATAAATATTTCCTTGAACTTCCCATTAGAACAGAAGTTATGTCTTTTAGAATTATACTCACCCAATAGCTGAAGCGGTGTTTTCGAAATTTAAAAGTCATTTTTCTCCGGGCGACGTTTTTGGGCATAACACGCACCATATCTCCAAAACTTCTGATTATTTTGTCATGAAATTTTTAAACGTTTATTTCATGTTAGTCTGTATAAACTGAACTAAATGTGAGTGAGAGATGCCAAGCTGGGAAAAGTCCTCGTGGTTTAAATGGTAGGGTACTGGAGCGTTATTCCTGGGGCCCGGGTTCGATTCCCGGCTTGACATTTTTCACTCTCTTGGTTTACGCTTAGTAAGCATATTGATAATCCACGTCTTTAATATTCATTGAACTAAAAATTTTCTTTTTATTGTTCAAAAAAATATTTCTTTATGTGATTATACTGTTGAAATTTTCAAAATTTTGCATTAGCTTAATACAACTTTGTATTAAAAATATAAAAATGATTTAAATGCAAATTTATTAGGTTCAGAGTATTTATTATAATCTGAAGTATAAGTAAGCACCAAAAATGTCATTCTAGTTGAAAAATTTATTTTGTAATCATGTGCGTAAGCTGTTATACGAATTTTCTGCTCACCAAATATTTGACAGTTTGGATCCCCTGTAAATACTAATTCTGGATCTAGCAATTTTTTAAATCTATGAAATGAAAGAACATACTTATGTCTTACATCCTCCTAAAAAAATAATCATATACATTTTAAGACATTGAATATTAAAAATGAATTTTGGTGATTTTTTTTTTTTTTTTTTTTTTTTTTTTGCTTTTTTCAAATTTTAAGGGTCCTGAGGCCCTTAATAAATAATACGAAAATCGATCTGATCAATGATAAATCTGGGTTTTATTTAAGGGGGTCCGGAACACATTTTAAAATAATTTTTATTTATTGAGTTAAAATTTTGAATTTTTTTGTGATGGTTAACCATATCATTTGTAAACAAAATCACGTGATAAAACTTCTCATATTTTTTCTTAATTAAATTTTAAAATTTATTAAAAAAGTGGAGTATATTAAAATCGTTATAACTCGAAATATTATTTGTAGAATTTCAATTTTTTATCATTTAAATAAACATAAATATGTAAGTTTTAATTTCGGTTCAGCATTTAAAAAAATATTAATTAAAAAAAAATTAAAATATTTAAAGTAAAAATGGCGTAACTTTTTTTTCAAATCATATTTTCAAAAGTATTTTTTTTCTAATTTCTGAATCAAGAAAAGTAAACTAATTGAAAATGACATGTTCCAAGTTTGAACCATATATCTTTAACGGTTCTTGAGTTATAATAATTTAAATACGAGAAATGCTGAAAAATCCATCATGAAGAAAAACGCATTTTCACAAGAAGTCGTTTGCATGACAACCATAGCTTGAAAGCTAGTTTTGAAAGCAAACCAAAACGAAAAAAATAATATGTTCTGCTCTAACAAGGATATAAACATGATTTAGCAATTATTTTAAGCAGAAAAAAGCAGAGAATTCTTTTCTGCAATAAAATATTTTTAGAAAATGTGAAGATTTTTGTGTCCCAGACCCCCTTAAATGCTACATTATTATTTTTTTTAATTCTTTAGGAATAAACATCGATTAAATATCTATCATCCGATACTATTATACAAAGTTTGTTAGCATACATATAATTTCTATATAGATTCTTTGATGCTTCTTTAATTAAAAAACCAAAAATACTAAGAAGATAAATATTATTCGGAAACTGAATATTTTCGCTCTAAATATTCTGAATCACCTTGGAAGATAAAGGCTGGCCAAAATTTTTATTATTTTATAAAATATCATATCATTAAAATATAATTTAAAATGTAAAACCGCTTGTTATAAAACATTAAAATTATATTCTAAAAGTTCTAAATAAAACAGATAACAGGCAGTACTGGAAATTTTCTGAATTTCATCTCAAAAATATATTTTCAGATTTTGAAGTGAGTTGCTATTTGTTTTTACCCGGCTGCCAAGAAGGATTATGTGTTTCACGCGTATCTGGGTATGTGGATTTCTTTATCCTCTCTAAATATCCCAATGGCTGGATGGATTTTAATGAATGGGGTCTCTATCGATTTGTCTGAACCGTCCGATGGTTATAGGCTAGGTTTTGTTTTTATAAATTCAAAATGGCGGCCATAAAATTAAAAATGGCGGTAGAGACGAAAAAAAATTACGTACCATATTGAGTGCCATATCATTGGATAGGTCTTTCAAAATGAAGACGATGTTTCATTGACTATTTTACAGTCAGATGCTCCGTTTAAGTATTGCACAACCTGGAAGTTGTGTAAGTAGGATCTCTAGCTTTACTGCAACTCTAACCATCATAGACATCTATTGGCCTCATCAAAACAGTGTTTATAGATAGGAACTAACAATTAAACACAACTTAAAAGTCATCAGTACAAGTAAATAAAAAAATAGGTAAGTAATATAAAAAAATAGTTTCACATTGATGGGAAATAATTAGTTAGCTCGCTTTTTACGTAATCAAGTTTTGTTGATTTTTTTTATTTAATTTTTACTTCTTTCTTTGTAATAATAATAATTGGAATTAAAAGAGATTTTCCTCAATAATAAAATAAGCTGACTGTATTACTGACATCAGAGTGTTAAAAATATACTTTAAAGATGAAATTTTTAAATTAACTTTTTAATTAAATTTTTAATTAAATTTTTAAAAATAGAGTTTTGAAAATGTAACATAGCAGAAATAGTGCTTGCAGAAACAATAATTATTTATAAAGACATATAAAAGAAAAAATAACTCAGTATAGCAATTTCAGTGGTAGGTATTTGTCATCCAGAACTCTAAATGCAATTTTCGTTCATCATTGATGTATTATGGCATTTCGACTTGTGAAATCAAATAATATTTTCAAACAAAGGCACAAAAATATAATATTGGTTACAGAAAGCAAAGGTATTTATTGCATAAAACCATAAAAACAATTTAGATGTTATATCACAATTTAAATTTTTATATCATCTCATGAAAATACATTTTTTATCTAATTGTATACTTATTTCTTAATTTTGTTATTACCAACAAATGCACATTTCAATATATAAACAACATGCTGCTGTGGTGTAACAATTTGCGCACTCCGGAGCAAGTTTAATTGGACATGGACAAATAGCGGAGGCACCGTTTAAATAAGCGATAAACGTGCCTTGTCCACATAAAGAGCCTAAATGAACAGGAATAAATCAGATGTCCTCCGTAATGCTCATCCAAATCCATTAATCATCTAATTTTCACGAACTGATCTTCGTACTTAGAATAAAATTCTCCGTAATCTAACCATATATGTATCCTGTGTTAAATAGAGTATTCAAAATGCCTTAAATTACAATTTCTAGGAAATCACTTGCGGATTTTGTTTATTTTTATATAGCATTTGGTACATAAAATTATTTTATATTTTATTGAATCATTAAAAATGTATCCCTTTAGAAAGAAGGAAATTTTTAGAAAAAAAATGCTTAGAAACTTAAACCAAGAATGTATTTAATGAGAAGAAAACAAAGAAAGATTTGATGAATATATTTCATGCCTTCTAAAAAGCGAATAAAAGTAAAGATAATTGTATTAGTAGTTCGATTTTGATATTTCTTTTATCTCTTTGCTAAAAAAAAAAAATGATATTTTATGACTAAAATTCCGATTACATAACAAAAATGATAAGCGATAACTGACAAAATTTATATTTGTTGATCTCTACAATTAGAGGGGATTAATTCGATATGTTTATTCATATGTAACGAAACATTGAATAGTTTTTACTTTTATTTATCAAGTTAGTTCTACATACCTATATTTATCACCATTGAAGCATATAATTATACGGATTCAAATTAGATTTTCTTCCGTTATTTTTTATTTATAACTGTAATAACGAATATGTTATTTCAAATGTGGTTGTATAATGTATTTTAAAACGTTATTTATATTAAATACTTAAGATATTATACGAAAAAAAGATTCCAACAATGAATTTAAAATTGCGCTATGACAAACTAGCAAAAACAGAACAATTCGGCTTCCTTGTGGGGATCCAAACTACATGTAGACACTAGTTATAAGAGATTAATTTTTGGGAAATGAAATATATGAGTAAGCGACCAATCAAGCTTCCTAACAGGTCTTTTACCGAGTAACGATGTACGAAATATTATAATAGAACATCAGTTTTATTAAAATTATCAATGAACATAATTTAAATTAGTGTAAATATGACTATACAGCATTGTTTAATTATAAATTTGGTTATCACAGAATCTTCGGACCGTCGTTGCCACGTCGTCACCGGACATGCATTAAATTTATGACCTTGCGAATGAAAATATTAGGCATGTACTACTTAACAAACTGAATAACCGTAGTATCTAAAACATTATTTTGCCATTCAGATTATATCTTAGGCATTGTTTTGGAAAATACAAATGCTTGGTGCTTTGGAAAAAGAAGAGCTAAATGAAAATTTCTATGTACATATAGATGATGCACATTTTAAATAACTTTTATCCATATTTGCACGGTTATTTCACAATTTTTATATTGCCTGTAATCAAGACTCCATTAATCTGCTTTGCAGTTTGTCTGACGACCATCTGTACTTGACCAAACTATTGTAAATATACTTGGATTACCATACAATTGTTATATGTTATTGAAGTTTGCTATTACATATGTGTAGCATATACATTTCGTTTACAGGAATACTCAAAATAATTCTATAACGTTACGGTTTATGAGGAAAATAATATTATAAAAATAAATATTAAATATATTATTTATTTATAATATTAAAATAAATCGTTTTCGGTCTATTTTAATAATGTTACACTATTTGAAATACATCGGAATTGATGTACAATACTGAGATTCACTACAACATGGTTTCTACAGAATATGTTGGTTATATATACGGCCATCTTTAATTTACAGTGACACTCAAAATTGTTTGATTACAGTTCTGACTATGAGTAATAACACCAGCCCGCAGATTTTAGGTCGTGTCATATTTTTTCGCTTTTGATAATTGATTCTTATGTATTTTGTATCGCTGAATCTGAAAATTACCTTCACCTTTTACCATCACGTAAGGATTTTTTCGAAAATCGTAAATTTTAAAGTTAAAAAGCAAAAAAAAATAGCAAAAATCTGATACTACAAAATATATGTGATGTTGTGTTTTTTAACTTTTGATAACTGATTTTTATGTATTTTTTAGCACTAAATCCGATATTGGCCTTCATTTCTAATTATTACGTCAGGAATTTTCGCGAATTGCAAATGTCAAAGTTAAAAAAAATAGCAGAAATCTGATACTATAAAACAGATGCATGACCCTTTTTTTCATAATAATTTATTCAATTGTTTGACATGAGGATTATTACACTGACTTGAGGATTTGAGGATGGCTTGATTTTGACTTGAGGATACTGAGGATTATTACAGCTAAATAGTTACGGGACCTATCAGATTGAGGCTTAAAGTGATGTATGTTCCATTTCACTTGTGTCTCTCACACGCTTGCTCCGAGTGACGTTCCTGGAAATGTTTTCCATTATATATAAATAAAATTTTGAATAAAATCTCATGGAGCCATTCAATGGATTTATTTTCTAAAATCTCAAAAGGCCACATACGTCTAAGGTAGTTCCACAATTTCTCTAATGTTGAATATTATAAATACCTCTATGATTGAACCCCAAACCCCTGCCCCCGTCAACGAATCCCTGAGCTGTTTCGCTGTAAGAATACCCGATAACGGAAATCTGATATAAACCAAGTATAAGCGAAAAAGCTGAATAAATTATTATGAACAAAACGTTTTACATCTATTTTATAGTATCAGATTTTCGCTATTTTTAAAGTCATTTTCATATTCAGCACTAGAAAATGATAAAAAAAAAAAAAAAAAAAAAAACCATCTAATCACATCTAATTTTTAGCAAAAGATTTTTGCTATTATCCTTTTTTAACTTTGAAATTTAGTATTTGCGAAAAATTCTCACGTGATGGAAAAAAAAAAGGAAAGTCATTTTCAGATTCAGCGCTAAAAAAATTTACAAAATCAATTATCAAAACTTTAAACAACCATCGCGGCCTTAGGTTTTTATTGAAAGAGCGTTTTCAGTTGTGGAACGCATTTTTTAATGTAACTATTTTTTTGCATATTACTTGCCGTGTCTAAATCAAAACATCATTTACATGGCTGCACAAAAGAGTACAGGAGTGCATATTCGTCGTATGACGTAAGAGGAATTTTCAACTGTATTACGTGTTTACTAACTGAAATAAATTTTCGCATACTATCTAGTAAATATACAAATCTGTAGTTTATATCCAGGGCTGCACAAAAGAATTCGGATTTGGTAATTTCTGAAATTGTAATTTCAAATGTGGGAAAGACCTCCATATTC
This sequence comes from Maratus speciosus, assembly GCA_963932465.1. NCBI lineage: Eukaryota > Metazoa > Arthropoda > Arachnida > Araneae > Salticidae > Maratus > Maratus speciosus. Next base: position 521,452,133 of record OZ010790.1, on the reverse strand, counting down.
TATTCTGCTTTTTTTTTAATAAAAGTTTCAATGTGGTCGTTGCGATCTTTAGCACTTGAGGTTGCTTTTTTATTACCTAAATGCTACTGGTAAATAAATAATATTTTTTCAATCATATAATTTTATGATTAATTTTTGCAATTTTTTGTTATTTATAATTATCAGGGATTTTTTTAAACGATAATTTTTCAACAGATGTAATATGATGTAAATGTATATTTTTTGTGCATTTTATATGTTTTAAGATGTACATAACATCAAGTTTATTTTATAATGTTATGTTTTAATTTCCCATATAAAAAATATATATGTAATTATAAATATATATATATAATGTATATATCTCAATTTATAATTTATATATATATATAAATAATACGTACATAACATTTATAGTACAAAATATTTGTTTAAAAAAATACAAACCATGTTTTTCTACCATCATAAAAAAATTTGTAAGATACTAAAACGGCCTTTTGGCGCCATTTTGGATTCCTTCCGCAATCGAGCCAATCTGAATAAGACACGGAACTCTTCATAAAATGTGTTAAGCTTTTAACTGTTTACTTTGTCCTCATATTTCCTTTTGTTAAACTGTGCAATTTTGTAACAGTATTCTCAATTAGTTTGAAAGTGTTTCACCGCCAACGCATGCTTAACGCATAATTATTTGATTTTTTTTAATTGTTGTTAGTAACAGTATGATAGTTTTATTCTTATCATATTCTTATATGAAATTTATTTACATGCAAAACACAGTTGTTTTTAAATTTAGAAAATCCATATAGTGTTTATTACAGAGTGTATCATTATATTTTACGAAATTATGCAAATTCAACTAAAAAATGCATATAATATCGTAAATATTAATAATAAAGAAAAACCTCACATCAAAGAAACATATTAAAATATTCAGGATGCTATGCAGTTTTCTTTGAAATAATAAAGTTTAAAACATTAAAAAGTTTGTCACAAATAACTGCAATCAAAACTTTTTGCGTATTTTATCAAATTTAATGTACAATTTTTGTGCTCAATTGTAATGTCTAGCGCTATAAAAAATTATTTAGTATGCAACGATATTCCAATCAAACACATGCGTTTATTATTTTTTGCTAAATTTCTGCAATAAAGTGAGCGATCTCATTTGCATATAATTGTTCTTTTATTTCGCTAAAATTGCATTTTGACAAAATAGTGAATATGTTTCCAAATTCACGTAATCTTTCCTAGATATTATGCTGGGGCTGTGTTCTTGCGATAATGTGTATATACACATAGCATAATACAAATTCCAACTACCAAGAAAAATTTTCATTAATAAAAAAGTTTATATGTAGGAGAGACTAGGGCGGTTAACCATACGGGAGGCTTGACCCACCCACCAGTTTTCATATTTAAAAGAATTTCAGAGTTTTATCAATAGGTGTCAACCAAAGCTAGTGTAATGCTCAAACAACAGTCTCTGTTTCATATAGATAATCGAAATAGGTGTAGAATAAATCAATTGTGAGGCGTTTTCCGCATAAAAGTTGTTTTTATAGTAATATTTTCTAAGCTGTTTCAGATAAAATATATCATAGAAATTTAAGTAAGTAGGTTTTAAGTAATTCAGAAATATTGAGCTTTTATTCCAGGCATAACGATTATACAGAAAGTTAGGCTTAATTATAACAATGTGCTATTCTTTAGAAAAGGACCAGATATTACAGGCTCCCTTAACACATTCACGACGGGAAACGAAAATTCTCGTTTTCATTCAAAAAACATCATTGACTCAGGGCGTGGCTTCCACCTTACAGAAAATGCATTTATATCAAGTTGTCCATATGTTTTTTTAGATTGTAAGACATTTTACATTAAATTTGCACATTGAAAGATATTTAACGATGCATAAACTTGGGAACACAAATTTACAAACGGCTTTCAGAACAGGGAGGAGCTCTACTGTCTTAAAATTCAGATTTAATAAAAATTGCCCGCCGTCAATGTGTTATTTTAGGGGTTTTGGAAATATTTTTATTATACACTGTGCATAGTGAAAGATTAAAGGTCCTATATAAAAATGAATGTAACTTTATTCTGAAAAGCTACAGTAAAATAAGGGTGATGGAAAAGAAATCATTTAAAACTGATTAAAGGAAGTTGTGAAAAATTGATATAGAACCCACTGCACGAAAAAAATAAATGAAATATAAATGGAAAAGTTGATAGGAACTTTTTCCATTTAAATATTACTTAAAATAGGTAATTAAGAACAGTGGAAAAGACTAGAAAGTATGAAACCAGCAGTCTTAACCATTTAAGGGGCAGTGGTATGTTTATAAAACCACTTAATTTTAGTTCCCAAATACCACAATAGCACCATAATTTTGCTAAAATCTTTTCCATTTAATAAGTATGTGAAATATAGCCATTTTCATATTTCCAAATATTTTTTTTCGTATATTCCGGTGCGAATCATTTATTTCAACATTTTAGTACTGAAAGCACTTTGCTTCTAAAGTGTTAAAAGATGTTAATGATAAGTTATGTGCTCATGCGGATGCAAAAGAACATAGCATTGATCGAAAAACTTTAAAAAGGTATGTAGACAAATTTCAACATGATGAATAGAGTGAGATGAAGCCAAACTTTGTAACAACTAGAGTTGTCACAAAACATTTGTCGAATGTCACAAAACGTAGGACAAGGAGACCAAAAAAGGCGGGACTATGGTTACTAAATCCGGACACGATAATGCATGAAACCCTATAATAACGCAACCTGTCTCTAGCGAAATACTGTCTTAAATGTTGAAATTTCATTTTTCCTGCTATACAATTATACCTGCTCAGACAAAATCCTGTTTAAAACAAAAAATTTCTCTTCTGACTTGCGATTGCGTCTAAACAGGTTTGTTTAAGCATCATTGTTTCAAAAATATGTTTTTATAATAATTAAAGCATGTAGCATAAAGCTATTTTGCTTTTTTTAAGCTTATTTTATTTCTCTTCACAAATATTTCAATATAAAACAAAGTGGGTCAAGCCTCCCATATAGTGGTCAACCCTCCCATGTGTGGCGAGCATTGACCCATTATTTTCTCATGATTCTTATGAATTACCCCTATGTAGAAATTTTATATTGATAACTGGTTGTATAACAAATAAAACGATATATAAAACTTTATTCCACGTTCAATATTCAAAAATTAAAAAATCACTATGTAAAAAGTGGGTCAACCCTCCCTAGTCTCCTATAAAGTATTAAAGGCAAATAATTTTGAGAAAGCTCATATTGCGTTGAAATTCAGTAGTAATATTTTGAAGTTTTTTGATATTTTCGGCTGTATCTCATTTTATTCTTTTAGGTGATGTAATACGATATTGTCTGGCTCAATATTAGAGGAGTTATCAAATCGTAGGTCTTGGAATCCAAACTTTCTATTTGAACATTACTGTGAACAAGCATAAGGTATACACAAGTAAAGTCTTTATTTTTAAAGTTAAAAAAGCAACGACTATTGTAAAAAGCTAGAATCGGCAGAAAAAAAATAAATTCTGGCCATATTCCCAGAGAATACAGAATAAATATGGGATGAGGCCATTAAGCAGAAAATTGTGATTTTTTCCCGTTTATGTTAGAAAAAAGAAGCTCAGGCGGAAATCTTCATAATAAAATTTTATCAAACTGAAATTTTCAACTCAAACACTTCATACTGACTTTTCTGAATTTTTGGCATATTTAACTTATGACACCAAACAGATAGGCATTCGTCTGAGTTATTTGGGTACTATATCGATTTAAGGTCTTCAACTCATAACGTTAAATTTAATGTTACTAAACATATTGCAATATGAAAGCCAAACTGAAAGACTACATTGCAAAATAAGCTACAATTTTAGATTTGTGTAGCTTCTAGAAATCGATTTTTGTTAAAAAGATTCATGTGTTAAAGTACATATATTTCATAAAAAATATTTTGAAAGTATTTTTTCGAATTGATTTTCCAAAGAAAATGTTAAAATATGAATTGTAACCTTGCAATTGGCTAGCAACCCTATTATAGAGAGTCTCTAGTGGTTTGAATGTGAACGTGGCGTAAAACATAACAAGTATATGTAACCGACTCTGAACTATAGGGATTCTAATTTTCTGAGGTGTATTTTGTTTTCCTTAGAGTCAACAGTATACAGTTCCACACTTCAGCTATACCTGTATGCAAATTTAGATGTCGCATCTGAGTGTGCAGGAGTATAAATATTCCGGTGAAAGTGCGAAGCAGTAGATTTTGGACGCGTCCTGTCACTGAGGTACCTGAAACAAGAGCTAAGTCTTGGAGTCTTTGCCGAGTTTTCGGTAGTAGAGTTTGATCCTCATGTACAGTAGTTTGTGAAGGGAAAGCTCGGAGAAAGTAGAACGGTAAAACATTTTGAGAAATTGTGTTGTGAATAAAGTTCTCTTTAAAGCCACGGGCTGTATTAACCAAATTCGTTACAGCTTCCAAGTGGACATTTTTAGACTGGCAGTTAATTACTGATGGCGTTGCAGAATACGATTTTATATGAGTTTATTTTTATTCCTTTTGAGGTTTATATTTGAATAAGATTATTTGAATAAGATTATTATTAATATTTTAAATGAAGAGTTTTTAACCATATATTAGATTTATGACCCCTCATTCACGTAACGGACATGCCTAGCTCGTTACAACCTGTATATATTTTAAACAGAAATCGATTTTTAGAATCCATAAATATTCAAAATTTACACACAAGCAGTTTTCAGATGTACTTAAAAAACTACCGACATTACAGCTTGTTTTGGAACTATTAAAAATGAATTTATCATTAGGACCTCAAATGTTAAAATCGCCAGAATTCCTACACTATTTCACCGAATTATTTCCAGCTTAGTATCATAAGGAAAAATTTTACCGATAAAAACCAAACATGATATCAAAATTAGGTGATCGTATTTTTTTAATACTAACATGCCTCCCCCCCCCCCACACACACACACACTTCGCTTATATTTTTTTAAACATGTGGTGTTTAAATGATGTTTTTTTTATTTCTTTTGGACGACTGTAAAACCTGGCTATTTTAAACTATATATGTTCCTTTGAATAGAAAAATATATATATATATGAATTCGATAAATAACTAGTTCATTTTACGTTTATCGACTTAACCCTTTATCTACTGACGGTACTTATAACTACCATTAAAATAACTTATAAAATTTATTTAATGCATAGATTAGTTGTAATACAGTTCGGAATGCGTTATAAATACATTAATTTATCTTCTTCTAAAAGCATTATTGGTTACACAAAACAAAAATATTTTTAAAAGGTTGATTTCTTTTACCTTTGCATCTTTTCAGGTTTCTTGGCGTTGGGGGAGAGGGAATTTTTCAATTCGAAAATATTTTTATATTTCTGTTGTAAGAACATTATATTTGTACATTTCCTAATTCTGCAAAATACTAAAAAGGTATTTAAAATAAAAGATTTGAGCGGAGTTCTAAATATTGCACAAAATCCCCATAAATTCAAATTTAATTAATCCTTCTAAATCCTTAATTTTTCTAAAATTTATTAAATGATTGTCTACATCTTCTAATGTAGTTTAAACAATTCATGAAAAATGCTTTAGAAGGTAAAATTTTCATTAATTGATAATTCAGTTCATAAAGGCTTAAATATAAGATAATAAAAAAATCGAGAGAAAAACATTAAAACCGTGATATGAGAATATTGATGCTTATGAAATAAAAAAAAGTGTATAAAAATCTCGGTATATTAAATCTACTAAAAAACAACTTTTCAAAAGTAAAAAAAAAAAAAAAAAAAAAAAAAAAAGATGAAACTTGTGGCTAAAAAATGGTGTGATATCATATTTCCAAGCTTATATCATGGTACTTTTTTAACATTTACCATTTGTAAGTCGAGTGACTTCGTATATGTTGATAGAAATCCTCTTCTCCTGTACTAAATACATCATAACGTGTTTCTGAAAATTCAAATGTTTTAAAATTATGCATCATGGGTTTGGCGGCCATCTTTCCATATTTTACACAAATTTCTAAGCACCCGAGTTTGTAAAGGGTAATAAGTTTGCATTAATACCAATTTAGAACTTCTGATTTTAACTACGGACAAATAAATTTAAAAAGACTTGTATTTTGAGAAAAAAAGTTCGTTGTTACTGCTGTTAAATGCTTAATTACTCTAAAAAAGTAATCATAAAAGGAATAGTGAAGATATGTCACCATTGCCTTAACACACAAATTTCTAAGCACACAACTCCGTGAAGGAAAGGCATAAAATGTGTGCTCTGGTAAAAATGTCGAACTTTGGTTTTCAACTGTAAACATCCGATAAATTGAAAAAGACTAATATTTTGAGAAAAGAAATATATTTTTATTGCCTTTAAATGATTAATTACTTTATGAAATAAATCACTAGATGAATCCTTTAGATAAGTCACTATTATTTTAAGACACAAAGTTCTCCGAATACAAGTCCGTAACGGAAAAGCTTAAAATGTCTGCTTAAGTAACAATTTTGAATTTCGGATTTTAACTATGGATTAGGGTACATAGAAATTTGTGTAAAATATGGAAAGATGGCCGCCAAGCCCATGATGCATAATTTTAAAACATTTGAATTTTCAGAAACACGTTATGATGTATTTAGTACAGGAGAAGAGGATTTCTATCAACATATACGAAGTCACTCGACTTACAAATGGTAAATGTTTTAGTGGAAAATGTTAAAAAAGTATCATAATATAAGCTTGGAAATATGATATCACACCATTTTTTAGCCACAAGTTTCATCTTTTTTTTTTTTTTTTTTTTTTTTTTAGCTTGGCTTTTTTTTTTACTTTTGAAAAGTTGTTTTTTAGTAGATATCATTTCTTTTTTTTTAACAAATTATATATAATTTAAATAATCTACTCACTTAAATTAAAATGAGTTTTATTAGAACCTTTGTAAGTAGAAAGGAAACCCAATATGTGTACATTTTGTTTACATATCATTCATTTCTTAGAGTAACTAAGGATTTAAAAGCAATGAAAGCTAACTTCTATTCTCAAAGTATCAATCTTCTTCAATTTATATGGTATTTTAATTTTTATGAAGAATGAAAATTTTGTAAAAAAAAAATGATAGAGTCGAAATAACATATAGACATAATAGTTGGTCTTTTAGTTAGATATTTGTTTATTGTTAGATAGTTAGTCAGATATTTGTTTAAAGATAACTTTTTATTTTATTTTTTGCAAAATTGTTTTACCTTTGCAAATATCTACGGCTAATTCGAGAATGAAGGACGACATACAAAACAGTGCAGATATTTTTAGAAACGATTCTTAATGAACCTTTACATATTTTAGATAATTAGTATGCCAAATTCAGGCTTCTACCCCGAACGGTATCACAAAAATTGGAATTTTAGAACTTTTTTTTTGTTTTTGAACCCTTGTAAACTTTGAACTTATTAGGAAATTATTTCTGAGAGCATTAATGTTTCAAAAGTTACAACCATGTTAAATTTGAAGGTCGTGCTTTGACAATTCTATTTAAATCGTTATTTAGAACGTTTTCTGCTTGTTTAATCTCTTTAAAGATAGACTTCATTTTTCGAAACAGTTCTTAACACACTCGCTGTGTAAGTAATTCTTCGCGATGAGCGTCTTTTACAAAATTTTTAATCGTTTATCACCGGCTCTTTAAAGCAGAAATTTTTGACTATCGTAATCGGGGAAAATGTTCTAATTAAATCAGACAAAGTTTTCTTTAAAAGATAACTAGTGGGAATAACCAAATAGTATTAATTTGACGGTAAAATGCGTGCCCGAGCATAGCTCAGGCTGCGGATCAAGAGGGTTAACGAGCACTTAGATCTTAAAATTAACAGCTTGCCAAAATTCAGGTTTCAATCTTTAAGGATATCAAGATAAACCCAATTTTAGAACTTATTTGCTCCTGCGCCGTTAAAAATTTCGATTTTTTTAAGGAATATTTACGTCTTAAACACGTTACAACTATGTCAAATTTCGATTTCCTTAAGGCTAAGAATTCCAAATAAATCATAATTTAGAACCTTTTTAGAAAGCTTTTTTACTCGTTTCACCCTTTTAAATTTCGATTTTTTTAGAAATAGCATTTAGCGAGCACTTACATCTTAAAAGTAATCACCATATCAAATTTTAAGTTTCTCCCCTCAACCGTTTCATAGAAATCTTAATTTATGAATGACTTTTGCTCTTGAAACCTCTTAAATTTTCAATTTTTTAGAAATTGCTTAGGACGAGCATTTTCGTTTTAGTAGCCGTAATCATGTTAAATTTCAAGTTCACGCTCTAGCAATTCCATTCAAACCAAAATTTAGAAAGTTTTTAAAAAGCTTTCCACTCATTTCAACCTTTTAAAATTCGATTTATTTTGAAACAGTTTTTAATGAGCATTTACATCTTGTAAGTGACCACCATGCCAGGTTCAAGGATTCTATCCCGAACAGTATCACAGATTCAAAAATACAAGAATTTTTTTGCTCTTGTACACTTATAAATTTCTAATGTATTAGGAAACGCAAAGCATTTACGGCTTAGAAAATGACATCTGTGTCAAATTTTATGTTCCTAGCCCAAACAATCTCATTAAAATCATAATGCAAACCGTTCTTAAAACGTTTTCCGCTCGGTTCACCTCTTAAGATTTCGATTTTTTACTATCAGTTCTTAGCGTTTACATGTTTAGCATTTACATATTTAAACAAATCGCCATGCCGAAATTCAGACCACTATCCCGAACGATATTACAGAAATCGCAATTTTAGAAGTTTTTTTTATGCCTGCATCCATTCAAATTTCGAATATTTTGGGAACTTTTCTGTGAGATCATTTACGCCTTATAAGTAAAAAGCACGTCAAATTTCATGTTTCTAACAATTTGCATATTCAGCAATTACTGCAGACTAACAATTGCAAATAAATCATAATTTAGAACGTTCATAGAACGCTTTTATGTTGTTTCGAACTTTTAATTTCTACCTTTTTTAGAAATTATTCTTATCGAGTATTTAAAATAACCACTATGTGCCAAATTGTCGGTTTCTATTCCGAACGGTATCACAGAAATTTCAATTTTATTAAATTCTTTTCTTTTCTATTCTTTTCAATTTCGAATTTAATAGATTAGTTTCACCTCTGTTTAGCAGCTTGATCCCCGTTAAATGTATGCTAAGCATTACATCATGTTACTTTTATTCATAATTTAATTAACTATCTCAATCCTTCGCCAAGTAAGAAGATTCTGATAGAGAAATCATGAACTCGTTACTTTTATGCTAGCGGGCTCAGGTGATAAATCGCCTATTATTGTTTCCTTCTCATGCATTCGTATTGCCTTAATTTTACTTAAACTTTAATCCTTTCACTTATTTTATATAAAATGCATAACTTTAATTTAAAATACAAACGTTTAAGATACATGCCTTTCATTATTTAATTTTTTTTTACAAAAAAGGAAAAGAAAAGAACTAGAGAAAAAACTAGAGAACAGGAATTCTGCTTTTTCAGAATTTAGTGTCGCCCCCGGCATTTCCATTACTGCATTTTCTTCTGACGGACTGATGGCTTCTATTATTATGAAACAGCCATTATAAATGAAGTGTTAGGTGAAGATGAAAGAGCAGCCGTAAAAAGTTAGAACTCTGATTTTCTGGTCAGAATGGGGGGGGGGGGGATGGCCATAATTTTTTTTTACGGCTGCTCTTTCATCTTCACTTAACACTTCATTTATAATGGCTGTTTCATAATAATAGAAGCCACCAGTCCATCAGAAGAAAATAACTCGGTTAAGCGGGACTCTACTGCAGTACAAAACAAATTTCAATTTTAAGACTTAAAGAACACGTTTTATTTTATGTAAAATGACGTCATTCGCATCCGCTTAAGAATTCCACTTTTACGATCTACTCTTAAACATCTACAGTAAAGCATGCATAGCACACCACTATCGCGAAATAATGCACAAATGCAGCAAAAAGATTCCGTCATTCAAGAAAATCGAGAAAAAAAAAACGGCTTTCGAATGATTCATAGATCTTACAATTAAATATAGTATATAATAGCTCCATTGTTTTAACATAAATCATTCGTTTATATTTTTTTCAAAATAGCACGTATTTTAATTACATTTTCTTTTGGTTGTTACGAGAAAATGGCAACAAAAATATATAATTACGATTTTAAAACTATTTTTCCCTTACTTTCTACAGAAATGAAGTACTTCCGTTGCCAATATTCCGTTGCGACCATTGGTACCATTTTTTGCATAAGTACCATTTTTTCTGACGCCAATTTGGCGAAAACATTAACAGCATAAACAACAACATCCGTGTTACCATATCAAGAAAAATAACGACACTTTGGCGCCAATTGAGTTCCCGTTGCATACATGACATTGGCGTCAGAAAAAGATCGCGCCATTATGGGGCGTATATGACATCTGTGCCAAAACTTTTATTAGAAACACACAAATTATTTTATTATAAAATGCACAAAGTTTGATTTAATGTAAAACACATGCAATCCCTTCTATTGGATTGTCATATGAAGGATAATATCATCAAAATTTCTGGGTTGCTATGGAATAAAATTGCCATTTTGGCACTAAAAGGATACCCCAATCCGTCTGAGACATCGTCTTTGCCTCCGTTTGACATATGTTGAAATAAGTTCAATAATAGGGAGATTTGGCACACATGTCATATACACCCCATATTGTCGCAATTTTTTCCAACGCCAATTTAGCGAAAACATCAACATAATAAACAACAACATCCGGGTTACCATATCAAGCAAAATAACGACACTTTGGCGCCATTTAAGTACACGTTGCGTATATGACATTGGCGTCAGAAACAAATCGCGCCAATATGCGTATATGACCTCTGTGTTTGTTTGTTTTTTTACCTGAAAACCTTTTCATATTCAACTCAATTCATTTTCAAAAGTTTTGTTTACATTAGGAATGAAACCTAAAATGCCGTTAAATTTGAATGCATACTTCTTAGAAGGTACCATTTCTCTATAAAATCATTTTTATTTTAAAAATCTTTCTAAAAATTAACTTTTATGTAGTTTTATTCGAAAAAATAATCTTGATGGAAAATATTCATCTACCAGATTGAAGTTGAAGTGGATTTGTGCTATTATAATGAGGATAGTACGCGCTCGTTGGCGGGTTTATCACTATTTGGCACAATTTGATAATTTTAGAATGAATTAACAGTTTTTTGCATATTAAGGATAGAAATTTTATTTTTTTCAAACTAAATTTTATAAAAGCACGTAGATCGAGTAATTACCAGTCCGAAAATGCATTCCATACTTTTTTCTGTCCATTATTTAAGTCTGTAGCTTAATTGAATTAATATATGTTTGACGAAGGATTTTTTTATCATTTTCAGTATCTCGACGTTTTTTAAAAAATCCTGTATCTCTGTTTATAATTATTTTATAGAGACGAGTTTGGTCTCAAATTGAAGCTTTTCTTCAGTAGATTCTTCTAGTCTTAATTTTATTTCTTTGCGATACTTGCTTTCTTAAATATCTGAAATTTTAAAATGCCACGTTTGGTCGATTTAACATGGACAAGTTGTCTTCAGTATAATAAGCAGTTACGCTGTTCTGGCTTTTGTTTCTTGGCGTTTGTTTGTTTGGCGGGGTTAGCATTTTTTTTATAGCTTGGCTTGGCAGAACGACCGTCCTGCTGGATATCGATTTAAGGAAAGTTACTCATCTATAAATACTCATTATTAAAAAATGATTGACATTAAAAAATTTCTTTTCTTTTTCATGGGATGGATTCTAATGTAAATTTTTACATATCTCCTTGAAACATTTAAACCCTTGAACTATTTAAAGTAACATAAAAATTTTAATTATACACATATGAAATAATCTTCAAATAACGGAAACAAAACACATTTAACAATCACGGGTATTTTTTTTTTTTTATGAATGAACGGCATAATATGTAAGAGACACATTTAAATGTTTAATAAATGATAATATTTTGTGCAACATTTCAGATATCGAGTTGAGATATTAAGCAATACAATTCATTAAAACATTCTACGAGTGAAAATTTGTTTTCAGTATCAATGAATAATTACTTAATGAAGGTACTTAAAAGACCTATCTCGCTTTTTCGATTTTAAAATCTAAATTACATTTATATTGACAAGAAATCCACATACTATAGTGGTTCATATGAAAATTTTCTAGTCCAGAACGTTGATTTTGTGTTGTACCAAGCCAAAAATGGATGCGCAACCGCTGACGACATAATTCATGACAGTTGCGAAAAAATAATATGTTTATTTGGATTTTCGCATTGTTAAAAAAAAAAAGTAAAGCTTATATTTTCTATGACAAATATATACTTTTGTTGCCATGAATTAGATTTTTATCGACTGAATTGCTCACAATTGAAAAAGAACTTTAAGGAAGTAAAATATTTTTCATTAAAACTATAATAACAATGAATACGTATTATTAAAATGAAACATTGCCAATTTTCCCTTATGGTATTTCACCTCAATGAATTTTCCTCAAAGAAATACCGAAAAAACTTAATCCTTAAATGCATAGTGTAATCAGGATTTACATTATCTTTTTATGTCATTTGGGGCATTCTATTGGTCTTTTGTCGAACTATTATGTGTTACTTACGTCTAAAATTGGATAACATTCATTTAGGGTCGTTGTTTTGATTTGTTATTACGATGAGGTTATAACACCTTTTGTTGATTCTATTTGCAAGGTGTTCGACTAGCGTTTTTTCTTTATAAGGTAGTAATTAAGGTTCGACCGAAACAGATTTTTAACACCGAAACCGAATTTCAGTGAGCTTCCTATTTTCGGCAGAAAAAGAAAATATTAAAAAATGTAAGTAATTAATACATACTTAAGTATACATATTTATTAATTAATTATGCGTATTTATTAAACATGTTTATTAAATATATATAATTATTAATCAACTATACATGTGACCCTATTTGGCTCTTTGTGTCTGTGACCAAAAGTTTTTCATTTTCATATAAAATAAAATGTAATTAGTTCATCAATGATACAGAATGTGTTTCTAATTATTCGAATTTCATCTAATAAAAAAAATGTTTTATGTATACATTCCTCTATTTAACTTTTATAATGATTTTTGTAAATGATCATCTGTTATACTAGAACATTCTAAAATATTATTCGATATACTTCTGCGGTTTCAAACAGTGTTGTCTTGAGCTTTTAATGAACACGTGAAAAGCGTCATCAAAGTTTAGTCATATATACTTTACCTGCTTTATAATTTCCATTCACGTCTTCGGTCAGTCATGACTGATACTTATAAACAGTGAATACAGCTGTAAATAGAGTGTTATTTGATCCGATACAGCTCAAATCAATGTGCAATGTTGAAAATTTCCGATGGAAGAAACAAGATCAGTGGAATACAGATAATTTCAGTCGAGTTTCGGTACGGCAGAAATTTTCGTCAAAACTATTTCAGCGAAATTTTCTGAACGCCGAAAACGAATTTTCGGCAACACTCACATTTTGGGCCGAAAACGAAAACGAAACCAAATTTTCGGTCGATCTCTTTGTAGTAATTATTAATTGTGCAAACTATTCCTAGCTTATAAAAATCATTGTATCGTTGAATAGCTGTTATTGTGCTGTGTAAATACTTTAAAGTAAATATATTATTTAAAATTATTAATTTTTGAGTAACTTTTCTTATGTAACTCAAAAGTGACATTATGACATTTTGTCCAATAAAGAAATAAATAATTTTTTTCTCTTTTTTTTCTAGAGTATAGTTCACAAAAACAAAAATAGACTCAAATATAATGTTTTCCGAACAAAATAAAAAATCATACATTAAAGGGTTGATGCGGTGTCCTGGCGTCGAATTTAAGCACTAGTGCACTCCTGTCAATATCCATTAAAATTAACCCTTTATCTACTGACGGTACTTATAAGTACCATTAAAATAACTTCTTATAAAATTCATTTAACACATCGATTAGTTGTAATACAGTTTAAAATGAATTATAGATACATTGCTTTATCTTGTTCCAAAAGCATTATTGGTTACACAAGACAAAAATATTTTTAAAAGGATGATTTATTTTGCTTTTGCATCTTTTCAGCTTTCTTGGCGTTGCACAGTGGGGTATTTTACAAATCTGGGCGGCCAAAATTATTTTTTTCTTTTAAACTAATTTAAACGTTTAAAGCAGTAAATAATGCACTTTTTGAAATAAATATTGTTTAATAACTTGAAAATCATGGATGTTTTGCAACTTCGTATTGATATTTATTGATCAAAATTAGTATTATAAAATAAATGATATTTATGATAAGCAGTATTATAAAATAAATGATAATATGATAAATAGTATTATAGAATAAATGATAATCATGATAAATAGTATTATAAAATAAATGATAATCATGATAAAAAAATGGAATAATACACTGCTCAAAACAATTAAAGGATATTTGAAGTTTTATATAAAATAAAGATATAAACGAAATTTTTTTTGCCGCAAATAGAAGAAGAGAATCACAAATGCAAATTTTTCTGGTTTTCAAACTGTGGAGTATGCAAATTTTGAGTTCGACGTCAAAAACGTCGCTTCAGCGGCAGCGAATGAAATTTGACTTTCAACTGGATAAAAGAGAATGAAGACAAGGATGATCGGCATTCAGTGATTGCTTTGTTTCGATGAGTACGATGTCTCAGCGAAGTCATTTGACAGATTCAGAAGCTTTGAGAATTGTTGGTAGGTTAGAAAGGGGCCAAACTCAAGTCGAAGTAGCGCAAGCCATTGGAGTGTCACAAAGTGTCATTTCCAGGATCTGGAACCGTTTTTTGGAGAGTGGATGTGCAGGCCGAAGACCAGGGCAAGGTCGTAGACGGGCAACAACGCCCAATGAAGATCGGTATTTAGCGTTAACAGCTCGGAGACACCGAACCATGAACGCTACTCTTCTCCAACAACACCTTCGCTCGGCTACAGGCACCACGATTTCAACTCAGACTGTCCGAAACCGGCTCCATGCTGTAGGTCTGTATGCTCGCCGACCGATGGTATGTGTTAGATTAACATCAAGGCATCGTCGCGACCGCAGGGAGTGGGCAACCGAGCATGTCAACTGGAGGAGAAATGAATGGAGCAATACTCTGTTTTCTGACGAGTCCCGTTTTTCTGTGCATCCGGATAATAGGCGTATTTTCATCTGGAGGGACCGTGGCAGTAGGAATAATCCTGCGTTCGTGCACGAAAGTGTCAGATTTGGCGGTGGAGGAGTGTTGGTGTATGGTGGCATCTCCATTGACGGGCGCACTGACCTCTACATCATTCGAGATGGAGCTCTGACTGGTCGCCGATATAGGGATGAGATCCTCAGACCTATTGTAGTCCCTTACGCTGCAGCAATCGGAGATAACTTCATTTTAATGGACGATAACTGCAGGCCACATCGTGCAAACCTGGTGGAGGATTTCCTTTTCGAGGAAGGAATCGTTCGAATGGAATGGCCAGCGTGTTCTCCAGACATGAATCCAATCGAGCACGTTTGGGACGCTCTAGGAAGACGAGTTTCTGGCCGCCAACAACCCCCACAAACTCTCCAAGAAATGGAAAGAGCTCTTCTGGAAGAGTGGGGCAGAATACCCCAACTCGTCATTAATAACCTCATTGAGTCCATGCCTCATAGGTGTTCAACGTTGCTGGCCGCCCGTGGAAACCATACCCCCTACTGAAAATGATTTTCTTTGAAGAAAACAGCTTTTCTTATTCTTTTTTTCTCATATGCACAAATTGTGTTTTTTTCCTTTAGTACACAAATGCGCAATAAAATGCATTTTTTTCTGCCAAACATGTGTAATTTATTCTCATATAACCTACTATGTCTGTCGACCATGTATCAATCAGCTAAACAGTTTACCAGATACAAAATCTACCTAAAACTGCAATATCCTTTAATTTATTAAGAAAAAGAAGAAACAACGTATAAAGGCACAAATAAAATGTGTTTAAAAGCATACAGCTGTTTCAAAACCTCTAAGGTTTCCTCATCAGTGCTTAAAATAAAAGTTAAAACTAAGACATTGTGTAAAAAGAGGGGGGGGGGGAGAGGTGGACAGAGAGTCAGAAAAGCGTACCTTTTAGCTCTACTGCCAACGGTAAAATGCTTAATTTCTTAATATATTGGCACAAAGTACAATCCTTCCCCACTTTTTATGGATATCCTTTAATTGTTTTGAGCAGTGTATATTGAATAAATTATAAAAACAGATTATTAATTATAAGAACAATTAGTTTGTAAATCACCAAGGTGGGATCTTTTAATCAGATGATAATTCAGAATCGTGATCTGTTTCTTCATAATCAGATTCCTCTGGATCACGAGCTCCAGAAGATTCCATAGGCAGTAACATTTCTAGAGTTTCTTTACGGAACAATTTTGATATTTTTCTTATCGTGGGTTTTATTCCAGTTAAAACTGGATCTAAACTCAAAAGCAATCTGTTGAGAACATCACGGTTACAAGAAATTCTTGAAACTTTAAGCGATAGATTTTGGCGAAATAACCAAAAATGTTTGTTCCGTGCTTCGGCTAGTTCTTCAGACAATTGGCCTACTGGTAAAGCTTTCTCTATCACAATGCGTCCATGGATTAATATTTTATGCATTGTGGGTGACATTGGATACCATTTATATAACTGGACGTAGAGCTCTGCTGTTTTTTCTGTATATTCTTAAACTTATCAAGGTGAATTTTGTGGCCAGTGGATATGGTTTCAAGAATAACTTTAAATCGATGTATTAAATTTTCATCAATGCCAGTAATTTCCGCTGCAAGAGATGGGTCAGTAAAGAATCTTCTGTGTAAAGTATGTGTAAGTACTTCCAAATCAGTCGAACTCCTCAAACTTTCAGACTTTCTCCGCTTTGACCTGTCACTTGATTCAGCGAAAGCTTTTGCTGGCCTTCCTGGTCAATTTATTTTTCTTGAAAATTCTACTGTACCTTCAAGCCATTCTTTATTATTTTTCACAAATTTATCTAACATATAATGGGCTTCGATCCATTTGCTCTTGAACTGAGATTTAAATTGGGAGAAATTGTGCTTGAGGTTTTTAATTTCATCATCATCAAAATTATCGCCATTAAGAAGGTAATTTTCAAGGAAATTTAATCTATGATTAATGTTTGGCAAATTCTGCTTTTGCATAATGTTTAAATATTCTTTTCGAGTCATTACTTTGACATTCGAAGGCCCTGAATAAAAATAAATACAAAATATGAACAAAAAAGAAATCATAATAATTATATGCAATTTAGATAGATAACATCATTTTATCCCTTATTTTTAAAAAAATCTCACAATCTTTCGCTAACTTTTAACAAAAACATATGAAAATTGCTTTGACTTATTTTTTAGATAAACAAACGTTAATAACGAGCAATAAATTATTTCAATTATCTGAAAAGAGCTTAAAAAGAGATAAAAGGGAATGAATACATTACTTCAAAGCAATTTTTTTTTATTATATAAATTTAATTTCAATCAGAATAACTGAAAAATAAACAAATCTGATCACTTTCTATTGAATCATAACAATTTTTTTTTCATATTAAAAATTTATATGATAAATATCAGTTAAAAATCAATATATAGTAATTTTGTATGCTTACTCAGAATTTTGGAAGAGCATATTTATATCGCCTTCATTTTAAAAAGGGGACAAAGGTGGAACTACTTTAAACGAAAACACAAATAGAAAGGTGTATATTTATTGGTACAACAAGTAACTTTGCTTGGAAATGTTTGGAAATACAACTAAACCCTTCGTGAATTGGGAAACAAGGGAAAAAATAATGGAAAAATATGCGTTATTTTAAATTAATTTTGTAAATACTAAAACTATTTCTTTCTCAATTCAAAGTTAAAGAAAATAATGATACATAACTGCCTCGTCACTATCCATAACGATTAGATTTTAAATACTTCCAAAACTAAAGTTATTCAAATTCAAAAATAGAAAGTCACAATGAAGAACGATTTGACACTCATGCACTTAACGCAACACTCCAGTTTCAACTGATAACAGGAGGTCATCGTTCACTTAACGGAGATAAAAATCGCATCACGTGATTCCCCAATGATTCAGTTTCAACTTATATCCATCCATTCGATCCTGCGTTGTACTTTATGAAATCTACTTTTGGCCTCCCAGATTTGTAAAATACCCCACTGTGCGTTGGGAACCGGGTGGGGTGGAATTTTCAATTCGAAAATATTTCTGTTGTAAGAACATTATATTTGTACATTTCCTAATTCTACAAAACACTAAGAAAAATATTTCAAATAAAAGATTTGAGTGGGGTTATAAATATTGCACAAAATCCCTATAAATTCAAATTTAATTAATCCTTCTCAAATCCATTAAAGGATTCTGTAAATCTTCTAATGTAGCTTAAAAAATTCATGAACAATGCTTTAGAAGATAAAATTTTCAAGAATTCATAATTCAGTACATAAAGTTTTAAAACATGAAACTAGAAACGAATGCTAATGTAAAAAAGCAAGATATTGCATATTGATGGAATACAGTACAAAATGAAACTAATTATAATTTTTCTGAAACGTATCGAAACTGTTTTTCTAAAGCTACGTCACGAGCAGATGTTTTTTCCCGACTACCCGAATTATTTATGTTGCGTTGAACTGATAAAAATGATATGACTTAGATAAATAATCAGTTCACTGGTGATTGAAATGTAAAATAACAACAAATATTACTGAGAGTATAAATATTAGCTTAAACTTAATCTGAAAATGTTTAATGATTCTGAAAATAATGATAAAAGTAAGAAAAAAAGTTCAAACAAATATAATACTGTGCACGATAACGATACGGTAACGATAATTTAAAAAATATACATTAAATGTACGGGAATAATTTTAAGATATGCATTTCTCTTTTCTTAAAAAGGCTTCCAATGAAATTATCTACATACTGTTTTACAGTATTAATATGTAACATTGATGAAAAGGAAAATACATCAAATATATTTAAATAAAAAAATATCTACTGCGATACAACCATAATAAACATTAATAATGAAAAATATCTGCTACGAAATATTTTCTTGTAGGAAATCTAGAGTAGAATTACTTTAAAATTAAAAAATGGCTATTAAACCAGATCATTTATTTTCTTTGAAAGCAGAAAGGTTTTCCATATTTGTGTATCTGAATAAATTAAAGAGGAACCGAAATATCATATATATATAAAGAATAATATGCTTTTCAGTATTAAGAAGAAATATTATTAAGCTAAATTTATCATAAGATTTAGATCGAAACAGTGTAGCTATTATAACAAAATGTATGATTGACGGATTCGAGTGGGACTCAACTCTATAATTTTTCACACTAACATAACAGTTATATGCAGATAAAATAATGTAATTTTTTTATGTTTATTCACAATGTAACGATTTCTATAGCATTTTAATATATATACAAGAAACAAAGCATTCAGCGAAGGTACTACTAATGGTAAACGAAATTACACTTCTGGTAAAAAACACTTTCCAGTACAAATGTAGATATTTTCGTTTAAGGAACATTTCTAGGAACTAGTAATGTTTAAGGAACACAACAAATTTATATCGACAATTTAAAAACTAAAAAAATATATATTATTTTTTTTAATTATTAAAATAATTTTATTAATTAACTTCAGTCAGTTTATTGTTAATATCTATGAAGCGTAAAATATGGAATTAAAATAAAATGATAACCTTTAAAAGGAAACATTGTCCATATTTATGAAACACAACGTAAAAGAAAATTGCATAACATTTTTGGAAGGTATAGAAATCAGCAAGTTCTTTTCCGAAGCTACATCATAAACAGGGTGTTTTTTCCCTACTGTTTAAAATTGTGTATGTTACATTGAAATATTAAAAAAATATATGAATTTAACGGATTCGTTTATCGGCTGAAATATAACAACTACAAAAATAAAATAAATGAACATTAGATTAATTTAAACGGATTTAATGTTTACGAAATTTATAAATTTATATCATGAAAGTCATTCAAACCATTCCAGGATGAATAATATATATCCTATAAAGAGCCATTAATAAATGAAAATAATTTTAAAGTATTTCTTTGTGTTTTCTTGTAATGTACGAGTTTTGATTAAAACGTTTTTCCTTACAGTTATGTAATAATAATACTTGGAGTTAGAGCAGAAAGATAACTCAAATGTTTTTTTAAAAACTAGAATTCTTTAATTTTAATTGAAACAACGTTCTCAGAAAATTATGCTTAAGGAAGTATTTTAATGCATCATATTTAGAGTAGAAATATTTAACATATAACATTATTAGCAACAATATGGACTATTTTTCTATATAGAACATTTTTCTATGTTGCAACTCCGAAACAATTAATGATAAACGATAATATCATATATGAATCAAATATGTATCTTGCAACATTAGATATAACTGCCATCATTCGATGTTAAATATTTTGCGATGCGTTGAACCAATTTTTAGTTCTGCAGTAGCTGCAAACATAAGTTGGTAAAATTTTGTTCCAAGATTGGAAGCTATGGTTCAAATGGAGCTCCGAATGTTAATGCAAGATTTCACAATCTTATGGTTGTAGATACTGTGGTACAATAGTTGATTAAACAATACCACAAAAGTTTTTACAATGTGAAAATAATTTACAATATTTCGATTAAAGCAAACATTATTATGAAAATAAGAAATGATATTGAATGATTCATGCGATAATGAAGAAAGCAAGAAAGAGTATTTTTTTAAATAACTACTTATACATTAAACCAACTAATCATACATTTTAAAATTTCAAAACTTGTCCAGAAAAGTTAATCTGATATAAAGCAATTTCTAACAATTAAATATTTAACGAATTAACTTCAGATACCACTTATTTTCTTATTTATAAAATAATGTGAACATTTGTCAAGGAAATATTTAACGAATTAACTTCACATATCACTTAAAATGTTATTCATAAGAATAATGCGAAAATATTTCAAGCAAACCAATAATGATTCTATAATTTATTTAAAAAACTATCTGAAACTACCCTGGCATCACTGAGGGCTATTAAAATAAATTTAAATATAGGGGAGACCGGGTCTAGTTGGCTACAGGGGTAAGTAGACGCAGTCCTCATAAATCGCCTGTTTCTGGATAGATTGCGCAAACAATCACAGAGTACCTTTCTTATTGCTTTTTACAGTCCTCAATGCAGTTTTGCATCGTTACCTACGTGCAGTGGACATTTATTACGATTTTTCTGTTTTTTTGCACTCATGAGTAATTTTTTGTTGCTTCATTCTTTTTCTAATTTCTAATACTTATCTTAAAAATTGCGATTTAACTTGTGCAGTTTTTCTTAGTGTATTATTAACTTTACCTACCCCATAAGTGATTTACTTGGATTATTTATGCTTAGAGGATTACGTGTCCCTTTTATGAAGCAATTTATTCTGGGTGAAGTAGGCGCATTGAACACATTGAACACGGGGCAAGTTGGCTCGGTGTTTGGTGTGCATTGGTAGCTTGAAAATCAGCAAACAACGAGAAAAGTGGTTGCAATGCAAGATTTTGGGCACACGTGTCTTGCCCAAACGGAGACACTCGATTTTTTATTTGTGGCAACTGTAACTGTGATGATTGTGTAGAGTAGGATAGAAGTTACTCAATGTTAATGTTTTGTTCATTATTTTTATGTCTGTATAATTTAGAATTTACATTGTACGGCTATAACGCCTTAGTCTAAACTTACTGGTAATAATGAAATTGATTTCGCTTAACTGCGTGTCTTATTTGAGCTTCATTTAAATTTTTATAAAACGTGTGCCAACTTACCCCATAGGTATAGGCAACTTGCCCCGTGACGGGGTAGGTTGGCGCACAATTTTCCTTTTACTTTAGGCTTCCGCTAAACATAAACTACAAAAGCTACAAACCCAAAACTCCGGGTATTTATAGCCAAATGTCTGTTCTTTAAAAGTGCAGTTAAAGTTTGTTAAAAAACTTAAATAAAAAATTTACAAAAATCAAAAACTAAAAACTACGCCTACTAGCCCCGGTCTCCCCTACAAAAGAAATTAGTACTGAATGATTTTAAATTTTTAAACAAAAATCTTTCGAACCATCCAAACGTTGGACGCTCACACTGCATACGGATACGGCAACGTAGACTCTTTATTTTGCATGTTTTAATATTTTTAAGCGCAAATCCATGAAAATGAACCTAGAGATGCAAACCCCACTTGTCTAGGCACGCTTCGGCCTGTTTTGATTTTATATTTTTAAACGAAAAATTTTCCAAACAAATTTAATGCTTTTGGCTCCACTTCGTTGAGCTCCGTACACCCTCGAACACTAGAATTTCTAAAAGTTTATATTTTAAAACAAAAGCCTATCCAAAGTAACCTACAGTTGAGGGGGGCAGCTTTCAGCAGCGTACACCGGGGTTGCTATGCATGCTGTAGTCTGTTTTTGCAAACAAACTAAGGGGCCCCCTTTATAGTAATTAGCGATTTTATTTCTAACATCGAGATAAACTTGCAAATCTGACCAAAAGTTCCTGAGAAATACCCTAATAGTATAAAACGGGCACCATCTCTACTCACATTTAAAATACTAAATGATATTCAAATCACAATTCTCCTAATCTGGGAACGATATCTTCAAGGGCATTGAGAGAAAATAAAAGCTTTGGCAAATCCTTGACTTCAAGCATATATATATATATATATATATATTTTTTTTTAAATAGTAACTATGAACATGTTTTGAAACTAAAATATCGTTAGAACCGCAAACATCCACCACTCCTTCAGCTTCAGAAAGATGTAATGCGAAATGTATCATGATTTATGCTTCTTTCTGTAACTTATTTTTCACGGCCTCCAACAGCATAGTATCCAATGGCTTCCACGATACTGTTGGATTTTTAAAAAAAATTCTTCAGTATCGATATTTAATGAATGTAAACAGTATCAGTTCTTTAAAACAGTGTTGCCCCAACGGGACATCCTTTGGAATCTGATTTGCAAATCCTTTTAAATGTTTCCTGTTATTATGATTAAAAAATTAGAAATAAAAAATATGTTTTGATTTAAAATGATTAATGTCTAAATTATTTTATTAATTACAGACGACATTAAGGTTTTCCTCGAAACATTTTCAGATCTGCACACTCCTTCCTTCCCATTCCTTCACCTCACAAAAATGTAATGCTAAATTAAAAATTATTTACGCTTTTTTTCTGTAATTTATTTTTGCATGGACCCCTCCGCCACAGGTACTTTATGTCTTCCACGGTCAGACGTATATGTATCGAGCAGATGTGAGTGTATCGCTTTCACTACTGTTGCATGTTTCCATGTGAATCATTGCACTTGCCATTGCCTGCTACCATCTCAGACGCTTCTCTGTTCATTGAAAGTTTGGGCAAGATGCTCTACAAATACAAAGCATCATTCCTCGTTCAGGAAAATGGCGAAAAAACTTTCTGACAAAAGACACTATCTCGACGAAAACGACGTTAAACGACAATCTAAAACTATCGCACATTTTAGATCAGACAAAAATTTTAAAAAGTTAAAGCAACCTTTCATTATCATTTAATTTACATGACAAAATATGATGTTTTATTTAATTTCTTACATTTATCTATGAATTGAATATGTGTAAAAAACGGTGTAAATTTGAAATAAACAAAAGAAAGAGTTCGTATATTTTTCATTTTTCTTAAAAATAAATTTTATCTTTCAGTTTAAGAGAAACAAGTCAAGATAGATATGAATATCTCATTCTTTTTGCCTTTTCTAAACAAATGAAAGTCATCCAATATGATATGTAAGAATAACAAAAACAGAAAAATCCATATAATTCTAAACAAATGCACAAAATTATGTTTGTCACTCTTCATTTTCAGATTTTAAAATCATACTATAGCACTCCTGCTGATTCTTGTCTTAAAACGTCAATAAGATTTATTCCGAAAACTCTTCTGAAGTTTAAGATTTAATACTGCTCGGATATATATATTTTTTTTTATGTTGAAATGTCAGATAAAATTTGAATTTTGTTAAATGCTTTGCAACACATTTTGACAAAATTAAATTAAACGAATATTTCAATGCTATTGTTATCGCAATATGACACCTCAAATTAATGATGGTGGAATGAAATTCATTTTAATTTATTTAGAAGGTAGGTCATATATATGTTGTTGTTCTTTTAAATTAGAAAGGGTCGTCTTTAATTTTAATTTTCTCTTTGTAGGATCTTGGATGCTATTTTCAAATACAAAAAATTCCATCAGTTTTTATAAATGAATAATTTAAATATTTACAGAAATTTATTTACAAATGCGGTGTTTATAGAAGGAATAAGATTGTTTAAATTTAGAAAAAAAAACTCACTATGATTTTATATATTTAAATGATAACGAATTCTATCGAAACGAACCTAGGGAACCTGCTCGAAACAGCGTTCAACAGATGTGCTACACATAGAGGTGCAAAAATCCGGTTTATTCCCGTGTTTATTTCCAATACACCTGAATTATTCCCAGGTCTATTAAAAAAAAGACCCATTTTATTCCCTTAAGACCTAGTTTATCCCCAAAAACTCGGTTTATTCCTTGGTTTAAAGCTGGTTTTTTCTGTACTTACACACTCTAAGGTCAGTTTTAATTTAACATTGTTAAAAAAAAAAGACCAGTGTAACCCGGCCCACGATACTGACCTAAAATATGCCTAAAATCATGCTGAATATTTATCCGAGCTTAATGTAAAAAATCATTGTTAAAATAACGATATTAAGTGATAACACGGCCTGTAAAAAACGTTTTTTTTTTTTTTTTTTTTTTTTTTTTTTTTTTTTTTTTAAAGCGTGCTCCTGTAGAAAGTTTTTTTTTTTTCATCTGTTGCATTTAATATTTTTGAATAAATATTTGTTGTAGTTCAAATTCTTTGGCATTTTTACGAGCATTACCTTTAAATTTTCCAAAGCTAGTGCATAATTTCGTGAAAGAATATTTATATTTAGTTGTAAAAGAAGTGCTTTCTTCAGATTTTTTTTTTTTTGCACATTGTAATCCTATATGATTTTTTATTTTACACTTTAAAACTCATCATTCTACATCTACATCTTATTATTTTTAAGTTAAAATTTTACTCGAACAACATCTAAAAGGATAGTTTAATGTTTTCGAATTTTAGAGCATTAGCACAAAAAATAAGTTTTACGTTATAGGTTTAAGTTTCAGTGTGCAATATTAACCCTGCTCCCTTTATTTTCAAATTGATCATTTACCCGTAAACCTCATAATTTCTTAACCTAATTTATACACGATCACTTTGCTAAAAGGGTAGTGCATTGCATTTAAATTTTAGAGACATTGAATAGAATTAGTTATATCTTTTTAAATTAAACGTGTCTAATATTATTCATATGAACAATAGAAGCAAAAAAAAAAAAAAATGTCGCGAACAAAAAAGTTTTGACAATTACTTTTTTTGATAGGTTGAATATTGATATATTTTTTAACGGATAATAACGTTCGAAAGAGATATTGACGTAGATGGCGTAACGCATTTTTTTCGAGTTTTCATTTCTGAAGCGAAAGCAGATTTTTAACCTTGCAGAAACCTCCCCCCCCCCTCGAAACAGTGTTTCGAAAAGAATTTTTTAAAAGGGTTAGTATTTGTATTTTTCGAAACAGATTACACCATTAGAAATTGAAAAGTAAATTAATATAGCCTTGTCTTTTTAGTTTTCCCATCTTTGGATTAGTTTAGTCGATGTGGGCCTTGAAACGCGATAAAAAACGCAAAAGATGACGTTTTCGAAATCGCTAATAATATATATATATATATATATTTGCATGATTAGATAGTTAAAAATAGGATACTACGGCGTTTTTTTTTTCTTTGCTTTTATATATTTACACTCGCCGAGTGGATGCAGATCACGAAAAAGGTACGATTTTAGACTAATCGGTTCTTCCTTTGTTTGAAATCTGTAAAACGCGATTTTGCCCGCTGCAAAGCTAATATTTGTTCCATTTTTCGATGTACATCGTGGTTTTTAACTAATATCTATATTAATTAACAAAAAGAAACCTGACCCTCAGGTGCATCCGGTGCTGCTTTTGACTGTCCTTTCTGAAAATTTCAGACTTCTACGTGCTGCAGAATTTCCTAGACACCGCGGACACAAATAAACACACACCCATAAATATCTTCCTTTTATTATTATGCGTTACTATTATTCAATAGGCTATTTGAGGTCGCTCTCTAGCGATGTACTTTTGTACTATTTCGATTTTCGCAGCAAATCGTTTATTTAATGAGGCCACTTTCTATTTCGGAACAGGTTCCGAAAGTGAAACTACCCTCATAAAAAAAAACTTCAACCAAACTCGTAAAAGTGAAAAAAAAAAAGACCCTGTTATAGATAGGCCAGAGCTATTCTTTGAAAAAAAAAAAAAAAAAAAAAAAAAAGAAGAAGAAACTTTTACAAATATTGAAATAAAAAACATAAATATTAATATAACGCGGCCATTGATTTAACAACTCCGCGGGACTAGTACAAGCGCTTAAGAGCCTACGCTAGTCGCGCGAAGAAACTCAAACTCATATGTGAAACCTATGTGTGAAATCGTTACAGTTTTCTTGTTTGTATTTCAATTTTTATTTTTTTTTTAATTTTGCGTAGGTTACGTGGGGCTAATATATAATGTTGTAGGTTTGTACCTTTTTTTTTTGTTGTTGTTGTTGTTAGAGTTTTATTATATGCAGTCACTTTTATTTCTGGAACCGGTTATGAAAGTGAACTATCTTCATATATGTATAAAAAAAAAAAAAAAAAAAAAAAAAAGATTGAAAACTGAGAGCATCAGATATCGACCTCTATGAGAAAAAGAAAATAATAAATAAATAAATAAAAATATTAAAATGCAAGCTAGAAATTTGAAAATAACTTTCCCACAGATTTAACATTAGCTTGCGCGTGTTTTCGCGCAACTAGCGTAGCACCGTAGTATTAATAGTAGGGATCCGCAGAAACATTTTTCAGCAGGGTGATTCTCGCCACAATGTTGTCCCAATGGCGTTTTTGAAACATGATCAGATCATACTTCAATATCCTGCACAATCTCTGAAATTTTACCATTTGAGCACACGTGGAACTGAAATTTGGACATCCAAGCGTTTGGTTTGTCTAAAGGTGCTTACATTAGCAGTGGTATCAGGTGTAGCCACATACAGAACATCTGCTGAAATGGTCGACCGTATCTCATCGAATATAAGGAAAGGGCAGGTGACGTCACTGTTGATCGAACTACTGTAAATCAGGAAGAAAAACCATGGAACTGAAATTTGGACATCCAAGCGTTTGGTTTGTCTAAAGGTGCTTACATTAGCAGTGGTATCAGGTGTAGCCACATACAGAACATCTGCTGAAATGGTCGACCGTATCTCATCGAATATAAGGAAAGGGCAGCTGACGTCACTGTTGATCGAACTACTGTGGATCAAGAAGAAAAACCTGTCCGTTATTTATGACTCCTAATGTACACATGTGCTAGGGAAATTTGATTGGTCTAAGTTTAACAGGCCTTTGATATGATTGGCCTACGCCAAGACTATTCCTGCAATGATCGTTATGAGAAAAATTTAGTTGGTAGATTGGTTGACGGAAGTGTTTGTTTGTAAACATGCCCTTTCCTAATTCATCCTAGCGGTACAAGTTACTAGAGAGCCAACACGGCACTGAATTCTCCATTTATATTTAGTTAGTATTTTTTACCTACTTTTATAAATGTTACAATTACACCTATAAAATTTCGCTCGGTTCCAGTAACTTTTTATTTGCTAATATTTTTATCATTGAATGTAACATCTAAAAGTTTTATTATTAGTTTATGTCAAAAAACAAATGTTTAATAACGCTTACACTATTAAGAAAATGAAACTCGTATTAATTGTATTATCAGAAAGCAATGTTTAATAAAGCAAAAGGATTAATAAAATCAAATTTTCATTACATTATATTTGAAATTATTTAAAAATTTCATTTAAAAAACACTTTATTTTAGGAAATTGTTGCTCTTGTTTATACTTACACGTAGAAAATTTCTTTTCAAATTTTATAACTTTTGAAAATAATCTACTTAAGCTGTATTTTAAGTAAAATATTTTTTCTCCATTAAAAAAATATCATAAAAAGAACTAATGGAAAATTTTTAACATGCAAATTATTTAAAATTAAACAAATATTGCCTTTATAATATGAGAATTGTTTCATTTGCCGTTGTGAATGTATTTTTTTTTAAATTATAGTTTTAATTAACATAAAATGCTGAAATTGAAAATTTAAATGAAATGTTATTTTCTCAGTTAAAAAAGAGAAAGAAATATCGAATCATTACCTGCGTCGAGAAATTTAAAAGGACTAGAAATGACAATAATAAAATCTAGATATTCAATACTCAAACACACATAAACAAAAAAGCCTTTGATTCGAATAAGAGAATGTAAATTAACTTGATTACTTCAAAGTAAAAATATCAATGACGCTAAATTGAAGCCGAAAGAGAACAAAATGGAAAAAAAAAGAATAAAAGAAAAGAAAACATGCATTAAAAAAATGGATTTCTGAATATACAACTTATTATTTAATTTTTTCGATAAGTTGATTTTCTTATTTTGGATATTACCAGGCATTATTTATGAAACTAAATTTGTGTTTGAAGTATACCTTTTTTTATATAAAGGATTTCAGTGTCATAAAAAAATGAAGAAACGTGGTATAATTTAATGCTAGCTTCATACATTGAAATACATGATTTTATATATGATTTTAAGATTTTCGTTATTATAATGACATGTTTTATACATACTTAATAAGCTGAATCTGAATAGATCAGAAATTCGTTATCTCTAATTGTGTATTTAAGGGTATAATTATTAAGATAATTTTTGTAAGCAGAGGAAGGTCGGGGCTATAAGAAACAGGATAAATAAAAGTACACACCATAAATATATATTTAAAAATATAAAAAATATGCTAATATATAGTTTTTATCTTTAAGTTCATTTTGACTATACAATAAAAATAATCACAATATATATATATATATATATATATATATATACATATATAAGTTTAAAAACTTTATATGTATATATGTACGTAAGCATGTATATGTGTATGTATATATGCTTATATACTGTTTTGATATATATTTAAATAAAAAAACAACAACTGGGGTATCATGCACTTCAACTGATATTTTTCATTAATATTTCACATATTGGTACATAATACAAGGTTATATTCTAATATCTCAAAATAATCCTCATTTTTTAAAAAATGTTATTTATATACTCATTTTTTATTTTATAATAGTCGTTTTAAATGGTTAATTTAATAGATGCTCTTTTATTTATTTATTTTATATTTACTCAGATCTTATTAAGTTTATACCCATTTTTTCATTCTACTTTAATTAAATGTTAATTTAAGTCATTTTTTGATTTCTTCAATTGATTTCACTCTTATCTATGGGCATAGAACGCAGCACTAAACAGTTTTGTTCAAATCTAGTTACAATATAATTTTCCTTTTTCACACCATATGGTTGCAATGTTTTGATTTTCAGTGACTAACTGCTGGCCACATGTTTTAAGAACCTTAAATCTGATGGCATCGTCACATGTTACAATAATGTGGATCAACTTTGTGAAGTTTTGGACTCTTGTCTATAATTGAGGTATTGTGCTCTAACCATATTTCAATTTTTAATGCCTTGTGTAAAGTGTATCTTTCTTTAGATCTCTAGTTTTTTAACATTTATTTTGTTTTATGATGCGCTATTAGGAACTAAATTTTGTCATTTTAGGCTTAATGTCGACAAAATTGGATTAAATAACGCATCTTCCTTATGAATTAAACCTGCAAACTACTCTGAAGATTCTGTGTGTTATTCATAGTTTCTTATTTTACATACTGTTTTCTTATGGTTATATCTTGTTCACCTTTAAAATTTTACCGATTTGTTCATATATTTGTGATTTCAGCTTTATTTTATATATGTATATATATGGTTTTAGAAATTACTTTCAAAATTATGCAGGATTTTTTTTTTCGCACACAAAACTTTTTTAGTGTACATTGGCCTCCAAAAGTTAAGGTACGGGGACGGGATGCTTTCGATTGCACACGTTTTGTCAAGTATCTACCAACATTATAGGTGAATTGTTCTTGAACTTCTAGGATGTAAAGAACATGTTTGATTTTATATTTCTCGGTGAAGATTTATCGGGGGGGGGGGGTACAATTAGGGGGCTAATAATAAATTTAATAATAAAATAATATTTGCGATCACCTATGTAACAGAAAAGGCTGGAAATGGTTTGTCACTGTGGTAAATGAAAATTTGTGTCCTGTTCAACCTTTGTATGCATTTGTGTAAGCATAACACTCATATTCGTGAAGATGTTAACGTTTTTGTGAAAAATTCAAAAGTTTTTTGTTTATAGGATACAGAGTTTTCAACCAAATTTAACACAACTTTCCAGAAACCTGACACAGAACAATAGCAACACTATACTGCAATTAAAACATAAATATATTGAATATTTGATGAGATATGGGCATTTGTATGAAGTAATTTTTAACTGCGCATGCGTGGAAGATCCTAAAATTTCTATTATATAATTTGGTAGTCAGCTATTTAGGGCAACTTATATAAAAAAGTGCAGTCAAATATCGCGAAAATTCACAAAGATAGGGTCGATATAGTGAGTTGCTTCCTAAAAATAGATTTATTAGAAGGAATTTCCTACAACTTTTCAATCAGCTCACTATATCTTTCTAAGTTTTCACAACATTTGACTGGACTTTTTATAGAAGTTGCCCCAAAACACTGACTACCAAATTATGAAATAAGAATTTCGAAATCTTCTGCACATGCGCAGTTAAAAATTATCTCATATAAATGTCCATATCTCATCAAATATTCAATATATTCATGTTTTAATTGCAGCATACTGTTGCTACTATTCTTTGGTAAGTTTTCGGAAAGTTGTGTTAAATTTGGTTGAAATCTCCGTATGCTATAAGCGAAAAACTTTTGAATTTTTCACAGACACAAAAACATCTTCACGAATATGAGTGCTATGCTTAGCTTACACAAATGCACACAAACGTTGAACAAGACCCAAATAGCCATTTAACACAGTGACAAACCATTTCGAGCATTTTCTGTTACATAGGTGATCACAAATATTATTTTATTATTAAATTTATTATTAGCCCACTAATTGTCCTCCCCACTAAATCTTCACCAAGAAATATGAAATCAAACATGTTCTTTTCATCCCAGAAGTTCAAGAACAATTCGACAAAAAATTTTGTAGATATTCGACAAAACGTGTGCAATCGAAAGCATCCAGTCCCTGTACCTTAACTTTTCGAGGCCAGAGTAATATAGGTACAAATATTTGTTATTGTTGATATGTCACTTTTTAGGTGCGTTCGTAATAATATAAATACGTAACACCTATAGTCGTCGTCTGGTATAGTCGTCGTAGATCTGTCTGCATATAACAGCGCAAGAACTACCCAAACGAATGACTTGAAATGTAATATATTTAATTGTTGCAGAATTTTGTCGACACATTTCAAATTTTATGAAAATCGAATGAAAACTTAAAAAGGTATTAATAAAAATTTTCTTCATTCTATTGAATCTTATCACGCGTAACTAATTCAATGATATCCCATGACAGGTAATGATTCTAGGTTTCTACGGTGATTACGTCCTATTTAAGATGGATTCATATTATTTCTGTATGACTGAATTTTATAAATTAAAATTTGTAATAAATTTTGTATTCCTTCATTTTTGCATAAATTTACTACAGCTATTTCCTCAAGATCTGAATGTTTATAAAACTAGTTATTGTACGAACGCACACTCATTTGCCACTTTTGACTTACAATTCCCGACTTGTTCACTACTAAGATTTCACATCCAGGAACAGGTTTTATTTTTAGGTATGTGCTTTCAGAAATGTCTCTTACAATCATACTTATTACCAGGGTAATAAGAGACTTGAACCTCTTACTGTGTCTCTATACCTCTTTGTATAAGGTTTCCAATTAAACCCTTCATTTCAGTCTGTGTGTAATATGTGTACAGTAAGATTTCACCTTAATCATACACATATAGCTGTATAATAATTTGTAGGTCAAAGAAAATTTCTTTGTTGTGTAATCCAGGAAATCTATTGGGTCGATCGGAAAGTCGTGTCGTGTTGGGAAAATCAATTCGAGCCGGAAAAATTCTATCATTTAATTATTAGACATTGATTCCGATATCTAATGTCTAATAATTACCGGGCAGAATTTTCCGGTACGAATTGATTTTCCCAACACGACACGACTTTCCGATCGACCCAATAGTTTTAGCCATCTAACACAAAAATGAAGTTTTATATTTTTTCACCTACAAACTGTACTGAAAAAGAATTTTTCATGTTTCTTCTGTTGGCCTATAAATTTTAACATAGTCTTTATATAAATGTTGCCCTTTTATTACCGCACGTAGCGTAATAAAAAAAAGGACATTTCTGTAAAATTAAAAAAAAAATTGAACTTCATAAATTGGTTTTAAATTTCTGTAAATTTTTCGAACCATCGTCTAAGTTGGGGAATTTAATTTATTTTTTGCAAGACTCTTTTCTATTTATAAAAAGAGTATTAATGTTGTTTTGTTCCCTGTTACTGCCACCTTCTTCAAAATACAAAAGTACTAAATGAAATATTAACTATGTTCTTAAAGATATCTCTTAGGTTCTCATACGACCCCTCAGACATTAATATACCTATTAAATATTTATAAAAAT
This sequence comes from Maratus speciosus, assembly GCA_963932465.1. Classification (NCBI taxonomy): domain Eukaryota; kingdom Metazoa; phylum Arthropoda; class Arachnida; order Araneae; family Salticidae; genus Maratus; species Maratus speciosus. The sequence goes on along the minus strand of OZ010790.1, from coordinate 521,419,058 downwards.
ATATTATAGTTTTGAATTAATGCGTTAATGCAAACACAGAAAATTAAACATAAATTTTAGGTTTCATTTTGCATAATCGATTTAATAGAGTACTGATATCTTTAACAGACTACTGAGATTTTCTAAAGAGCTCAAGTGAAAATACTGGTTCTGTCATCACATACTTTTACGCTTAAAAGAAAACCGTTTTTATTGTACACAAGGACGATTATTATAAGCAACAAATAAAGCAAGTTTTTTAAAACTTTTTTATCGTACTGGACACTTAAACCCGTTGTTAACCGCCTACGGCACACTTATATTATTCTGGTTATAACCATAGGAAAAGATTATACTTTCGTAACTAATTTAACAACCTAAAGAAAATCAACTCGACAAGGGTATTGGAAAACAATTTTCAATAATTTGTTACGATAATTCAATAATTAAAATTTTCTGAAAACGTATTTTTCATTTTCATTGCCATTATTTATCACCATTTAATCGGATACCTGATACTAACTTTTTAAAAATATGTCGCAAGATAACATTTTTTGGGTAGATTTACTTCTTAAAATACTCCCAAGGACCTAGGAAAAATCTCTGTTTTTTATGTATTAAATATATCTTTTTCATTTCTGAAATTCTCCCATGTCATAGGTACAATATTGAGAACTGAAAATGCCCTTGTATGTATGCAAATAGGAGATTGAGAGAATAAAGTATATTAAGGTTTCTTTCATTGAATTCAGCCAGACCAGTGGTTAGCATACTGGTTAAATAATAATAATAATAATGAGAAATTTTGGGTTGAAGTTCACGGGTTTGAAATAAACGCGATCTGGGCAGGTGTAATTGCACAAGATTTCCTAAGATTTCCGTCTACTAGAACGGTAATTTATATCAGTACTCCTTTAAAAATATCCTCCAATTGCAATGTGGCCAATTTTGGCCGATGCTTAGCAAAATCCCTCTCTTCGTTAAATGAAATCCTCTGTAATTTCTTATTTCCGATAACACTTTTCTTATGTAATATTAGAATCTTTTGGCGTATATGCAAACGTACTCAAGACATTTCTCATCTAATCTAAAGAAAATGTGTAGGTAGACGAATATATGCTTTAAAATATGTAGTAAGTCTAAAAATTCATGAAATTTCTTTAATAGGAGCTTTATCCAGTTTAAAATTTTGAAATTAGCTCTAATATTTCTTCTCCAATTCTTATTTTAACACTTTACTTTCCGAGTATTTTTTTTTACATCATTAATTTTATCTGCTAGTTTATCCGTATCTTAATAGGATGAGTGAAGCGAATGCTCTAATAGGCTACACAAATTACATTTTGTCGTACACTTTACAAATACTCTATTCATCTTTTACAAATACACTATTCAACTTGTTGACTTGAAATTAAACATAAAAATAAATTATGATCTGTAGATTTGCACAATATTATTTTTTTACAGAATAACCTTAAAAAAATTATTAATTTATTTTTACATAATTTATTTTTCCATTACGGACGCATTTTTGCAAATAAAAAATGAAACACGTATATTTTCAGACAAAAAAAAAAAAAAAAAAAATAAACAAATCATGGAGTTAGTAATTATAGATTGAATCATGATTAATTAAAAAGTTTCACGATTTCTTTTATAAAAGTTTTAAAATACCTTTTTTATATAAAAAAAATATATATATAGAATATTTTTAATGAATTAAAATTTGTGAAAATTCAATTATTTACATTCAGTTATAAAAGTACTTTTCAGTGTTAAGAATTCAAATTCACAATTTATTCTTATTATGTGAAATCATTTACGCAGGCGATTTTAAAAGAATTATATTATGATTTTTTTTTTGTAAAGTGGCAACAAAAGATTTGTAAACAAATTAAATTAATTTTTAAATTCTTTATACCATAAATAAAATATTCCGAGGAAATTCTTAGTTATTTGGCTGAATTTACATTTCTAAAAGTAAAATGCGCCAAAACATAAAATAACGTTTTTGCTTAATAAAGATGCAAAATAATATAACAAAATATTGTTACTTTCAAATATTTATCTTATTAAATAATGCTTCGCGAATCCAAACAAAACATGGCTTTTGTTAGTAATTTTAGTATTTATTTTAAAATATTTATATTCTTATTTGGATAGTTAAAACACTGAAATAAGCCTGCAAGAAATACAGCTTTATTACTTTAAATTTCTTCATCAAGAAAAATATTTATGAGGCGATTTGTGGACTTAAAGTTACTCTTATTGTCTTATTTTAAATTCTTTTTTATTAACTGAAATGAAGCCAATATCAATAGGTTAAATAAATTTTACTGTAAATTAGAATATTTCAATACAATTACTAAAGAAAATTTAATTTTTGAGCCTTCTAAATTGCAAATTAATTTATATTCTCATTTGCGCTGATGTTGTTCACTGATAGACATCAGCGTCAAACATTTTAATGTTTTACGCAGATTTGTGTAAATGTTTTTAATTTTTTTATTGTTAAAATATCTTCTCTGAAGCATAAATCAAAACAACACAGTCTTGGAAGTAAGACTGTATTCTTGCTATTGCATTAATGCAGGAAGAAAGACTCAGAGTACATTTTTCAGAAGTTTCAATTTAACAAGTTGGACAATCTGTATCAGGCTTTACTAGCAATTTTATTTGATATCACTGGAATTCTGTTTTCACATTGCCTCTTTCCAAAAAATTAAAATTAACTTTATAGACTTCCTGGAAATCACACTTATTTTTACAACGTGCTATACGGAATCAAAACAATAAACAAATGTTGACATAAAATTAGGATTTTTGAACTTGACCGTTTTGCTGTTTATTTTTGGCAAGTGATTCCAGATAATCTAAAGTTAGTTTAATCAAAAGTACTGAATTTTTCCACAAATCAGAGGGGTTTTTTTTCCCCATAAAAGTCACCAAACCAGTTTCAAACTCAAAGAAGTACATTTTAAAATGTAAGTTAACTTTACAAAAATATTCTTATTGAAGATCAAACTTTTTCCTTGAATCACGCCTTTAAAAGAAAATCTTTATTTACCAATAAATAAATTTATACGTAAATAAAAATAAATTATGAACTTTCGAATTGATATTTTTATTGTGATCGATTACTAACTTGAATGAAATAACACTAATTATGGAAAGATAAATTCACATAAAATTAGAAATTAGAACTCAAAAAATGTGTACTAAACTATAAACGGCAAGCACTAGAATAGTGAATGATTTCTGAATCGAGATCTAAAAATGCCAGATGGCTAAAGATAATTGCATCCTGGAAACGTAAAATAATGAAGCAAATTCCCTAGGTTTATACCCAGAAGTGTTTATATTCCCCAAACTTTCCCCACTAATACGTGTCCCTCAAAAAAAAAAAAAAAAAAAAAAAAAAAAAAAAAAAAAAATCCACTCAAGGTTAAAAATTTCCCAACTTGGGGATAAAATTCTTAATCTAGTAACACTCTTTTTGGCATATTTATATTTATCTGTATATAAATTTCTGAGGATTATCTAACCACGGCCGGCTGAAATCGGCCTAACCCTGCTAATTCTCTACTAATTACGGCCTTTAACCTCACCACAAAACAATCGCTTAATTTAGAATGATATTAAGTAAAATAATGCTATAAAAAGTGATAAAATATCTTTATTAAGATTGACGATCGTTTCGTCGCACCAACGGCGACATTTTCAAAATCATTTATCTTTAAATCATTAATCAATTAGGTTTTGAAAATGTCGCCGTTGGTGCGACGAAACGATTGTAAATCTTAATAAAGATATTTTATCACTTTTTATAGCATTATTTTACTTAATCTGTTTATAAGTGATTTTTATACATGTTTTTAGAATGATATTTTAATAATATTTAGGTAATTAATCTTTTTCTTAAATAAAAATAAATAACGAACTTGCAAATCGATATTTCTATTGTGATCGATTACTTTCTTGAAGGAAATAACACGAATTACAGACAGATAAATCTCATAAAATTAGAAATTAGAACTTTAAAAACGTGTAAAAATGCCTTGTAGTGTAAAAAATCTACACAACAAGGCTTGTTATTAATTTAACTAATTAAATAATTTTCGCACGATCCAATAACATTTAAAAATAATTGAATTCTCGGAAAATAATTCTTTAGTAATTAATTTATACAATAAATTAAAATAACATAAAAAATACTCCAAAATTAAAGTATATTAAAATGAATAATTATATAATGCGTAGAAAAAAATAAAAATATATATGTTGTTTGGTATTGGTATGTTTAGAAAAAAATAAGGAATATGAATTGTGAATTCATAAGGAATATGAATTGTGTACAATCCTTCGAAGAAAAAACCAGCACATCTGTGTTCAGATGCAGAAAACTAGTATAAGTCATGTTCCATAATTTGGTCAATGTTAGTGTTGGGAGGTACTTTTTTTTACTTGTTTGTATAATAGGAATTACTTCCTAAATATCTCTTATAGGACCGGGGGACCGTTAAAAAAAATTAAATTTCTTAACTTTTTCAGAAACTTAACTTTAACTTATTTTAGTGTTCCAAAAAACTTTTTTTTTTTTTTTTTTTTTTTTTTTGCTATGTTTAAAACATTTTTGTAATTGGAACTTATGTCTATGACTAACGGTTTAGGAATTAGCCATTAAACACCGTTGAAAGTGGTCACTCTGTATATATATCTATATATATAAAAGCCGTTCTCTGTATGTATGCCCTTTATACAAATCTTCAGTTTTTGACCGATTTGCATGAAACTTGATGTGCATACGTTTTAGAACGTAGAAAAGATCGCTGTCTACTTTTAAAAAATATTACATCACTATTTATCCCTTTTTCCTACCACCTTCCATAATTTAACATTATAGAAATATCTCTTTTATTTAATTTTATAATTAAATAATTTTTTCCCTGTTGCCACAACTTGAAAACGATGCAATAATTAAAAAAAATTGATAACACGCGTACTTTCTTTTTATAAGCTAATAAAAATTCAGACTCAGTCGCTATATTTTTGCCTTTTCTAAATTTTTGTCATTCTAATCAGGAAATGCACATTTTCCTACAAAAAAATAAAAACTGTAACTAAATGTGTGTTCAAATGACGTAGTATATCTTCATTTGAATGTTTTTGAAGCTAAAAAATCTATTTTAATACAGGCGTTTCAATACCAAGAAAATAATTTAGGGAAAAGATAATAATAAAAAAATCGTTTGCTAGATATGACGTTAATTTCTGATGAACTGACACTACTTTCTAATGATGTTTTATTCAGAAGGGATACTCTTGATTTTCTGAAATAATTTCTCATTATTATCATCCATAAAGTGAAAGATTTATTTTGGTTTCATGAAATTGAAACGTTTGTATTAAAACAGACTTTTTTTTATTTCAAAAACATTCAAATGAAAATACTACGTCATTTTAACATACGTATGGTTAAAGTTTTTGCATATATATATGAAAAATGTGCATTTTCTTTTTAGAATGACGTCGATTTCGAACATGACAAAATGAACAAATACAGCGAGAGAATCTGAATTATTTTATTGTGTTGCCACACCCTGAAAAACAGCAAAAATAATTTAAAAAGTCCTTCCGGCCAGTGCCGGAAGGAAGAGGTAGCTTTTATATTCCTTATTTTAAAAAAGCCACATTCAAACACACGAAGCTCAATTTAGTGGAAACCGAATATAGGACATTCAGTACTAATTTTTATCAATATAATGAATGAGAACTTCGCGAAATTAGTCAGCTTTATCCAAGCTGCTTTTCTTTAAAGTAACTTATATTTGGCTGCCAAATTCGGCGATTTCTTAAAGTGCCTGCCATTTTAAGACAACATGGTGGATGAGGCTAACCAGAGAACGTGGTCTAGACCTTAGTAATTACTGTGCACATGCTCACTCACATCGGAATCAGTTGATATATACGCGTGCTGTCGCATGCAAAAAATCAGATTTTTCAAAATGTCACCCACAATAGAAACTGCTATATCTGAGCCATTTTTTAAGGCAAAGACAAACAAAAAATGCTCCTGAATCCTTATATCAAGGTCAAATACTTAAGAAGAAACCTTTTTCAATTTCTAATTTTTTTGCACCTCACTTTAAATATATATATATATTTAAATTTAATGGCCGCCATTTTGAAACAAGATGGCTGATGAATCTGGCCAGCGAACTTGGTGGAGGTATTGATGTATACTATGCACATGCCTTCTTACATCGAAATAGGCGAATAAGTATGTTATCGCGTGACAAATACAAGATCGTTTCAAAATGTTATCCATGCTAGAAATTCAAAGTGCTATAATTCAACCACTTTTTAAGATATAAACAAAATAAAAAATTTTTAGAAACAAAAACTGCTCCGGAATCTTTGTATCAAGGCCAAACACATAAAAAAAATCTTTTTAATTTTCCAATTTTTTAATACCTCATTAGAGGTCTGCACGGGCCGGAATTTGCAGGCCCGGGCCCGGCCCGGCCCGAAGGAAAGCTAATTTGGCCCGGCCCGGCCCGGTGTAAAAATTGAAAGTTCGGCCCGAGCCCGGCCCGTTTACATTTTTACCGTTCTCGGCCCGGCCCGGCCCGTACAAAAATCAGTGAAAACAGGCCCGGCCCGGCCCAACAAAATGTCTACAAAAAATTCCGTTTTTTCTCGACATGCACTTAAGATTCTTTTAATGAATACTACATGCATATTTATGGGAACATTTTACAGTATATTTTAAATTACTATGTGTTCGCAAAATAGAAAACACACAATAGTAAACGTTAACGATTATTTACAATGTTTTAGTCAACGTCTCTACAGACGTTTCAAAATTTAAATAAGGGTTCATTAAAAGATTATTGTAGTTTAGAATAAAGGGTTAAAAAACATGATAACTTTTGAAGCTTATAATAAAAGGTAGATTTGTGAAAATATTTCTGTCATTTTTAAGGCTTTTCTCAAATCCAAAGGAGCTACATTTTGATACATTTATGAATTCATTTCTTTTCAAAAACGCATGAGATTGGCAGGTATTCTTATTCATAAACCATGTAAATGCCGTTTTTTTTTTAGATAAAAGTATTATATCTTTCAGAAAATACTGCCAAAGTTAGCGTTTTGAATCGAATTTCCGGAAGCGATAGCACAGGAAAGGAGAAAACGTACAGTCACGTGACAAGAGTCTCTGTTATCTCTGTACGTAATTTATGAAAAATGGAAACGCTATTTGATCCCAATTGCCTTCAATACTCAGCCTGTCAATTTTATGCCTTTATAGTTAAAAATGTGTCAGAAAATGTGTCTGAGAGTTTCGCATTGTTGAGCAGTAAATATGAGAACCACCTTAAGGTACATTTCCAAAGATACTGTTAACAGAAGTTCATTATCGCTATTAATACTTTTACAAAACATAATGCCTGTCCTACACATCCTGAGAACGATTAAGACCAGTTCCGTCCCGGCACAAGTCTGCCGAAAAAAATTAAACCCGGGATCAGGCATCATGTAACTGTACGATGCCGATCTCTACGATGGACATGTTACATTTCTGTATTGATGTTGTTAAACTCGCATCGGCTCGTAACGCACATTTATACTTCTCGAAAAAGTCATATTCATTGGAAATGACATCGTATTTTATCTGCTCCTCTCAAATTCTTATATCGGGCCGATAGGCCCGATTAATTTTTTTGCCGGCCCGGGCGTTGAAAAAATTGTCCTAATTCTGCCGGCCCGGCCCGTTTGAAAATTCTCCTCCATTCCGCCGGCCCGGCCCGCGGGCCCGACCGGGTACGGGCCTCGGGCCAAGCCCGGGCCCGTGCAGACCTCTATACCTCATTTTAAATTTTAAATCTAATTATTTTAAATGGCAACCCTTTTGAAACAAGATGGCGAATGAAGCTGGCCAAAGAACTCGTCGAGACATTGTTATGTACTATGTACAGACCAAGTTACATCCAAATCGGTTCATAAATACGCCTGTTATCGCGTGACAAAAATCAGGTCGTTTTAAAATGTCAGCCACAATAGAAATTCAAAATGCTATTACTCAGCCATTTTTTTAGATATAGACGAAACAAAAACTCTGTTCCGGAATCTTTGTATTAAGGTCAAACACATACGAAAAAAATCTTTTTATTTTCCATTCTTCTGGTATCTCATTTTAATTTTTTTATTTTTAATAATTTTTAAATGGTCGCCATTTTGAAACAAGATGGCGGATGAAGCTGGCCAACGAACTCGGTCGAGATATTTGTATGTACTATGTACACACCAAGGTACATCCAAATCGGTTCATAAATACACCTGTTATTACGTGACAAAAATCAGGACGTTTCAAAATGTCAGCGACGCTAGAAATTCAAAATGCTATAACTCAGCCATTTCTTAAGATATAGACAAAACAAAAACTGCTCCCGAATCGTTTTATCAAGGTAAAACACATAAGAAGAAAATATTTTTTCAATTTTCAATTTTTTGGTACCACATTTCAAATTTAATTTTTCTTAAAAATTTAAATGAACGCCATTTTTAAACAAGATTGCGGATGAAGCTAGCCAACAAACCCGGTCGAGACATTGGTATGTACTATGTATAAACGAAGTTACATCCAAATCGGTTCATAAATACGCCTTTTATCGCGTGACAAAATTCAGGACGTTTCAAAATGTCAGCCACGCTAGAAATTCAAAATGCTGCAACTCAGCCATTTTTTAAGATATAGACGAAACAAAAACTGCTCCGAAATCTTTGTATAAAGGTCAAATACATAAGAAAAAAATATTTTTCAATTTTCAATTTTTTGGTACCACATTTCAAATCTTAAATTAAAAAAAAAAAATTTAAATGGCCTCCATTTTGAAACAAAATGGCGGATGAAGCTGGCCAACGAACTCGGTCGAGACATTGGTATGTACTATGTACACACTGAATTACATCGAAATCCGTTCATAAATACGCATTTTATCGCGTGACAAATTTCAGGACGTTTCAAAATGTCAGCCACACTAGAAATTCAAAATGCTAAAACTCAGCCATTTTGTAAGATATAGACGAAACAAAAACTGCCCCGGAATCTTTGTATAATGGTCAAATACATAAGAAAAAAATATTTTTCCATTTTTAATTTTTTGGTACCACATTTCAAATTTTATGTTTTTTTTTAAATTTTAAATGGCCGCCATTTTGAAACAAAACGGCGGATGAAGCTGGCCAACAAACTCGGTCGAGACAATAGTATGTACTATGTACACACCAAATTACATCGAAATCGGTTCATAATTACGAGAGTTACAGTGTGACATAAGTCAGATATATATATATATCAATTTTGAACGGAGGGTGGTTTCGGGGTCTGGGGGTCATGGTCGATGAAAATATACCAAAATTTTTTGAAATCGCTTTCCTCCGAACGGCTGCAATAGGTAGCTTTTTGTAATGAAAGCTACCTAAAAGGCAAACACGAGTAGTTTCTCTTCATAACCCAATACAAATTCAGTCTCTCTCGATATATTGTTACATTTGTGAAATTGATGTCTCTCTAAGCAGAAAATGCGCATTTCTCATATTTTGAATAAAAACTTCAAGGCTTTGGGAAAACTTAAAACCTCCATTTAATATATTTGAAATTAAAATTTCACTAAAATATAGGCTTTTCTATTCCAAGAAAAAGTTTCAGAAACATAAATCACTAAATACGGCGCCACTTTCAATAAATTATGACGTCAATTTCGATAAATATGGCCTCAAACTGGCTATAAAACCGGTTGCTATGATTTATTTCCTATTTCGTTATAATGTTGTTTCTTTAATTATACCATTTAGGTAAATGTTTTAATATTTTAAATGCAGTGATAACATTCTACGATTTACATCAAATACCTTAATGTAAAATCTACTTTTATACAATTTATACTAAATTGAAATTAAACATAATAACTATTTTTTTATAGAGTTAGCTTTCTCATTTTAAACAAAGCTTCATAGATTGACGTCATTTTCATGGTAATCGCTGTGGATTTGGATTTTATGATTAGTGTGAATTTCCGTTTAAAAATTATAGACAATGAATCTTAGAATACCTGTGTTTAAAGGTACGTGATATACTGCGCATAAACAGAACATAAATAAAAATCGTTTTTAATATGAAACACTACTATATTTAGTATATTTTTTAGATTTCTCAAAAACTACATGAAAAAGCATTTTTGGTACTTTCGTATTATAGCGAACAGTTAATCGTGAATATTTTCACTATAATTCCTTTATAATCTGAATAGCACATTTCGCTGTCTGTGCTGGTCGGTTTTCCCCAAACGAATTTTGAATTAAATGAAATATATCGATGAATTTGATCCGTCATTTTAATGCAATATGGGTCTTTATCTGAAAAGTCCCTCCGCGTAGATGAAAACGTTACTAACGCCACTGCGCTATTATACTTTCTAATGTTTAAGACGAAACTTCGGTTGTTAAGGGCCAAATTTTTTAGTTGATGATTTACAGTAGAACTTGGTTTAAGAATGATAGACCGATATGCAATATACTAAAACTATCCCTGAAAAATTATCTAATATTTTAAAAAGCTAATCATTCAGAATGGGGTTCAACTGATTAGTAACTTTTCAGCTAACTCTATAAAAAAACATGTAGAGCAAAATGGGATATACTAAAACCATTATACAAAAATGCGTACATAGTAACAGCGCAAATTCCATCAAAATCTGTCCAGTAGAACTTTTTAAAAAGGCTAATCTTTTACAATCGGCCTCATCTGATTATTGAACTTTCTTCCATACTTTTATGTATAACTGCCTATCTTAAATGCAATATTCTAAAACCATCCGTGTAAAATTATCCAAGAAACGATGCAAGTTCCAAGGAAGTCCATTAATAAAAGTCTTTTTTAAAATACTAATCTTTCACAATCGAATTCACATGATTATAAAACTTTTCCCTAAGCAACATAAAACAATATGTTATACATTAAAACCTTTCCTGGGTAACTGATAGTCACATTGAAATCCATTCAGAAGAACTCGAGTTATAAGCAGCCGGAACGAAATTCTCATTTGCATTTTCTATACATAATAGATTATTTTACGTATTTCCAATTGATATCTATTAAATTAGTGTTTTATTTTATTTTATTTCATTTTGGCATTTTAATTTCGTTTACCAATTTAGTTATGAAATATTACACGAAAACCAACAAAAACTGAATTATTTGCAGCGTTTTTGAGCAATTGAATTAATCTTCTGTAATTGCACGCACATTTAATAAATATTCATGCTTGAGAATCGCTTTAAAATCTATAGAAAATCTATAAATTGGCATAAACTTTTCAAAGAAATATTAATGATTTTTTTTTTTTTTTTGCTTTCTATTAGATGTTGGAACAATCGAATGTTCGATGTTTAATTGTAGTAAAATCGAAATTTGGCGATTGATTAAGTTGTTGTCACCAATAATATGATGACAAGGTTACACATAGACATGTCTTTTCTTCATAATATTGCATTAAAAGCAAAGGGGTTCACCTTTCGTAATGGTTTCGTTGTGCTGCACGCACATTTAAAAATATCCATGTTTGAAAATTACTTTAAAACCCATTAAAATAAAAAAAAAAAAAACTGAGATACAATTTTCAAATTAATTCATTTGAAAGGAATTTTTGTTCTATTCGACAGCTTAAACATTAAATTGTGTGCTGTTTAGTGTCTGTTAGGTCGTTGCCATCAACAGTATGATGTCAGCGTTACTCACTAACATATTTTTACCGTATAATGTAGGTATATGCCATACAAGACGAGAATTTCACTATGTGATATGTCATTTGATGGATTTGTTTTTCGTATTGTCAGAAAATTACAAATTTTTCTGTTACACAAGCCGAAGAAAACGGGCATTGTGATATTAAAGCTCAGACATTTTATTATGGTGGCGAGACAATAACGTATGTTTTCTAATTGTCATTTTAATGATTTGTGGACGGGAATGCACAAATCTCAGTTATTGTGATTACTACAGTTGTTCATTTTAATTTATTATTTTACAGGGAATGTCTCTTATAACTGACACGGGCGAAGCCGGGTAGTTCTGCTAGTGTATGTATAAATATATAATTAATCTTTATAGGAAATGCGTATAATGCGTTTTTCAGGAATAATTTCTTCTGAGTTTATTTTCCGATTTTGCTTTTAAAAACTATACTATGGAAAATTAGAAAGAATAAATGAATTTAAAGAAAATCCCATAAATATTTTCTTCTTCAAATGAAACATTTTTGAAAAAAAAAATTCTTGATTGATAGCTATTCTTTCTTAATTACTTGGAAGCAACATTATACATAAACAAATTATCAAATCATTTTGTCGAAATTATGTCTAAGAAAAGTATTTTCGGTTACGATGCATTTGTTTACAATTAAGTATAAAAGGGAACTCGAGTCGACATAAAGAATATTAATAAAAACTGTAAATCCTATCCCTGAAATTTTTTTCTTATTTCTTTCTTTAGCCATTGCATTAATTTCTATAGAAAAAATACTTGGTTATTAAAAAAAAATAGTATACTATAATGTAATGTATTTTAAACTATACTGTACTTTTACTGTAATTCGTATAAAGAAAATTAATAAAACCTATAAATCACATCTTTTAAACCTTCCCATAAATTACCCCTTAAGAAGCCATTACATTAATCTCTATAGAAAACATAGCAGTTGTTTATCTTTCAAAAAATAACTGCTCCTACGTTATACTTTTCATCGATTTTGCTGTAGAAATTTTATTATAGGGCATAAAAATAAACCTCAAATAAAATAAAATATCCCAAACTGCTCTTTTTTTTTTAAATGAAATTTCTCAACGAAAAATACAATAAGTACTTTTGTTGAATCGTCAGGCATGCACGTAGCTCGCTACAACTGAAAGTTTTAAAGAAATAAACTCAAAAAAATTCCTGCTTTGAAAAGTGGAGTACGTGCATTAATTTTATGTATTCAAATAATCATTCTGGAATATGCAGCAGATCCAGAATTCTAAAATCAATGTACTGTTCCATTTGCTAAATATATCCATGAATAATTTCTTTCTCTTAAAGTGGAGGGATGACGAATCGAATATGTTTGTGGCGTTGTTTTTAAATATTTAAACCCAAATCTTCCGAAAATATAAAAGTCAAAAAAAGGATCTGGTGGATTTTTTCATGTTTACGCATTTAGAAATATATGTAATGTTTAGGATATTAACAGTATAGTTTTAATGCTTCTTTTTTTTATAAGAAATAAAACCTTTATCTAATATATAAAAATGAAATTTTGTCTGTCTGTCTGTAATGCTAAATAAATCCGCAGTTTGGAAGCCAGAATTGTGAAATGTTATGTACGTGTATATTATAACACAGCTGAGGCAACTAAAGCAATCCGGAATCGAATTAATTTATATTTAACTTTTAATTAATAAAAACACACCAATTTTTCAGCAATTTTCTATCAGATTTAAACATTTTTCGTTATAGCAGCTGCCAACAATTAAAAATCCACAATAATCCTTACCACAACAATTACCTTTCTATTAGAAGACGCATTGCATATTACGTACGCCACGCTTTAATGCTACTAAGCTGTAGCGGGTATTACGATAATAATTTTACCTCATACGAAAATAATTAGAGATATACATATTACGTACACCACGCTGCAATACTAAGAAGCTTTAGCAGGTATTATGATAATTATTTTGGCTCACATGCAAATAATTAGAGATTATTTAATTGCGCTTAATTATTACAAATTTTTAAAAATAAAGAAACATATTTTATCACAGACATCAACAAAACTTTTTATTCTACTTATTCCCTTATTCCAAAGATATCATTTTATCGTCTGCTGCCATAGTAACATGATAAATTAAATTTCATTAAAAAAAAATGTACAGTAGTGGAAAAATATTTTACGAAATTGAAGAGTTATTTTTAATTTTGGTTTTATAATTAAATTCAGAAACTCCCATCCATAGAACGGGTTATACAGGGTATCCCAGAAGTAATGGGACAAACTTTAAGGGGAGGTAGGGGACATCACAAGGATTCAGATTTGCATAGAAACCCAGGGTCGGAAACGCTTTCCTGTCGCGGTAGTGACGACACAAAACACAAGAAATAAAGGACACGAACAGGGAGAGAAATCATGTTTATTATTCTTAGTACAGCAAAAATGCCAGGACAATGCAGGAAAGTGTTGGGGAACTTGTTGCACGCATCCTGGCAGCTGCTGGGGAAGTCCGGAGCACTCCAGGTATTTTCGAGAACATTAGATCTTCCATACGCCGGAGATGCGCTTCCATGCATCACGGCCCGCGGTCGTAATTTCGAACACCTACTTCGATGACGATCGTTGTCCAATAATGTTCTTTCTTCTTAGTTTTTTGATGTACTAAGGATAATAAACATGTTTTCTCCTCTTATTCGTATCCTGTCTTTCTTGTGTTTTGTGTCGTTACTACCGCGTCAGGAAAGCGTTTCTGACCCTGGGTTGCTACGCAAATCTGAATTCTTGTGATGTCCCCTACCTCCCCTTAAAGTTTGTCCCATTACTTCTGGGACACCCTGTATAGCTAGAAACTGTATATATGAAGTGTGTTCCAAATTTTGACAGAAAAATTAAGAGTGGTGATAGAAGGCATCAAAAGGATGAAAAAATACCGAAGAACATGGGATCGCAAATGACGTATTTATTCACAAATACGGGATGTTTCATCCTAACTGCACTTACGTAGACGGTAATAATTTTGAAAAATATCAAAACGTTACAATGAAAATGCAACGATATGTACAGTCGTGGAAAACAAAAAGTAAACACCTCCTACTAATCATAATAGAAGAAAGCTACTGGTACAAATCGATTGGAAATAAAATCTATTTTTAAATTATGCATATAAAATGAGCTTAGTGGTCCATCTACAAATCAAAACCACACCTAATTTTGTTTTCAATGGCAACAACCTATTTTGACAATATATTTTAAATCTTCGGCTCAATCTTCGTCCTAGAAACTAAATTTATAGTCATTTGAATAATAAGTTTTCGAATTATAAACATTCAAAATTTAGAGCTTCTAATGTTAAATTACATTTTCATATTTTTGTTATGATTTCCCAAAATTATAATCCTAATGTCATAATTTTGTGTGTGGTTGTAATACTAAAAAACTAAACACAATACATTGAATTTGTAATTTTAAAATTTTATAACATGAATTATGAATTATGAAATATGTATTTGAAAAAAAATATATGAATTGCAACCTACAATTTTTTTGATAGATTTATATTTATTATACTCTGCTTTATTCAAATTCACAATTTAAAATTTTTCCTCTAAGTAGTTTTAGAATTATCATTAAAAAATGTCAAAATGATGGTTTAATTACATTTTCATATTTAAAATTTTAGCAAAACATATTATATCGCATTTACAAAAATTTAAATTTAATAAAATACTCTCTTAAAATTCCATATATTTATATTTTCTATATAAAATCTAAAATGTGCAGATGCATCTTCAACTATGATGTGCAGAAAAGCATAATTTGAAAAAATATATATTACTTATTTTATTGAAATATTTGGGCTATCAATAGTCGAAACATATTAAGCGAATGAAATGATCATGTTGGCAAGAAATGATACATCAATAGAAGTGACATACACTGTAAAATAAATACGACCAGTTTTCCTCTAGGAATCGGAAAAATAATTGCCCTTATCGTATCGGAAAATTTTCCGTCCCAGCGCGGAATAAAATCCGTTAAAAAAAGGAAATAGTCAATAAAACGGTATTTTACGGATTTTATTCCAATTTTACACATTTTATTCCGAGCTGGGTCGGAAATGTTTACAGTACGATAAGGGCAACTAATTTTCCGATTCCTAGAGGAAAACTGTTCGCATTTTTTTTTTTTACAGTGTAGTCATTACGTAGCATTTAATCAATCGAGTACCAACTTCAATTTGGATACAGTCCTTAAAATATGCTCATTTTAAAATATTTAATTTTATCGGAAACTAGTCAAACGAATTTCATGAAAATTTGGACTTAAACTAATTGAAAGGTGTAGAATTTATTTGTGATGTCAAATTTGGGTACCTCTACTGAAAAAAAAAGACAAAGCTTGTGTTCGTTTTTGTATGTAGATGGCACCTAAGCAACTTTTATATACATCATTTAAAAGTAGACTTTATTTCCAATCGTTTGGTACCTGTAACTTTCTTCTACGATAAATTTTTGCAGAGTTAGTAGTTGGTGTTTACTTTTTTTTTCCCCACGACTGTACCTTACTATATGTGAAATGTGATAGCATCATGAAATGTTCTGGAAAAACAGGGTTCTCTCAAACAATCGATGATCCCGCATGAACTTGCAATCACAGTCCAAAATGTGGAGCGTCAAGTGCATGCTGTTGGCGCACATAATAACTTCTATCACTTTTTTCGATATTATCACGCTTACAACAAAGGTGAGAATGCCTATTAAAAATTTTATTATAATATATTTCAGTTTTCTGAAAGTTATTGCCGTCAGCACAAATTGAATTAGGGCAGAACACCCTGTATTTTTGATTAAGTACACTGATGTCCAAAATTAAGGACAGGTCACAAAATGCTAATTTTTAAGTAAGCGAATACTCAAAAGGAAATAACATAATTCAAATGATTACTATCCCTACAGCACAGCTAGTTCATATAGCATCTCATTCATGACACACATGGTCACAAGTGTCACAGTCACTATGGTGAAGCCAAAAAATAGGAAATTCCACACGTCTCATTATGAGTCGCAAATGATCACTATATGTGACTCCACTGAGTCGTCAATGTCACTGCTGCTTTGTGACAAGTGACCAGGTGACATTACAGTGTAGGTACATTGCGACTCTCATGTGACTGTCATTTTTAGACTCAATTTCAAAGTCATCATGAACGTTGCATTATGATAAGTCACCAAATAATATCACATTATAGTCACATGGTGAATTTTCATAAAATAGAACAATGGTGACATCACAGTAGTCTCTCTGTCACCTGAAAAGTCATCATGTGACTTTAATGTGACATTATTTAATGTAACTTATCACAATGCAGCGTTCACGATGACTTTGAAATTGAGTCTGCAGATGACAGTCACACGAGAGTCACAATGTAACTACATTGTAAAGTCACCTGGTGACTCGTCACAAAGAAGTAGTCACAGTGACGTCTCAGTGGAGTTACATATAGTGATCATTTGAGACTCATATTGAGATGTATGGAATTTCCTATTTTTTTGCTTCAACGCAGTGACTTTGGCACTTGTGACCATGTGTGACATGAATGAGATGTTATATGGACTAGCTGTGCTGTAGAGATAGTAATTATTTGAATTATATTATTTTCTTTTAAGTATTCGCATACTTAAAAATTAGCATTTTGTGATTGGTCCTTAATTTTGGACATCAGCGTACGTGGTTTGCGATCCCATGTTCTATGATAATTGTTCATACTCTTGATGTCTTCTATCATCCATTTTAATTTTTCGGTAAAATTTTCGAACACCCTGTAATATATATTTTTTAACTCCCTGAAAATATAATTTAATCTCGATTATCCGAAGTAATTGTGACCGACCATCTTTCGGAAAATCAAAATTTCCGGATAATCGAGAATGCTTCCATTTTAAGATAAAGGATAAATATATGCAATATTTCGTATTATGGTAACAAGTGTTAAAGCAATATCAAAGTAGAAACAAGAATAAATACCTGAATTTTAATTTTGAAATTAAGAACCTTTTACACATATCTCAAGTGTTTTTTAAAAGGTTTTATTTGTCGCAGTTTTGATTGCCTTTGCTTTGAAGCTCTATCACGGAGTTTTTAAACATTATTAATTCACCAGTATCACAGTCTTTCTGCTGCTCAAACCTTTTGCAAAACATTCAAAAGCTTCAGAATTGCTAATTTGTTCGTTTTCTTTGTTACACTCTGCAGCTTACAGAGCTCACGCTTAATTCAAAGGAACTCTGAGAAAGGGGATAGAAAATATTTATATGTACTCGTACACTGTAAAAAAAAAAACACGACCAGATTTCCTGTAGAAATCGGAAAAATAGTTGCCGTTATCGTACATGAAAATTTTCCGACCCAGCTCGGAATAAAATTCGTTAAATTGGAATAAAATCCGTAAAATACTGTTTTATTGACTATTTCCTTTTTTTTTACGGATTTTATTCCGAGCTGGGTCGGAAAATTTTCCGGTACGATAAGGGCAACTATTTTTCCGATTTCTACAGGAAAACTGGTCGGATTTTTTTTACAGTGTAGTTCGGAAAGGACCGCTTACTCACAAAGAATATGAAAGGTTTCAAAATGGATTTTGCACAGGAGGAATGTAATAGTAGAAAAAAACCTTAAAAATGGATTTCGGTTAACCGAGAGTTTCTGTTAAAAGAGTTTCTGATAAACGAGGCTCTACTGTATATACACATCTGCTGAAATCTGCGTTTAAATAATAGATAAATGAACAAAGGCACACATATAAACCATTATATCAAAGCTAATATAAAGGCGTACTTAAATTCAAAGAGTGGTTTTCTTTTCACTGACGCTTATAAGGAAAAAATATTTAATATTTATTGAAAAATGTTGAAGGGGTATTATATATGAAAAAATATCATTATTATTTAATTATAGCATTATTATTTAATTATCTTTTTCAAATGAAAATCAAATTTCAAATTTCAAAGTAATTGCTTAAAAGGCGCAAATGCCAACATAGTGAAAAATATTCCAAGCCGGGACTCGAACCCGGGCCATCAGTATAGCGCACTGACGTTCTACCGACTAAACTACTTGGAACGATACCTGGCTCGGAAAATTTCTCACTATTATTATATGTTGGCAAGTCTACAAACGCAGCACAAGATGGAATATTTATCGTGAGTCACCGACCTGGGACAAACACGAAACATAATTAAATCCAGCATCGATAGAAATTATATTAATACATGGAAATTATTCTAGAGATTAATATAATTTCTATCGATGCTGGATTTAATTATGTTTCGTGTTTGTCCCAGGTCGGTGACTCACGATAAATATTCCATCTTGTGCTGCGTTTGTAGCCTTGCCAACATATAATAATAGTGAGAAATTTTCCGAGCTAGGTGTTGTTCCAAGTGGTTTAGTCGGTAGAACGTCTGTGCGCTATACTGATGGCCCGGGTTCGAGTCCCGGCTTGGAATCTTTTTCACTATGTTGGCCTTTGCGCCTTTTAAGCAATTACTTTGAAATTTGAAATTTGATTTTCATTTGAAATATTGTATGCAAGGCGAATGTTTCTCTCTGGAATAATTTCCATGTATTAATATATTTAATTATTATTCGGAAATATTTGTTTATTATTCAAATATATAACATAATCAAAAATTTTATAGAATTCGCTAATATGTCTTTTACTCTTTTTTTTTAAATATTTAAACCCAAATATTTCGAAAATAAAAAAGACAAAAAATAATCTGGTGAACTTTTTCACGTTTAGGCATCTAGTAATATTTGTAATGTTTGTGATATAAATAATATAATTAATATTACTTTTTCTATAAGAAATAAAAATATTTTTTATATAAGCTTATTTAGACGAATTTCTGAGATATATTTCTTTATCTTCCAGAAAACATATACACATGTGCTGAAATCGGCGTGTAAAATACATAAATGTCATGCAATAAATTTAGTTAAATTAAATCACGTCAAACGCGCATATATAAACCATTATATCAATGCCCGTACAGAATCGTAGCTGAACTTCAAAATGTGATTTTTTTTCACTCGCGCGTATAAGGAAAATATTTACATTTATTAAAATGAAATCTTAAAGGAGTATTATGTATAAAAATGAATAAATGTAATGTTCATTAATATTTAATCATCTTAATTATCACACAAAAAATTAATCAATAATTTTATAGTATTTTCGAATTTTTCTTTAAATATTTAAAAATAAGTCTTCCCAAAATATAAAAACCCGACAAAAAAAGGTGTGGCAAATTTGTACATGTGTTTGTTTCTTGAAATATATTTTGCCTTTGCGATGTTAACATCCTGTATTTAATAATACTACTTTTACGAAAATAGAATAATACTAAATAATCTCACTTTTACTATGCTAGTGAACTATTTTGAGCCTTTTTTGTTTTTATTTTCTTTAAATAAATAGGTACTAGTAAACAGAATAGTGTATGCAAAGTAAGTAAAACAATTAAATTAGCTATTTTAAATAAACTTCCTTTTATTTTTGAATTCGTCATAGATTTCGAATTCTATATCATCTATTTAAGTCCTTATATTGAAAACAGTTAAAAAGTATGGTTGAACACCCGGTTTTTTTATATATAATGTTTTGTAAGAATTTCAAATACAGTGCGTATCTAAATAAGGAGGCAAAACTTTACGGGGTGATAGAAAGCAGCTATACGAGCAAATTTCCTTATAGAATGTATGGTCGGAACGCAAGAGGTGATAAGTTAAATGGCAGTTTTCACTGTCGCATTTAAAGAATTAACGTAAGAATGAGAGGCGATACTTCAGAAAACATCTTATTAACAAGAATGTAGTTAACCCTCAAAGAAATTGCTCAAACGATCTTCCGCCAGCTTTAATACACACTTCACACCTGAGGGATAGGAACTGACGCACATTTGCAAAGACACCAGGCATTTCCAGAATATCGCCGGCAACAATGGCAATCCTGGCTACTAGATCCATATCTGTTTCAGTGGGGCCCTCGTAGATTAGGCTTTTCACATGGCCCCACAGGAAAAAGTTCAAAAGCGAAAGATCCGGCGATCTTGGTGGCCAAGCTATGGGACTACCTTGACCAATCCATCGCCCTGGGACAGTGGAAAACTACCTTTTAACTTCTCACCGCTTGCGTTCCGAACATACATTCTATGATGAAATTTGCTCGTATGGCTGCATTCTACCACCCCGTAAAGTTTTGCCCGCTTTTTGTTTATAAACCCTGTATATACTTCTTTATCTTGCGGGGAATATTACACATCTGCTGAGCACTGTGTGTAAAATACATAAATGCCATACATTAAATTTATGTAAATTTAATCAGGTTTCATTTTTTACTAAACACGTCATAGCCACAAATATAAACCATTATATTAAAGGAAGTAGAAAATTGTGGTTAAATTTCAAAAATTGAGTTTATTTTCACTAATGTGAATAAGGAAAGTATTTGCATTTATTAAAAGGTAATATTAAAGGAGTATCATATATGTAAAAGCACAGCATTTATCTCCATAACTATTTAGTTATCTTTCTGAAGTATATGATTATCATATAAACATATAATATAATCCTTAATTTTATAGTATTCGCGAATCTGTCTGTTGATTTGTTTTAAATATTTAAAACTAAATCTTACCAAAATATGAAAGTCAGACAAAACAGAATCCGAGAAACATTTGGTTTATATGTTTATATACCTAGAAATATATTTTCCATTTAGGATATTAACAGCATATATTTTATAAAACTACTTTTATAAAAATCAAATCACTTAAAAAATCTTATTTTTATTATCCTTTTACTGAAATGTTTTGAGAGCCATTTGTTTTTATTTTCTTTGAAAATTAGGTAGTCATAAACGGAAACTGTATGCAAAGTGCGTAAATGTCAAACAATTAATTTAGTTATATTAAATAAAGTTCCGTTTAGTGTTTATTCCGTTTTAGACTTCGAATTTTAAATCACCCATTTATGCTGTTATATTAAAATCAGACAAAAAGCATGGTGGAAAATGGACATATACTTTTTTGTTTCATTGGCGCTTACAAATAAAAATCATTTTATATTTTTTTTAATGTAGAAAATATAAGTACATGAAATTTTAAGGGAGCCTTTTATTAAATATCATTTTTTTTTGTAAATAAGTTACATAATGTTGTTTTGCTATAATTTTCATTACACCTGTGTTGTGCCATTTTGTTTAGATTTAATTTAAATAATTGCTTTATAATTAAGTAATGTTGCATTTTATTTGTTATGTTATGTCATTTATTAATTTATTTATTTATTAGTCATATTATCATCATTATTATTGTTGGTGGTGTTGTTTTTATTACTATTTTGCAAAGCATGAAGATTATCTGAATAAATGCAGACAGTTTTTTCGACAAGACAGCTTAATAAATGTATAATTTTCGTTGTCCAATTTGGTCTTAAACATTTAAACATTTTTTTTAATATATAAAAGGGAGATAAATTTAAAACGCATATTTACGTACCTGAAAATATCGTTTATGTTTAAGATATTAATAACATGATTTTAATAATCCTACAACATAAACATAATATATTCTTTACAAGTTCTATTTTACAATCCTTTTAACGATTATATTTTGCCCATTTCGCTTTTATGTTCTTCAAAATAGACACTCATAAACTGAAAATTGCATTTAAAACACAGAAAACTTCAAGCATTATTTTAGGTAAATAAAATTGTATTTTGTATTAAACATATGAAAAGCTTTGTTTTGTATATTGCCAGTTTAAATCATATTAAAAGAAATAAAAAATGAAATAAAATTTCATAAAGTGATATTATATTTCAGTGTCTTCTGCAAGAGAAAGGATGATAACAGGCTAAAATAACAGTAGTTCAAGTATTTTAAAGAGACTATTACATTAAAACTAGAATTTCTGCAAAAACATCACAACAAGAGTTTTAGCTAAATGTTCTTCTTTATTAATAAATCTTAATTCCAATTAAATTTATTAAAAATATTAATTATTTTTTTAAGTTGCAGTAGTAACGAGTTACGTGCATGCTTGTTATACAATAAAAGTACTTACTGAATTTTTGATGAGAAATTTCATTAAAACAACCAGCAGGTTAGGATATTTTATTTTATTTCTAGTTTACATTTATGCCCTATAGTAAATTTCTTTAAGCAAAATGGATATAAAGTGTAACGCAAAAGATGTTTCTTAAAAAATAAACCAATGCTATGTTTTCTACAAGGAATTATGTAAGGGATTGTTAAAATTTGCATAATGCAATAGCATAGTAATGATGCAAATAAATAAAACATAACATTAACGCTACATAAGCATTTTAATATAACACAATAAAATAAAACTGAAGCAATTACTTTTATTTATAACACTAGGAGGCGCTGCCCCCTACGAGCTACGCTCGTCAACCCCCGTTCAGACACCGCAGACTCTAAAAGCAGGCTAATTTGACCGGCTTAAAAAATATTTCGGAAGATTGAATTATAAGTTTAAAAACAGTGGGTATCTCCTTATAAACGGCTTTCTACTAATTTCTCTTTGATTGGGGAATTTTAAAGCCAAATCAGCGACTGTTAAATGATACAATGGCTGTTTCAGTCTTTGATTAAATAAAATCAGTTGACATCTCAAAATAAGCTAATATAAAATGAATTAAATAAACAGAGTCTTTGCCTACCGGTATTTTTTAGCAAAGCGAAAAGAAAGTTTTTTTTTTTAATGACACTTTAAATGTATCGTTTTTAATCTGACGTAATTTTCACTAAACTTTTCTTTCTCCTTTTACTATTCACGTGAAAATAATTTCGTTAGAAATGAAATATTATTTGCGCTATCCTAATAAAAATAGTTGAAAATATCATCTTAAAATATTACATAAATGTCTCGCGCAATTTTTAAATTTAAACTGTTTTGCAATATTATTTTTTGTTCATTTTACATAATGTGTAATGTGACGTAAATGTGACGTAATTTCTCCTATTTAAGATTTCTAACGCATGTTAATGAATTTATTATTTTAAACATTATTTCACATTTAAAATTCACGTGTAATATGGTTTCTATGATAATTTTCAATGAGTTCCTGCTTTTTATATTTTCTTGTTTATAATAGTCACGTGTAAAATAAATTTTTAATTTGAAGCAAATATTATTATTTGCGCTGTTTATACAGTTGGCAACAGTTTAAATTAATACCAATTTCTAAAATGTGTAAAAAATATCTCTCGAAATGCTGAAAATTTGAATTTAAAATAGAAATAAAACCTCAAAAAATGAGTCAAATTAATAAACTGAGTGCAGTCTGCACACCGGGAAATTCTGACGCATAAAATGATCTCAAAATGATTAAATTCCGATGTACAGTTTTTGCTCCTATAAAACTTTTTTAATGGAACGATTTTGTCCAACTTTGGCATTAAATATCTCTTTAAATATTTCTTCGATTTGAAAAGTGTCTGCATCAGCGTGTTTATCAAACATTTCTCTATAATTCCACTGATTTTCGTATTTTTGTATGCAATATTTTGCTTAATATTAACGAAGAAAGACCTCCGGTCACAAAAAATTCAAAACCGGCGGCGGTGACAGCGGTAGTTACTTTTTTTAGAATAGAGAGATAAAATCTAAAATTAAGTAAATGTTGTCTTTAAAATCACATATCTTTGCACTTATGAACGATCTTTTTTTATTAATTTCAACTTCAATTAACCTAAAATGACAAAAATCAAAATTTTAAATAAAATTTTAAATTTTAAGTGAAAAAATTTACTTTAACTTAGGTTCAAATAATTAAAAAAATTTGTTATAAATTAACCCTCCTAAACGCTATTTTCGCGTTCCTTTGGGCTACTTTTTAAAAATTCAGATTGGTTGATTCCCACTGCTTTTTCAAAAGCGTATAATTCGGCTTATTCTCGCAATATTTAATCTGTAACTAAATAACGTGACTATTTCTACTTCAAAAAAGGGGTGGGAATCAAACAATCTTAATTTTAAAAATGCAACGCACTAAAGAAGTCGCCCGCGGTTGGAGGGTTAAGTGAGATGGGAGAAATGTCAATAAATAAATCAAGTACAACAAATAAACAAAAATTTGCCAATGATTCGAAAGAAAGAATACAAATTAACTTGATTACATAAAAGGAAAAATAATATCAGTCATAATACACTGAAGCTTTTTGAAATAATAAGAAAGTAAAATGTGCATTAGGAAACTGTATTCTGAGAAAACAGTTTACTATTTATTTTTTTCGATAAGTTCCTCAATGTTTTCTGAATCTGCTCATCATTATTTATACTTCCTAATTTATTTCAAACCGCGCCTGTAAGGAATTTTGTTATTAGACGAACGTAGAAAAATCGTAGTATAATGCAGTAAAATGTTTTAAAATTGTTTTTTCTTTAAAGACAAATTTAATCATTCACACTGTAAAAGAAATAATGCCAGTTTTCCGGTAGGAATCGGAAAAATGGTTGCCCTTATCGTACCGGAATAATTTCCAGCCCAGCTGGGAATAAAATCCGTAAAATCGGAATAAAATCCGTAAAATACCGTTTTACTGACAATTTCCTTATTTTTACCGATTTTATTCCGAGCTGAATCGGAAATTATCCCGGTACGATAAGGGCAACTATTTTTCCGATTCCTACCGGAAAACTGGCAGTATTTTTTTACAGTGCATTTTAATCTCCGCAAAAACTGATATTTTTATACATTATGATAAAAATGCTTAGATGATTTTAAATTAATCGGTCAAGTGCGAGTTTTATTCGCGCACAAAGCTTTCGGTACAACAAAGGCCTTGTACAAAGTTTAAACTTGGCACTGTGCCAATCGCGCTTCGAGAGATTGTTGCAAAGTTGCAACGCTGCCTGGGTTCGCCTCACTGTTTTCTAGTTAGGTTTTTAATTATTATCTCGGCTAATTATGATCATTTATTTTAAATCATTTTCAGTAGGAGCACAACTCTGCCACTGAGTACTCATAAAGTACACTTTACGTATAGCGGATTCAATTTTCTCAAAACCTATGCAACCTAGGCTAATTATTATAGCTTTTTTAAAGTTTTAAATGTTTAATAGCTCTGATTTTTTTAATAATTTTAGTTTCAGTAGATTCGGAAATAAGGAGTTAGGACATAGTTTTGCAGTACATTTTCGACGATATCTCTGAAAATATAATACCTAAACATAAAGCTTTTGTCAAGTAACTTAATTAGCCCCTCTATTTTTCCCTAAACGTATTTGTGAACGGCTAATAATCTACAAATTTGTGAGTAAAGAGATTTTATAACTCTAGCAAGTTTCAACTTTCCCGTTGCGTAGTTTTTGAGGAAACAGCTATAACAGACGGACAGACAAACACACGAGTCATCTTAGTGGTTCCGTTGTCACTTTTTAAGTACGGAACCCTAAAAATATGTACTAGTAACAGTTTTTGTGGAAAATGATTGCGGAATGGCAGAAATTTTGGAGAAATTACTCCGAGGAAGACACAGAACGAAAAAGCAAGAAAAAAGTTTTCATCATAAAAATGTAATTACCCGGACTATTCGAACCGATTCCAAGAAATTAAAAAGAAAAGAAAAGAAAAAAGTATATTAAAGAACAAATGAAATTTAAATATTTCTCCTCATTGAAAGACTTTGATTTAAGGAAAAAGTGCTGTATTTTCATCTTATGGGTAATATTCCGTTGTCGTGTACATACCAAAATGACGTATTTGAGCAGCTGTGACTTGGCACAAGTGTATTTTCTTTAAATCGCATTAGTATTATGTTTAAAGGGCTTTATAGCCATGATATGCTGCTTGGAAGTGGACACAGTAACTGAAGATTAATGCGAAATAAACCCCGGAATAAAATGCTTTTTAATTTGCCTTGGACAATTAATTGCCAATTGTGGAACTCTGTCGCTGTCTGTTTAATGTTATTGTAGCAAACACGGGTTCATTCTTGAGATAGATTTAAAAAAAAAAAACCTACTTAAAAATGATTTTAAGAATCATAAAATGTCACTAAACTATAGTTATCAGACAAATTTTAGTCGACAATACATTTCTTTTCCTATTTGATGATCTAAAAATTTAAATTACATGATTTTTACAAGTGGTATATCAGCAATAAAAGAAAAAGCCATAACACCAACCGTAAAAAGCCTTTTCGCATATTTTTAATTAATGCATTTTTTTTTTCACATTTTGTATGAATATACCAAAGATGTCGATTCAGTATAAGGAAAAAAATGAAAATTAATATTTTCTTTATTTTTGTCATAAGGCACATTAACCTAGTAAATTTGGAGAAAAAAAAAATAGTTGAATTAGGTTGTGGAAGCTTCCTTATTAACATTTAAAGACAAGGATGCCGTACTGAGTGCGCCACTCAGTGAATAAATGATTGGGAATTCTAAATTAATTACATGAATAAAATTTACACTTCATATGCCTTTATCCCAAAGACTCTTCAACTAGCGTCTACTCCACGACCTTTTAACATCGGCATTACAAGTATCAAATACAGCGAGTGCTAAAATTTAGAATATAGTTTTAAGCCTTTTTGATTGAGTGCAAGGTGGCTCAGGGGTAAGGCTCCGGACTAGCTCACGCCGCCATTTACTTACCTGTATGAGAAGAACGATTGGACGCGACACTTCTAGCTTCGTTGGAAACAATCGCAGATTGATCCAACAAGGAAAGGTTCCGAGGTCAGGGACACAGATGTCGATGAGCGTTTGTCTTTCGATAGAGTATAATTAGTATATAAATATATTACAGTGATAAAACGCAGTACGTTGGGGTTCTTGGGGAAATAAGTCGAAAATTTTTCGCCACCGTTTATAATCAGATAAATTTCCTTCCATCGCAGGGTGCTCAGCAGCGTGGTTGGCGGCATTTTTCTTTATGAGTTCGAATCCCACCCAGGCTGATTTTTTGGAACGTAAATTTTTATCAATTATTTTCGAACCGCAATAGAAAAATAAATTTACGAAAAATATAAATTAAATTTTATGTTTTGTAGCATATAAGTACATTTTTAACTATGAAATTTTGCATGTTTATATATTTAATGGAAATTAAATGAAAAAAAAGTAGTCCAATTTATATGTATATAAACCAGAAATAGCTTGCTGTTATTAAAATTTATTTACAAGTGTTTAAATGAATAGTCTACAATTTTCAACAGAGAAATAAATTAAAACACTTAAAAAATATATTATTTTAATTTTGTTCCATTATACAAATCTTTCCAATATTTCATGATTTTGTAAAAATATTGTTTTAAATTTTTAAAATTAATATATATATATATATATATATATATTGTATTCTTGATTTTGTAGTTACTGCATACTTTATAAATATTTTAGCAATTAAATGTCTTTTTCAAACTTATTTTTAAGTACATAGAAAATTATATTAATTATAAGTATGCGAATCCAGGATTTAAAAATTTTCAAACTTACAAAGCTAGTTGATGATAAAAGATAAAATTTTAAACATTATTATGATAATGTAAAAATTCCAATTTAAGAAATAATTAAAGAAGCGTGTTATCATTTTATATAACGTATTTTAATTTATTTCACTGTGAAAAACAGTAGATTATTTGCGTAAATAACAGTAAACAAATTTTAAAATCAGCGCAATTTTATGATCTATAGAATTAATAATTGACTTTTTTTTAGTTTTATATTATTATCATTTATTTATTTTACCCTTACTTCTCATTAAATATATAAACATTCAAAATTTCACAGTTAAAATTATATTTCATAATTAAACTGTATAATATAAACTTAAAAAGCAAGAAAAAAATTTAGTTACTAGGAAAATTATTTCGTTAAAAACTTATTCTAATTAAAAATCAATAATCCCACAATTTAAAAAATCACATTAAAAATAAAAAAGCATATTTTTTAAAAACCATGAAATATTTGAAATATTTGCATAATGAAACAAAATTAAAGTAATATATTTGTTAACGTATTTAAAATTATTTGTATTTAAAAAATAGTAGATTATTCATTTAAATGTCTGTAAATAATTTTAAATAACAGCAAAAAAATGTCTTGTCTATAGATAATAAAACTGGCCTACTTATTTTCATTTAATTTTCAATAAATATTTAAACACACAAAATTTTAAAGTTAAAGATGTAATTATATGCTACAAAACATACGTTTAATTTGTATTTTTCGCAAATTTCAATTATAATACATATTTTTTCAATTGCGGTTTGGAAATAATTGATAAAACTTTTCGTACGAAAAATTAGCCTGGTTGGGATTCGAACTAACAAAGAAAAATCTGAAATCCAGTAAGCTGCCAAACACGCAGCTGAGACACTTGCGAAAGAAGGAAATTTATCCGATTATAAACTGTTGGGTAAATATTGCAACTTATACTCTCATTACCCCCAGAGTTTTGCGCTTTATGACTGTCATATATTTATATACTAACTATACTATATGGATACACAAACGTATTCTGCGTCCCCAACCTTGTACCCTTCCCTTGAAAGTGGGAAACAAAATGCCCACTTTTTTGCCACCACATACGAGACAGCCTGTCAGGGTTATGACGTTTGTTTCCGGTGCTTTAAACTCTGGTTCGCATTCACGCAGCGAAAGTCTTGAAAAATGAAAAAGTTTTAATTTTCAGTTTATTCAATTAAGTTATAAAAAATGATATAAAACAATGTTAACTGTACTTAATTTTTTAAAACGCTAGATTATTAATGACTAATTATACTTAATTTTGCTTTTATTTATTAAAATAATTCCGTGAGCTTGTAAATCATTAAAAAACCGCAATTTTTGTCGTAACTTCAGAATTTAATGATGATTCTGAATAACTTAAAAAATACAAATTTATAAAATTTATAAACCCTTGCACAAGAGTAATGACAGTATTAATCGCAAGCGGAACATGCACATCTCGCAGAGATGTGCGGAGAGTCCGTGCATCGAAGAGACCCAACATATTACTCATTATGTTATCAAAAAAAATATTCTTTGTTCTATTTTGTTTGTAGAACTTATAAAATATATATAATACGTAAAATTTTATATAAAAACATTCCAATTTTAAAGTACAGATTGCAGCAGCTACAATGATTTTAAAATCTCTGATCTAATGCTGATGCTAAAGCTAGGCGAGCAGGGTGTGTAGATGCTTGTGACTCTTCAATGTTTAGCCAATTTTTTAAATTGAAGTTCGTAATTTTTTCTGCCATCATTCATTATTTTTATTTATAAGTCATACCTGGCATATGGAATACACCGGCCGTATATTTGTGAAATGTATTGTATTTTCTTTCTTTCTTAATTTTTTATAAATGTTATGTTTATTAATTTTATATTGTCTTTATACTGTAGGTACTATTCTTCTTTAGCATGAAAAAATAGCATTTATGCTGTAAATAGCATTGGGGCATAAGGTACTCTGGCCGCCCATGTATTTATTTTACTGAAAATCGTGCGAGTTGTATTATTTCTAATTAAGTTAGTCTTTTTTATAACAATTTGATTTTTATTAATTTTATGCTGTTACTGAACATTCCGTTAAACAAGGATATCATTAAAAGTTGGAATTAGGGTTGAAAATACCTTGGCTCATACAGAACGCTACCCTTGTATTTAAGTTACTAGAAACCGGCCGTGACTTTAACCCTTTATCTATTGACGGTACTTATAAGTACCATTAAAATAACTTGTTATAAAATTCACTTAATACATCGATAGTTTAGAATGAGTTCTAGATGCATTACTTTATCTTGTTCCAAAAGCATTATTGGTTACACAAAACAAAAATATTTTTAAAAGGATTATTTGTTTTACCTTTGTATCTTTTCAGCTTTCTTGGCGTTGGGGGTGTGTAAAGTAGTTGTTTGTTCTTGCACAGGTAGTTCATTTTGCTGAGCTTCAATACTGACTCTAAGGCTAAAAAAATCAATTGTTGATTATTTTAAGAAAGAGGCAAGAAACTGCTGAGATAATAGAATGCAGAAATTTTCTGAAGGTCTTTATTGTGCACCGGGATCGTTTCCACCACCGCCGAGAATTACACGGCCAATGTTGGAGAAGGGAGCGAAGAGTTACATCTCTTTTTATTCACATCATGCGAGTTCAGAGGCTCGTCTGACTCAAAATTACACTTTCTCGAAATCTCGAGTGTTGGCAAGCGTACATACACAATTTCGCCAAAAACATATACTATATGGCGAGATTAAAGAGAGAAAGACATGCGGTCAAAGTACGATAATTGAAATTGAATGGTGTATGTAACAGAGTGATAAGAAATATTTAACGCCAACGGATTACATAGAAATTATAGCTCATAAACCGCAAAAGAACATTCGATAGGGTTTGCCAAAGTTCTCATGGGACTGAAGCGGCCGAAGCGCCCGTTAATAAACAAAACAAAATAAAGACGGGGTTAATAACTGAAATGAGTAATATATCTCTTACATCTGGACCAACGGATAAAAATGTAGAAGTAATTTGTCTGACTAATTTCTGCATATCATCAAAACTTAAGCAGAAGGATGAAAATTAGAATCCAGTTGCTATGCGAAAAGTGGAATTTATTTCTTTTCTTTTAAATGCAGTGCGCTGCGGTTAAAATATTAAAGAGACTGAGAATTGAATGCCTAATTTATGAAGGGAAAAAAAGCGTTAAAAACAGATTGAATCCGAATGCAGACAGATAACTAAATTTAAGAATTAAAAAAAATGTAATTTTTAAGGGGGGAAAGAGAAAAGGTCTTAATATTAATATGTGAAGGTAAGCGCCTTCACAGGGGGTGGGGGAGAGAATTTTTCAATTCGGAAAATTTTCTATATTTCTATTGTAAGAACATTATATTTATACATTTCCTAATTCTACAAAATACTAAGAAAAAGATTTAAAATAAAATATTTAAGGGGGGTTATAAATATTGCACAAAATACCTATAAATTCAAATTTAATGAATCCTTCTAAATCCTTCAATCCTTTTAAATTCCTTATATAATTTATTAAATGATTATGTAAATCTTTTAATGTAGGTTCAAAAATTCACTATAAATACTTTAGAAGATAATATTTTCATGAATACCTAACTCAGTGCATAAAGGGTTAAATGTTAATCACATCAACATCTGTTTGATTTAAAAAAAAAGGTTTTTATAGGGTTTGTATGTATTATAAGTGCTTTTACGTAAGTGTGTAGTATCTTATAGGACGTATATGTAAGTCTATAAAATAAATGTGAGTATGAAAGATCAGTGATGAATTCAGAGGGTGCGGATACCTCCTGCCCGGAGCATTGAAATGTCCCCCTTGTATATTTACGTTTTTATGCTTATACATAGTTAAAAGCACACCCTCTTTTCCCACACACATACTAAGCTGAAAACATCTCCTCAAATGGAGAAAAATGTCTGAATTTAACAACGTATAAGATATATGGATCTAAACATACATATAAATAAAGTATGTAATTAAGGTTTATTTAACACATTGTAAATTGAAATTTAGGGGGGTCCGGGACACAAAAATCTCAAAATTTTCTAAAAAATATATTGATTTCATTTAAACGTTCTCTGTTTTTTTTCTGCTTAAAATGACATTTAAATTATGTTTCTATCTTAATTAGAACAAAAAATATTAAATTTTTCGTTTTGGTTGGTTTTCAAAATCAGCTTTCAAGCAATGGTTGTCACCGAAACAACTTCTTGTTTAAATGCGATTATCTTCATGATGGCTTTTTTTCTCGAATTTAAATCGTTATAAGCCAAGAACCGTTAAAGATTAATGGTTCAAACTTGGAACATGTATTTTTCAATTGTTTTATTTTAATTTTGATTTAGCAAATTAGAAAAAATATTTACTTTTTAAAATATGATTTTTTTTTAAAGTTACACCAATTTTTTTTTTTGTAACTTTTACTACTATTATTTTTAAAAATGCTGAATCAAAATTAAAACTTCTATACTTATGTTTATTTAATTTAAAAAAAAATGAAATTCTACAAATAATATTTCGAGATACAACAATTATAAATTACCCCACTTTTTTAATGAATGTTAAATTTTTTAATCTTAAAAAACATATATGAGAAGTTTTATCATGTGATTTTACTTACAAATGACATTGTTAACCATCTCAAAAAATTCAAAATTTTAACTCAATAAATAAAAATTATTTTAAATTGTGTCCCGGACCCCTTTAAAATGCAACTAAATATTAACATATCTGGCGAGTAAATAATATACAAAAAGGGAAGTTTTTTACTGGTGCAGCAATAATTTTCAACTGGATATAAAATTTTCTGAATCATTCTTATTTTTGACTTCAGAAACATTAATGTTAATATAACAACGTTTTAAGCACCGGGAAATTTTAACTAATTGCATTCTAGTTTCAGTAACATTCAGTGTATCGTCAGCAGTGCAAAGAATTATGGAATTTCGCCCCTATACAGGGAGGAGAAGTGGCTTCAAGGGATAGGTTTATTGACCAATAGAATTATTGTAGATTACGGGGAATAGCCAATGGAATTTTTTTAGAGAAAGGAACTATTAATCTGAAAAAATGCTACTATAAATTAAAGGACACAAGCAATACATTGAAAAACAAGAAAAGGACAAATCGGCCATTGCGCAAATTTTCGGGAGAGGAACCACGCATTTCACATTAACTCAGCTAAAATTATCTATAAATTCACTCTTATGGTTGATCTTAACTTTCTTGAAGCATTCCATAGGCATATAAATATCATAAAAAATATTGTTAATTGAGATCCTGCTACTGCACCATTGTCAGATTGTTGGGAATATTATATTAAAACCTTCTTTTCTTAAAACCATAAAAAATCTCCATAATAATACCGTAAAATAAGGTTTACGCCAGGTCTTTCGAAAGAAGTTTGTCTATCTCAGCGAGGCACAAAGAAAACGAGCTACCACTTTGAAAACAGGAGAAGGATTGAAAGGAGGAGTACTGCTAATGGCTTCAAAGTGTCTTCGTGGAGCATGATGATGTTAGAAAAATATCTTTCGAAAGACCTACTGTACTTTTTATTTAAAGTGTAATTAAGAAGTTTTTACACTTTTATTATATCCCATCAGTTTATTCAACATTTCAATGCTACTTTACCTAAACTATACCAGAATTTTTTACGTTAATAAATCCTTTTCCTAACAATTTCCGTTGTCTTTTCCCCGCAATTTTCTGTAATCTTATTGGTCAATAAACCTATCATTCGAATCGACTTCTTATTCATATATATATGGGGAAAAGGCAATCATTCTTTGCACTGATGACGGTAAACTGAAATCTGCCGAAACTAGTCTGTAATTCGTTTAAAAGTTCTAGTACTTAAAACATTGTTTTATATGTTTGTATTCTACTGCACAAAATATCATCTTAATTGCGATTATTAATAATATTTGTAGCTTACATATATTAAAGTAAAGAAACCTGAAGTTGAAGAAAAAATTATGATAATGTTCTTTTATTTTAAAGAATTTTCTAATTTCTGCATGTATTTTTCTTTCATAAATTTTGTAGGTATACCACTTTTTAAAGTCGTTAAATAGTTTTCTGGCAAATACGTGAAAAACAAAAGGCTCCCGTCATAATAAAGCACTGAGTTTAATCAAAAACTGAAAACTTATTATTTTGTTTTTTGTCACTTTTAATGAAATAAATTACATGTAACCTTTAAAAATTTATGATGTGTGTTTTAAGAACACTCAATTTATTGTACAGTATACTTTACATTAATGATACTTTATTTCAAAAAGTCGATCTATATTGCGTAGATCCGCCGGTTTTGAAATAAATCTTACATTAAGGAAGCAGAGGACTTTTAAACTTTCAAAAAAATCAGTTTTCGGCTTTTGTTTTATTCTGAATGTTTTAAAATTTCTCGACAATATGCAAAAAACCACTTTCAAAATTCTGCAGTATTTCTTGAGTTATGATCATTTGTAGACGGTGAGTATAATTGAATGTCGGTAGATATTGAAACTTTAAAAAGTGTTTTCTCGGATTAATAAATTGGAGTTTGCGCGCACTGTAACTTTTAAACTATGTAAGCTACAGCTTGAAAAAAAAAAAAAAATCAAATATGCGTTTATTTGTATTCTACATGTTAAAACCAACAAAAATCACATATTTTCGTTATTTATTTATCTTTACATAATTAATTTTAATTTTAATTTAATTTAATTTTTTATTTATTTATTTTTTACTCGAAAAACTTGAATTTTTTTTTTAATTTTGAACTTTTTTTAATGCTAAAATTGAATTTTAAACAAAACCTTTTGTTTATATTTTGGTTTTAAGTTAGAAGTAGGTGTGTTATGATTCTATTTTGTTCCAAAAATTGTTTTCCGTATGCGTAAGTTAGAGTTTTATCATGCGCGCAACAGTTAATCACGCATTAGTGAAAAGAATTTTTAAATTTAAAATTTAAGTATTAATTTTGTACATACAACGTTTATTTTTCTGGATAATGTAGTTAAAGATATATACTTTAGGCAGAAAGGGAAAAAATACCTTAATTACATATTGTTTGTGTTTTGATACTTTGAAAATAGGCGATGTTTTGTATTGTTTCGAGAAACTCTAAGGTCCTCTTCTCTCTTAAATGATCTAGTACAGAAACTCAAATCACGATTCCATTTCCTCTGATACATTTACGTGACAAGTATAAATTTTAATGCTTGTCTGTTTCTAAAACTCATTACTTTGATGCTATTCTTTTAATCGATATTTTTTTTTACTCGTAAAATATTATAATTACCAAGCAAGCGGATGAAGTATGCAACGCAAAACCAAATAATTGCCCTGATTTTCAATGACAATAACTTTAAACTATATATAAAAATCACTTCAAAACATCAAAGTACTTATTAATTGCTATAAGTGATAAATATATTTTTTAAAACGGCAAAACATCTTTATTTATTTACATTTAGACATGTTTCATTACATCAGACGGCAGCATTCTCAAGAAAATAAAATGATAAAATTATTTTCACAAAAATTCAAATTTAAAAACCAATAAACAAAAACAAAAATCACGCGAACATAAGCATAATGAAATTAACTATAATATTAAAAATGGAAATTTGTGAACGTGAATTATTTTATATTATTGTTTCTTTATCCAGAATAGCATTTCTTTACAAATTTTAGGAAACTCAATGGATGCGAATTCATTGCAAATGCTTTCATTGCGTAAGAAAATCTCTTTCGATTCTCTGATGATGACAAATAAGATCTTGATGGATAAATTATTCTACTATATTTAAAATCTTTTTGTAAAGGTTCTCTGTTATAAAGTTTGACAAGAGCTGTAGTTTTCATGTTGTATTTGATGTGTGCTATATGTTCTTTGGATAACATTTAGCAGATATTTAGCTATATATATATATATATGCAGATACATATGATAAAGAACGTATAGCAGACATCAAATACAACAAGAAAACTACAGCTCTGGCCTGACTTTCCGTTTTAAAATTTATGTTTATCTCTTATAGCAATTAGTGAGTACGTTGACAATAACTTTGTTGCAAAAAAATATATATTAATAAATAATTTGCACACGCTATAGAATAAAATTCAAAATTTTACTTGTGTCCTTTATAACTGCTCTATGTGACTTCCCTTGGGAAAACGGATTAATCAGAATTCAGTATCTCCTGTGCGATTTCAAAAACAAAGATGTACTTTTACTCTATTTTCTCCACTGAGGAATCCATCACAAGAATAGTACAACATTTTTTTAATGCACAACTTTCCTTTTAATGATTTTCTTTTAATGCACAAGGTGGAATGAAATACATTCGAGATTTTTTAAATATCCACAAAAATATATTACACTTATTTTTATGAAAATCATGATAAGTTTCTTATGTTTTAAAAGTCATTTGGCACCATTTTAATCGTCTGAGACACTTTTATTTTGTCGCTAGTATTATGAGTGAGCAAAGAGTACCTAATACAATTGCAAAATGTATCAGTATTAAACTTTCAACAAATGAATCATTAAACCTAATGGAATTTGAAACAAGTTCAATGTACAATTGGAAAATGACACTCTGTTGAGGTTTCAAGCGTCCAAGTGACACAATTTTTTTTTTAATGACCTTGAAGTTAGAAGAACAAGGCGATCAAGTATGAAATGGCACACAAACAGTTAAAATGCTTCTCTAAAGAAAGAAAATACCAATAATATTTTTAAATTTAAAGGGGTAACGTGTAAGTAAATTATCTTCGCGAACGTCGCACATATAACGATTTCTAGAAGTCGAAATTTTCAGAGATGTTAAGAGCAGTAGATCGACAGAAAAAAAAAATCATTCCCATCTCAATTACGTCCCGAAAAAAAGTTCCATTCCTCCAGTACAATACAAGTCCTCACACAGCAAATATAACAAAATAAAAATTAGGTAAACTTCACTTGGCAATACTTGATCATCTTTCTGTGTAGTCAGAAAATACGAGGGGGTATCAATAAGTTTTTGCCCTCACATAGAAAAAATTGAGTAAAATTTATGAAATTGCTACATTGTATTAGTCCTTTTCTATATAGTCATTGTGCACAGTAACACATTTCTGAAAAAGATGTTTAAGGAAAATATTATATTAAATTTAAAAAATAAAAAACCCGACTGCGTAAAAAGCGAACTAAGTATTTTTTTCTCATCAATATGAAACTATTTTTTATATTACTTACCTTTTTTTATTTACTTGTATTGATGACTTTTAAGTTGTGTTTAATTATTAGTTCCTATCTACAAACACTCTTTTGATAAGGCCTATAGATGTCTATTATGAAGGTTAGAGTTACAGCAAAAGTAGCGATCCAAAGTAAACAACTTCCAGGTTGTGTAATATTTAAACGGAGCTTCTGACTACAAAATGGTCAATGAAACATAGTCTTCATTTTGAAAGACCCATCCAATGATATGCCACTCAATATGGTGCGTAATTTTTTTCGTCTCTACCGCCATTTTTTATTTTACGGCCGCCATTTTGAATTTATAAAAACAAAACCTATCCTATAACCATCGGAAGATTATGACGAATCGATAGAGACCTCATTCATAAAAATCCATCCAACCGTTGGGATGTATCGACGGTACACAGATACGCGTGAAACACATAACCCTTCTTTTCAGTCGGGTAAAAAGAAGGGGAAATGATGTATTCCATACACACAAAGACCCAAAGGGGGGTATTTTTCTAAGTTTTGCCGATCCCCGCATGTGACATATTGTTGAAAAGGCCTGTGACCCCTTATTCATGTTATGCACCCCCCAAGACCCAAATTGCCCCCTCCCCTCGAGGCATGAATGGTGTCCGCAAAATTCAGAAAAGTGCCCACCCGGCAAATTGCAAGGAGGGCATCGGGGGTTGCATAACATGAATAAGTGTTCACAGGCCTTTACAACAATATGTCACATGTAGGGGCCGGTAAAAATTAGAAAAATGCCCCCTTTTGGGTCTACTATCGGGCCTCTTGGGATACATCCTCCCCCCTCTTTTTGAAATACCGTTTGCAGAAATGTGCTACTGTGCATGGTGACTATATAGAAAAGGACTAATACAATGTAGCAGTTTCATAAATTTTACTCAATTATTTCTATGTGAGGGCAAAACTTATTCATATTCCCTAGTATCATCGTCAGATTAACATTTGTTTGGATCCAATTAAAAATGCGTTAGGAGGGGAAAGAAATTCAGCGGATGAAGAATTCGAAGAATATTTGAGTAGGTCACATGATAAAGGTGGTACGTGACAAAAAAAAAAACTAGTAATCATATGATTGAAGTTAATTAATGGTTCTTTACAATCAGTTAAATTACTATTTGAGAAAACCTAATACTCATAAAGATATTAATTGATAAAGGAGGCATTTGAAAAGAAATGCAAATAGATATTTGGAACTTTACCGCTCATTTTCTCAAAATGACGATTGTATCACTTACCACCTTCATCAACTCAGCTATTCATTTAGACCATTGACTTCATACATGTCCTACTTCATTTTATTATGCAAGTAAATAAAAAATCACAATATGTTGAAAAAAAAAGTATGCAGATTCTAAAGAAAGCTATGTAAAACAATCTTATTCGTATAATTTCGGCAATTAATATATTAAAAATACTCATTTAAAAAGGTCTCGTTTACATTTTATTCGCCCTCGGAGTTTTCAACAGTACAATAATTATTATAGTAGAAAAAAATTTAAAACATTTTTCGTACAAATTGAAAATTAATAGTGTTAATAATTGGAAATAGAAACGAATGAATTAGTAGTTAAAAAATGAAGTTTAAAATTTGCATTTGCGGAAACATTTTTTTTTAAAGCATTTTCATTTATTTTTCCACCATAATATTTTAAGAGCAGGAAAGTCTCACTAATTTAAGTATATTAATTTTTTATTAAAGTATTACTCTAACAAAAAAAAAAAAAAAAAAAAAAAAAAAAAAAAAAAATCAAAACTATTTCTGTTTGGTCATAAATAATGTTTTTAGAAACACATACATAGTATATATTATTTTTATAAATGGATAACGGAAATTGGATATATATATATATTTTTTTTTTTTTTTTTTTTTTTACTTACCATTCAAACAAAAAAATTGGAGCAAAATATCAAATTACATTAAAAAGTATAGAAAAGAATTTATTTACGACAACTACCTTATTCAATAGAACCTTAGCTAATGGCATGGTCTGTGGTTATAAAATGATGAATAAAGCATTCATGATGCTTAAAATCATTGAGAAAAAATAATGTTCGAGATAAATCGAATTTCGTTTGAATGAATCTACTTAATACTCTACAACATTTATTAAGTTCTGACAATCGCAAACATGTGTTTATATGGAAATCTGAACATTGCTTTTTTATACGTTTACTAGAAAGATAGCCCGTCAAAAATGACAGAATATGAGATATAAATATACATATATAAAACTCATGTGCAAGTATATGGGCAGTTTTTCTCGTTTGTTCCGCAGTGATAGATGAAAATAACACATTTTAAAATATGGTATGTTTTATTTAAAATGTTTTACAGTTTATATGTGGAAATATGTTGCGAAATTTTCTCCTTCTCAAAGGCAGTTTTCTTTATTTCGCCTTAAACTTTGTGCTGGGAAAATACCGAGAATTTAATTTCCGTATCCGGCTATATGTAAAGCATATTCAAATTGAGCAGTTGGGAGCTCAGACAACACAGCGCCGTCCAGTGGCGGTTATTTTATAAGTAGCATCGGAATGAAGATGTACAGATGTACATTTTTGTATATTATACTTTAAATTTTAACCAATAGATTTTGAAAAGAAAACCTTCAATGCGCGGAGTTTAAATTAAATAGCGGGGAGCTCGATTATAAAAGATTAATGGGTTTTCAATGGGAATTTCGCCAAAATAGCCAGCTATCGCCATGTTGTCTTCATGTACGGACACTTAGTTTTGTCGCCAAATTTGGCGATACCTTTCCAAGTTTGTCAAAATTTGGTGCTATTTTGGCAACCCTGCCATTAATACTTTTCAACAATTGCTCATTATTGAAGCTGGTACCGATTTCGCCATAGGAAGCTCAACCCTGACATGGCCGCGATCAATGAGGCGGTCCAACCGGAATTGTGTGGGACATACATAGACGATTTTATATAAATAGAATAAAATTTTACGGTTGAAGGTATAAATAATTTATATTTTGTTTATAATTATGGTTATGCATATATAAATAGAATAAAATTTTACGGTTGAAGATATAAATAATTCATATTTTGTTTATAATTATGGTTATCACCCGTTTGCCGTTTGATTAAAAACTGAAGAGTTTATAATTTTCTGAAAAGCCAATTTACACATTGATTTTCTACATAAAAATAATGAACATAAATATCGTACACAAAAATTTACACAACTAGCAATATTAGACTATGTATCTAGATTGTCTAAGTGCATAGCCTATAATTTTTAAAACCTCGAGAAAACTCAGATTCTTATAAAATAGTTTCTATATTAAAAGCAAACTTTTTTGCACTTGCACAAAATAAAACACTTTTTACAAACAATATTACTCTAAAAGTGTACGCATTTGAAAATTAACAGCTGCTTAAAGTACCACAGACCGCAAGTTGCAAAAAAGTTCTAAACATTTATTAAAATATTATATTTAAAAGTATTATTTAGAGATTCCTTGAAATTTTCATTTTCCCTTACTACGGTGGATTAATTAGAAAACTAATACCCCGATCCGAGTAAAAGGTTGGGAAAATTTATACACAGGTAAATAGTTTCGAAAAGGTAATTACAAAACGTTAGCAAATAGGATTTGAAACCTGCAGTTAGCCCAAATAACCTTGTCATGAACACTTGGATGGTTTTCTCCAAGGAATATTAATGTTTAACGGTGATGAGTACGTACGGGAGTGTAATGGTATGGTAAAATTTTCTTCCCATTTATACAACATATTATATTTTCTGAGAAAGTCACTTGAAAAATGAAGACATGGTAATTCGTTTGTTAATTCAGATAACGTATTCCTGAGTTTGCTAGTTGATTAAGTGGGCGGATCAGTTATTAC
Organism: Maratus speciosus; assembly: GCA_963932465.1. Lineage (NCBI taxonomy): Eukaryota > Metazoa > Arthropoda > Arachnida > Araneae > Salticidae > Maratus > Maratus speciosus. The sequence continues at coordinate 521,377,585 of OZ010790.1, read as the reverse complement.
AGCGTTTCTATTTAAAACTGCTGGGATGAGTAGTGAATAAATGTATTTTCTTTATAAATAAATGATGTTTCTATTTCGTCCTATATATATTTAAGCTATGATTATATTTAATTATATAGGAAATGAATTTCAACCTTTATATTTATTTCAATAAAATTGTGAGATTATAATTAGAAAAAAAAGGAAGATGCGGAGTAAAATAATATGTTTTCTTTATACATAAAGGAAGTCACTATTTCGTCATATATCTCTTTAAATTATGAGTGTATTTAATCATAACGGAAATTAATTTAACTTTTATATTTATTTCAATAACATTGTGAGATTATATATAGAAAAAAGAGGGTACACTTTCAATGCGGAGTAAATAAATGTGTTTTCTTATAAATAAATGATGTTCCTATATCGTCATATATATATATTTAAATTATAATTGTATTTTATTATATAGGAAATGAATTTAAGATTTATGTTTAATTTAATACATTTGAGAGGTTTTAATTAGAAAAAAAGCGCTACTCCTTGGATGCGTTGTAAATAAATTTGTAATTTTAATTTAAAAAATATTTTCTCTCTTTGTCATATATATTCAAATTATAAGTATACATAGCTATATAGTAATTGGATTTCAACTTTTATATTCACTTAGTAATATTGCGGGATTATAATTCGGAAAAACGGAGTACAGCTTGAATTTGGAGTAGACAAATATGTATTTTTAATTTTAGAAAAAGGATGTTATCTTTATGTTATATAAATTCAAATTCTAAATAAACTTAGCTATATAGCAATTAAATTTCAATTTTAATATTAATTTCAACACTACTGAGAGATCATAATTGGAAAAAAAAAGATTACTCCTTGGATGCGGAGTATATAAATGTATATTTTTTAATTTTAAAATACGAAGGGGTATCAATAAGTTTTTGCCCTCATATATAAATAATTGAGTAATATTTATGAAATTGCTACATTGTATTAATCATTTTCTATATAGTAACCGTGTGTGTACAGTAACATGTTTCTGCAAACGGTATTTCAGAAAGAGGGGAGAGGATGTATTCCAGGAGGCGTGATAATAGACCCAAAGGGGGGCATTTTTCTAACTTTAACTGATCCCCATATGTGACATATAGTTGGAAAGGCCTGTAACCACTTATTTATGTTATGCACATCCTGAGCCTCTCCCTCCCCCCAACGTGCCCTCCGGTGGGGGACTTTTCTAAATTTTGGGACACAATGTATGCCCCTCGAGGGGTCCAATTTTGGGGGAGGGGATCGGTGGTGGATTACATGCATAAGTGGTCACACGCCTTTCCAACAACATGTCACATGTGCCCCCCCCCCCCCGCTCTTTTTGAAATACATTTTGTAGAAATGTGTTACTGTGCACTGAGACTATATAGACAAGGACTAATGCAATGTAGTAATTTCATAAATTTAACTCAATTATTTCTATGTGAGGGCAAAACCATATTGATACCGCGTCGTATTCTGTTCTTTTCTTGTCGTATATATTCAACTTTTAAGAATTCTTAACTATATAGCAATTAAAATGCAACTCTTATATAAATTTCACTAATATTGTGACATTACAATAAGAAAAAGAGTATATCACAAAGAATGAAATAAATCTAATTACATATGTAAGAGAAAAATTATTGCCAAGAAATTGTTTGAACATTTACCTCTTTTTTTATTGGAAGTATAACTTGCCAGTGAGAAACAGCATAGGCAAATGAAATGAAAATTCTTGGGACACCACTAAATCTAGTAATTACATTTTATAAAGAAAAAAAATAAATGTTTCAGTGCTTAGTTACAAATAAAGGAAAAATGGATTGATGTTGATTTTAGATTTTATTAATCTTATATAATTGGGATATGCACAGGATATGTACGGGATATATACAGGATTACTTTTGACTACCACTTTTTGAAAATAGTGTTTAATTTTATTTGATCGCAAATTTCTGTATTTAATTATACTCGTGCTATAAATCCAAAAATTATATGTTTGCCGCAAATTTAGTCAAATGGATTAAATTAATATATATTTATGCAGATATATGAAATAAAAGGTACTAAATAAATATTACAAAACATAGAAAATTGAAATTTTGTCATACATGTAATTTTACAGCTGATCGTCGTTCCAATTTTTTCCAGCCGCTAAAGATTGAATCCTTTATTAAAATATAAAGTTTTAAATTAATATTTCTAGATTGTTTCAAAATTTCTCGTATTTCAGTGCATCAATTAGAAAACTAATGCTGGAATCCGAGTAAAAGTTTGAGCAAGTTTATACACTAGTAAATAGTTTCTAAAAGGTAATTACAAACCTTTACCAAATAGGATTTGACTAAATAACCTTGTCATGAACACTTGGATGGTTTTCTCCAAATAACAATAAAGTTTGTCAGAGATGCATACATACAGGATGGGTTGGGTTGATTTTTGACGGCCAATTATCTACACGAGGGATATAGGCCCGGGGGGAGTGCCCTCCGTGGGGGTCTTTCTAAGGGAACCTAATCCGTATTAACGCATGGAAGATCCACGGCTCGAAGAAAACCACGAAAACTCCGAACGATTAGGCCGACGGGCGCGATTGGGATCGAACCCAGCACCTCCCGTCTACCAGCTTCGAGAGCAGAACCTCTCGGCCACTGGTGGGGCCATACATACAGGAATTTATGGCGATATTGTAAATTTTTCTTTCCATTTATCCAACAAAGTATATTCTCTAAGAAGGTAATTCAAAAATAAAGATATGTCAATTTATTCGTTAATTTGAATAACATATTTCTCCGCTTTCTTTTAGATTAAGTATGCGGCTCATTTATTTCGACGTTACTATTTAATATTGCTTAGATGTGTAGTGAATAAGGTTATTTCCTTTATAAATAAAAGTTGTTCGTATTCTCTTTGCTGAAATAATGTAATAACTGTTGTCTGTTTTTTTTTTTTTTTTTTTTTTTTTTTTTTTTTTTTTTTTTGTCATTTGAACTTCAATATGAAATTCAATTCTTTTTTTTTTACAATAACTACTCTCGTGGTATTTATAAAAACAAATTATAAATAATATATAAATAAAATTTGAACAACATACCATAAAATGTGGATTCAAGGAAGCAATCATAAATTAAGGTTAATAAAAAAAAAAAAAAAAAAAAAAAAAAAAAAAAAAAAGTGAACTACATAGTTACTTTGAAAATTGCGGCTTTCGGAAATACAATATTTCATACAGAAACATGAATATTTTTCTATGATTTTAAGCATATTCTAGAGAATGCGTATCTTCACGATCAGTGACAATGATTTCAATTTCAGTTTCGTGACCTGATTTAAGAGGTGATGAGAAAATTAAATGGTAATAAATGTATTCTTTTATTCTATCAGCTATTTTTTCCTTCCATGCAGAGAATTTCGATTATCCAATAAAAAAAAATATTGTTTACGAAAGATTAGCCAAAAATAGGCTGTCAATCAGTTAGACTGCTAGGTCTAAAGACTGACTTTCTTTGTAGATTATTTAGGTGTTCGTGCAGATCCCTTCGTGTTGCAGGGTTGTCAGTTTGGCCTCTATTTTCATTCAGAAAATCCGATTTCGTGCCAGAAAATAAAAATAGTATTTTTTGTGTTAATGACTGAAATTTTGTGATTACATAAAGTAAAGATTTTTCTTTGAATGTTTACGGTATGAATGTAAAATTTTGAAATAAAAATGGAGGCCAAACTGGCATCCCTATCGTGTTGTGAATAGTAAACGTTGGATTGAAGATGAAATTCGTTATGATTTAGTAGTCATAATCACTGAATCTGAATCTTATAAACCAGATGCTTCACTTTAAAAAGGCCATGCTTCTCAACGATATAGCATTCAATACACAAAAAACAATATATACCTTCATTCCAAGTTCTTTTAAACGTACATTTAACATAATGATTACTACTGAAGATGTTTAAATCGATTGTACAACTTCGTTTCAAAATAATGTTTTCCAGAGAGATAACGTGTAGTTGCACGCGCACACATTTTGAATAATAATAATTAAAAATATATAAATAATAATTAAAAATATATAAATAATAATAATAATAATACACAAGCTTTACACCATATCCTATTTTTCTTTTGTCATCGCTTTCTTACAATGACTCTGTAATCAGAAACTTAAATAAATAAAAAATTCTGTCTTCTGCAGCAGACATATAGTTATGGAAATACACTAAAATCTCTGAACTAAAGACACCTTTGGAACAATGTAATTTGTCTGATATTCGGAGGTGTTTGCCATTCAGAAGCAATTGACTACAAATATATAGATCTTTAGTCTTGGAGCAAAGCTAATTAGGGATTAATTTGCTAATTAGGGATTTCTGCTATTTGGGAGTATCCGTTATAGAAATTTGACTGCATTTTCAAGGATGTCAAAAGACATTGTTAATAAGCAACTTCCAAGACTTCACCCCAACCACTTAGTTCCATAATAATACGGCAGTTAACCCCCCTATCCTTCTACCTTGTATCAAGCGGCCGCCCTTGAATACGATGCCAAAGAATGCTGCAATGAATTTAGTGCCCAGGAGAATTTTTGAAAAAGTTAGTCCCCACCCCATTAAATAGTACGAAAGAGATATTTCCAAATTGAATTTTCTTTTAAAAATATGACGAAATTCCTACATTTTACTGATATATATATATTTATTGAAAAAACAACAGATTTTATTTAAATTCATCTCATATTTTTAATCTGATATTAGAAAAAAAATGAAATTTTAGGTAAGCGTAATAAAAAAAAAAAAAAAAAAACTTTGATATGTATTGCTCATAAAAATATCAAAAAGGTGTAGAAATAATTAAAATTGATAAAAAGTATGCGGAAAAGTTTAAACAAATCATTCTCATGTTAAGAAAAGTGCCTGATTCATTACTGGCATCGCATTGAATGTGTGATGCGGTTGCGGCAGAAAGTGGACGGGTGAGTTAGGCCTCCGTACTGTTATGGAGCTGAGTGATCCCAACGCTGCTTCAATGCATACTAGAGGGTGTATTGCTTCTATTACCTAATTATGACCCTTATAATGATAATTTATCATTTAATATATTTGATCTTAAAATGTATTATTTATTTCGAATTAAAAATCATTCATTTAATGTAGTAAAGAGGTTGTTTCAAGACGTAAGTACAAAGAGAGCCTTGGTTAAGGCTGTCCTGAACTGCTCTCCTCAACAAGGGCAAAATGTTTTGATACATTTACAAATTCATTTTTTAACAAAAAGATATAAAATTGGAAGGCCTGACTATGGAAGCGATTTAGAATCGAGCTGAGTTTTTCATTTTTTGATAAATAAATTACCTATTGAGTTATAAGCGATTTTGATCACGTAACAAATATGTTTTTCTTCCTTCGCTGACTGGTTTTTCTGCTTTCTTCTGGAACTTCGGTTCAAAACGCCCACTTTGACAGTATTTTCTGAAAGATATATTGCGTTTGAAAAAAAACAAAAAAAAACCCCGTAAAAAACACGGTTTGATTACACAGTTTCTGAACAACAATCTCTGCTAGTTTCATGCATTTCCGAACAAAAATAAATTAAAACTTATGTGATAAAGTTGCCCTTTTGTATTTGAGAACAGCCTTAAGTTACGAATATCTTACACACTATTTTTTTCTTATTTTTTGTAATGTAAATTATTTGTAGACCCTTTTGCTTATTAAGATTTTGCTGAGAAGAAGAATTTTTTTTTTTAATTTCGACTCCGAAAAATTAAAAGAGAGAATCCTAAACAATACATAAAATAACACACGAAAAGATTTTTTTATTATTTTGTTATGACATATCAGATAATATATTAAAACTTTATTAATAAAATTTAACTTTATGTAAAACTATAAGATGAATTAATGTTTTAACTTTCTGTGCTTTTTATTGCTTTGAATTCTATAGAAAAAAAGTTGAATTAAATAAATTCACTTGACACTGATTAGTTAAGATTCTCATATAATAGATTTGATATCGGAGTATAATGGACACAATAGATCGTAAACCTGGAATTGCTTTTCAAATCAGAAACATGTCGATTATCAAAACACATTATTAAAAAAAATGCTTCAAGTAATAGTGAAATCATTTACGGAGTACTACAAATAAACTAAAATACGTAGAAACAATTACTTTTTCAGATTACAACATTCTAAATATGGATGAATCGATGACTAAAAATTTAAATACTTAATTGAACTTTTTTGTAACTGGCGGAGCAAAAGCAGAAAATCGATGATATTCATGATTTTGAAAAATAACATTTTTTAAATAAATTAAACAGTCCTTGGATTCATATTTGCTTTTTCGTTTTATAAATACATTTGGCAATAAAAACACGTATAAATTTATAATAAGGCGTGTAACTGAAACCCCATTCATAGAATATTCATATATTAAAATTTTGAAGAAAAAAGACATACTATTTTTGATATTTGTCGATATTTTCAAAATTTGTTCAATAAAATAGACATTTAAAAAATTCTCCTTGTTTGGACATATCCAAGATTTACAAAAATGAATTTATATTTTATATTCTACACATTCATATTATATTGTACAAAATATGATGTTTATTCAAAATATCAATATATATATGTGGGATCCCATTTCCCGAAACCCCACAGAGCTGGCTTAGATCGCAAAACCCGACAAAGCTAGCTTACACCGCCAGGAATCGATATCACAACTCCGCAATCAAGTACTCTATTGATGATGACGCATGCGCGTAACAAATGACTGTCGGCGACAGAGACGTGCTGCGAGAGAGACAAACTGAAGTGAGTTGAAAAACTTGAGAATTCAAGTATTGGTGCACGGCCAGACTGATCTAATAGCGGCCTATCCAATTTTTAAAATCCCAATGCATTTTAAGGAAACAGTTGCGGCGGCTGTTTGCCGAGAGAGGGCGCTACTATACCTCCTCAAATCCCGCGATTTTTGTAAGCAGATATACGTTTGTTTATTTTATTCTTGTCACAATTGATTTATAAAACAGCACTTTTTAGTGCTTTTTGGGGAATACTAAAATATAGGTAGGTGCTGTTTCTCCATTAGTTATTGTTATAGCTGTTAAAGTTTCCAGGAGCCTTTATTATTTTTTTTTCCATTATGGTTTACTGTTGTGTACCATATTGTAAATCCTCTAGTAGGCAAAAGGGTGAAGATAAAATTTCTTTCCATGAATTCCCAAGTAATATCGATTTACGAGAGAAATGGATACTGTATTTAGTAAGTAGATGTATTAATTGAAGAATGTTTCGTGTATATTTATGAGCTCTAACAATAATGGTTAAATAGTATTTGTTTTAAATCTACATATTATTTATTCATATTTCTCCATCCAATTGAAATAAATAAAACTTTATGCGATAAATATTAAAATGTTTTATGTTATAACGATCCCTTTTTACAGTAAACATCCTACACGGCCATCTGTTTATGTCGTAGAACATCATTTGTATGCAAATAAAAAAATTTTGCGCCGATTTCTTATTGCCCAATGTAAGTTTTTAACTTATTTCCTATTAAAAAACAGTCTGTAATCGTATATAACTAGACATTTTAGCGGTTTTTGTTGAATTTAGTATTGTAAGCACGATTAAATCTAGCACAAGTCCTATATTTAAGCTTTGTACGGTACAAATTTTGAGGAGAGTATGTGGCGCCCTCTAACAAGTTCCTCATTGAAGAGCGTTTCCATGATATCCTTCGAATTGAACTGGCCGCTAAGCGCTAGTGCATCAGTCTGGCCGTGATTGGTGCTAGGAGGAGGTAGACGGCACAAGGTAATAAAAAAGACGTAGATGTTCGAATCAAATTAAGGTGCATTAAATGTTTGTATGAGTGCTGTCGTCATGCATCTGTCCTGTAAATATAGTTTTCTCAATATAACTATTTTTTTTAAGAGAGAGTCGTAATTTTTTCTGGTATCAAGTCTGCATTTTATTGTGATCAAAAGGATGATTCAATATATATATAATTTTTAATTCACGAAAATTGTAGAATCGTATTTCAAATGCTATTTACAATTTATCTTATTCGAATTAAATTTTTTATGTTAGTAAAATTAAAGTGAATAAAGTATACGAAATCATAAGACGAATCGTAATATTCTATCTTGATTTAATCACAAAATACAGAATATAAACTTTAAAAAGCTCATTGTTTTGCTTAAAAGGTGACGAAAATAATAATGTAGATGTTACAAAAGTTAAAAGATATACATTTTTTATGTATGTTTTAAATGTATGTAAAATGTATATATTTTTGACTTGTAACATCTATATTATTATTTTATCGCTTTTTTAAGAAACTAGGGGGCTCGGCCCCCTACGAGCTACGTTCGCCATCCCCAGTTCAGACACCGCATTTTCTGAAAACACGCTAATTTGATCGGCTTTAAAAAGATTTTGAAAGATTGCATTATAATTTAAAAAACAGTGGCGATCTCCCTATAAACGGGTTTCTATTCATTTCTCTTTCATTGAGGAATTTCAAGGAAAAAAATCAGCTGTGTTAAAAGATACAATGGCTGTTTTCGTCTTTGATTAAATAAAATCATTTAAACATTTCTAAATAAGATAATGTAAAATGAATTAAGCAAACAGAGTCCTTGTCTCCCGGTATTTTTTAACAAAGCGAAAAGAAAGTTCTTTCTGACGTAATTTTCACCAAACTTTTCTTTCTCTTTTTAATATTCACGTGAAAATACTTTTGTTAGAAAAGAAATATTATTTGCGCTGTCCCAACAAAAATAGTTGGAAATATCATCTCGAAATATCCAATAAATGTCTCGCGCAATTTTTAAATTTAAACTGTTTTGCGATATTATTTTTTGTTCATTTTACGTAATAAGTGTAATGTGGCGTAAATGTGACGTAATTTCTCCTATTTAAGATTTCTAACGCATGTTAATGAATTTATTATTTTACAATATCCTTTCTCTGTTAAAATTCACGTGTAAATATAGTTCTTATGAAGTAATTTTCAATAAGTTCCTGCTTTTTATACGTAATTAGTTAATTCTAATTTGAAAGTTTTTTTTTCTGTTTATAATAGTCACGTATAAATAAATTTTTTATTTGAAGCAAACATTATTGTTTTCGCTGTTTATACAGTTGGCAACAGGTTAAATTAGTACAATTTTCTAAAATAAGTAAAAAATATCTCTCGAAATGCTGAAAATTTGAATTTAAATTAGAAATAAAATCTCAAAAAGTGAGTCAAATTAAAAAAATAATTACATTCTGCACACCGGGAAATTATAACGTATAAATTGATCTAAAAATTATTAAATTCCTATGTATAGCTTTTGCTTCTATAAAACTTTTTTAATGGAACGATTTTGTCCAACTTTACCATTAAATATCTCTTAAAATAATTATTCTTTTTGAAAACTGTCCACATCAGCGTGTTTATCAAACATTTCTCTATAATACCCTTGATTTTCATATTTTTGTATGCAATATTTTTCTTAATATTAACGGAGAAAGACCCCCGGTCACGAAAAATTCAAAACCGGCGGCGGTGACAGCGTAAATTACTTTTTTTTAGAATAGAGAGAAACAGTGAATTTTTTAACAATCATATTGTGTATTTTGTGAATAAATTATTTTTATAATATTAGTGAAAAAACGGAACGTACAAACCACATGGTATTTATAATTTATTTTAGGTGGAGCATGTAGTATTTATAGTTTATTTTATGTATATTCTTCAATGTCTTTTACCTAACTTCTATATACTAAATAATAAACGATACGTAAAGTATATTTCTAATATTTAAAAAATAACTAATTATTAAAAAATACATTATTATTACAGTAAACTATGTCTAAGGCGGAATCGATCGGGACCGAGAAAACTTTCCGTAGTAGACAATATTCCGCCTTAGACAAATTTTACTCTATGTCTATGGTTTCGCAGAGACTTGAAAATCTTTCCGAGTTAGACAGATTTCCGTCTTACACAGAGTCCGCCTTACAGAGAGTTTACTGTATTACGTTTAAATTCAATTGATGTAATGAAACATTACATTCTTATTTAAGTCACTCTTTCTAAAAATTAATCTTCTGTCAAAGTAAGTTGAAATATGTGTTATTCTTTAATAGGAAAACTTTCTCTATCTTTCACTTTTAAAGTTTAGAAAATACTTCAGCCATTTAATTAACGTATTTATAGATTAAACAACCACTATTATGGAAGTAATATCATCGGCGAGATTTAATCCAAAGGTATCCGAAGATTAAATTCATTTTCCTCTTTGGAGAAAAATCGATAAGAAAGTAGAAATTACGCGTTTCTTCCTTCGGTACTGTGAAGCATTTAACTAAAATTTTCTATTCATAATTTATCTTTCTCTGTACTTGTTCAGTATTTTTTGTCGTACAAAAAATTATTTATAAAACAACATTTATAAAAAATATTTTATATATTTAATATAAACTATATAGAAAAATCTAAAGGACAAAAATTGATAAGATTAGGTCTCTTTCAATTTTTTGAAAAAGATTTCTTCGAAAAAGTTTTTTTTTTTTTTTTTTTTTAATTTTAAAATTGTCTGTTACATTCATTAAGTGTTATGTAATTTTTAGATTTATTATAATTATTAAACATATGTTTTTTATGGAAAAAATTTATATATTAGTTACACGTTTTATCTTTTTAACACTTTCCAACAAAGTTGAAAAGTGTTAATGAATCGGGTTTATCTTACAGTCTGTCTGTCTGTCCGTGCTCTAACTCACGTAAATACAATGCGATTACCATGAAATTGATATATGTTATTGGGGTTTACTATGGCATGTTCGATTTTGAAAATGAAGTGTGTAGCACTTGCGTTTCGTTTACAGGGTCACTCAAAAAAAATTCCATTCCATTACGGCCCGTGAGGAAAATCGTTTGCGGTGTTTTTTAAAGATATTAAACTATTTTAAATACATTGAAAATTATATATATCATTGAAGTGAACTATAAGCGTTTACTGTAGAATCAGGTGTGCATACAATAATTTATCGTTTATTTACAGGGACACACAAATGTATTTGGCTATAGTACTGCCTATGAAGAATGATTGCTGGAAATGCTCTTTCAGTTGTGATAGATCTTTTAAAATTTAACTTTTTTGACATATTTCTTGCTGTGTATAAATTGTACAGATCATATAGAAGGTTACACGTAAGATCTGAAGTGCATTTCCGTTCACTGACGGAAATTGCTGAATGGGAAATTTCAAATGGGCTTTGCGTTTAATTGAATTAACTTTTAGCATACGATGTAGTATAAATACCAATCAAAACATCATATTGATGGATGAACAAAAAGATTTTGATGTGTTTCCAACTACTGATACACATTATTCTGAATGTATTGGAAACTGTTCCATAAACTATGCTGGTCGCATGATTTTTCGTTCTTGTTTTTCACATTAAGCGGACTAAGGTATAATTTTGATTTCTATATGAGTTTTTTTTTAAGTTGTATAAGGGTTTATAAAAGATAAAATAAATTTGGTAACCCAATTCGATCATACTTGAAAAATTCTATCTCATTAGTTACTCCATTTTTACTGATTTTCAGATATTAGCTATTTACTACATACAGAACGATAAAAGAACAATTTTTTAATTATATATATTCATGTTAAGGGTATAGATGTTTGTAAAATATTAAAGAAAATTGATGACTGTATTAACTCACACTTGACAAAAGAACGTTTTCGTTTACAAAATAAATTATGTTTATTATATTACATATTTACCTATTTATATATTTATATAAAATTATATTTTTGTAATAGCATTTGAATTTTTTTTTCTTTTGTCAAACTTGTGAAACTGTGAAACTTTTTTTTGTGTGAAACATTTTTTCTTTTTATATATTTCTTACAATATTTTTTTTTATTCCCATAACGCAGACTAAGGTATTATTTTGATTTTGATATGAGTTTTGTTAGTTGTATAAGGGTTTATAAAACCTAAAAAAACTTGGTAACTCAACTCGATCATACTTGAAAAATTCTATTTCATTAGTTACTCCATTTTTACTGATTTTCACATATTAGCTATTTACTACATACAGAACGAATAAATGAATAATTTTTATTTTGATATATATTTATGTTAAGTGTATAGAAGTTTGTAAAGTGTTAAAAGAAAATTGATACCTGTATTCGCTCATACTTAAAAAAAAAAAAAAAAAAAAAAAAAAAAAAAAAAAAAAAAAAAAAAAAAAAAAAAAAAAAAAAAACTTTTTCGTTTACAAAATAAATAATGTTCATTATATAACATATTTATTTATTTATCTTATAGATATTTATATAAAATTATATTTTTGTTATATTATTAAATAAATTATATTTACGTAGTATTAATATTTTATAGTCGTAACAATTTATATTAAGTATTTTTTAATACCTATCCAAGTATTTTATACTTAGCATAATAATTTTAATTTCATATTGTTAGTTAATGATTGCTATTTGAACACTTTAAAACAAACATGAATGTTGCAGGGTCTATTTTTATACTTTTATTCATCCTAGTGTTTTGTTTATACGTGTACATTTTATGTATAAAATGTGAATTTGTATTCGGACCAAGTTATCATCTATTATAAAAGAAAAAAAAAATATCTATTTCCGTTGTGAATTTAAGCTAAAACCTTTAATTCAATTTGATTTGAATGCTTAAAAAGAAATATGCAGGACTTTCAGTATTTTATGAAATTTTTAATATAATTCGTAAGTTATTTCTTTATAATCTTCAGACTTGAAGTAATCCACCCCCAACCTTCTTCAAACAAGTAAAAAATCCTAATTTATTTTATCTGGAATACGCATCTAAACATTTATTTTACAATAAATTATTTTTTTAAGTATTATACATATTTAAAACCTATTATTTGCAAGACTATAATCAAAATTCGTATAATGTGGGTACTTTATACACAAAACACGGTGAACTAAATTAATAATAACGTCTAATTCTATTTCAAAAATTACACTTTGTTCGAAATTAATTGAAGTGAACAGCAGCAGATATATTTTGCATGAAATGTTTATTCAGCTACACTTTTGAACTTTAGAAATAACCAAACAATTTAATTAACGTATTTATCGATTAAACAACGATTTTAGACGAGTTACATAATCAAGAGATTTAATCCAATGGCACGTCAAACCTTGAATTAATTTTCTCCTTTTCCTCAACAGAAATTTAATCGATAAGAAAACAGAAATTACACCTTACTTCCCAAATTCTGAAACACTTTAAACACTGCACCGTTATTTAAGATAAATTTTCATTAATTTGAAATATATCTGTTAAAGGACGAAACGTACCTCAACATGAATTTTAAAATAGTCGTAGTGAATTTATCTTGTTTGAAATACTCCACTCCATTAGTGAAATATTTTCTTTTGACATTTCAGCTTTTATTTCATTGTGTTAGTTGCATGATTAAAAACATAGAAAAGGTCGCACATTCTGATACTTCTTCCGATATCATTCAATGTGAAGAATTTGATCCAGTTTATGTAGAAGTCTTAAAAGACAGAAATTTTCGTAGTTAGATTTTGTTTGATGTGTCTTTGTGAATACATTCAATATTTTTGTGAATTTACACAATATTACTGGGATTGGTCCATAGAGGTCCTGTATAACTCAAAACATTTATTTACTGTTTGCATGAAATCTTGACAATTGTATTCAATTGTATTCAGTCGGTCTCTATTATTATGTATTTTAGATAACAACTACCAAATTAGGAACGTTTAAGATGTATGTTTTGCAGTCAAATAAAATCTAAATTAGTTTGGGGAAATCCTCCTAAATAAATCCCTCCGCCCCTCCCCCAAGAACCTCCTTTATTTCTTTCATTCTCGTGCATTTAGTACTATAGTAATGTTCAATTTTATCAACAGGCCTTTAAAAGGTCATCATCAAACAACTCAAATAGAACAATGCAACAAAGCAAAAAATTCAAAGTCATTTGGTCGTATACGATTCTCCGGCATAAAATGGGGTAACCGAAATGTTGAATTTTTCATTTCCCTTATTTTTACATTAGTTGAATCTTTCATTGACAAAAATTGTACATAAAAAAATTAATAGCTTGTTAAAAATTACCAAAATGTGTACATTTGTATATTATATTGATAATATAACGAACGGAATATAAATATATTTATATATATGCATTATATGCGTTCATTTATTAATTCGTAATAAAACAATGCAAGTAAGAAAAACAATCAAAGCTATGGGTCGAACACGATTCTCCTAAAATTGTGAAAACAAAGTGTTGAATTTTTCATTTAAATTATATTACACGAGTTGCAACTTTTGTGTAACAAAAACAGCGCATTTTATAAAGTTATTGCATACATTTATAACTTACTTTTTCTAAAGTACCAAAATTTGTGCATATCTAAATTATATTGATCATATGGCGAACTGAATCTCAAATAAATTCCGATATGTTGTAACAAAAATAATTTATTACATTTACGCGCAAAATTTCAATATCAGTTTATTTGAAAAATGTATAAATGATAGACACCAATTGCTGAATTTGTATGGGATTATATCTCTAAATTTATTTCTCCTTTTTTTTCTTTCTTTTTTGTAGTACAGTCGGACCTCAATTTAACGAACCTTTATTTTCGAATTTCTCTATTTTGCGAACTTTTACTTGGAACCAAGAACATTTTGTAAATTTCTTCGTAAAATAACCTCCAAATAGCGAAGTGTATTCTCTATTTAACGAACTTTTCCTTGGGATCTAATTTTTTTTTCTCTCTCTATTTCTTAAAATATTACTTGACATTTGAAACTTATTCTTTCATTTAAGACATTTTATGATGATCAGTGACCATGAACAGGTCTTACCAGGCACCTAACTCACCGAGAACAGTAAAATCGTTGTGATTCTTTGCTTTCCATCCAAGAAGAGGAAACTTTCAACATCCCCTTTTAACCCTCAATAGAGCTGCCCCGTGTCCTTAAACTATAGTTTCCCTTTTATAGATTGTTGATCATGATCAGTCGTGTTGGTAACTTCTGTTGTTGTAGCTCGAAAATGCCAAAGCAAAAGTGCTTGAGCATCAAAGAAAAATAAAAATTATTATTGATGAGGTGGATAAAGGCAATAAGAAAAAGAATACTGCTTTAAAATTTGATATTCCTCCAAACAGCTTATCAACCATAATAAAAAATCGTGATTTTAATGTAAAATAATATTTTTAACTGAAAATACAATGTATTTCCAGACAATGTTTTGTTTCATTCTTATTTCCCTTGCAGATTTCTTTTTGATGGTTAAAATAAGTAAAACAAATACATATAATTTATAAAAAAAGTGTGACTAATTACTTTTTTAAATTGTATTTAGTGTTTATGGACTTAAAATGTGTTTTACGTAGTTTAAAGTATTTTAAAAGGCGACTCTCTATTTAACGAATTTTCCATATAACGAACTTATTTTCGGGATTTAGCGACTTCGTTAAATAGAGGTCCGACTGTATTCAGTTATGATTACAAATCTCTTTGCCATAAAAAATATTTATATTGTGTTTTATGCATTCGTCACATGCAAAGTTTCATTTTACAATAAATAGAAAATTTTTATTTATTATCCCTATTTAGAAAAGAATACCTTTTTAGAATATATTCCTAGAATATATTATATATTAATTCTTATAATATATTATTTGTAAAATATGCGTAAATGCAAGTGATAATAGGAAAAACTAAATTTCTGGTAATAATTAGAAAACTTTGATATAGACAAGGAGGCAGCTGCAGAGATCATCACCTCATCGATTTGACTGCTGAATTCCCAGGATTAGACAGTACTCGATTGGCATATTAAAATGCAACTGGTCTGCCAAGTCGTATCTTGGTGGAAACTACCTGCAGACCAGATTTTAGTGGTTGATTGGTAGGTTTATCATTGTGTTTACATGCACCCAAATGTTTCAAAACATAGAGGATTGAGAGAAGGTAAAATAATGGTAAATATACCAGTCAACCACTAAAATAGGATTTACAGCTATTTTCCATCAAGATATGACTTGGCAGGCCAGTTGCATTTTAACATGCGAATCGAGTTTTAACTAATCCTAGAATTTTAGTGGTAAACTCTGTGAGGTGATGGTTAGTGCAGTCGCCCCCCTGTCTAATATGAATCGTTTATTCAAAATTCACCTTTGAAATTTAGAAACTTTTCCCACAATTTAAATAATTTACTTATTGATTTAAGGAAGTGCTTTAGATCAATAACATAACCAGTGATATCTTATGCAGTAGCCATTCTAAACATTAAATTGATTTTCCTCTTTGCAGAAATTTAATAGAAAAGGAAACAGGAACATTACTTACGAATTTTGGTACATCTTAAACACTTGTCTGTTATCTAATAATTCAGCCTTTTTTTTATGTTTTCTTTAAGGGGGTCGGGACACATTTTAAAATAATTTTTATTTATTGAGTTAAAATTTTGAATTTTTTTTTTTTTTTTTTTTTTTTTTTTTTGTGATGGTTAACTATATTATTTGTAAACAAGATCACATGATAAAACTTCTCATATTTTTTTTTATTTAAAATTTAAAATTTATTAAAAAAGTGGGGTAATTTAAAATCGTTATAACTCGAAATATTATTTGTAGAATTTATTTTTTTTTCATTTAAATGAACAGAAATATATAAGTTTTAATTTTGATTCAGCAGTTTTAAAAATATTAATTTAAATAAAAATTAGAAATATTTAAAGTAAAAAAAAAAAAAAAAAAAAAAAAAAAAAATATGTATCTATTTTTTTTTTCTTTTTTAAATCACATTTTTAAAAGAATTTTTTTTTCAAATTTGCTTAATCAAAATTAAAGTAAAAGAGTTTAAAAAGACAAGTTCCAAGTTTGAACTGTTCATATTTAACGATTCTCGACTTATAATAATTTAAATAAGTGAAGTGGTGAGAAAACCCATCATAAAGAAAAACGCATTTTCACAGTCGTTTCCACGACAATCATTGCTTGAAAGCTAGATTTTGGAAACAAAGCAAAACGAAAAATTTAATATTTCCTATTCCAATTAAGGGGTCTCAGGACTCTTAAAAGTGGAAAAAATAAAAAAAAAGGACCATATTCAACATTTAATACCTTAAAATGTATTTGATATTAAGACACAATTTTAAATGGGAATGAAAGATATAAGTATGTTCTTTCATTTCAAATATTTGAAAAATTGCAAGAGGCAGAATTAGCATTTACAGGGGGCTCCAAACTGTCAGACATTTGATGAGCAGAAAATCGGCATAACAGCTTATGCGCACGATTACAAAATAAATTTTGCAACTAGAATGAAAATTTTGGTGCCTACTTATACCTCAGATTATAATAATTACACTGAACTTAAATAAATTTATATTTAAAGCATTTTTATATTTTTAATACAAAGTTATATTTAGCTAATGCAAAATTTAGAAAATTTCAACAATATAAACCCAAATATATATATATATATATATATATATATATATATATATATTTTTACAATAAAAAGGAAATTTTAGGTTCCGTTTATACGTACTAACATGAAACATATGTTTTGATAATTTCATGAAAAAATATTCAGAAGTTTTTGAGATATTGTGCGCGTTATGCCCAAAAACGTCATTTGGAGAAAAATTAATTCAAAGTTTTGGAAACGCCGCTTAAGCTATTGAGCGAGTATAGTTCTAAATGCCATAACTTCTGTTCTAATGGGAATTTCAAGATAACAATTATATCAAAATGTTCAGAAAACATAGAAGTTTAACAACTAAAAAAAATTAAAATTTCGAAAATTTTAGAGCTTGAGAGTCCTGAGACCCCTTGAGATAGAAACATGATTTAAATGTCATTTTGAGCAGAAAAAAACCAGAGAAAATTTTAATGCAATAAAAAGTTTTTAGAAAATTTGAAGATTTTTGTGTCCCGTACCCCTTAAATTAATAAAAATTAAAAATAGTTTAAAGCCATGATATTTAAATATGAATGAGAAGTAAAATGGAAGGTGATTACATTTAGCATACATTTTTAATCCACATAGGATGTAATGTAATGTCGTAATAGTTGACTGTGCAAAACAATCTTTCTATAAGTGTCATATAAATATTATGATACATTTTATATGCAAAAACGAATGTAATTTTCAATTGTAAATAATCTGAAGTCCATTTTCTCACCAAAAGTAATTTTAAATTTATTTTAAGTATCAAACGCATTCGAATATTTTTTATATAAAAATAATATTTTCATATTTTCTTAAACATATTTTTAACTTATTAATTTTCTAAAATAGAATAGAATTGAATTGAATTTTGTGTAACGTGTGATAATTTTGTTGAGAGTTAATCGTGATATGCTGACATAATAAATTAACTTTCTGCAGTTTTGCCGCCTGATCATAAATCGCCAAATATTGTTTTTCAATCACTATCATTCGCATTGTACTTATTTCATTTAGAATACAAACTTTTCACACATTTCATTCCAAACACATTTTTTTCACTAAAATAAATATTTTTAAAATGCTTACATTTTATAATACATAACCTATTCATTCATTTCCTTTATAATTAAAAAACAAAACAGAAATGAAATTATTTTAAAAGAAATTAATATCATAAACACAAATTACTTTATTTAAACATAAAAGCAGTGTTTCTAATTTAAACACGATTAAAAACCTGTTATTAACAAGATTTGCGCCCGGGTAAAGGAGGATATCTAAAAATTAACATCTTAAAAATTAACCTTTGTTCGATATGTACTGAAATAAGCAGAAATCGTTAATATCAAAATTTTACTAATCCTTCGCTTTTGAATTTTAGAAATTATTCCAACAGTTTAATTAACGTGTTTATTGATTAAACAACTGGTTTGGTCTAGTATCATGATCAGTGAGATTTAATCTAACGGCATACCGAACTGTTAATTTATTTCCTCCTTTACATAATTTTAATCGATAACTAAAAGGAAATTTCGCATTACTTCGCAAACTTTAAACCCCCTTAAAGACTGACCTGTTATCTAAGCTAAATTTTCATTAAATTGGAATATTTCAATTAATGGAAGAAACAATTTCATAATCGTCGTAACGAAATTTACCTTGCTTAAATTGCTTTGCTCCGTAAGTAAAATATTTCTTTTGGATAATTTACCTGTCGTTTCATTGTTATCTTTAAAGCCTTAAAATAATTAATTGGTGAAATAAATCCCAGTACGCGTCGTTCTACAGAGGAGACCGGGGTAATGGCGACACCTTACGGGAATTAAAATTTTTTCACCTCAAAAAAATGTTTATTTTTTAATAGTAAAAATTCTATAGCTGAATCATGATCTTCAGTATCTGTATAAATTTAACCGTAATCATAACTATAAAGTAAGCACACATAAAAAAAAATATTTTAATCTCTGTACAGTGGCGGGATTACCCAGGGTACTAGGGTAATTTCGCCACTTTATCAGGGTAGGGTTAATGACATCACTATTTAATGACCTAGTAAATACATAAAATGGACATTAGGAAACATAACCTACTGAAAATATTTAGAAAGCATTGTAATTATTACTTAATGAATAAT
Source organism: Maratus speciosus (assembly GCA_963932465.1). Taxonomy (NCBI): domain Eukaryota; kingdom Metazoa; phylum Arthropoda; class Arachnida; order Araneae; family Salticidae; genus Maratus; species Maratus speciosus. Next base: position 521,357,907 of record OZ010790.1, on the reverse strand, counting down.
TACAATACTTCTTAAGCTAGATTTATTAATGTGCTAAGCTTACAATTTAATTCAAATTACAAAAGTCATCCTTTGTCATGGTGGCGGCATTAACCCGAGAGGACAATATAGCGGAAATACCCCAGAAAAGCCGAAAGAAAAACCGAACTTGTAAAAGAAATTGCATCAAAATGTCGACGAATGCATGTATATTACGGGTAATATTATCTTAAGTACCTAATGATACAATAAAAGGTATTTACCTCTACTCATTTGAAGCTCCAAAATAAGAAGCAACTAGATGAAAATTAACTTTTTTACTAGAACAAACGAACGACGTACAGTCGTGGGGGAAAAAAAGTAAACACCCCCTACTATCTCCTCAACAAATTATCGTAGAAGAATGTTACTGGTAACAAACGATTGGAAATGAAGTCTACTCTTAAAGGATGTATATAAAATTTGCTTGGGGGGCCATCTACATATTAAAACGAACCCAAGCTTTTTTTTTTCAATAACAATACCCAATATTTCAAATCTTCAATAACAATATTTCAAATCTTCGGTTCAAACTATACCTATACACCAAATTTCAAGTCATTTGAATGATAAGTTTTTGAATTATAAACATTCAAAATTTAGTACTTCTGTTGTTAAATTACAATTTCATAATTTTTATTAACATCTCCTGAAATTATACTCTTAATGTGCTAATTCTTCTGTGTAGCAATAATATTAACACACCCAAACATAACTAAGTTGAATTTGAAATTTTTATAATTTTATGATATGAATTTTGAAATTAATATTCGAAAAAATTATGAATTGCAACCTACAATTTTTTGATGGATTTAGATTTATTAAGTCCTGCTTTATGGAAGTCCAAAATTTCACATTTTTTTCCCAAGTAGTTTTCAAATTATGATTAAAAAACGGCAAAATGATGGTTTAAGGGTCCGTCTATGATAGAAGTGTCTAGATATTTTGAAATTTCTTGTGCTATCTTGTAATCTAGCATTCTTCAATGACTCCTTGAGTAGCACTTATGATGCCTTGATCAAGAAGGGGGCTCTCTCGGTCAACAATCGAGTACTGAACTTCAATTTGGATACGATCCCTAAAATACGCTCATTTTTAAATATTTAATTTCTCAGAAACTTATCGTACGAATTGCATAAAAAAAAATATTTTTAGGCTAATTGAAGGGTGTAGAGTTCATTTATGCTGTCAAAATAGCGTACTGCTATGGAAAAAAAAAAAAACAAAGTTATGGATCGTTTTAATATGTAGATGGCCCCCTAAGCAAATTTTATATACATCATTTAAAAGTAGACTTTATTACCAATCGTGTGGTACCAGTAACTTTTTTCTACGATAACTTTTTGCAAAGTTAGTAAGGGGTATTTACTTTTTTCCGCCACGACTGTACAACAAAATCACTCTCACTCTAGGCACTGTTTCTATTGTTGGCCGCTATAGTGCAGGCTTATTCACTATCTCAAACTGCCGTTAGTTTCTAAACTAGGCGGAGTGGCGGCATAACCCCGAGTGGCGCCATTCCCCCCGGTCTCCCTTAATCATCGTAGTGAAATTTTCATTGTTTAAATTGTTCAAGAATGAAGTATTTTGTTTGGATAATGCAGCTGTTTCTTTTTTATTATTATTAAAAACAAAAAATGATTTATAGCCACTATATTTAAAAATGAATGAAAAATTAAATATTAGTGTATTAAATTTAGTGTATATTTGAATTTTAACTATGTTATGACGAAAAGTATTATAAAAGTAGTAGTTAAACAAAATATTCATTAATAAAAGTATCATATTAATATTGTGATACTATTGATATGAATTATAAAGAAAGATTTACAGGAATACACAATCAGCTTCCTAATTTTTGTAAATCTTTTATAAAAATCATTAAAATGCATTCTTAAAAATCTTCAGTTATGAACTTCTAATGGGGCCCCAAAAAAAGAAGTGTTAATTTCAAGTATCATACACATTCACATTGTTGTGTAATGCAAACAAATGTTTTTCTTAATTCATACGGTTTCATTAATTGATTTCCCTTAATATACATATACATGTAAAACATTCTATTTTTCTACAATAGAATTAAACTTTTCATAACGTGGGTGAGTTCTACTGATAATTACACATACTGATATTATAATGAACTTTATTTTTTTTGTTTGTTTGTTTATTTATAAATAAAACTTTATTCGAGATAAATTAAATAAACGAAAATCTTTCATAAAAATTACTTATTTATTTTTCACTTTTGAAGTTCAAAAATTACACCAACAATTTAATTAACGTATTCATTTATTAACAGCAGATTTTATACCAGTAACAAAATCAGCGATATTTAATCCCATGACCCTCCCTATTTTAAATACATTTTTCCCTTTACAGAAATTTAATCGATAAAACAAAAACTTGAATTATGTGTTACTTTCCAGATTTGGAAATATTCTAAAGACTGGCCTCTTATCTGAAGTAAATTTTTATTCCGTTGAAATATTTCGATTATCGGACGAAATGAATCTTAGCATGATTTTCATATTCATAGTAACAAAATTTATCCTTTTCTAAAAGCTTTACTCTACCTAGGGAAGTGCAAGAAGTGTTAAGGGGTCTCAGGACTCTTAAAACTTTAATTTTTTTAGATGTTAAACTTCTATCGTTTCTGAACATTTTGAGATAATTGTTTCCTTGAAATTTTCATTAGAACAGAAGTTATGGCTTTTAGAATTATACCCGCTCAATAGCCGAAGCGGCATTTCCGAACTTTGAAGTCATTTTTCTCCAAATGATGTTTTTGGACATAACGCGCACGGTATCTCTAAAACTTCTGAATATTTTTTCATAAAATTTTCAAAACATATGTTTCATGTTAGTCTGCATACACTGAACCTAAAATTTCTTTTTTATTGTTAAAAGAATATTTTTTTAGGTGATTACATTGTTAAAGTTTTCTAAATTTTGCATTAGCTAAATACAACTTTATATTAAAAATATAAAAATGCTTTAAATACAAATTTATTTAGGTTAAGGGTAATTATTATAATCTGAAGTTTTAGTAGACATAAAAAATTTCATTCCAGTTCCAAAATTTATTTTGTAATCCTCCACGTAATCTGTTATGCCGATTTTCTGCTCGTCAAATGTCTGACAATTTGGAGCACCCTGTAAATGCTAATTCTGCACCTTGCATTTTTTTAAAATATTTGAAATAAAAGAACATACATACATCTTTCATTCCCAATTAAAATTGTGTCTTAAAATCAAATACATTTTGAGATATTAAATGTTGAAAATGGTCTTTTTTTAATTTTTTTTTTCAATTTTAAGAGTCCTGAGACCCCCATAAGCGCCGATTTTGGCGATAGTAGTATCGTTTGAAAGATATCTTAGCGGGGAGTAAAAAACTCAAAAGAACTACCCATCGCAAATCAGCCGTATTCGAGATATCCGACAATTTATGTCACACAATTTGTTTATTCATTACCATGTATTTATGCTGCTACATTTTTCATACCGTTAAATTTGAATTTTTTCTATTAAATGGCTTCCTGTTAACTTCATGTTACTTATGTTTGGAAATTAACCCATTTGTGCCTGAATTTTTGTTTTCAGAAATTTTTTGGTAAAATCACTTTAAAATGTTGCAAAATGAACTGGAAAAATACTAAAAAAAAATTAAGCTTATTTTTTTTGTATTTATTTGATAAAATGTAAAAGAACTAAATATGAACATTTCTGGTAGAATAATATGCATAATTATATATTTTGCCTATATTTATACTTAAAATGTTTTTAAATTGTATATTATGTACTATAATTAGTATTTTAATGAACTACAAAAAAATATATATTTATTTCTTTGCAGAGACTAATAACGTTATAACTATTATTAATAATAAAATAAGAATAATCGTATTGCCGACTTAATAACAATTTATTTCATAAATATCTTTGAAAGGAGATTGCATAAATAACTGTCTCCTAAATTCTAACAAAAATATGTGCCCATTTGTGCCGTACATTACAAAAATGCATAAAAAATAGGCTTGAACATTTAATTTCGCAATTAAAAAAAAATATGTATTTCAAAAAAGTCCACAAACTAAGATTATAACTTGCGATTTTCTGTCCATGATAGAAAAAATAGAAATAAACTTACTTTTTACATTTCACCCTCTTGAAAAATTAAAAAACTAAAAGCACCGAAAAAAGCCTTAATTTAAGCAAATAAATATCCACCTTATGCTGTCATCTCTCGGTTACAGATAAAGACATTTATAAATAATGATTTCATGCAATTTTCATGTTATAAAGAAGAAGAAAATTATACAAATGCATTAAAATTTGAAACGTCCCAAAAATGGGACGCCAAGCATAAATAGGTTAAATATGAAAAAAAAAAAAAAAAACCTTGGAAAAAAATGAAGAGAATATAATGGCTGTAAAATCAGGGCTGCCATTGGCGACTATTTTTATATTTTATTTGCACCCCTATTTTTGAAAAAATAAATAATTTTGTAGTACATTTATCGTGTACATGCTGTCAAAGTTCATGTGAAATATTGTTATTTGAGAAAATGTTGCGAGAAATAGACCCCTCCCCCTCCTCCCCAATGGTAGTCTTGTAAATGTATTGTTTCCCGTACATCGTGTATGTTTATTGATGCTGGACATTTGTAGTGCTCACTGCTGATTGTGGTCCTCTATATAGAAGTGTGCAGGAAGCCGTTTAATAGTAAACTTTATAAATTTAACGACATAGAAAATGTTACGGCATAAATACATTATATTAAATAAACAAAATGCATGACATAAGTTGGCAGCTTTCTGGAAAATGGCTGATTTGCGAAGGGTAGTTCCATTGAGTTTTTTACTCCCCGCGACGAGATTTTTCAAACGATACTACTCTAGTCAAAATCGGCGCTTGCACTTCCTTAGTTAGAGTAAAGCTTTTAAAAAAGAATCAATTTTGTTACTATGAATATGAAAATCATGCTAAGATTCATTTCGTCCGCTAATCGAAATATTTCAACGTAATAAAAATTTACTTCATATAACAGGTCAGTCTTTAAAATATTTCCAAATCTGAAAAGTAACACATAATTCAAGTTTTCTTATCGATTAAATTTTCTTAAAGTGAAAAATATATTTAAAATCGGCATGGTGATTTCATTAAATATCACTGATTTTGTTACTTGTATAAAAGCGGCTGTTAATAGATGAATACGTAATTAAATTGTTGGTGTAATTTTAAAACTTCAAAAGTGAAAAATAAATAAACTGTTTGCATTATTACCGAGTTCTGACTGAGTATCCACTGAGTTTTTTATTCCTTACGACGAGATCTTTCCAACGTTACCACTCTCGTCAAAATCGGCGAGTAACACTTCTTGTGCTTCCCTTGTAAGAAATAAAATATTTTGTTTGGATAAATGTTTTCATTATTTGAAAAAATTAAATTTTTTCTATACGCATTGTACTTTTTTTAATGAGAAAGGAAAAACAGGATATTACATTTAGTATAAATTTGAATTTTTATAACAAAGCAAATTAAAATATCATAATAAATTCATGATACCTTTTATTGGAAATATTATGAGCTATTGACATAGATACCTTTTTATTTTTTGTATTACGAAAAAGCTTCGGAAAATGTGTAAAATATTTTCGTACAATCCTAGATTGTGAATAATCGAATATTATCTATACCCCAAAATTATTTATAATTCGTTTCACGTATTTTGCACATTTCAACTTTTAAGTTGCAATAAAGGATTTCTTTATATTTTGTGTTTGGATTTACAACACAGTATTTTTTTTTTTTTTTTTTTTTTTTTTTTTTTTTTTTTTTTTAAGAATAGAAAAAAAGATGTTGTACAACATTTATTATAGTGATGATTATACATCCTCTGTCCGTTTTTTGAAGAACTCTTTTTTTTTAAAGAAAAAATTTCATTATAGCATCTTGAAAATATTCTTAGCATTTTCATTTTACAAATTTTGTAAAAACGTAAATCGAAAGTTATTTTCGTTGAAATTATTACAAAATCCTACCACGAATTTTTTTTCTTAAAAAAGATTGGTTCAAAAAACGAACTAGTGGAAGAACTGAAATAGTGATGACAGAATAAAATTAATTTATTCTGAATTCTAGATTTCTTAAAAAATTAAACTGAGTTCGCTAAAAACTAAGATAAACAAAAATCTTTGATATGAAAATTTTATTCATATTTCAATGCTAAAAGTTTACTCCAACAGTATAATTAACATATTTATCGATTAGATAAACGCTTTTAAACCAATAACATAATCAGTTAGAATTAATCCAGTGTCAATTCGAGCATTCAATGCATTTTCCCCTTTATATAAATTTAATCTACAAGTAAAGGGGAATTACGTGTTATTTCTACATTTTCGAAACATCTTAAAGACTGACCAGTTAACTATGATAAATTTACATTATGTTGGAATATTTCAATTAAATGAAGAAACAAATCTGAGCATGATTTTCATAGTCACCGTTACGAAATTTATCCTGTTTAGATTGCTTTGATCCTGGTGTGCAATACTTTGTTTGGATAATTCAGCTGTCATCGTTTTAGCCCCCGGTATGCTAATTCTTTCTCCCACCTATTAAAGTGTCGTCTCCAAAAAATAACGTTCCGTTGTATAAGCCAGCCGTAAAACAAAGCAGATGTACCATTGTACTGTTAAATACACTACTGCAAATTTTTAAACTTCTAAGCGTCGTGCATTTTCAATTTTTATACCGTCGTATTGGGGGAAAATAAGTACTTTTAAATGCAATTTGTTTGAAGAGTGCAACTTCATTTATTTTTCAGATATAAATTTTTTTGTAGTTTTTAGCGCCATTTGTTTAATTTTGGAAACTCAAGTACTCCGTTTTTGTAGAAAGAAAAGGAAAAATAGTTGGAAAATAGCAATTATATCCTTTTGTTGACATTTTCCCAAAAAAGCTGAAAAGAATGTAATTAAAATACGCGTTATTTTGAAAAACTATAAATGAATGATTCCCGATAAAACATGGAGCTATTATAAAATAAATTTAATTGTTATTATCTACATTAATATTAGAAACATATAAAAGTATATGAATCATGAGATAGCCCATTTTTTTTTTTTTTTTGTCGAGTTTCTTGAATGACGAAATCTCTTTTTTTGGATTTGTGTATTATTCAGCGACAGTCACATCCTATGGATATTTTATTGTAGATTATGTATTGTAGATTTTGTTTAAGACTGGATCGTAAATGAGGAATTCTTCAGCGGGGGGGGGGGGGGGGGGTGACACTAAATTCTGAAAAAGCAAAATTCCTGTTTTCTAGTATTGTTTTTTTTTAAGTATCTGTATACGTTCGCAGTGATTATCTTTTAAAAGTGTAAATATTGAATAAATACGCATATTTTTAGTTCAATCGCAATACAGGATGTTGAAATAGCATAAAATCCCAGCAATATCTCCATTACACTTAATTTTTTTTTGTCAAAATTGCATGCTTATGCCACATAGCGTACACTCAATTCCTATAAAAATATTTTAATTTCCTTTATACCATACTGCTATTACACTTGTATGGGATTTGAACAGCGAGTTTTACAATATCTTCAAAATTAAATGAAATATTTCAAAATATATCAAAAATAGATATAAGTTATTAGAATTTACCATTCTTTTATTTTCGAACCCCTATAAAATAATTAAATTATCACATAGAGCTTAGATTTTAGTTCAGAATATAGTGAGTAATATGGAAAATACTCAAAATTCCACTGCAATATGTTTAAAATATTTTATCTAATGAAGGAGGTGTACCGGTCCTGAAATTTCCAAAACCTGAAATTCTTCAGTACAAGTATTTACTTATAGAAAATCTCTCCTTCAATTAGGCGAGATTTGGCTCGTTTATCCTAAATTTATAATTCTATTTTAAAAAAAATCACTGATATTTGACCTGAAAAATTCCTTGAAACGTACGACCCCTGAATGAATTTTATCGAACATGAATATAACGGAAAAATTGATTTTAAAGAAATAGCATTTAAAGATTTCTTTTACATCTATCAGATACATGCAAAATTAATCTAGAAGTGCCAATTATGGCTTATTACTGTTCTTATGTAAAAAAGTAAGAAAAGAATGCACAAGAACATCATTTACATTTCTCTTGGCCATCCCACGCACACTTCCAGTTTTGAACTCATTATTTCCTGTTTATTACTGGCCATAACTTCTCATTTATTAATCATAGAAATAAAATTAAAACAGATTTGAAATAGTAAACGATTGCTCTTACAACTAAATAGTAGAAATAATAATAATAATTTTCACTAAAACGGGCATTTTAATGTAGGCAGATGCCTTAAAGGATTTTTTTTTAATTCTGCATATTCAGTCATAAATGTATTTAAAAATAAATGGTAAGTAAAACAATTGTCATAAAGTGTGTTGTAAATTTATGGATAATTATCTAAATCTCTAAAAAGTTTTTTTTTCTTTTTTTAAATATCTATTTTCTATAAATTCTCGTGATTTAAATTAACTTTTGTAAATTAACTTGTAACCTTTATGCTAATTTTATTACTCTTAATGTCTTTTTAACCCTTTGCACTTCGTTGTCGCCGCTGCGGCGACATGATCTTTCTTTGAAAAAAAAATTTTTTGGCACCAATAATAAAGTAAAATAAAATTTTTCTTATTTATCAGAGCATTTTTGTAAATGTGCACTTGAAGGAAACTTCTTTTTAAAAAGTGGTGACGACAGAATAAAATTTGTGTGAGACGCCGGAGTTCAAAGGGTTAAATAAATTCATTTTTTCATAGAATTTGTTTACATAAAATGCAGTACCATATAATTGATTCTTGAAAATTTACTGTTTTATAACATAAATCGAGCAATTTTTATTTATTTACTTTGATAAAACAATGTACTTTATTCGCAGAAGCCATTTATTCGGAAGTATCTACATTGCTGATGAAATTGAAGTTCCCTAAATGAACGAGTTTAAACGCCGTTTTACGAATCATACTGAGATGTAATTTGGACAACAGAGACTCGAAATCCCACTTTGGAAGTGTTTTTTAGGTAGCTTTCATTACAAAAAGCTACCTATTGCAGCCGTTCGGAGGAAAGCGATTTCAAAAAATTTTGGTATATTTTCATCGATCATGAATCCCAGACCCCCAGGTTATATATATATATAACCATTAATTAAACATAACCTACCACCATCAAAAACCGTAATATTATAAATTAAAGCTGTGGGTAAAAAAGTGCCAAATAATTTATTATAAGAATTATTATGGAAGAAAAAAGAAGAAAGTGGACACCGACAAATAATGGAAAAGCTTATATATTGAATTACGTTTTCAAGGGCACAGAATTCAATGATATAAGCAATATGAAAAAGCAGAAAAACCAACGTTTAAAATGCACAAATAATATATGAAAAGCAGCAAACAGCTGTTTCGAAACTACTAGCGAGATTCTTCTTCAGTGCAAAAGGAACAGCGTGCTAGAAAAAGCAAGGCAAGAAGAATCTCGCTAGTAGATTCGAAACAGCTGTTTGCTGCTTTTATATATTATTTGTGCATTTTAAACGTTGGTTTTTCTGCTTTTTAATATTGTTGCACAAAGGCTTTATTTGCTATTTTTATAAGCAATATGGTTGTTTTCTATATATATATATATATATATATATCTGACATTTGTCACACTGTAACTCTCGTATTTATGAACCGATTTGGATGTAATTCGGTATGTACATAGTACATACAAATGTCTCAACCAAGTTCGTTGGCCAGCTTCATACGCCATTTTGTTTCAAAATGGCGGCCATTTAAAATTTTTTAAAAAATTCAAAATTTGAAATGTGTACCAAAAAATTGAAAATGGAAAAATATTTTTTCCTTATGTATTTGACCTTTATACAAAGATTCCGGAGCAGTTTTCTTTTCGTCTATATCTTAAAAAATGGCTGAGTTATAGCACTTTGAATTTCTAGCGTGGCTGACATTTTGAAACGTCCTGAATTTTGTTACGTGATAAATAGCGTATTTATGAACCGATTTGGATGTAATTTCGTTTATACATAGTACATACCAATGTCTCGACCGAGTTCGTTGGCTAGCTTCCTCCGCATCCTTGTTTAAAAATGGCGGCCATTTAAATTTTTAAGAAAAATTTAAATTTGAAATGTGGTACCAAAAAATTGGAAATTGAAAAAATATTTTTTTCTTATGTGTTTGACCTTGATACAAAGATTCGGAAGCAGCTTTTGTTTCGTCTATATCTTAAAAAATGGCTGAGTTATAGCATTTTGAATTTCTACCGTGGTTGACATTTTGAAACGTCCTGATTTTTGTCGCGTGATAACAGGCGTATTTATGAACCGATTTGGTGTAATTTGGTGTGTACATAGTACATACAAATATCTAGACCGAGTTCGTTGGCCTGTTTCATCCGCCATTTAAAAAAATTAAAATTTAAAATGAGATACCAAAAAATTGGAAAATGAAAAAGATTTTTTTTGTATTTGTTTGACCTTAATACAAAGATTCCGTAACAGTTTTTGTTTCGTCTACATCTAAAACAATGGCTGAGTTATAGCATTTTAAATTTCTATTGTGGCTGACATTTTAAAACGACCTGATTTTGTCATGCGATAACAGGTGTATTTATGAACCGATTTGGATGTAACTTGGTCTGTACATAGTACATACCAATGTCACGACCGAGTTCGTTTGACAGCTTCATTCGCCATCTTGTTTCAAAAGGGTTGCCATTTAAAAAATATGTATTAAGTTAAAATTTAAAATGAGGTATTAAAAAATTGGAAAATGAAAAAGATTTTTTTAATGTGTTTGGCCTTCATACAAAGATTCCGGAGCAGTTTTTGTTTCTGAAAATTTTTTATTTTGTTTATATCTTAAGAAATGGTTGAATTATAGCACTTTGAATTTCTAGCATGGCTAACATTTTGAAACGATCTTGTATTTGTCACGCGATAACACACGTATTCGCCTATTTCGATTTAAGAAGGCATGTGGATAGTATACATCAATATTTCGACCAAGTTCGCTGGCCAGCTTCATCAGTTATCTTGTTTCAAAATTGCGGCCATTAAATTAAAAAAATTATATTTAAAGTGAGGTGCAAAAAAATTAGAAATTGAAAAAGGTTTCTTTCTTAAGTATTTGACCTTGATATAAGGATTCAGGAACATTTTTTGTTTGTCTTTATCTTAAAAAATGGCTCAGATATAGCAGTTTCAATTTCTAATATGGGTGACATTTTGAAAAATCTGATTTTTTGCCTCCGACAGCACTCGTATATATCAATCGATTTCGATGTGAGTGAGCATGTGCACAGCAATTACTAAGGTCTCGACCAAGTTCACTGGTTAGCTTCATCCACCATGTTGTCTTAAAATGGCAGGCACTTTAAGAAATCGCCGAATTTGGCAGCCAAATATAAGTTACTTTAAATAAAAGCAGCTTGGATAAAGCTGACTAATTTCGCGAAATTCTCATTCATAATGATTTAGTATTGATAAAAATTAGTATTGAATCTCCTATATTAGGTTTTCACTAAATTGAGCTTCGTGTGTTTGAAAAATATAAGTTGACTTTTTTAAAATAAGGAATATGAAAGCTACCTCTTCCTCCCGGCACTGAACGGAAGGACTTTATTATTATTATTTTAAACAGTATAAAAAGTCCTCCGGGTAAATCCCGATGCTGGCAAATGTTCTAATGTATTCGCATACAGCGCGCAGTTTTAAGTCTAACAGAACTTACTAGATATAGATGAATCGTGTGTTTTAGTTAATCTTTCAGTTTATTGTATACCTACTATAACACCGCATTTTACGCCCTATACGAAAGCTCTTTAGAACAGAGTATAAATATTGTTGCTTTAAATTCGAAGTCTACTTTAAATTCAACTTCTAAAAAAATAACTTGGTGCGAAAATAGAAAAAAAAATCTGAAAAAAAAAATTCTGAAATGCCAAAGCACAGTTAATATATATATAGATATATATATTGCAGATTTTAAAAGTTCAAGATCCTCTGTTTAAAAATGAAACGCGTTTCGCTTGAAATAACGTGACATAGTATGTTATAACATTAAGTAAATTTAAAATACAAGATATAAGTAATACGTTTTAAAATTTTTACACATTTACTTTTAAAAAGACTTAATTTACTATAAATACATTTTGACAATATTAATAATGCTTATTTTCCCTTCTTATCTATACAAATATTGAAAAAAATAACGAAACGAAAATACTCTAAATGGTCAACGAAATACTACCGTAAGGGGTCAAACTGGTTAGTTTACTATCAAATTTGTTCATACACTGTTAAAGTAGTAACTCAAATTTCGTTGTAACTGCAAGTTCTTTTATGGATTTCATTCTTTGGATTGATTACGCAGATGTTAAATTATACAAAATTACGTTTCAGAAGATAAGCAGGTCCGCCTGTAATTTTCTGTACATAAAAAAAAAAAAAAAAAAAAAAAAAAAAAAAAAAAAAAAAAATCAGAGCTTTTTTTCCGAAAAATATGTCATCAAAATGGCGTGTTATTGTGAACCAAATAACTTATTATATTATTACTTTTATTACTGTTAAATCGAGGAAAATTTGTTTCGGCAACCCTGTGTATTAGTTTACGCTATCACTAGTATGTAGATACTAATATAAGCTTGACTTACAATTTCACTTTAAAATGTTATTTATTTCATTCTAAACGGTATTTACAATCTTAGATTAACACGACGTTTTATAGCACATTACAAGAATTCCACTAACTTTTAATAAAATTATTTACGCTGCTTCGTTGATAATAAAAAAAATCAACGTATTAATTTTTATCCTGAATTCATAAATCATGGACATTACGAAGATATAACGATTTGAATGAAAATCTTAAAGTGTTGGGAAAAAGGAAACCTATATAGATGACTTTTAGTTATTTAATTTTAGTAATATATTAAAAAAATTAAAGGACTGAAGCCTTCTGAGCTATATGATTATGCGCTAAAAATAAAATGCTTGATGCCAGCAGCGGTAGTCCCGATTTTCTAAAGCTGTAAGCAGAAGTCTTTGTATGTTTTAGTGTGTTCTTTCCATAAGATGTAAAATCTGGTTACTTAGCATTATTTAAACTTTTTTGGAAGTCTAAGACAGTTTAGCAAAAATGGCTGATAAGTCTTAATGATATAACTTTTCAGTTATACTTAATGGTATAACGGAACTTAATGATACACTTTTCAGTTCAATCTAAGCCGGCTCTGCCATTAACACCCTTTCTCGTGCGGTGTCCTTCAAAAAGGACGCCTAATTTTTATTTTACTGTCACCCAGAATATTTGATTAAGATTTTCCATTTATAACGACTTGAAAATAGGCAAGTTCATATTTTCTAATAAATTCGCCTATAAATTCTGGTGTAAGTTCATTATTTCATCTGTTTATTTACAGAATTATCCCGCGTCGGTAAGGGTTAGACACTATCCATAATTCAAGGTCGCCTTGATGATAGGAACGCCGCGCAACCATCTTGACAAAGTAATCATTTTTCTATTTCTGATTATTCGTAATAACTTTATTGAAAAACTATCATAAAATCGAAGTTAGTTTCTAAACTATTATGAATCTAAAGTTACAAAGACTAGAAAAAAGCTCTTAAATCTTCAGCATAACCGAGAGAATTTCGAACTTGCAGTTCAAACAAAGTAGCGAAATTTTCCCCAACAATAGAGGAGCAACATCCATGATCTTTTAGTATGTGGTTCTGAGTGTCACTTTACCTTCGGCTCAGCGTTTAAAATATTTTTCTGATGAGATTTATTGTTTCTTTCTGTTAACGGTATATATAAATATTGAACAGACATACAAACAATAAATACGATAATCCCAACTGGAGTGAAAAATTACCCAAAGCCAGGAATCGAACCCGGGACCACAGCATCCCAGGATGCCGTTCTAACCTCTGAGCTACTTTGGCCGATACCTAGGTCTGCAATTTTTCACTAATAAACCATGTTGTGGCAGTCACCAGCCATCTATACGACATCCTTGAATGACCGGACAAGGATGAATAGATTTTACTATTACATCGATCTACGATACATAATAAAACACGCACACACTACAATATATAATAAATTATATATTGTACAATATATAATAAATATTTTTTACAATATATAATAAATATTTTTTATCATATATGGTAGTGTGTGTGTATTTTATTATATATCGTAGATCGATGTATTAGTAAAATCTATTCATCGTTATCCGGTCCTTCAAGGCTGTCGTATAGATGGCTGGTGACTTCCCCAACATGGTTTACTAGTGAAAAATTGCAGACATAGGTATCGGCCGGAGTAGCTCTGAGGTTAGAGCGGCAGCCTGGTATTCTGTAGTCCCGGGTTCGATTCTTGGCTCTGGCGAAATTTTCACCCCAGTTGGTATTGTATTTATTGTTTGTATGTCTGTTTAATATTTATATATACCGTTAGCAGTTGCATGCAGGCATGATTTCTGTGTGTTTTATTATATATTGTATTGTGTAAGGCTTTTATTGTTTCCTTCTATTTATACATTTCGCAGGTTCGCATGACAAAAATATCTTGCGTTATAATCCTAAGTTTATCGCCAATAAACTTGATATTTCATTTCCTAACTAACAGTTACAGTTGAGCACTATAAGTGATGCTTTTTCAAAGATGAAATCCACAAAAATAAGAAAACGAATCAAAAAATTTATAATTGGATATAGCTATAAAAAAGTATGTGCATGATATTTGAAAAGCAAATGCGTTGTCAATAATCTATGCTAAAATTTTAAACTAAGATTTTTTTCTTTTTTTCTTCCTTATCTTTCTTTTTTGTCCTTTTCAAATTTCTATACGTAAATGTCGAAAATGAAAGAAAGTGCCTCTAGCAATATATAGATTCGAGCCCATCCTGAATGTAGTTAACTATAGTCCTCAGTTCCAATAGTTATAATCAAAAGTTTTAAAATCAATTTTTAATCTTTCTCAGAAAATTTTAATCTTTGGAATATAATTTATTTTTAATTATCGTATTATATCTTAAATTTATTATCAATCTTCTTAATGTTATCTACAACTTTTATATTGAGAAGTTTTTGATAGGACCATCTCTTGCAGCCAAAAATAGCATAAAATAAAATAAAAACAACAAAAAAAGGCGGGTGAAAAAGAAAAAAATCATAACTAGTGAGAAATGCCAAGCTGGACATCGTCTTTGTGGTTTAGTGGTAGAGCACTGGAGATCTATTCCAGGGACCCGGGTTCGATTCCCGGCTTGGACATTTTTCACTAAGTTGGTTTACGCTTTGTAGCAATGTGATAATTCACATCATTAATATTCAATCATAACTTCGTTAATTCATAATATATTAAGTCCGCTTAAATTTATTATAAATCTTCGTAATATTGTCTACAACTTTTATACTGACAAGATTTTGATAGGACCAACTATTACAGAAAAAAATAGAGGTTGAAGAAAAAATTATCATATTAATGCTGGCTATTCTCAAATCCAAAGGAGCAACTTTATGACATAAGTTTA
Organism: Maratus speciosus; assembly: GCA_963932465.1. Taxonomy (NCBI): domain Eukaryota; kingdom Metazoa; phylum Arthropoda; class Arachnida; order Araneae; family Salticidae; genus Maratus; species Maratus speciosus. Next base: position 521,342,269 of record OZ010790.1, on the reverse strand, counting down.
AATTAATTTTTGTTCGGAAACGCATGAAACTAGAAGATGTTGTTATACAGAAACTATATAATTTAAATACGTTTTCCGTTTTTTTGTAAACTCAATAGATGTTTCAGAAAATACTGTCAAAGTCGCCGTTTTAAACCAAATTTCCCGATAAAAGCGGAAAAACCAGTGAATGAAGGGAGAAAAACGCCTTGTGATAGGTCTGCCAGTTTTATACCTTTACGTTTAAAAATGTGTACGTCATTGTGTCAGAAAGTATGAGACTTGTTGACAGCGATGACAGCGATGACCACCTCAGGAACTCAGCTTTCGCTTTAGAGAGTTAGTGCAATCCCGAGGGGTAGACCACATCCACTCCTCCCGACTTTCAACCAGAGTCTGAGAAGAAGCGTCGGGTCCCTGATCAAGCTGCTGAGATTTATTTCGGTTACTGTGTGATTTACAATTACAATCACAATTGGTTACCCAATTTTTCTGGGCGAACCGAAGATTTCACATCGAGATATAATTATATTGCTTTTTTAACAGTACATGACTGTATGTAGTGATTACATAAGGATCATTTTACCTAATGTGATTGCATAATTGTTTACAATTTTCTTGGATGTATATACGTCATAGTACATTTAACACACAATATTTAACAGGACAATTAGAAACACATTACAACACAATATCAAACACCTACTATTTACATGACTGTATGTAGAGATTACACGAGGATCATTTTAATGTGATTGCATAATTATTTACATTTTTCATGGATTTATATACGTCACAGTACATTAAACACACAATATTGAACATCAGCAGTGCAGTTGAGAACAGCTTTAATATGATCCTGATAAAACCAGCTCATACAAAAAAAAGTAAATAAAAAACTCGTCAAAAGTGGCCAGATAAAATTGTTAAATTGGGTTTATCACAAAACTTGATTTAGTTTTTGTTGGTTAAATTAGTACTTAAATTCGAAATGTACCTGTGCCTGTAGGTCGAGCCGGCAGGCTTTTTTTTTTTTAATTACTCTCATTATTTTCTTTTAATTTCAGAATACTTGGCTTACATTTTATTACAGTTTTAGCTTTCGTCTATGTAGCATAAATTTTTACACAGATAATTAAGCTATAGACTAGAACTGCTAATCAAGAACACTCTAATACCTTTCAAACTAGCATAAAACATGTATTTATAATAAGGATTCCGATAGAATGCGAAAGATGTTGTTTCACAAATATACATACATAAATATGAATGACACGGAGGTTTAAAAAAATAAGTTTTATGTATATTATACATAAAAAAGTAGCAATAAAAAGTTAAGAGTGTTAACATTTTTCTTTAATTTTCGACGCTATTGTTATTTAATTAAAGATTTGTTTTAAATATATTTCTTCCTTCCTAATTTTTCTGAGTATAATATAAAAAATGTTTTTAAATATACATTAATACACTGATAAAATGCTAATTTCGTTTAAATGTTTCACAAAAAATTTAAAAGCCATAAAATATGAAAATTAATAATTGAGACTCAACAACACAGCTATAAAAAAGAAATACAAAAAAAGACAAAAAAGAAAGAAATACAAATCATTATAAATAATTCATACGGGATTAATTGCTCACAAATAAAAGTTTACTTACACAAATGTTTAAACAAAGCTCTTAAGATTTAATAAGATCAAATAATCGAGTTTGCTGCATAAATATTAATCAAATTATTTTAAGTCTTTTCTTCAAAAATCAATAATTCAACAACTTAGTTTTTGATAAAATTTTTAACCTTTTTCGCTGATAATGGAATATATTTAACTTTTTATTGTTAGGTTTAAGAGTGACATCAGTAGTCAGGGTCTGTCAAAATAATATATACGCAATTTAAATTATTATAATGTAACGGATTGTCACGGTCTGGATCCTTCTTTATTAAGAATGTGGAAAAATCTTGGAATCTCCAACATTTGAATTTTCCGATGTTGATGCTTTAGAATACGATGGACAATTGATTTTAAAAGTCCTACTTCGGCGTTCACTTGACAAACAGATCTACCACCCTCTCTTCTTGTTGATCATGGTCTTCCCAAATCTTGAATTCGTGAATTAAATGTTATTTTTATAAAGAAAAAATTCGGTTTTGATCTACCTGTTTTCCTCAAAAAGCTCTAAAAGTCAACAATATAACCTGAACATTACACAAAATCATCCAATATAAAGCTGAATTATTGTCAAATCATAATTGGTGTTCCGGCAACAGATTTATTTTTAAAATTAAAATTTACGTATGTCCCTTTTATTTCAAAATTCGTAAAGTAGCAAATAAAATCTCAAAATTTGTGAAATTCTCCGGTCCAAAGCCGAAAATTTCTTTTAATAAGAGAAGAAAACTTTTCTAATCACAGGGGTCTTCCTGCAACTTGCTGCATGTACCTTTTAATTTTTTTTTCTTTTTTTGCGAGTGTGCTTGTAAACACTTTTAACCTTCCCATCTGGTTGAAAATTTTTTAATTATAGAGACTTAAAGCTACGCATGGGTGTCTGTTTTCAAACAATCTCCTAAACAGTCTCTGCGCTTGAGCTATGATTTCGAACTTTTCTTCGTTCAAAGTTCAGTCTTGTTTCAATAATTATTCCAAGTAAATTACACCAAAAGGAAGAGATAAACATATCAGTAAGGGACAAAAAGTAATAATAAAAAGAAATTATGTATAAAATTTTTGAAAAAAAACCTGTATTTGTTTTGATAGAATAAAAATATAACAGGCTATCTGTTAAAAATTAATTTATTTGACAAGAATTTTTTTTTAATTATTATTGTAACAATATCTAAATACATAGTTCTTATCATTTAATGTTAATTAATTAGTACTTATTTAAATTTATCTATCAATTGAGATTTCATGTGATATTAATTTAAAAATTTAAGTATGAAAAATATTTTAAGCACAACACAGCTTAGAGGCGGTACATATATAACGCTATCAACTTTTTGAAAATTTTGACGTCCTACCCCCTTTTACGATATTACACGTTATCATTCCTCGAACCTCTCCCCTTCTTACGATATCAAACGTTATCATTCCTCGAACCCCCTCCCTAATAATATCGTTATCAGAGTATAAAAATCCTTTTTATTTTTACAATATTTTATTTCTTTTTCTTTTCATACGTTTGCGATGATATACATTTATTACTACATATTTTAGTGATTTAAAAGAAGAGAAGTCAATAAAATAACATTATTAAACATGAAATAACTTTACACCAAATAATACTTTAGGGAAATACCATTTTAAAGTGTTTAATAAAACCTTTTTAACATAATGCATTCAACAGCAATATTGTTTTCTTGCACTTATCCCCAGTGCGAGGAGGGAGTAAACATAACTTGTTATCAGCAAAGCAGGTCGCCAACATTCATCCGCATTTTTTTACCAACAAAAATAAAAAGTAATATTTCAAACCTGGTTTCTCTAGCAACGCGTTATATATGATCATATGGCAGAAGACTAGGAATGCGGAACGTTGGTATATTCCATATTTTGGAATAAAAAGATTTTATAATTAAGGTTTTAATAATAACTTTGGATTTTCATAAAAATAGATAGAAAACTGAGAAAAAAGTGAAAAGACTATTTTGGTGCAAAGACATAGCTAGCAAAAAAAAAGAAAGAAATTTTTGGTTGGATCAAAAATAATAACGATATCCAAAGAAAACCACCTCCTTCAGATATAGTACAATATCAAGCACCAGACACCCTTCCCCCCTAAAGTGATATAGTTATATATTTACACCCCCTTAAGAAAAGCAACATACAAACATGCATAATCTGATAAGTTTTGCTCCCCGTGAATGGTTAGAAAAATATTCAATTTTTGTACCTTAAGCCTACATTTACTCAAGTAATTTTCCTTATTATATTGTCAAATCTAACCGAAAATAATATGTTTTTATTCCAACAAGGAGCAATTATTAATGCTATCTAAACAAAATCATAGGTTTATTCTTTTTTCTCTCTAAAATCATAAAAGATCAAAGCTTTATATTCTCTCGTAAAGTGTAATAGGAATATTTTTACAATCTAAAGCGGTAATTATTTTGTCGCATCTTCCTTATTTCTTCCGGTCTTTATCATCGTAAATTAACATCCATTCACCTATTTATGCATCCATGAATATGTATTCGAGATATAGACTTGCATTTTATTACTTTTACGAGAATCGGAACATCCATCAAATTTATATGACATTCGTATGTAACAGATTGTTTCTTTTTATACGTTTTTCATGGTTTTTGTTATACCTCACCATTTAGAAAAAGGTAAAGATTATATATAAAAATATTTTGAAAAAGGATACATTTTGTCTAAACAACGTAATTTAGATACACTACAAATACTATTTCTGACAAAAAAAAAAAAAAAAAAAAAAAAAAATATAGACACCTCTAAAAAAAAAATTATAAACAATTCTAATAAAAAAAACAAAAAAACTTATAATTCAGTTATGATGTGCCTAAAATTTCCACACATATATGTATTAATGAAATACATTAATATGAAAATACTCATTAATTGCTAAAAGTGATAAACCTAAATTTTAAACGGCAAAATACCTTTATTTATTTACACTTCGACATGTTTCATTGCGGCAGACGGCAACATTCTCAAGAAAATAAAATGATAAAAATATTTTCGCAAAAATTCAAATTGAAAATCTAGTAAACAAAAACAAAATCACGCGAACACAAGCATTATGAAATTAACGGAAATATTAAAAATGGAAATTTGTGAACGTGAATTATTTAAATTACTGTTTCATTATCCTGTGTAGCATTTCTTTCTAAATTTGAGGAAGCTCCATTGATACTGAATCATTATAAATATTTTCATTGCGTAATTTTTCATTTGTTTTTGTTTGCTAGTTTTTCAATTTGAATTTTTGCGAAAATATTTTTATCATTTTATTTCCTTGAGAATGTAACCGTCTGCTGCAATGAAACATGTCGAAATGTAAATAAGTAAAGGCATTTTGCAGTTTAAAATCACTTACAGCAATTAATGAATATTTTGATGTTTTGAAGTGATTTTTATATATAGCTTATTACATTAATATGTATAAAAATGTGTCTTAAACATGCATTAAATGATTAAAAGGATTCTTTGAATGTTACGAATATTGTTAAAAGGTTTCAGTTATTATATATTTACAAATATTAAAAATGTTCATGCAGTTATCGAAATGCAATAAAATTTTATGATGTTATTATTATGATTATCTAATAACATTATTTTGAAATTAAAATATTGTCATCTCATTTACAGTGCAAATATTCCCATATGACATAACATAATTAACAAAGTATCAGAGCATTAAACTTCTTTATTATTTTTTCCCGGTATCAGAAAATTATTGTCCTATAAGTTGGTTAGTATTGCGATAAATTTTTATCACTTTCCAACATACACTGACCTCCAAAAGTTAAGGTACAGGTACTGGTTGCTTTCGATTGTACGCGGTTTATCGAATATATACCAAAATTATTAGCGATTTTCTCTTGAAATTCTGGGATGTAAAGAACATGTTTGATTTTATATTTTTCTTTGAAGATTTAGTCGGGAGGGCAGTTAGAGGGCTAGTAATAAAATAAATAATAAAATAATATTTGTGATTTACCTATGTAACAGAAAATGCTGAAAATGGTCTGTCACTGTTTTCAATGGTTATTTTGGTCCTATTCAACGCTTGTGTGCATTTGTGTAAGCATAGCGCTCCTATTCGTGAAGATGTTATTGTTTCTGTGAAAATTTCAAAAGTTTTTTTGTTTACAGCATACAGAATTTTCAGAATTTCAACTTTCTGAAAACCTGACAAAGAACGGCAGCATCAGTATACTGCAATTAAATCATGGATATATTGACTATTTGATGATATATGGGCATTTGTATGAAATAATTTTTAACTGCGCATGTGTAGAAGATTCTAAAATTTTTATTTATAATTTGGTAGTCAGCTATTTAGGGACACCTATATAAAAAGTCCAGTCAAATAATGCCAAAAATCCCAAATATAGGGGCGATATAGTGAATTGCTTTCTAAAAATAGCTTTATTATAAGGTATTTTCCACAACTTTTCAATCAGCACGATATATCTTTCTGGTTTTCACAATATTTGACCGGACTTTTTATAGAAGTTGCCCAAAATAGCTGACTACCAAATTATGAAATAAAAATTTTGAAATCTTCCACGCATGCGCAGTTAAAACTTATTTCATACAAATGCCTATATCTCATCAAATATTCAATATATTCATATTTTAATTGCAGTATACTGTTCTACTATTATTTTTCAGGTTTTCGGAAAGTTGTGTTAAATTTGTTTGAAAACTCTATATGCTGTAAATAAAAAACTTTTGAATTTTTCACAGACACAATAACATCTTCACGAAGATGAGTGCTATGCTTACACAAATACACACAAACATTGAACATAATTCAAATAGTTATTTAACACAGTGATTAACCATTGTCAGCATTTTCTGTTACATAGGTGATCGCAAATATTATTTTATTGTTAGATTTATTATTAGTACCTTAATTGCCCTCCCAACTAAATGTTCACCAAGCAAGATGAAATCAAACATTTTCTTTACATCCCTGAAGTTTAAGAACAATTCGCCAATAATTTTGGCAGATGTTCGACAAACTGTGTACAATCGAAAGCATCCAGTCCCTGTTCCTTAACTTTTGGAGGTCAGTGTAGTTGAAAAACGTTTATGCATTCGATTTGTCTGGCCGTGTAGCCGTGTTCCAGCTTATGTAAATATACTCGATTTGCCGTGTAATTGGTATGTGTTAATTTTTATTTTATTTGGTATTTTCACTTTTAAGTGTAAAAACCACAGAACTTTCTTAAAAGATTTAGAATACAAATAGTTAATCAATTAAAATGAATTCGCTTTACTAGAAACATAAAAAGATATAATGTTCTATGTGAATTTTGATTTTCTTTTATTTCCGAACAATACTAATTTATAACACAATATGAGCATTACTTGAAATAAAAGACGAGAGTTTCAGATATCTTTAACTTTTAACCCATAAACTCGCAAATGTATGTAATTTATACTCTTTATAATAATCCCAAACCTAATAGTACGTATGCTTCCCGTTTTTTCAATTTTTTATAAATCAGCAATGACCGTTATTTGTAAAATTATTGTTTAAATAATTTTTTAACTTATTAAAAATACTGAATAATTCTTGCAAATTTGCAAAATGCACTTGAAATAACGAACAGAGAAAGAAAGAAAAGAAGTAATTAAAAACAATATTTTATGATCACAGACAACTATTAATACTACCTAAACAAAATCACAAACTTTCCCTTTAAAATTATAAAATATCAAACCTTTACAATCGCTCGTAAACTCGAAATGTTTTAACAATCGAAAGGCGTAATTTTTTTGTCGCGCCTCCATAATATTTCCGCCGGTTTTTAAGCATCCGAAACTAACATCTATTCATCTATTTATGCAGCCATGAATATGTATTCGAGTCATAGAACTTAATTTTATTACTTTTATGTGAATCGGGATATCCATGAAATTTATATGACATTGGCGTGTAAGAGATTACTGCTGGTTTATATGTTTTTCATTGTTTTGTCGATATCTCTCCACTTAAGGAGGAATCATGAGTGAAGATTACAGAGGAAGCAGTTTCGAAAAGGGATATTTTTCTTTGAAAAGAGATATTTTATGTAGAATCTTTTTCATATTTCTAACGAAGAATTACTAACTGTTGCTGCAAGGAATGAAATATTATTTAAATGTGTTTAAAAGATTAATATAGGTAATAATGAAATGTGTCAAAATGGATGAAAAATATGTTTTATCTGTACACTATTAAAAATTTTGCAGTAGGTTGAACCAATTTTTGGTGTTGCAGTACCTGCAACTTTAATATGGTGAAATCACACTTCAAAATTCGGAGCTCCGGTTGAACCATAGTTCCAAATTTTGGTTCAAGCTTTCGCCATCTTATGGTTGCAGCTACTGGAGCAACCAAAAATGGGTTCAACATTTCACAAAATTTTTAACAGTGTACAGTAGTGGAAAAAAATAAACACCCCCGAACTCTGCGAATAATTATAATAGAAGCCAAACCAAACTTTGGTTTTTTTTTCAATGTCAGCACCCAATTTTGCCATTAACTCTATTTACTACCTAACCAAAATCACAAGTTTTTTCCTTTAAAATTATAAAAGTCTAAACCTTTATAATGGCTCGTAAACTAGAAACGTTTTAACAATTTAAAGGCGCAAATTTTTTGTTACGGTTTTATAATGTTTCTTTCTGTCAGGCATCCGAAACTAGCATCTATTGATCTATTTATGCAGCCATGAATATGTATTCGAGTCATAGAAATTAATTTTATTACTTTTATGAGAATCCGGATATCCATGAAATTTATATGACACTGGCGTGCAACAGATTACTGCTGTTTTATATGTTTTTCATTGTTTTGTCGATATCTCTCCACTTAAGATCCAATCAAGAGTAAAGGTTACAGAGGAAGTAGTTTCGAAAAGGGATATTTTTCTTTGAAAAGAGATATTTTATGTAGACTCTTTTTCATATTTCTAACGAAGAATTACAAACTGTTGTTGGAAGGAATGAAATATTATTTAAAAGTTTTTAAAAGATTAATATAGGTAATAATGAAATATGTTAAAATCTATAAAAAGTATGTTTTATATGTACAGTCGTGGAAAAAAATAAATAAATACCCCCTACTAACTCTGCAACTAATTGTAATAGAAGAAGGAAATAAAATCTACTTTTAAATGATTTTTATAAAATTTGCTTTTGGGCCATCGACAAATCAAAAAACAGACCTAACTTTGTTTTTTTTTTCATTGGTAACACCCAATTTTGACAATGTATTTTAAATCTTCAGTTCAAACTATGCCTAGAAACAAATTTCAAGGATGATAAGTTTTTGAATTATAAGCATTCAAAATTTAGAGCTTCTAATATTAAATTACATGTTCATATTTTTATTAACATCTTCTGAAATTATAATCCTAATGTGATATTTTTTGTGTGTGGTTATAATACTAAAAAAACCCCCAAAACTTTGAATTTATAATTAAAAAAATTATACTATGAATTGTAAATTATGTAATATGGGATATTCGAAAAAAAATATGAAATGCATCATATACTTTTTTTGATAGATTTATATTTATTATGCCCTGCTTCATGCGAATTCTCAATTTAAAATGTTTCTCCGAAGTAGTTTTCAAATTATGATTAAAAAACTTCAAAATGATGGTTTCTATGATGTGCAGAAAAGCAATATTTGAAAAAAAAATATAGTTTACTCATTTTATAGAAACATTTGGACTGGCAATATTTGAAACATACTAAGCGAGTGAAATGGTCATATTGGCAAGAAATGATACATTAACAGAAGTGACATAGTCATTCTGTAGCATTTCAGCAACCGAGTACTGAATTTGAATTTGGACACAGCCCCTAAAATATACTCACTTCAAAACAGATTATTTCTCGGAAACTGATCGTGCGAATTTCATGAAAATTTGGATTTAAGCTAATTGAAGGGTGTAAAATTTATTGATGGTGTCAAACTTGGGTATTTCTATTTTTTAAAAAACGAAGTTAGGGTTCATTTTGATATGTAGATGGCCCCCTAAGTAAATTTATATACATATTTTAAAAGTACACTTCATTTTCAATCGTTTGGTAGCAGTAACTTTCTTTTACAATAATTTGTGGCAGAGTTAGTAGTGGTATTTCCTTTTTTTTTTACCACGACTGTACGTTAAAATAAATAATAGGTTTTGGGGTGTTTATCTAAAAAAGTTAAAACATTCGAATAACGATATATGAAGAACATTAAATGAAACATACATTTAGTGAAGCATGATTAATACTTTAATTAATTTAACAATATTATTATACGAGAGGTAAATATTAATATTTCCGCAAAATGTTTCGTTACTTTTCATTAAATGTTCAGCATACATTCATCAAAAATTCACAAGGTTTTAAAAAGTTTAAATTTAATTAAAACTACCCGAAGTATCAAAAAGTTATGCCCTTCGTTGTCCTGTAATTTGGTAAATATACTTGCCCAGGTTAATGCATTAAACACTTATTTTGCCAGCGTATGCTGCCTTTGAACTCTCTTGTCAAAAACAAAACGAAATTATCTGTTGTAAACATTTATATTCTTAGATGTGTTGTGTTGCTCCATTGCACCAGTGTTTCTTTTTTTCTTTTTTCTTCTTCCTTTTTTTAGTTAAAAGTTAGTTTGTGTTGTTATAGGGCTGATTATGTGTAGTATAATACACTGAACTACCGCTGAGACCTTGATATAAATGCTAGACTAGATTTTTATGTAAATTTTAGATTTAGTTTATTCGAATATTAACATATAATGGAATATTTCAGACCATGATCATCAGTAACGCATTAGAAATTATTAAACTGTGGATTAGACAAGTAAAAAAAGCCAGGTTTACTTTTTAGCTATAACTTTTGAGGTAATTGTCGATTTCAAAATGAAATATATTTAATGTTCGTTATCAATATGAGAAATACCTTTCGGAATGTTCAAATTTTTGTTTTGATTATTTATAAAAAAGAAACAAATTTAAGTTTTACAATGCATTCAGATTGCCTCCTCAAACGTCAATTTACTATAAAAGTTTACAATATTCGTTAAAAAAACTATCATTATAAAACTAGTTATTTTCAAGTCTTCACTGCTGAGTATCATTTTAATTACGAAGAGATCAAATAATTGAAACTTCGAGTTTATCATTGAAGTAATGAATTTTTCAAAAGAAACAGATCTTGAGAGCACTTTAGAAATAATTAAAATAAGTTCTTTCCGGAGCAAAATTATAAATTATGTTCAAATTTGATATTTCGTGGATTTAGTTATGTTTCTGAGCGAATGTATGTGATTAACATTCATCAGTGGCAACTGGACAGTGTATTGGAGTTTATATTAGCTTTTTTCTAAATTTAATCTTTATATGAAAGTATTTATTTATTACAAAGAAAAGTTATATAGTTCAAATGTTTAAAAAAAAAACGGAGAAAGATTGTTATTTTTTAATTTTTTAAAGGGTGATTCAAATAATTTATTGCAACCGATTGAACCTTTTGCATCGATCGAAAGAATTTATTCTAAAATGATATTGTTCTACATGCAAAAAAGGTTCAAATAATATAATAATTGCAGTATTTCTGAAATATGTAAAATGTAATGTATTATCACTCCTGCACGTCACTCACAAGAATCAACTGTTCTGGCCGGTTTCCTTGGTTCCGGGGTCCAGACTAGACTGGATTTTTTTTTTTTTTTTTTTTTTTTTTTTTTTTTTTTTTTTTTTTTTTTTTTTTAGTCTCACATTAGTGCTAAAATGATTTTAGTTGTTAAGAAAAAAAAAAAAAAAATAGTCTTAAAAGTGTGATTGAAAAAATGTATTGCAACCGATTGAAACTTTTGCACCGATTGAAAGAATTTATTGTAAAATTATATTTCTATCAACATGCAAAAAAAGGTTCAAATAATATAATAATTGCCGTATTTCTGAAATATGTAAAATTAAAAATTATACTATCACTCCTGCACGTCACTCGCAAGAATCAACTGATGGGGCTGGTTAACTTGGTGCCGAGACTAGACTGAATAAAGTTTTTTTTTTTTGTTTTTAAGTCACACATTAGTGTTGAAATGAGTTCAGTTGTTTAAAAAAAAAAAAACTGAGACATTATATTTTTGTTCTTAAAAGTGTGAATAAAAGAATTTATTGCAACCGATTGAAACTTTTTCACCGATCGAAAGAATTTATTGTAAAATTAAATTTCTCTACATGCAAAAAAGGTCGAAATAATATAATAATTGCAGTATTTCTGAAATATGTAAAATTATGAAAATATATTATCACTCCTGCACGTCAATCGCAAGTATAAACTGATCTGCTCGGTTAGCTTGATGCGGGGAGTCTAGACTAGACTGGATACAATTTTTTTTCTTTTATCCGTCCCACCTTAGTACTGAAATGAGAAAAGAGATGTGCAAATTACCCTGTTGTGCCTAAACTTTATTGTTAATCTGAAATATGCATATGAAATTAATTAAACTTGCATACTCAAAGCTTATTTTTTTCTTCGTAATACATTTAAAATAACAATAAAACTTTTCTCAAAATAAACATCTTTTAGGCTGTATACGTAGTTGAAATTAAGAGATTATTACAAAAACTTAGATTTACTGTAACATTTGAATAAATATATTGCGTATTTCATCAACAATTATCCTATATATTTATAACAAAACTTTAATAGAATTGTAAGCTAAAACTATTTTAACCCTTTATCTATTGACGATACTTATAAGTATCATTAAAATAACTTGTTATAAAATTCATTTATTACATCGATTATTTGTAATACAGTTTAGAATGAGTTACACATTATTTTATTTTGTTCCAAAAGTATTATTGGTTACAGTAAACAAAACAACAAAAAAAAAATTGAAGGAGTACTTCTATTGCCTTTGCAACTTTTTAGCTTTCTTGGCGTTAGAGAGTGGGGGGGGGGAGGGGGGGATTTTTAAATTCGGAATTATTTCTATATTTCTATTGTAAGAACATTATATTTGTACATTTCCTAATTCTACAAAATACTAAGAAAAATATTTAAAATAAAAGATTTGAGTGGGGTTATAAATCTTGCACAAAATCCCTATAATTTCAAATTTAATTAATTCTTCTAAATGCTTCAATCCTTCTAAAATTTATTAAATGTTTATGTAAATATTCTAATGTAGTTTAAAGAATTCACAAAAAATTCTTTAGAAGATAAAATTTTCATGAATTCATTATTCAGTACATAAAGGGTTAATCTTAGTCTTTATACAACCGTCATAAATCTATCTATACATCCGTTTTTAAAGAATTGAATGTTGCCTGAGGAGCCAGTGAGATAAAATATTTCATCATAATTGTCTTTTAAACTTCAAAATTGTATGGAAAAACAATTTTCGACGTGCAGACGTGAATGTGTGGAAGATGGAGGAAAATGATCATGATGAAGCTTTACAATTTTAAAAGAGTATATATAAGATTTTAATTCCTGAAAAAAAAAAAAATAGGATTTCATTTCAATGTTCGAAAAAGATTAAACACAACTTTCTACAGTCAAAAGAAAACATAAAGCAAAACCCACATTTTCTCGCATGATCCGAAACAGAGAAGATACTCTGAATTTCCTTTTCAGACAAATTATTAGTTATTAATACCAAGTTATTTTGGTCAAAGCTGCATTTTACGTTAAGGTACCTTTGCGATTTTTTTGTTTATAGAAAAAACTTAGTTTTTTCTTATATATGTAAAAAAGGATGGCATAAAAAAAAACCCTTTTTACAAAATGATAACATTTACTAACAAGAATCTAAAAAAATATTTAAAAAGCTGCGTGGAAATGTTGTTAAATTTATTGACGCATGAGTATGCGAAAATATTCATTGCCCGTAAAACAGGTGTGTGCTTGTGGATTCGTGTTGATGTATAACATCTGTTAAAAACAATAATTTGTTGATTATTTTCAGGGAAATAGGCAGAAAAAAAATTCCATAGAAATAAATTTAATCTCAACATCAGAAAGTTCGGAAAAAGAAAATGACTCGTAGTCTCTACCACAGCATTCTTCTAACTGGTGGACACTGCTTTTTGGTACGGGTTTTTCTTTTAAAACAACAACAACAACAAAAACATTATTTTAAAACTTTTAACTGAATGAAGAAACTTGCTAAAGCATTCGTTTTCACAAAAACTTATGCTTTTATAATATTATGTTTTTAAAATATTAATATTAATAATAATAATAATTACTATTATTATTGTTATTGTTATTGTTTTCATTATTATTTTTATTTTATTTTTAAACTGAAATGTTGAAGAAAAATGCAGAAGATTTTCTTAACAGCCACATTTGTCACGGAAAATAAAAGGAATTAAAAAAACAAAATTAATGGTTCATGAGAAATGTACAAGTTTAATGTAGCTTCAGTCCATAACTGAAAAGAATTGCATAAACACTAATCTTCCAAATCGTTTACCATTTTGAGGTTAACACATTTAAAAGTTTATAAAGAGGTAATCACGTTTTGCAGACCATGCAGACAAAACCTATCAAAGCGCATATTATTATTATTATTCATATTATCTATCTCCGAACAAGGCGGCCTTACGTTTGAAATGCAAAGGAACTTTTACTAGTACATTTACAGAGAACACCTAATAAACTGAAAGAAACAATTCATATTACTACTTCACTTATCAAAGGAATTTATTCAGAGTATTATAATAACTGGATTTAAAAAATGATTTAAAATGTAAAACTTTTTATTTAATAAATATAACAGTTTTTGAAAGAAAAATCGTGTATTAAGACTTCTCTTTTGACATTTACACTGCTTCATATGTTACAGTAATATACTATGCATTAAATAAAATAATTATCACAGTAATAATTTGAAGATTTGTATTTGTTATTAAATTTTCATCTTATGATATCAAAATGGGTTATGCATTTTTTTCATTTATGAAATAGTTGTTGCTGTAGAAATAGTTATATCATTAAAAGTTCAATCATTAATCATATTTTTACAGATAAAAAGATGCAAAAAATAGTTAACAGGAGTAAACATATTGTCATATTGTATACTTCTTTTCGCATTCTTCTATATATGCTTCTTACAGTTATTGCCTATAATGTAAAATTACACTGCTGGCCATCCAAAATGCAGCACCAAGAATGACAAGAGATATCAAAGCCAAATTTATTTTAGAGATTACACATAGTATCAGAGTTAATTGATTCCAAAGACAACCTCCTTGGAAGTGAGGTAGACGGAAAAGTCAGTAAGAACTGTCACCTTCACGTGTGTCAATAACCGCTGCTACACGCTGCGGCATAGAGTGAAAGAGGCTTTGGATGTGTTGTTGGAAAATGGCATCCCACGCTGCCTCCACACGTAGCCAAAGTTCACCTTGTGTACTCGCGGGTGTGGCATTCCGGGATAGGCGTTCTCCAATCATTGACCAGACATGCTCGATGGGTGATAGAACTTGAGAACAAGCAGACCAGGGTAATAATGGAATATGGTGAGCTAAGAAGAAAGCTTGAACATTGCGTGCAACAAGTGGTCGTGCATTGTCCTGTTGAAATCTTGCAGCAGACAAGCCCTGAAAGTAAGGGAGGAGAACAAGCTGCAAAACTTCAGAGGTATAGCTCTGGCTGGTAAGTGCACCGTTAATGCATACTAGGAGAGTGTGGGAGTTGAATCCAGTACCACCTCAATCCATAACACCGGGTGCAGGACCAGTGTGATCATGCATAATAGAGAAGTTGAGCAGCCTCTCCCCATGGTGTCTCCAAACTTTAATTCGACTACGTGATATCGCAGACAGAAACGTGATTCATCCGAAAACACAATGCTATGCCATTCGGCTGTCCATCTCTGCCGTCCAGCGGACCATTGTAAACGCAAACGCCTGTAGTTTAATGCCAAACGTATGCGAAGCAATGGGCGCCTAGTGTACAATACACTGTACTTCAAACGACTTGGAACTGTTTGTGCGGACGCCCATTGTTGTGTTAGAGACGGCATTCGTTGTGTTAAGGTTGCGGGTGTGGCAGTGCGTTTCGTCAGTGCCAAGCGCACAATATCCCTGACTTCCAGTGGAGTGTTGTGACGAGGCGGTTGCAATCGCTCCTGTCGGTGTGTCGGTCCCTCCTGCATCCCCCGATTCCATATTCTCATGACTGTTGCTTGGCCACGTCCGATACGATGACCAATTTTTTGGAAAAATAATCCGCAATTTCTGTATGAAACGATTCTTCCACGATCGAAATCAGAAGCGTGCTTGAATGGTGCTCATGTTTTTCTGTGAGGCATACTGAATTTGTACACACAAAAAATCGCTCGAGAAAACAATTCACGTTCTTCGAAACGCCAATCTTTCTTCCCTTTATATACAGACTGTAAGGGACACTGTAGTCGCCTACGATGTGCGCGAGCACTGAATTTGTAATCATTTGCATATGCTACCGAGGTGTATACATGGTGTAAATTTTACGCTGTTTGATCCCTTCATGGTGTTGCATTTTGGATGGCCAGCAGTGTATATTTTTTACAGTGTGTTAAGAAATTATAAAACCACTGAAGAAGTTGTGTCTCGTTGAAGAGGAAGAAATTGCATTCAAATTTTACTTCGTAGATTTAAAACTGTTCCTAAATCACCTTTCGTGTTTTGAAACGTCATATTTTGGGTTTCTGTTTCTCTTTCCCGTATTGCTTATAAAATGAATTTTTTCATACCTAGTATTCCAATGGCAGAAAATACTAACTAGAAAACAGGAATTCTGCTTTTTCAGAATTTAGTGTTCGCCCCCGATGAAATATATATATATATGTGTAATAAATATAGATAGTACAAAACTTTTTCTGTTTTAAGATTTAAAACACACGCTTTTGTTTTATATAAAATGACGTCATCCTCATCCGATGAAGAATTCTTCATTTACGATCCAGTCTTAAACAACATCTACAGTAAAATACGCATACGACGTCACTGTAGCTCAATAATACGCAAATCCAAAAAAGAGATGTCGCCATTCAAAAAACTCGACAAAAAAATCAGCTATCTAATGATTCATATGCCTTCATTTGTTTGTAATATTAATACAGTCGAACCCGGTTAAGACGCGTCTCAAAGGAGTGGACCAAATTCGCGTATTAAGCAGGATCGCGTATTAAACTTGATTTGGATAATGTTGCAGGAACTGGGCTTATTTACACATCTAATCGTCTAAATGAACTTTAGAGTTTTCATTTATATGTTTATGGTCGAAAATTGTGTCTTATACTTATATTTAGATTTAAATTTAATTGTATCCAACTGTATCCTCAGTGTATCTTTTTATAGAACCGACTGGAACTGAAAATAAATATGGATTCAAACATGGATTTATTGTCGTTAATACGTGACAACCAAAGATAAAACAGCAAAAATAATTTTTAATTAAAATAATTTAATTTTTTTTACATTAAGGGGACAAGGGACCTTAAAATCCTTAAAAATATTTTTTTTTTTAATTTTTTTTGTAAATTTCACCTAATTATAATTTAAGGGTACATTATATGCATTATGGCATGCATTTATCACAAAATAAATAAAAAAAAATAATTTTATGAAAAAAAATGGAATTTTACGCGTTGTCTTAGAAATCTTTGAAATGCCCCCTGCGTTCTCCATATCAATGAAAATCCCCAATATTTTTTATATAAGTTTGGTTTATATATATAAATGAAATAGAGCATCGAATTTTATATATTTGAATTTAAAAGTTTAAAAAAAATTAAAAATTTTGAAATTTTTTCGAAAAAATTTCAAAATTTTGAAAATTTTTTTAAACTTTTAAATTCAATTATATAAAATTCGATACTCTATTTTATTTATATATATAAACCAAACTTATATAAAAAATATTGGGGATTTCCATTGATATGGAACGCACAGGGAGCATTTCGAAAATTTCTGAGACAACGCGTAAACTTCCATTTTTTTCATAAAAATAAAAAAAAAATTACATTTTTTTTGTGATAAATGCATGCCATACTGCATATAATGTACCCTTGAATATTATTTAAGATAAAATTTACAAAAAAAAAAAAAAAAAAAAAAAAAAAAAATGAAAAATTTTAAAAAAATGTCGAAAAAAATTCAAAATTTTTAATTAATTTTTTTTCACCTTTAAAATCAAATATATAAAATTCGATGCTCTATTTTATTTATATATATAAATCAAACTTTTATAAAAAAAAATATTGGGGATTTTCATTGATATGGAATGCGCAAGGGGCATTTCGAAGATTTCTAAGACGATGCGTAAAATTCCATTTTTTTGGGGAAATTAATTTTTTTTTATATTTTTATATAATATATTTTTTATAAATTTTTTTTTTATTTTTTTATGATAAATGCATGCCATAATGCATATAATGTACCCTTGAATAATATTTAATGTAAAATTTACAAAAAAAAAAAAAAAAAAAATTATTTTAAGGATCCTTGTCCCCTTAAACAGAAAGAATAAAATAATTAAATTTTGAATCACAATCCAGTTGTTAAACTCATATTTAGTACTTGTGATAATGAGTACCAATATAATCTATCCTTCTTTTCAATGAAAGGAAAAACTATCCTTATTAATTTTTGTGTAACAAATATTGTTAGCATACAAAAGTAAAGAAATCATAAAAGAATTAAACAACAACAGTCGTACTTGTTTAATCTTTGAGAGTTTCTTTTTCTTTTTTCTATAACATGCATTATAAAACACAGTAGTGATATAACGTACAGTTAAAAATTCACTAACAACAGGTATATTCATCTTTAATCATAATAATTTTATGACGTACCTGAGCACCGTGAATTCCTCTATGTATCTCTCTCTACTACAAAAAAAAATATACACGAACCGAGAGACAAAGAATGTTAGGACACTGGATCAAAGAAGAATTGTAATGTTGCTAATTTAGAGGGTTTTTTTTTTTAATTCCAATAATCTACCACTATTTTCGATTAGTAATGTTCGCTTTAATTAATCTGTTATTAAATAAAGTAATATTAGAATCGAAACAGTGTTTTTTATCTGAATAAAAAAATCCGCTAAATTGGAAACACTGGAGAAGAGAGGAGCAGTTCGCATCTTCACCAATGAATTCGCATCTTAAACGTGATTTTTTGCCACAAAAGACCGAAAATCTATCGCGCATTAAACGGGATTGCGTAATAACCGTTCGCGTCTTAAACGTAGTATTTTTGCATTAGTCTTATGAGCTATGTTCAAGGAATCCGAAAAAATCCGCGTATTAAGCAGGATCGCGTATTAACCTGGTTCCACTGTAATATATATACTTAAAATTAAATTTCGTTTATAATAGCTCCATGTTTCATCACAAATCATTCATTTATAATTTTTCAAAATAGCACGTAATTTAATTAATTTTTTTAAAGTTGTTATGAGAAAATGGCAACAAAAAGATATAATTATTATTTTCTGACTATATTTCCTTTACTTTCTACAGAAATGGAGTACTTGAGTTGGCAAAATTAAACAAATGAGGCTAAAAACTACAAAAAAAAATTGATAAAAAATAAATTGAGATGCAGTTTTAAAAAAACATTACATTTAAAAGTAAATTTTTTTTCCCAATACGACGGCATAAAAATTGAAAATGTGAGATGCTTAGAAGTTAAAAAAATTTCTGTAGCGTATTTAATCGTACAATGATACATCTGCTTTGTTTTACAGCTGGCGTATACGACGAAACATTATTTTTTGGAGACGACATTTTTATAGCTGCGAGAAAGAAGTAGCATACCGGGGCAAACAAGTCGGAAATTGCACGTCAAACTTGACAAATGAGGTACCGTTCGTACTATAAATTGCTTTATAAATATTTAGATCATAGTGTAATAGCTTTTGCCCTCTTATGCAAAAATTCCATAAATACCAAATTTATTACGATTATATATCAGGACGTGTGTTTCAAAACTCGCCTTATCCCAAATTTAAAAAATCGAGTTTTCTCTAGCAATACATTCTATTGGTGAACCTGTATCGATAAAACTCTACCATCTCAAAAATATCTAGTTCTATCGTGTACATCTGTCATTGTAAATTCCTGGTTTACAATGAAAATTAATGGATGCAGTCAGAGGTTTTTCGCGATTCCCCCAAATTTGATTTTCTGGATAACGTGAGTTTTGAAAACACGTCCTCATATATTAAATTCAGTAATACGGAAATAATATGAGTCCATCGTAAATATGACGTATTCACCATGGCAACCTAGAATCCTTACCAATCATGAAATACCATTGAGTTAATTACGTATGATAGGATTTAATAGAATGAATAAAACTTTTATTAATATCTTTTAAGTTTCGATTCGATGTTCATAAAACTTGAGATGACTCCATAAAATTCTGAAACGGTTTCATATATTAAATTTCAAACCATTCGTTTGTGTAGTTTTTGCGCTGTTATATGCGGACAGACGAAGAGACAGACAGACGGATCAGGCAACGAATATAGGTGTTACGTATTTATGCAATTACGAACGCACCTAAAAAGGGCTGAAAATGTCATATCATAGGGAGATGAGAGAAAACAAATTATATTATCTGATAAAAAAATAACATTGATAGTCCAGATGGCTACAAATAACTGTTGGCATGGCCTAATGAAAGAACCTAATAAATGCTGCAATCTGCAATAGAGGTCTACACGCGGGCCAAACCCGACTTGCAAAATGAAGGTAAATTTTCAATTTCAACAAAAATCTTCTACAATTATTTTTACAATGTCTTGATTATTTTTTATATATCCAGTAGGATGTACTTAATAAAATTAGGGATAAGTATTGCAATATAATAAGAAGAAATATATATACGTATATATATATATATATATATATACGTATATAAATGCAACAGAAATAATTTTTTTTAGCATATTTCCGTAGATACATGTGTTTTTTTTTTTTCTCATAGAGTAGTTAATTAATTGCAGAATCGACCCTTAAAATTATAGAGTAGACTTTTATAAGCATAAAGAAAAAAATCATTGCTTATTATTGCACACTGAAGCAGAAATAAAAAAAATTTGAATCTTTGAATATTTTTTTAAATTAAACATTTTAAATTATATTAACTGGATAATTTTTTGCCAGATAAAATAAGTTTTTGTAATAACTTCTAATAATATGTGTAAGAGATGAGTAAAAATGCTTTCGTAAAAAAAAAAAAAAATTCAAAGTGTACCAAGTCCTCTTATTTAGCCTTTTGAGAAATGTTAAATCGAAAAGGGCTGCTTTCTGACAGATTTCCGAATTCATTTTTGTTCTGAAGTGTATAACATCGGCAGGTGTTCTTAATCAGAAACTACGTAATCAAATGAAGTTATTTATTTATTTATTTATTTATTTATTTATTTATTGGTAAAGTCAAAACATCTTTCAGAAAATACTGTCAACGTCGGCGTTTTGAAACGAATTCTCGAGGGAGCAGAGTGAGAAAGAAAATAAAAATGTTACGTGACAATAATCGAATATAATTCTATAATTAATTTATTTATTAAAAAAAAAGGAAAATTTCATTGGATTCCAAACCGCTTCAATAGTTAGCACTGTCAATTTTACGCCTTTACGTTTAACAATGAGCCAGAACATGTGTCAGAAACTTTCGCGTTTTTCAGCACGAAATTTGGGAATCGCCTAAAGATTTCGAATAAATTATTGCTATCGGCACATTGAAATAAATGTACAGTAAATACGAAGTAAAATATCATAATGACAAATACATAGAAATTAACGTTTCTTTAATTTTACCTATTATTTAAGAGAAAGAAATGTGAAACACAAACACATCTAAGTTCTTTTAAAACAGAAATTGTTGTTGTTCGTTGATAAAATTTGTCATAACTATATTTATAATAAACGATAATTTTTTAATAAATAAAAGAATGCAATAGTTGGAAATTGTACGTCAAACGTGGCAAATATGTGCTTTCGTACTATAACTAGTTTTATAAATATTCAGATCTTAGTGCAATAGCTGCTGCACTCTTACTCAAAAATGTATGAATTCAAAATTTTGTTTCTATTATATATATTAAATTCAGTAATACGGAAATAATACGACTCCATCTTAAATAGGACCTAATCACCATGGCAACCTAAAATCATTAGCTATCATGGAATATCATTGAATGAATTACGTATGATAGGATTTAATAGAATGAAGAAAATTGTATTAATATATTTTAAAGTTTCGATTCGATTTTCAAAAAAATTTAAATGACCGCCAAAATTCTGCTAGGGTACTTTTCACGTTGTTATATGTGGACAAACGGCCAGACAAGACAAAGACTATAGGTGCTGTGTATTTATATGTATAATTACGAATGCACCTAAACAACAAAATAGTACTTCCCTCTTTTTCCCCACACTAATGGAAGATCTCATTGGATCATTGATATGCGGACATAAAAACATCTGCATGATATGCAGAAGAAATTATTGCAACTTTAACAGAAAAATACCAAAATTTATGTTCCTTTATTTCTCTCCTTTTATTTTGCAGAGAAGCGTTGAACATAAATTACACCCAAGCTTAGAATTCCCCCATCAATCTCATAAAATTCGCTTAAATGATTTCGTAAGAACTCATTAAATTAGAAAGTTTCCCGTCTTTCTGAAAATTTGAGCAAAATACATCAACAATGGAGAATCAAATCACCTGAACGTGTAGAAAATTAAAATTATACATGCATGCAAATATAAGGAAATTACAGAAGTTTACAAATGAAGATCTTAATTTTAAATCCCGAGAATTGAGTTTCCTCGAGGGTATTTTATGTAATTAAATGAGAAGTTAGTTCTAAAATATGATTTAAGTTGTTTTAAAACAAAGAGATTGCAGTTATTTATTGTTAAAGCTGCCATAATTATACGTGTCATAAATGAAATTTTGTTGTCTATTAAAATAATTTTATCGAAAAAGAAATATTTTCTAAGGTTGCATTAGAGTTTTCTGAATTTTATTTTGAAAAGATATGAAATTTTCAGTCAAAAAGGAATAAGTATCTATTGATATTTTAACAAATGAGTGAAGTTTTCTGCCAAGAAACTTTATAAAAGGCTGTAAATTTTGCTTTTTAATAGAAAATTCTAGTTATCAACTTCTTCAGTTTTATTAAATGATTTCACATGCCTGCGATGGTATTTTGCATTAAAAATAAAGGGTCTTTCTTATGATTTTTTTAGGTTTTATAACAGGAAATTTACTCAAAAAGTTCTATGATATACAGTTTCGCCATAAATCCAGAATATATGTTTAATAAATAAATATACAGGGTGCAATATGTTATCTATCGCCGACCTTTAATTTCTCAACCGTTGGTCGTACACATATAGTTCCAATTACAAAAACCTTTAAAATGAGCTAAATATTCATGTTGTTGCATTATTTAAAGTAAAAAAACCAATTTTATAAAAATTACGAAAACTAACTTTTTATACGGTCCCCTAGTCCCTATAGTTATATTTAGTAAAAGTTTACTCATATCATAACAAATATAACACAAAAAGTTTGACATCTGTACTACAAAAATTGACGCAGTTATTAAATTTCAAAGTTTAAGATTTTTGCACATGATTTTGTCTTTCATTAAGGGATCAGTTAAAAGATGAATTAAAGTAATTCGAGATCAAAATCAGAGAGCTATGTCCTTTTTACGGCGAATCCACCTTTAGCCGGTATCACCAAATCGGGGAATCACCAAATAGGGTTATTTCATCTAAAAATTTGAGCTAACTTTTATGGGTCGAACAATATTCAAAAGTACCGACGATACCGGCTAAAAGTGGCTTCACCGTAAAAAGGACATTGCACCCTGATTTTGATCTCGAATTACTTTAATTCATCTTTTAACTGACCCCTCAATGAAAGACAAAATCATGTGCAAAAATCTCAAACTTTGAAATTTAATAACTGTGTCAATTTTTGTAGTACATATGTCAAACTTTTTGTGTTATATCTGTTATGATATGTGTAAACTTTTACTAAATATAACCATAGGGACTGGGGGACTGTATAAAAAGTTAGTTTTCGTAATTTTCATCAAATTTATTTTTGAATTTAAAAAATGCCACAGCATAAATATTTACCTCATTTGAAACGTTTTTGTAATTGGAACTATATGTCTAAGACCAACGGTTGAGAAATTAAAGGTCGGCGATAGATAACATATTGCACCCTGTATAATTATTCATAAAGACATAAGAAATCCTCAATTCATAACAAGAAAAGGTGCTACAATGAGTTTCAATTTTGTGGAAAATATGACAACGATAGTACAGTTGAACTTTCCTTTAACGAAGTAAGTATTTAACGAAGATTTCTACTTAACGGAAATTTCTGCTGAACCATCTCTTTGAATACCATTTACATGCAAATTAATCCCCATATTATGAAAAATATATTCAATATAACGAAGTTTTTCCACTTTCGTGCGTGTACAACATTGAAACGGAGAGGTTGCTGCTGTCGTGTATGCATGAATTTATTTAAGCGGATTGTATAAAATGAATTTTTTTCATTTATTTAATCATTTCCATTCAAAAGAAGAAATATTAAAAGGTCTTCGATACAATAAGAAGGGAATTGCAGTTTCAAGAGAATTTTACAGATGAATTTTTTGGGTAGGGGAGACTAGGGACGGTTGACCATACGGGAGGCTTAACCCACCCATGAATTTTCATATTTAAAAGAATTTCAGAGTTTTATCAATAGGTGTCAACCAAAGCTACTGGAATGCTCAAACAACAGTCTTCATTTCATAGAGATAATCGAAATAGGTGTGGCAAAAATCAATTGTGAGGCGTTTTCAACCTAAAAGCTGTGTTTTTTAGAAATATTTTGTAAGCTATTATCAAATAAATTATATCATAGAAATTTACGTAAGTAGGTTTAAAGTAATGCAGAAATATAGAGCTTTCATTCCAGGCACAAAAACTGTACAGTAAGTTAGGCTTGACCTAACAATGTGGTATTCTTTAGAAAAGGTAGGGAGGCTTGACCCTGTCAATGTGAGGGAGGGTTGACCAGATGCTCAAGGCTCCCTTAATTAAGTGGTTTTGGAAGTCTTTTTATTATACACTGTGCATAATGAAAAGTTAATGGTATATACATAAAAGAATGTAAATTTATTCTGTAAAGCTTCAGTAAAATGGTGTGATAGAAAAAAAAATGTTTAAAACTGACTATAGAAAAATGTGAAAAACTACTAGAAAATGGGAAAGTTGATAGGAACTTTTATCCATTTAAATATTGCTTACAATAGGTAAATATAAACAGTGAGAAAGACTAGAAAGGATGAAAGCAGCAGTCTTAACACTTTGAGGGGCGGTGGTATGTTTATAAAACCATTTAATTTTAATTCCGAAATATCACAATGACAAGAATTTTGCTAAAATCTTTTCATTTAACATGTATGTAAAGTATAGCCTTTTTCTTATTTCCAAAGAAATTTGTTCATAAATTCCTGTGCCAGTCATTTATTTTAACATTTTAGTACTGAAAGTACTTCGCCCCTTAAAGGTTTAAGTCATGTTAATGATAAGTTCAGTGCCCATACGGTTGCAAAAGAACATAGCATCAATCGAAAAACTTTAGGAAGGTATGTAGAAAAATTTCACCAGGGTGAACGCAGTGAGATGAAGCCAAACTATGTGTCAACTAGATTTGTCAGAAGGGGTGTCACAAAAAATAGAACAAGGAGATAAAAAAGCGGGACAGTGGCTCCTAAATCCGAACATAATAACATGAAACACTATGAAAACGGAGCTTGTCTCTAACATAATACTGCCTTAAATGTTAACATTTCATTTTCCCTGCTGTACAGTTATACCTGCTCGGATAAAATCCTGTTTAAAACTAAATTTTTCTCCTCTGACTTGCAATTGCGTCTTAACAGTTTTGTTTAAGCCTCATATTTAAAAAAATATTTTTTTTAAATAATTAAAGCATGTAGAATAAAGTTATTTTGCTTTTTTTAAAAACTGATCTTATTTCTCTTCACAAATAGTGCAATATAAAATAAAGTGGGTCTAGCCTCCCATATACTGGGTCAACCCTCCCATATGTGGGGAACCTTGACACATTATTTTTCATGAATAAAATAAATAATTTTTCAAATTTCTTATATCTCAGCAAAGAAAGAAACAGTGGGCCATCAGCTGGAAAAAAGATTGCAGCCAGCAGTGCCATCAGCCGTAAAGTGCAAGGGTGCCATTACTTAAACCTGTCGAAAAGTGTCTGAGCCTAATGCAGCCGGGCCCATCAGTGATGGCCAACAACAGGCCAGCACTGGTATGCCATCACATTACTTCAATCTGGCATTTTTCCTGCAGTGCTAGCACCTATCCCACTGCTATTCCTTTGCTGGCCCAGCACTTTCCCTTACAAAAGATTCTTGTAGAATTCTATAAAAAGATGTATTATATAAGTATGGCTCTTTTTCTATAAGCTAGTTTCACCAAGAGCTATACCAATATCTGTAGAAGTGTCTATAATAGAAATGTCTATAGAAATATTTGAACTTTCAGCAGTTTCCATGTGGTCACTCTCCAAAGTACTAACCGCGCTCGATGCTGTTTTTTTTCGAGATCGGACATGAACAAGGGCTTTTAGCGTACGCTACGAGTGCTCGTAGTTTTCAAGCTCTCATTACACTATTTCAAGTTTGTTTCTTTTGTGATTTTCGTTCCCAATCATTAAAATGGTATAGAAATTATTCGATTGTATAGAAATCCTATGTATTTTATACGCTTTTATTTATTATTGATTCTGAACTGCGTAAATTATGAAAACCGAAATCTTTTGTAACCTATTAAAACCAGATTTAGGGAGAAAAAAAAGTGCGTTGAAATAAAGAATTTATTTATTTATTCATTTACTTATTTATTTTGTTGGTGGCGGTGGTGTATTTATATATCTATATATTTTACAGTTTCAAAAAAAAAAAAAAAGCTTCACAGCTTAAATTGTGTTAAGATATTCATTTCCGATTTGTGTTCAAATACTCAATGTCTTCGATATTCGCAGCGCCACCTAGCGTAAAGGTTCCCAGCAATAATACTGCAAAAGTTCGTGCTCTTCCATGTAGTGGTGGGCCAGCGCATGAGATAAAATGGATGCCCACCAGAATTTTATCTGATGATTTCCCACACCAAAGTTGGCTGAAGCTGTCCAGCAGTGGTCATGCAGTGGTAGACCATCAGCCAGCACTTATCAATCATTGCCAGCACCTATCTTGCTGCTGGCCAGCAATTTCCTCTTTGCTGGGATGTTACACTTATGTAGCAATTATATTTTGATAACTGATTGCATAACGAATAAAATGATATATAAAACTTTATTCTACGTTCAATATTTAAAAAATAAAAAATCATTTTGTAAAAAGTGAGTCAACCCTCCCTAGTCTCCTCAACTTGCAAAAATGCGAAAATTTTTATGAACAATGTATTTTTTATAAGACTAGGGGGGGTCCTCTCCCCTGCTCGCTACGCTCACCGACCTCCCGCGTAATCGCTTCGAGTTTCCATTAGGTATCGCGAAGCAATCCCTATTTTCTAGCCAACCCCAGACGTAATTGTCTCGCGTTTCCATTCTGGATCACTTCGTGATCTTTTATTTTCTATGTATTCAATTTTTAGATTCCAGTTGGTAAAAACGCGCTTCTCCCCAACTCCTGACAATTTTATTTCCTTATCTCCAAGAACATAATCATTAGACGTTACGGAGTTTCATAATTATAAATGTTAAGTATAAAATTATATATATAGGGTTACGATGATTGTAAATAATTAGTGTTTGTGCTTAAAAATAATGTAAATAGTACAGTTAGGCTCTATTTATAAGCTAATATCAGTTTTTGTTAAATTGAAATATCTCAATTTGTTTATTTTGTGCAAGCAAGTAAACCCTATTATATTACAATGGGAGTCTATGGAAATTTGGCGAAATACTGGAACTAGCGTCAAATTGACTTAACTTTTGGCGACTGATTTTGGTCGCCAAATTTGGCGATATATCGCCAAGTTGGCGAGAAACAGAACTGCCCTCCTCCCTTGATAACCCCGCCCCCTTATAGCGTCAGAAATCTTTGATCAATCAGATGTGTTTCGCGGTATCTACGCAGATTTTCATTGGTCCATTTCCAAATCGTTACTTTTTTTTATACATAGAAGGAAACCTGTACAAAGTAATATTAGATACTTTTTAAAGTTAAGGAATTGAAATACTGAAAAAAAAGAGAAAAGTGACGCTGCGATTCAATTTCTTTTTACCTCTGTTTAGTATGGGTTTTTTAGAAATTATTCTATTTAAATTTTTTTCATATGTCTACATTGCATAAAAAGAAGTTACTGCCCGAATTAAAATAAATATTTCCAATATTTCCATTTTATGTGTAGTTTTCACTTTATGCATGTGCATTTTATTATACAAATTTCATGAATTTGAGTTGATTTCTTTTTAACGAATTTTCTTCATAATGAAGTGTTTAAGTGTAAATGTCAGACTTCGTCAAATGGAAGTTTCACTGTATTAGTAAAAGTGTATGATACAGATATTTTTAAATGTTTCTTCAAGAAAATATTTTACATTTCCTTCTGGTTCCGAACACTCTGAAGTTATTTACGCACATAATTTACTTGATATAGTAAGGATTGCCAAAAAACTAGTGAGGCCAGAAATTTGCAATTTATCATTCAGCTGACTATCGATTGAACATTATTTTTTGCTTGGCCATCATCGTTGTTTTTAAAACTCATCTAGTGCATTACGAAGTTGACGAGCTTACAGATTTCACGATTTCAATATCTGCATCGTACTTCAGAGAAAGATGTTTAAGTTTTTCTTCAGTCCGAATTATAATTGTTTATGCTACTTTGTCACAGTTTCTTTCTTTCTAAAGTATGTTTGAACAACACTTAAAATACGTCGAATTCAGATATATACTTGGGCAGTAAATAATGTGGGAAGCTTTCAGATATAATTATTCACTCTTTGATGAAAGTTGTGACATTGAAAATTTATCTATTGTGTTTCCAATTAATTTAATACTTAGAGAAAACTGAAAAATGTCTGATGATCATAAGATTGTTATTGTTAACAATTATATTACCCATCCAAGTGGAAATTATGTGAAACAAAAATAAAATAAAATAAAATATATTTATTTCTCATTAAAAGTGAAAATTAATAAATTTTTTATTACATATTAGATGTAAATATAAAGGGTAAAAAATAGTAAAAAATAAATGTAATAGAAATCATGAATCACCTCGTTTGAACGTGGTGAAATGTGGTTTATCCAATCTTTGGTTCGTCGAATGAATTGTGCTCTAGAAAGTGCTCTCGTGTGCTCTTAAAGTGTGAAGGATTGCGATATCTTTAAGCTGAAACACAGCTTCAAAGAGAAATAGGAATACGCTGCTGATGATGTACTAAACTTTTCTACTACAGTTATTCCCAGTGCTTGCAAGAATACCATTTTTCGAAGTAATCAGAATAGATATCGTTACGTGAAATTTAATTCATTCACCATTTTCTGTTTACATGGAATATCTAAATTTGACCTACACTGGTTGGTACATGATGTGGACTGAACGCTTTCCCTATCTCATAGGATTTATATAGGGTTTTAAAGAGACTCCCTTTTATATGAAATGGGATCTGGATAAAAAATATGGCCAATCAGTACCTACTGGCGTGGAGTTATCCAGTGATACACACGCAAAAACTATTTCTGTAAGTCACAAAAGACCAAAAGTTTGTAGATAAAATGTTCATACTTTGTTTCGCCGGCTATTTTGAATGTACTAAAGCGCATTTTGTGTCTAGGGACAAAGATGTAGCAGAATTCTCGGAAAAATGTTGTGGCCAAGGCAATTTTAGAGCCCCAAATAAATGGTACGGCTCTATACGTGATTTGTCTTCAAAAGTTGATAAGAAACAAATCGCTGCTATTTCTGAAGATTTGCCTGTGCAATTTAATTTGTATGTTACACGTCTTGCAGACGGTACATTTAAAGGCTTCAAATACGTTTAAGTATGAAATATTTAAAGTTTTTTGTACTTTTATTTTTTCCCCATTAAATACGGTTTCCAGCACTTTGAAATCAAAATATGTGTAAATTTATTCTGTTTTTTAAAATTTATTTAAAAAAAATTATAAAATTTTTATTTCTAGCTTGCCATAATAAATAAAAAAATACGTCCGCCATCATGTGCATAAGTCATTTTGGACGACCGCCAACTTGGATTTCAAAAATCCCTGGACGTCCGCTATGTTAGATATCCGCCATCTTTGATGTCTTAATGTTCTGACGTGTGATCTTTGACCGCTTCCCTTCCAAGTAAGCATAGTATTACCTTAGTTGGAAGACTTCCAACGTTCAAAGTGACCTTTGAACCGTCCAGTATATGAAGTCCCACCTATGTCAGACATCCAATTTTTCAGCCTGCTGACAGGTGACCAGTCCGAGAAAAACGATGATTATCAGATTAGCTCATGACGTCATCAAGATAAAGGGAGGGAGAGCAGTGGGCATAGACTTCACATATAACTGGGCTCAGAAATTGCAACCCTTTCTTGAAGCCGAGATCACTACCCACCATCACGTGATGGTGGGCAGAGAAAACGCGCCAAACCGGTTTTTCTCCTGCCAAAATTGCCTCGGAATTTCTCTCCGGTTCCCGCTGAAACTTTCTTGCGTCGGTGTTTCTCTCGCATGAATCAAATCCGGCAGAAAAAGGGGATCACCGCCAAAAAAGACAACCTTTTGGCGATGAAAACGGAAACATGTTAGCTTCAAGTTCTGACCGAAAGAACAATGGGATTCGGCCTAGGCTGTGATTAAGCCTGCTGAGTCCATAAATTGATCTCGTTGAACTCGGTTTACTTTTAAGGGGACTCTTCACTCACTTGAAAACACCCATTCGCTAATGTAAAACCTATGGGTAGGTTGTTTTCGAATTTCTTGTTTACACTTAAATATTTTTTAACTTTTTTTTTTTCTTTTTTTTTTTTTGCATAGGATAACTGAAGTCGATCTCTAATATGGCTATTCTTTAATTTTTCGATTTCAGTTCCAGATTTTTTTAATAAAGATACTTTCACTTTCGAAACCGGTTTCGAAAGTGAAAGTACCTTTATTAAAAAAAAAAATATCTGCAACCGAAATCGAAAAAGTACAAAATGGCCCTATTAGGGATCGAGCTCAACCATCCTAAGCAAAAGAAATTCTTTAACCCATATTGGACCGCTGTCCTATAAATAGGACAGCTAATAAGACATTTTTTTAAATAAAATTGGTCAGGATTTTTTGGATGCATTTTGTTATGACGTCTTTAAAATACATATAAGTATAACATATAAACGAAAAAAAGAGTAACCAATTAAAATTTAATTGAAAAAAAATCTATTTAAAAATTCTTTAAGAATTGTGATCTTATAATCTAGAATTTTACTGTTATTATTATCTTTTTATTGGAGAAATCATAGAGTATTTTTGTACAGCATAAACAGTATTTTTAAAGTAAAATAAAATATTTGCTCATAAAATTAGTTTATGTATGCATTTTATATGTCCTTACTATGTGTCCTACTAATATGTCCTGTTTATAGGACAACTAGTTATTTAAAAAATTAAAAACTTTTCTTCAAAATTTTGTTAGTATCTACTTAATTACACCATATTAATGATATAATTGAAGTTTTAAAAATTTTTCAAAAATATTTAATCGGTGTGGTCCAATATGGGTTTAAAACATTCAAATTTAAACGAGAAATTCGAAAACAACTTGCCTATAGGTCTTACATTAGCGAACGGGTGTTTTCAAGTGAGCGAAGTGTCTCCTTAACAGATATCTCTCTAAGTATTATAGCTGTTTTTCTAGTAACTTTGTGAGTGCGGAAATATTTCTGTTCCAAAAGTACATATGTATCGAGTGAATTTTTCTTCAAAATCGGTGCAAAAGAGAATTACTTGATAGGGAATTGGAAGAAAAGAATGGAACTATGAAGCTCATTATAAGGACAAGAAAAAATTTGTAAATCATAAGAAAATTTTCATATTCTGTACAAATCCATCAATTCGAAATAATTGCGACCATTAGCTATTCGAATTAACAAAATTTATGATTATTCGAATTTCCGATGTAAATAGAATAAGAAAGAAAGAAAGCAAAGGAAATTAGAAGTAATGTGTAAACAATGATTCTTTATCTTCGCTTATTTTCAAATAATACAATAATATACATGCTAATATTTTTAGCTTTTAATATTAATTTTTTTTCTTTGCAAATGCTCGTTCCGTACGAAATAGTTGTTGACTCAGATTATTTAGGTTTTCCGATTATCGGTGTTCTACTATATGATTTTATACATATCCCTCTTCTAGTTTTCAGTAATAGATTTTTATTATTTAAATTTGAAAATAACTATTAGGTAAAACTTTTTCGGATTTCAAAAGAATTTTTTGATGGAAATCACGACAGTACAGCGAATTTGCTAACTTAGTTTTTGATAAAAAGTACAATGTATACAAAAACGTTCGTACAAAAATAAATCTGTACCAGATAATGTCACGTTTCATAAAAATAATTCATCTAAATTTAAATATGTCGTTTTTATGTGTGTGAGACTAAATTACAATTCTGATGTTTATACATAGCTTAGAATTAAAGTAAAAAAAAAAAAAAACAACAATTATAAACGGTATTATTTTAAATGCAGTAAAATTGTTTTCAAAATAATTCCTTTAATATATTATATACCAATGTAACACTAATTACAAATATATTTTATTTGTTTTATTTTACGAAAAAAAAGGAAAAGAAAAAATAAACTGAATAATTTTTTTAAAATTTAACTTTCATGTAAAAAGAAACTAAATCAATTTTCACGATTAAAGGTGTCATCATTTCAAAAGGAATGTTTTATTATTCGCATACATTTCATCTCTCGTAAACATTGTCACGGAATATTTGAACAAGTAAATATATAAATTTCTTTCATTACCATAAAAAAATCTCCACAAACTCAGATTTATAATCTTACTTATTTATAATACCGTAAATATGTAAATGAGAGAAATAAATTTCAGATTCATTGTGCAGATTATTTGTATAGACTTGCACGTGTGTAACGAAAATTGCCACTAGCAAGAAAGATGCTAGATAAATTGTAGTTATTTTAAATACCAGTGTGCGAAGTTATTTATGCTATTTAAACATTGTGTTCTGTTTTTTTTTTTTTTTTTTTTTTTTTTTTTTTTTCAAATATGAAGAGTCAAATGCGTAATTTAGAGACTGAAGACCGTTCAAATACCCTTTTTAGTTCTAAGTGAACGCTCTGTCATATGTGCAAAAATAGTACTATTGAGATAGATTTTAGAAAGTGTATTTTCTATTTGTTTGTACAGACAGTAGGAGCTCTTTGAAAATGTACAACTTTATCCCTGTCATAACTATTTTTTTAGCCGCGCAATAGTAGATCTACTAAAAAACAAATTTTCAAAAGTAAAAAAAAAAAAAGCCAAGCAAAAAAAAAAAGAAAAAATTAGAAAAGAAAAAAGGTGAAAGTTGTGGCTAAAAAATAGTGTGATATCAAATTTCCAAGCTTATATTACGGTACTTATTTAACATTTTTTGATAAAAATTTACCATATGTAAGTCGAGTACCTAAGTTTGCGTTGATAGAAAACCTTTTCTCCTTTACTAAATACATCATAACGTGTTTCTGAAAATTAAATTTTTTAAATTATGCATGATGGGCTTGGCGGCCATCTTTCCATATTTTACACAAATTTCTAAGCACACAAGTTCATTGTTAAGATTGGAAGTTCAAAATTGTTACTAAAGCAAACATTTTATTCTTTTAATTTATGGAAATGAGTGCCTAAAAATTTGTGTCTAAAAATAAAACTGAAGTAACTTCAGGTTTCATCTTATGATTCTCTTTTTTCGGAGGTGGGTTAATTAATTAGTTAAAGCAGTAAAAATCAATTTGTTTTTCAAAATAAAAAACTTTCTTAATTTATCTGTCTGTATCTAAAACTAGAAGTTCGAAATTGTTAATAATGCAAATATGTTACGAGCTTGAGTGCTTAGAAATTTGTGTAAAATATGGAAAGATGGCCGCCAAGCCCATCATGCATAATTTAAAAAATTTAATTTTCAGAAACACGTTATGATGTATTTAGTAAAGGAGAAAAGGTTTTCTATCAACACACACTTAGGTACTCGACTTACATATGGTAAATTTTTATCAAAAAATGTTAAATAAGTACCGTAATATAAGCTTGGAAATTTGATATCACACTATTTTTTAGCCAAAACTTTCGCCTTTTTTCTTTTCTAATTTTTTCTTTTTTTTTTGCTTGGCTTTTTTTTTACTTATGAAAAGTTGTTTTTTAGTAGATATCAGTTCTTTTTTTCAAAACAAATGATATATAATTGAAATAATTATACTAGCTCAAATTAAAATTAGACCTTGTATAGCCTTTATAAGCAGGGAGCAAACACAATATTATACATTTTGTTTACCTATCATTCACTTTTTATAGTGATTAATAATTTAAAAGTAAGGAAAGTCAATTTCTTCTTTCAAAGTATCAGTCTTTCTCAATTTATATCTCCTTAAAATTTTCTACGAAAGATAAAAATTTAGTAAAAAATAGAGAGTCGAAATAAAATATATATTTACAGTTAGTCTGTCAGTTAATTGTTTTTTCGAACTTTTTTTTGCTGACGGTTTTGCAAAATAAATTTACCTTTACAAATACCTACGGTTAATCCGAGAATGAAACCCCGCAGACATCTAAAGAATCGAAGATCTGTAAATCTAGCAATTCTAGACATAATAAAGTAACATTTTTGATAAAAAAAATCTAAAAATTTAAAGATATAAACTGTACATATAACTTCATCTTCATTTAGATCGTGTTATAGAGAAGAAAGAATAAATATGTAATTTTACTCAAGTCTGTTTATCCATACCTATTTGCATAAATGTGAGGATATTAATTTACTATAAAATTTTCCCTAAATTGATTATCTTTAATAGTCTATTATTACAGCCGCATATACATTAGAATTAAATAATTTTCGGTTAAAAATTGCCTGAAATCTATAGTCTTATCGTTCGTCAAATTTGTTTTTTTTTATGCCCAGACTCTTTTTCTGAACGCTGACAAAAGATAACAGACATATTGAAGCTATTCAAATTCTTATATCTTTCTATCGTATTTCCTTTTTTGAGGGGTGTGTGAAAAAGAGCCCTTAAGAACTTCGTTTTGTTCTCAGAATTCTGAATTATTCATTCAAAAGATCTACCTACATAAGTCTTGTTGCAGAATTTTCATTAGCTGAGAGTTGCATCAAGTTATACATCATGTGAATCTATTAAATTAATTTTGTGAAATACTAGATGGGAGCCATTGATATTTCCAGACCATTTGCCTACATTTTATACTTGAGTCATTTACTACTATTCATTAATTTTCAATACGAATTAAAGAAGTCGTTGTTTCCATGCCAACTGTACCTTTCACTATTGCTTGCTTGTTTGTTTGTTTGTTTTATTGAACACGTACATCATATCACATGCGGATCATGGCGGGATTCGAATCTGCTTCCACCTACTCTCTCAAGCGATTAGCGGCATGGTGTCTTATCCACTCAGCCACGGTGGGCCACTATTGCTTTCTCTAATGCCCAGATACTCAAATTTAACCAACTGCATTTAGAATCGTGGTCATAACAGAGAACATTTATATGTTAGAGCAGTGTTGCCAGTGGGCTACTTTTTTTTAAATTCAGATTTCTTGATTGCCAGCACTTATTATAAACGGTAAAATTCCCTTTGTTTTCGCCTTCCTTTGTTTTCGCCTTAATTAATATGTCATTAAATAAGACGCATTTTACAAACTCAAAAAAGTGGTGCCTGAGTTTAAAAGATCTGAGTTTAAAAAAGTAGCCCATATGGCAACACTGTGTTAGAGTGGTGACATATGCACAAGTCGCGTACTCATATTCAACTTTTTGTCCAAAGTACGGTAACTCAGTTTTCAGTAATAAACGAGGAAGATTTCAATTAAACTAACCAGAAAAGTTAACAAACATTGGCTTCCTGATTTTTTTGAAAATTGTTTTAACCAACCAAAGTTAATGCCCGGGATCCAGATAAATTTTTCTCTGTTAGTAAAATTACATTGACCAATCAGTAGCCTCCATCCTTGCAGGTTTTTCGGTGTTTACAGCAAACATCAAAAAGTTCCGAAAAATGCAGGCATCTGATTGATCAATCTCATCCTGCTAATAGCGAAAAATCTATCTTGATCCCGGCCTATTCAACGCCCTCTAAATATTGGAGAAAGCTTTGACACGTGTCAGGAAAACGTCAAACAAAGCAGGCAAAACAAAGAAGAAAAATCATTCATTGGCTCGTTCATATTCACGAGCCAATGAATGATTTTGTTTCTTTGCTTTGCCTGCTTTATGTGATGTTTTCGTGACGCGAGTCAAGACTTTCTCAAATATTTAGGCGGCTTTGGCTTATTTCACCACCATGAAGTTATGAAAGGAGAGGAACAGACATGTCAATCTTCCCGTATGAAAAACTAGTTACCAAAAAAACGAGTTCTTTCCCTCTCTTTTGCCCTTTTCTCTCTTGATTTTAACCGATAGCAGCCCATTTAGCAGTCTCCAGTACAAGATGCCGCTATATACGGTGGACGAAAGAGGGAAGGTGTTAGCGCGACCAATGACATAATAGGCCAGTTCATGATGTTTAAAAGTCACACGGAGTTGGATCGAGGTTAAGGAAAAAGACAGGCTACCACGGTGGGTCCGATTCTTCATTTTTTACAAACCGCTGGAGTCACGTGATGCTCTTTTCACGCACCTTCTTTGGTGCATTCGAGCATCACGTGACTCCAGCGGTCTGTAAAAAAAGAAGAATCGGACCCACCGTGTTAACCTGTCTTTTTCGTTAACTTCAGAGTTGGATCACCTTTACACGAGGATTTAGAAAGCTGTGTGCCGATTTTTTTTTGTGTCCATTGCCGTGTACAGATAATCAACTCCGTGTGACATTATGAACTAACCTTATATGTTGTTGGCCACAGTTTAGGAACAGCTACAAATGACTTCATCTATATCTATTCCAAGGTAAACGAAAAAGACAGGCTACCGCGGTGCTACAGCGCCTAGAATATATAGTGTGGAAATCGGCTATCCCAGTAATACTTTAAAAAGTGCTAAAATATTGGATCTCTTAAATTTTAAATGATGCTGAAATCCAATGAGTTGATCACAGCGATATCTGTAGAATATTTCCTAAAACTTCATGACGATTTGGTAACAACGTCGATATATAGAATACCTAGTGTGGAAATATTTTATTAAACAACGCTAAAAATTTGTATCCCATAAATGATCGACGATACTGCTAAAATCCCAAGTGTCGATCGCAGCAAATTCTGTGGGATTTTCGTATTACATTGTATAGACTAGCAATATCTTGCAGTTATAGAAAATATTCTGCAGATGTTGCTGCGATCTGTATATTTCAGCAGCATCGTTGCACATTTAAGGATACAATATTTTAGCACTTTTTTAATTATTACAGGGATAGCCAATTTCCACACTATATATTCTAGGCGCTATAATTTGGTCTAGACGCTGTAGCATTTTTTTTTTACATTTTATTAACATACATCTGACCTGTGTGCTTGGCGTCAAGCCCGCTGCAATAATACGATGATTATTTTGAAAGTATATCACAGATGTCGCTGCGATCAGCTCCCTGGATTTCAGTGTCAGTGCAGATTTAAGGGATATAACTTTTTAGCGCTGCTTGGATAGCAAATTTCCACATTATGTACTCTAGACGCTATAGCGGTGCATTACACGTGTCTCTTTCTTCTTTAAAAAATATCCTGCAGATGGCGCTGCAAATGACTTTTTGGAATTCAACATCGTTGTACATTTAAGGGATTCACTATATCCGCGCTTTTTTAAGTATTGCTGGGATAGTCGATTTCTACAACTTATAATCTAGGCCTATAACGGAGCTATAGTATCTAGAAGATATAGTTTAAAAATCGGCTTATTAAAAGTGTGCTAAAAAATTGTATCCCATAAATGTTGAACGAGGCTGAACGATAAATGTCGATCACAGCGACATATGGTAATTCCAACGTAACTATTTCAAAAGACATCAAATGAGAAAACGTTTCGCTCAGAGAAGATCTAGAAAATGTTGCTGCTATCGACATTTGTCATTCAATATTTTTCAATATTTATGGGATTCAATTTTTAGCAATTTTTAAAGTGTTACTGTAATAGCCGGTTTCCACACCATGACCATGATCTAGGTAGATTTTTCTTTATTATCGCAACGAGATTGACCAATCAGAAGCCAGAATTATTGCTAGCTTTTCACTGTTTGCAAAAATGTACCTGGATCCCGGCCTATATTTTTAGACGTTATAGCTCAGGAATAGTACAGAAAGCAAACTCCGTATTTTGATACATTAAGGCCGGGATCCAATTAGGAACAAGTGTGTCGCTATAACGAAGTAGCGGCATATGGCCAATAAATGTTTATTGGTAGAAGTCATAAAAACAAATCGTTAAAGGTCTTTGCGAGCGTGTCATTATCGTCAGGCTAATGCATATTGAATTATTTCCCTAGTCTAATAAAACTCGTCCATGCGCGTATCGTCTATTGGAGGATATTCCAGATATGGGTTCAAGACTGAAAAAGTCACGTGGTAACCGCAATTTACCTAAATAACTGCTAACTGATGAGAAGGGAAACATGAAACTACTACTGCTTTCTCCCGTGAACTGTTTCATTGGCTAGCGGGGATTTACATTACGTCGACGGAGCCTTCCCTTCTTTACGTTAGACGTTTTTGCCTTGACCACGTAATCATAACGTAGATAGAATAGTCTCTATCCAAGAAAGTGGATTGTCGACTGCCGTACTATAGCACCTAGAATATATAGTGTGGAAAATGGCTATCCCTGTAATACTTAAAAAAGTGCTAAAATATTGTATCCCTTAACTGTGCAACGATGCTGCTGAAATATACAGATCAAGCGACATCTGCAGGATATTTTCTCAAACTGCAAAATATTGCTAGTCTATACAATGTAATACTAAATCCCGTAGATGTCGCTGTGATCGATACTAGAGATTTTAGTAGTATCGTCGCACATTTAAGGGATACAAATTTTTAGCGTTGTTTGGATAGCATATTTCCACACAAGGTATTCTAGACGCTGTAGCCATACTTTCGGCAAAAACTTGAAATGAGCATGCTTCCTGTGCATATATCACCACTCTTATGTACAAAGGCTCTCTGTTATGGTGTTGATTCTGAGCGCTCTTTGTTAAATTTCTATATTTGTGTTTTAGAGAAAGCAATACAGAAAAGTACTGTTACTATGGACACAACAACTTCTTTAATATCGAAATGTATAGCAAAGGAGTTCAGAATCAGTGCCTTAAATAGTTTCGAATATGTATTGTTGTTATGACAATCAATACCCTTCCTGGATGTGGAAATGCAAAATTGTGTTCAACATAATGGAGGATATTCCATCTACATTTTGATCACGTGGTCAAGCTAAAAACTTCTATGGTAAAGAAGGGAAAGCTCCGTAGACGTGTAATGTAAATCTTCGCTAGCCAATGAAACGGTTCATGAGGCAAAGTAGTAGTATCTTCCCTTCTTAGCAGTTAGAAGTTACTTGGATAAATTACCGGTATCACGTGACTTTTTTCAGCCTCGAACCCATATTTGGAATATCCTCCATTGGGCGCAATTTAGATAGATTTATGGCTGTTAGAGAAACGAGATTCATCAATCAGAAGCCTGCATTTTTGTGAACTTTTCGCTGCTTGCTGAATTGCAGGCTATTGATTGGTGATTCTCGTTTCGCTAACAGCGAAAAATCTATCTGGATCCTAGCCTACATTTCTACAAACATTTCATCCACGGCACTAAAAAAATGACTCAAAACTTTCATGACATAGGTTGAGATCCAGAAACAGCAAATATTCTCAAACATGCAGGCTTCTGATTGGTCAAACTGATTTCGCTAACAGCGAAAAATGTATCTGAATCTCAGTCATAGTTATCTTCGATGAAATCAATGCAAAAGGATAATATAAAAGAAAAGTATAAGATTTCTAAAATATTTTGGCGGGTTTATCGCTATTTTGCATAATTTGTAAACTTTAGAACTAATTAACAGTTTTTCGCTAATTATGAATAGAAAATTAATGTTTTTAAAGCTGAATTTTATAAAAGTACGTAGATTGAGTAAATATCTATCCAAAAATTCAATCCTTACTTTTTTCTGTCCATTATTTAAGTCTCTACCTCGATTTAAACATACGTTCTGACGAAGAAAATAAATCTGTCATTTTCAGTATCTCGACGTTATTTTAAAAAATCTATATCTCTGTTTATAATTAATTTATGAAGATGCAATTGATCTCAAATTGAAGATCTTCTTTATTAGGTCCTTCTGGTGTTGGTTTTATTTTTCTGCGATGATTGCTTCTTTTGATATGGGAAATTTTACGCTGGCATATTTCGTCCATTTAACATGGAGAAGTTGTCGTCAGTATAATAAGCAGTTGCGGTGTCTTGCCGTTATTCTTGGCGTTTGTTTGTTTGGCGGGGTTAGCATTTCAGCTTGGCTTGGCAGAACGACCGTCCTGCTTGATATATGTGGCAGAAAAATATATATTTTATGTTTTGTTTAAAAATTAAAAGTAAACCTGGCTCCTTTACTTTTTAAATAATGGTTTCCTTTAACTATTTTTGTTATTAAAGATTTATTTTAATAGCTGTACAATATTTTTTTTGGTATAATTGCAATTGTACATTTGTTTTTGAACTATATTATTACTTATGAAAAACAAAAAACTAATAATTTCATATGAAAATAGTAATTTTTTAAATTGCTAATACATAAAAAGATATGATAAATAAAAGTACAAACACTTAGAATAAATCTGGCATACAGTTGCAAAGATGCATTCTCATGGAATACGAAGTCTGGTATAAATGTGTGAAGATTATTGTAGCTATTAAAAATCTTACAAGGAAATGCCAAAGTTCTATCGATATTTCAATCTTCGATGATTAAGCGTCTAAGAGAAAGCATTTTCAACTAAATAAAAAAAATGTTGTGCAAACATAGATGTTCAATAATACTTAAATTAAAGGTTTTGACTGCTTGTGGAGATTTTTTTTTTTATCTTTTCGAGTATCGATTTCGGTAGTTGAACTTGTTGTAGAATTCCGTTCAAAACAGTTACACTTTCCAGACATCAAAAGAATTTATGCAATATATCCTCTAGATTTACAATAAAATTAGAGTAAAACGTCTAAATAATGAACACTTCGTGACGGCGGAATTTATCTGCTGTTTGGAAATGTTTGCTACTCACAAAGAAGGTCTCCTTACTGGACATACTCAGAATATTTTGAAAAATATATTAATTTAACTACTTATGTATGTAATAAAGGATCAGTCAAATTTAGCGGCGGAATTACAGTAGAAAGTCTTTAAAAAATATGAAATACTGTCGAATATTTGGCGTGAAAAAACGAAAGCGTCACGCGATTTGGACTTTCCCTCGCCAAAAGCAAACGATTTTAATGTATCTGAAAATATTTTGTTAATAGATTTTTGGAATTCGTGAAAATGGTATTAATGAATTTAAACTTAAACAATAAGATAGTTTAATATGTATACACACACACACACACATATATATATATATATATATTGCTTGTTGCTGCAGTTATTTAATTTATCATTGAAAAAAAATTCATATATAAAAAAAAAATTCTATTGAAAAAATTATTTTTATACATTTAAGCGTATTCAAAACTAAAATCCAGATGAAGAATGCTACAGTTATACATTTCAATATCTAAGAAGTCGTTTCTATAGCAACAAAACTGAATCGACAATAGGCTCAATTGGACTTAATTTTGAGCTTGGAACATTTGTAATTTAAATATTGGATTTCGTTCTAAATCGTAAATTTTGTTAGTTAAATTTCAATATAAATACATATAAATATAGTTAAAACAAACTAAAACGGACAAAACTAAATTAATTTAAAATAAATTTATTTAAACAAGTTCAACATGAAATATTTTTTCCTTAAAGTGTATTTGACATTAAAAAGTATTTTTTGAAATTTTATTCCATCGCCAACCGATTAAAAAATATCTAAATAACGAAATTTTCATTTTTTTTTACAGACGCTCTGTCAAGGTTCCGTCGAATTTTTTTTATTAACATATATATAGTCATGTGAAAAGCATTCTGTAATTTTTTCAGATTTTTCGGAGTATGCTCGTATGGAGACCTTCCTTGTCAGAGATAATAGCATACATATAAACTTCATGTTGGCGATTGAAAATGCGTTCGCTAAATAGAAATGTCCGTTATGGAGGTTTTAGTACTTTTGTGTACGTTTTAGTACGTTTTTTAGTACTTTTTGTGCATTTTGTTTTGAAAATATTTTTTTCTACACGATTACGGTTTTTACTTCCAATTATAGCGATAAACATTGGTCTAGAAAAACACCAATCTAAAAGTAAAGAAGAAATGCACTAATTCATAAAAGTTCTGCTGTGGACTACTTTTCTTATGAGCTCGAAAAGGAACAACTGTAAATAATAATTTTTGTCAAGAGTGATTCTTAATCTGATTTCAGTTAGCCGGAGTGAATTAATTTATTTTGTAACATTCAAGCAACTATTTCGTTCAAAATACCTGCTGATTGTTAATAAAGGCATTTTAAATATGAAAAAAAGTTAAATAACAAGTTAGAATCAGTTAGAAATTTCTTTTATATAAGCAATTAGTTAGAAGTTCATTTCATTTTAGTAATTATTTAGAAGTTTATTTCAATTTTAGATAATTTTCTAAAATGTTTTAGAGCTTTAAAAAATATATTGTTAGCCTATATATCCAACATATATGAAATTTTCAAAAGTTTAAGCTCGTTCAAACAGATTTTTGAGAAAATAGGCATTGTCCAAGAAACGTTTAAAAAAGATAAATGTATCAATTAAGCAAAACATTTCACTCACGATAATTTAAAACTATGTAATTTATAATACGGAGACAATACGGTACTTGCTGGACATAACTCAGTCAAAGGAAAAAAAAGGAAATGTTTGTGCCAGGTAATATAAGCAATCACGAAAATTAAACTGCAATCAATGAAAAAAGGAGGGCCAAGTAAAAACGTAAAAATCTACGAATATCCTTTCGTAAAACGAAAAAACAATTCTTGGACTATTCACTACTACAAAACTATATTTTAGGTGGTATTTTCGTGAAATTTGTACATATATGCTCTGCATCCTATAAGACTTTACAAAAAAATTGTTTTTAAAAGTGGCAACATATTTTTACTCTTTTAAAGCTAAAAGAAAAGTGGATTAAAAATCCGATTGCCATATCACGATTTACAAATATGTCTCCAATATA
The DNA here is from genome assembly GCA_963932465.1 of Maratus speciosus. Lineage (NCBI taxonomy): Eukaryota > Metazoa > Arthropoda > Arachnida > Araneae > Salticidae > Maratus > Maratus speciosus. Next base: position 521,298,987 of record OZ010790.1, on the reverse strand, counting down.
CTTAGAGTTCCCGAACCTTAATTTTTATATTAACATATGGAAAATTATATTACTTTGGCGGAATCATATTAAATCTTTAGATTTTATGACCGAAAAGGTAATTTCCCTTTAAAACTTAAAGTAATTTTTATTCAAATTTTCTTAACTAAATAGCTTTAAGAATATTTTACTTTTTAAGGATGAAAAAACTGTTTTTCGTTAATCATGACGTCATTTACGTCATGGATTATTTTGCGGTACATATTATTAACATTTAATATCCATTTTCAATTTAACCTTTCATTTTTAACATATTTTAATTTTAAATGCAAAAAATAAGTAATTATGTTAAACGTGCGCAGACGATAAACCGTCAAGTATTGATAAAAATTTTCTTTAAATAATAAGAATTGATACCGTAACTCAATCCCCTTTAATATCAAAGTATATCCATTTTATTTTCAATATATGACGTCGTATTCCCCTTCCTCACGTACTTACTCAAAATTCATGCACCTTGTATTATTAGAAATACTTGAAAATTTCCGTTTGCCAATAATATATTTCCATTTGTTATTTCCAATATGACGTCAATTTCATATATATATATATATATATATATATATAACCATTAAAAATTGTGAAATTGTAAATTAAAAAAATTATATATTGACAATCAAACGTTTCCCTTTAACATGCTCGACATACATTTTAAAACTTAGAAAAAAAAATAAGAGAAAAGGAATGATGGAAATTTGTGGAACCTAGACAGATTCATCAGGCCCCAGATGCTTTGAGTTCCAAAAATAAAGTGTTTGATTTCATCTTCATATTAGTCATAAAAACTCTAAAGAATATGAATTTGGGACTACCACACCCAGTAAATAAAGAGTTAAAATATCGGATAGACAAATAAGTTTAAAATAAGACATGATTAAAAATGATTGAGAAATAAAGTGCTCATTACCAATTTAAAAGCCTTTAGTACCAAGAAATGACACAGCATTAAAATTAGGTATAAGAGATTATTTGTACGTGTTGCCAAGAAATTGTTTTTGATATGATGATGAACCGTGGAGTAATAATGTACAGTATATTCAAGTACATACCTCAATATATGTGACCAGCGCCCTCTATAGTTCATTTAAAAATGAATACCACCATGTTGTCCAAGGTATCAAGGAAGTGTTAACAATGAAGTGCTGTCATTTTTAGAATTTATGAGTAAACTGTATTTTTTTTTTTTATAAAAACTAATATATAATAAAAAATATCTATTATTGGATTAAGCTTTAAATCAAATACCGTTTAGATATATATAAATAATAATAATTTAAAAATGTGTTAATAAATTTATACAATTATATTAGAAAAAATAAGTAAATGATAGATAAAATAAAAATAATATCTAAAATGGTGATATTGATGATTCATTAATTAATGTTTCACATAAATAAATGTATCTCACTGTAACATATAAATATTTAAATTACTGTGACAACATTGCATATTCACTTAAATACATATATAATTAAATAAAAATAAAAAAAAAAATATTAAAATTATGATTTTAGGAATTAATAAATACATTTTGGAATTAATTAGTTATATTTTATGTGTCCACAAACTTTCTTAATAATTAAATATACCTAATTTAGGGGGAGAGAACAGAACAAAGAATAAAATTTATAATTAAAACATGCACTTAATTTTCATGTAATATAATATACTGTGTATTAGAAATTAATATGATATTGTCCTCATTTAGCTAAAATTTAATTACAAGTTGATCATTAACATTATTAAGTATTAAAGAAAATAAATAGATTTAACTTGAATTAATAAATATATAAATACGAGTATAACTACACAGTTATACACATAAAAGTACCGAATCAACATCCATTATAAAATGTATTATATTTGTAATTCCTAACTTGTTTATTTTATTTAACTTTTTCAGGCGAAAATTTTCAATAGAAAATTAATTATTGAAGAGAAATTATAATTCCTGGTATTCATATTTTGGCAACGAAAAAAGAAAGTTGACTAAATTTTATTCGAAATTTGTCAATTGATTCTATATAAAATGTAATGCAATTATGAATTATTAAGAAAAGTATCCTTCTATATATAAAGAAATATAATGGTTTGGAAATGGACCAATAAAAATCTGCGTAGATCTTCGCGGTACACTCCTAGATCGGCATCCATATTTCTTGTGACCGGGGGGGGGGGGTTATTTCTTCGTTAATATTAAGAAAACTTTTTCACACAAATATGTGAAAATTGATGCTATTATAGAGATATGTTTGAGAAATACGCTGATGCAGACAGTTTTTAAATCGAATAATTATTTTAAGATATATTTAACGTTAAAGTTGGTAAAAATCGTTTCAATAAAAAAAATTATTTGAGCAAAAACTATACTTAGGGATGTAAACTTTTTTAAACCATTAAAATTTTAGAACTTTCCGGTGTGCAGACTACATTTATTTTTTTTAATTTGACTCATTTTTTGAGGATTTATCTCCATTTTAAATTCAAATTTACAGCACTTCGAAAGATATTTTTTATATATTTTAGAAAAGGGTATAATTTTAAACTCTTGCCAATTTTTTAAAAAGCGCAATGAATAATATTTCCTTCAAATTAAAAATTTATTTACACGTGGCTATTATAATCAGAAAAAAACTTTCAAATGAGAATTAAGTTATTGCGCGTTAAAAATCAGGAAAATATTGAAAATTACGTCATAAAAACTATAGTTACACATGAATTTTAAAAGAGAAAGAAATTTTTTAAATAATAAATTCATTATTATGGGTTAAAATTCGCAAACTTAGGAAATTTACGTCATATTCAAGAAGGCCAAATAATTGACAGTTGGCAAAACAGTTTAAATTAAAAAATATATTTGCGAGAGACATTTATTTCATATTTTGAGATAATTATTTTAACTTTTATCGTGAGTTCTAAGACAGCGCAAATAATATTTTCTTTCTATCAACAAAAGTTTTTTCATATTTATGTTAAAAAGAGAAAGAAAACTTTGGTGAAAATTACGTCAGATATAAATCGATACATTTCAAATGTGTTATTTAAAAGAATTTTCTTATAGAGCTGTTAAAAAACCGAGAGACAAAGACTCTATTTACTTAATTCATTTTACATTAGCTTATTTTCAAATTTTTAAGTATTCTTTTTTAATCAAAGACGAAAACAGCCATTGTATCCCTTAACAAACGCGAATTCCGCCTTAAAAATCTCCAATCAAAGGAATATGAATGAAAACCCGTTTACAGGGAGATCGCCACTGTTTTTTAAAATTATAATTAAATCTTTTAAAGCCGATGAAATTATTCGACATTTAGAATCTGGGGAGTCGGAACGGGGGTTGGCGAGCGTAGCTCGTAGGGGCAGAGCCCCTTAGTTTTAATAAATAAAAAAACAACCTATGTTCACTTCTGAGTTATAATCCATCTACATCCAAAGATACAAAGGCCTTAATCCATCCATTTTGACGTTGATTTTAATCAAACATTCACACACACTTTCGTATTTTTAATATTACAAGGATAATGATGATAAGAATGACCATGATAGTTACATATAATGAATCATCAGCATATGAGATCCGATGTAGTTTTTGGTATACGATAGTATGCGCCTTATACTTTCTGAATATCGTTAAGGAACAGCATATGATATTTATTTCTCAAGTAAAGATATAGCGTGCATCATCTGCCAATAGCACATATCCTTTTTTACAACTTTTGACTACTTTTTTTTTATAACTGCAGAACTGTGTATAATTTCGAGAAAATGGAATATATATCTAAGGACAATTTATTTTAATTAGCTACAGGACATACTAAAGTGGACAGATAGTTTAAAAAATATCTTTAACAAGTAAAAGATGGCAGGTATTGCAGTAATTTTTGAAAGTAAATAATACGATTTTTTTTTACAACGACTCTTTGACTTAGTTCTAAAAATCACCGATAGATGGGGCTGCACAGTTAGAACGCTCAAGTTTAGATATAAAAATATATCAAAATTTACTCAGTTTTTAATCTTCGATTCTATTAAAGTTTAAAACGCAAAAAAAAAAAAAAAAAAAACAATGTTTGTGTTTTAAATTTTAAAAGTTATTTTAAGAATTATTATATTCTCAGACATCATAGCGCTATCTGTTGGTGGTATGTGTAACTAAAGCCAGAAAGCGTTGTGTAAACATTCCCGGCTTCACACATTAACCTCCTGCAAGATAAATTTCATTTTCAAATTATTTGTTATTCAATTTAAAAAACTCTCAGTTCACTTTACAGTATCATGTACGTTCATAAACGTATGTAAAAAGAAATAAAAATAACACAATCAATTATTTAATCTTCGATTCTATTAAAGTTTAAAACGCAAAAAAAAAAAAAAAAAACAATGTTTGTGTTTTAAATTTTGAAAGTTATTTTAAGAATTATTATATTCTCAGACATCATAGCGCTATCTGTTGGTGGTATGTGTAACTAAAGCCAGAAAGCGTTGTGTAAACATTCCCGGCTTCACACATTAACCTCCTGCAAGATAAATTTCATTTTCAAATTATTTGTTATTCAATTTAAAAAACCCTCAGTTCACTTTACAGTATCATGTACGTTCATAAACGTATGTAAAAAGAAATAAAAATAAGACAACCAATCTTCACAATCTGACGTGATAATTTCATAAGCAAAACAACCATTCTTTCATCTACAAAAGTGTAAAAAGTTGATATGACGATAAAAGGAATTAAAAAAAGTAAATGTTTGTATTGGTCTTTGATATTCCCCCTAATTCAATTTACCTATTTTCTTTTCAATCATTTTTAAACAAAGACCAGTCGCATCTGGTGAAAATCTTTTGCAGTGTTTGCTGTAAGATGCCGATAGAAATTCAGAAAAAAAGGAAATAGAAAATTAAATTATCAATATATTTTGATTTTTTGGGGAGAGAAAGAGAAAGTGAGAGAGAAAAGAGGGGTACGGGACATAATATGTAACATTATTTTAGTAATTATGAATAGTAAAATTTTCTATCGCTTAATAATTTTACAATTCTAAACAATATAAAATCATTTTTAAAGAATTTAATAGAACTTTAAAATGTAATTTCAACGTGTATATACTTTTAAAACAGTTGAAGATAGCGATTTATATGTGTATTGTAAACAAGAGTAAAAAAGTAAGAGTACAAAATACATACTACGAGACATTTTTAATTCTTAAATAAGGAATATATAAATTGATAATAATGCAATTATGTGAAGTTACCATAAGTTTTAAATTACAGTTTTTTTTTAACGTGAAATTCACTTTTTGTTACTATTATATATATTTTTTAATATTAAATGAATTAAGAATCACTATAAATGGGATTTTAAACATGGAAAATGAATTTTTTAAATTAATTTTGAATTTTACTTTGTTGTTAACATCAACCTCAAAACACTCCTGTTTTTTTTTTTTTTTTTTTAGATAAAATAATATTTTACACCTGGAAAATAAGCATAATAAATAATTTCAAAATTAAGCATAATAAATAATTTCAAAATTTAAATAAACATACATTGAAATATACAAAACCGATTTCAAAATATATTTCTGAAAAATGTTATTAAATTATGATTATGTACCTCTTGAATGCAATTATTTTTACAACTTCACATAACAATTAATAGTTTATGTATTAATATTCAAATCCTTATGTTAATTATTAAAGGAATACAGCTTTTAATGTTTACGAAATATTTTCGTTTTAGTTTTTTATTAATTTTAATTTGAGAGCGTTTTTCTATCACTTATAAAAACATTCTTGTAATTGATAACATTATAAAAAGAAATTTAATTGCTTACTTGATGCAAGTCATGACTTTGGCATGTGTTCGAGATTTAAATTTACATTCTCGTAAAAATTTTAATTATTTGTTTAATAAAATTATGTTCAACGTTTAATGAAGATCCTCTGTATATTAAATTCATTAATTCATATGGTCTCTCGTAAATTCAAATATAATATTGAATGGCTTGAGCAAATAATTAAACATTTTAAGAGGATTAACATCTGAAAAACAGAATGTGACTTTAAATCGTGGTGAGAAGTTTTCTTTGTTAATTAGTCAAACTTCAGAGAATTTTTGGCCTTAGTGTAAATGCAACGATTGGAATTATAATTGTTTTCGCATATTATTATTATCATTATTGATATTATTGTTGTTGTTATTTTGAAAATTTACACTCACTAGAACAAGTCATCTGAAATAGTTATAGCAAAATTATATTTCAAATTTACATTGCAATCAACCAATACTTATGAGTATAATACTATTAAATGATAATGATAAAATTGTTAATAAATGGCATAAAAAATATAAAAGAGTTCTTAACCTATGTCACTACGCGAAGCTCAAAATTGAATTTTTTAACCCAAATATATTTATTGCATTAGAAATTAGACAATATTATTGACTGAATAATAATGATTGCAATAAAGCATTACATAATATTATACTTTTGGTGTTTGCTTGTATACTTTGGATGAAACTTTTTTGTTATATCTGTGTTGCGAATTGAAACTAGTTAAATACGTTATAGTTTATGAATTACCTCAATGTATTAGAGAATGAAATGCATGCATAGCCTTATTCGTAAGCTTGAAAAAAAAAAAAAAAAAAGAAAAAAGAAACGTCTATTACACTATATACTATACACAATATACGTCAATTATACTATATTTTACACTCCTTAATAGAGTTAAGATCAATTAAGAAAAAAGGGTTAATTGCCTTGAATGTTCCTAGACAGAAGTTGTCAAGCTACCCTAATGGATTTGGTGTTGAAGGTTTTCTCCAAGTGCTACGCAAAATTGTTTTTTTTTTTTTTTCATTATAAGAAGTAGAAAGTTTGTGACATTTAATGTTACACCGATAGTGGTTTTAAAAAAAAGTTTATGAAATTTTGAAATTCCCTCAAAGCAACGTTTTCCATTCAGTGATTTTGTTGTTGTTTGTTTAATTTCCTGGACACTAAGCGTACATACATGTATCATAATTATCGCGGCATTCCCAAATTCCATGTATGTATGAGATGCCTATGCTATAAGGTTTCTGCATCCAGTGGTTTTTACATAATTTGAAGTATTCATACATGTGTTATAGTGGGCGTGGAATTACCGAATTTCAGATTTTTTTAAAATCCGAATACCAGGACATTGTTCCATACAGATATATTATTTTCGTGGCCATGAAACTGTCATACAAGTTTTATAATGATCACGAAGTTATTTAAAGTCATGGAATTTGCAGAATGTTGTACAAGGAGATTTGGTACTAAAATTTCCCCTCTAAAGGATCTTGTTTAAATTTATTGACGCTTTGGCCAGAACTTGTGACTTATTCAGTGGAGTGTGATTTTGTTTTTCAATAACAGAGGAAAATAACGCCAACGCACCCCTGTCTCCTTAATACGCTACTGAATTCGATTTTTTTTTCAGTAACTTTATTTAAGTATACATTTTGCTTATAATACTTCTCTCAGGATTTTATTGTTGAATTAAAAAGATTATTGTAGACCAAATTAAGGAAACAGAACACTCAAAAACATTATTTTTATTTTATATTTTATTTCTTTTTGCACAAAGTAGATAAAAACTCTATTTACAATATTAAATTTTATTATTTATATTATTAATGGTTTGTTAGATTTATATATATAGATATATATAATATCATATTTTATTATTACTTATTATTTCCAAAATGGTTACGTCATTATATGCATTTTATGCCGAAGTAATTCTCTATAAGTTAAGATGTTATATCTTTGAGTTTTAATGGTATATTATGCATTAAACATCAATTTAAAGAAATAAGTACTTAGAACATAATTTTGTTTTTTCCCTAACGTTACAAAGGAAGTATTTAAAAATATTTCTGATAACTTACAGTCCAGGGGAAATGTACATTTTACCTTGCAAAAGGTCGGGTAAAAGATTTTTTTTCTAAATTGTTTATAATGATGCCAACATGGAAAAACCAAGTTTTCTAACAAAATTTCTTAAGGCTACACTTTCTGTGGCCGAAAAACAACAATATTTTGGGACATTTTTTGATTTTTTGGAAATAGCTCGAGACTCGTTGCCGTATCATATTATTTGTCAATTACAATATTAAAGAAGGTAAAATTCTCTACAACTTTCATTCTTACAACTTTTTTATACACTCAATAGCAAGCGCAGTACGCTATTTCAAAAATGGGACAATTTTTTCAATTTTCTTAAAAACCGTGAAAAACGTAGTTTTGCCGCGATTATTCAAATGTTCCCTGCAGATTTCATTGTGTATGTCGACTTCTAAATATTGGTAGTAGTAAATTATCTATTATTTACACACTCACGTCTTTATTTTCATCTCAACAGACATTTTATATGAAATGAATTTATATAATTTTAAAAGTAGGGTGGAGTGTAGATGAATGAGACAATTTTCATACTTAGATAGTAACTTTAAGTGTATACAATGTTAACTTCAAAGCATTGTTTAAAAGAATTTTTCAATCTATAGCAGGTTATTGGCACGATAGTTTCAATTAAAAAAGATTTCTTGTTTAATTTTAATTAATTTTTATAATTTTTATAATGCATAAATATTTTTCCAGGTATCAATGGAATATGTGGGTCATATTCAAAATCTGTCCATGTTTTTGAATAACAAATTCAAATTTTTAGAAATAATCAGAAAGTTTTAATTGTTTGTAAATAATTACCTTACCTCATAAACATTAAAATACAAGCACCAGCAGAGACCAAATTACTAATTTAACATTTTAAATCTAATTTTTAAATTTTAATGCACTTGGTTTAATGACATAAGTGAGCACGGTAGTGACAAATTAAGCAAAATATTTTTATTTTCCCCCAGACATAAATGGTAGCCGTTATATCTTCTGGCCCATACAATGATTTTCTATTTCTCATGTAATGAAAGCAGATTAAGAAATAAAAGTTCATTTAATTATTAATTAGAATTGGGTACGGTAATGACTTACAAAAGAATACTCACCAAAACATTCAAAGTCTTTGCTTGTTTTATTGAAACTATAAAACTATTTACTCTATTCACCTAAACCTGATAACAAGTTGACTTTTAAGGAGTACTTTTGCTTTGATAAAAAAGCATGTGCTCTCCTCTAAAAAAATCCGGAGGAACTTTTTGTCAGAAGCATGGCAATGACACTCTTTCTTGGGACACGGTTTAAAAAAATTATTAAGAATTATAGATAAGTTTAACTAATGAAAATAAATATTTTTTAATTAGTAGCATCTTAATAAATAAAAATGCATAAAAAATTATAACCATCTGTTTTAAATAGAACTTTGTCAAATCTTTACCTAAGAAATTGCTTGTTGGGACAACCTACGGTAATGATATTTTGACTACAAAAGAATATATTACTTAATTTAAAAAAAAATTATAAATAATAATATATATCTGTAAATTATCATTAAAAAACATGATAGTTAAAATGCAATAATTAAAATTATCATATTTAACTATTTTTCTGTACAAATGTGAAAGGACAGTAAAACATGAGACTTTTTTTGAAAATCACTCAGGTATGAAAATTTGCGAAAAACATATTTTATTCCCCATTACAATGGTATATATTTTATTTACCAATTATTGATAACATATATTTTAATGTTTTACTGTTTTAAAGATAGCAAACATTGAATTGTAGTTCCATATAAAAGAGGGGGACTCAAAAGATAAATATCTTTTATGAAAGAAATACTTTTACCTTATAAAATAGCTACAATAAAAATGACACCAGATTATTTCATTAACTAATGTTATGCATTTATATCTTGTAAAATTTATAAATTCTGTTAATAAAATATTTTATATCCCTAGTTTTATAAAAAAAATATTTTAAATATTAGTTTTAAAATATATTGTCATTTTTTTCCACTTAATATCAATAAATATAATAAGAGATTATATCATTTTAGCATGCAAAAATATGTAAAACTTTAAGATTATCTATTAATTGCTTTAAAGCTCAAACAGAATAATTTAAATTTCAGAACGGGTTACAAACAGGTTTCCAAAAATGAAAGTGTCCGAATATATTAAAAAAAAACCAGCCATACCCGAAAAAGTACAAAAGCACAACATTAGATATTGATCTCAGGTATCCCATGAAAAAAAAATATTTAAAAGTAACAAAATGCGAGCGAGATATTTGTCAAGAACGATCCCATAGGTTTAATGTTACCTTGCGAATGTCTTCATGTGACTAATTTAGTCCTATAATTCATATAACTGTGACTTTAAACGCCTCAATACGACAACTACCGTAAAATCTTTGAAAATGAAATCTGTTTATACGGAATTCGGTCTTTTAATAAAAGTATATATTTTTTCAAGAGAAAGAATATGAACAATTATACTTGCTAAGATGAAAACCTGTTTAAAGCGGAATATATTTCTGTTCCTTTTGGTACGGTTTAGAAGGTTTTAATGAATCAATATTTGGCAAAGCTAATTACGTAGTTCAGCATTACGTATTTAATGCTTACACACTTAAAATTTTCAAAATCCGGCTATTAGAGATTTATTAAAATTCCCGCGGTAAATTTTCTTTTTAAAAGAAGGGGCGCCAAAATCCATGTTTGGCACGGGTGCAAAAAAGGCTAGTTTTAGCCTTGAAACACATAATTTACTGCTACTAATATATAGAAGTTGGCATACACGATTAAATCCGTGGGAAACATTTGAATAATCGGGGCAGAACTGCCTTATTCACGGTTTTTAAGAAAATTGAAAAAATTGTCCTATTTTTGAAATGGCGTACTGCGCTTGCTATTGAGTGTATAAAAAAGTTGTAAATATGGAAGTTGTAGAAAATTTTATTCTCTTTACTATCGTAACTGACAAATAACATGCTACGGCAACGAGTCTCGAGATATTTAAAAAAAAAAAAGGTCCCAAAATTTTCTTGTTTTTTTTTTTTTTTTTTGCCACAGAAAATTTAGCCTTAAGAAATTTTGTTAGAAAACTTTGTTTTTCCATGTTGGCATCATTATAAACAATTCAGAAAAAAAATCTTTTATCCGACATTTTGTAAGGTAACCCCTGTTTTTTGGTACATTTCCCCTGGGCTATTAATACGAAACTAAAATTTTAAACTTTATGATTTTATAACCTTAAACGAATTTTCAAATTAACCCTCTGTCTACCAGAAGGGTCCAATGGACCCGACATGTACATTCAAAATATTTATTCAAACCAGAAATTTCTTCAAAACAAACTAAATGTATAAATCAGACAATAATAAGTTAAATAAACAAATTAAATAGTTTTAAGTAAAAATTCTGGTGTAGAATGTTTTTATAAAACTTGAGTAAAATTTCCGGTAGTTCTAGGGTTAAGAGAACGCAAAACACTTTACAAATAACCATATTAAATTAACAGAATGAAAAAAGTTTATAAGATAATGTATGGATCCGACCTAAAAAATTGAAAACCAATATATTTTTTAATACGCTGTTAATTTCACTAGTTTGTAAAGAAAAAAAAAATGATAAATCGAAATTCTCATACATATTTTCTATAAAGCAATTTTTATCTACTATATCGTTATCCCCTGAAAATATCTTCCTGAAATAAGGTATAACACTTTATTTTATGATATATCTTCAAAATGTCATCCTTTAAAGTACGTTTGCTTCACCTGAAAAGAGCTGTAAATTTCCCTTTAATGGCCCTCTACTTATAATCAAATGCTATACATAAATTCTCCTCTGTTATACTATTAGATAAACTTTTGATGCTTCCGAAATAAATTTTTCTCTAGTCACTTTTATAATTTTAAAGCTATTAAAAATTTTCAAAACTACCAATTTATCAAATACTCTTATTTTTAAAAGCTTACTGGAACAGTCGGTAGTATAATAAGGTTAGAAATGTGATAAAAAAGAAAAGAAAATAAATAATATCATTGGTATATAAAAGAAGTTAAGTAGCAAATCATAAAATTCAGATCACAAGGCGAAGAGAGGTAGTCATAAATCGACAAATTAAATTTTTGAATTTTGAATACATTTTACAGAAAAAGAAATACAAGGTGGCAAAGAAGGTAGGAGAGTTAGGAGGCTTACTTCAGTCACTGGAAAACATCCATTTGCTAATGTTAATCCTATTGAAGAATTATTTTACGATACCTCGTTTGCATTCAAATATTTTTAAACGTTTTTTTTTGCAATGACTGTCAGATATCGAACTGTACAAAGGCTGTTTTTTGATTTTTTGATTTTGTTCACAGATCTGTTTTTATGAGGATACTTTTACTTTCAAAACCGGTTTCGAAAGTGAAAGTATTCTCATTAAGAAATCTCCCAATCGCGCCCGTCGGCCTAATCGTTCGGAGTTTTCGTGGTTTTCTTCGAGCCGTGGATCTTCCATGCGTTAATACGGATTAGGTTCCCTTAGAAAGACCCCAACGGAGGGCACTCCCCCCCCCCGGGCCTATATCCCTCGTGCAGATAATTGGCCGTCAAAAATCAACTCAACTCAACTCATTAAGAAATCCGGAAAAGAAAATAGAAAAATTAAAAAAGTTTTTGTACATATCATCTCAGCTAGCCAATGAAAAAAATCGTTTAAAATATTGAAATCGAAACTTAATCGAATACTAAAAAATACCTTCCGGCCCGGCCTACAGGCGGAGGTAGATTTCGAAGTTAAGTATACTAATTTCACCAGCAAAAACTAAATCATAATTAGAAATAAACCCACTTTAACAATTTTATCTGGCTGCTTTTGACGAGTTTTTATTACTTTCTTCTATCTTCAATAGAAGAAAGTATTGTAATCGAAATTTTTTTCGACTTCCGGTTTTCGACGGATTTGCATGTTTTAGGGGTCAGAGATTCCAAAAAACATGTTTATAGAAAATGTCTGTCTGTCTGTGTGTCCGTCTGTCCGTCTGTCTGTCGCCATTGTACCATCAAAAAGTGTATGAAGTTATGTATAGAATTAAACCAAAATGTTTTATTATAAGTTTTTGGCTATGGCAAGCAGGTCCTCCCGGAATTTGGAAAAAATCGCCGGTAGGGGGCGCTGTAAATGCGTTTTTTGTGCGATTTTGAATATTGTACCATCGAAAAGTGTATGAAGTTATGCATAGAATTGAACCAAATTTTTATTTTAAGTTTTTGGCTATGGCAAGCAGGTCCTCCCTGAATTTGGAAAAAATTCGCCGGTAGGGGGAGCTGTAATAGCGATTTTTGTGCGATTTTGAATATTGTACCGTACAAAAGTGTATGAAGTTATGCATAGAATTAAACCAAATTTTTATTTTAAGTTTTTGGCTATGGCAAGCAGGTCATCCCTGAATTTGGAAAAAATTCGCCGGTAGGGGGCGCTGTAATAGCTATTTTTGTGCGATTTTGAATATTGTACCGTCCAAAAGTGTATGAAGTTATGCATAGAATTAAACCAAATTTTTATTTTAAGTTTTTGGATATGGCAAGCAGGTCCTCCATGAATTTGCAAAAAATTCGCCGTTAGGGGGCGCTGTAATAGCGATTTTTGTGCGATTTTGAATATTGCACCATCGAAAAGTGTATGAAGTTATGCATAGAATTGAGCCAAAAAAAAAAAAATTAAGTTATTGGCTATGGCAAGGAGGTCCTCCCTTAATTTGTAAAAAAATCGCTCGTAGATTGCGCTGTAATAGCGATTTTTGTACAATTTTTGTGCCATTTTGAATATTGTACCGCCGAAAAGTGTATGAAGAAGAAGTGTATGAAAGTGTATGAATTGAACCAAATTTTACGTGTTTATTTTTGGTCATGTCACGAAGGTCCTCCCTGAATTTGGAAAAATTCTGCCGGAAGGGGGCACTATAATTGCGATGTCTGTACCATTTTCATTATTGTACCATCGAAAAGTGTATGAAGTTATCCATATAATTGAACCAAATTTTTTGTGCATGTTTCTGGCTATGGCAAACAAGTCCTCCCTGAACTTGAAAAAAATTCCGAAAGAAGGGGGCGCTATAATTCCGATCTCTGTGCCATTTTCATTATTGTACCATCGAACAGCGTATAAAATTATGCATACAATTGAACCAAAATGTTTGTGCTTGTTTTTGGCTTTGGCCAACAGGTTTTCCTTGAATTTGGCAATATTGCGCGGTAAAGGGGCTCCGTGCTAGCGATTTTTGTATACTTTTCTTGATTTTTCGTAGTTCTATTGTGCATCGGCGGCTCATGCAGCGGCGGGAACTCGCTTCCTGCTATGCCGGCTATTCGCAAACAGCTGATAACGACAGAATAAGGAAAAATTAATAATTTTAACAAATATCATGATATAGATTAACTCGTTTTTAGTCCGTTTAATTGACTTGAGCAGAAATTTAAGATGAAAATCAAAGTTGGTATAGTATTGAACTAATAATATTGAAGTATTAACATGTGTAACTAGGTTTTGAAATATTAAGATGTATAAGATAGAAGAAAGTTTTGGGATTGGCACATACAACTAGTTTTATTTTTATATAATGACTGGTTTTATCAGAATCATGTTAAGGCGGTATTCAAAAAAATACTTTTTCATGCTCAACAACTCGAAATTTTCTGGCACATTTTCAGGTACATTTTTAATAGAACAATATATAAAACTTGCTGACGTGATTTTTGGAGAGATTTATAAGTGACCTGTGTTTTTATTTTTCGTTCAATTAATTGAAACTTGATTTTATAAACAATTATTTTCTCAGTAGAACAATATTTTTCGTTTCTAAGACAATCGCTTTGGAAAATTCTGTTCAAAAGTCCCACTTTGACATCCTTTTTTGAAACATATTCTGCCTCTATCAAAAAATCGATCATTACGGTACATTATATAGTTTCTGAATAAGAGAATCTACCAATTGGATGCGTTTGAGAGCAAAAATGTATTTAAAAATGAGTAAGAAAATAAGCAGTTTGGATTTAAATACAACCTTAATAAGATGATTTTTTTCTTCAACCGCTATGTATTTTATATTTGTTTTTGCTGTAAGAATTGGTCCTATCAAAAACTTGTCGATATAAATGTTGTAGACAATATTAAGAAGATATGTGATAAATTCATGGGGATTATATACTTGTGAACTGACGGAGTTATGGATTTTTTTCTTCTTCAATTCCCCTTTTTGTTTTCGTTTTTAATTTTTTTGCGGTACGAATTAGTCCTATCAAAAACTTGTGAATATAAAAGTTGTAGATAATATTAAGGATATTTATAATAAAATTAATTTGATTTGATAGTTTGAGAATTGATGACGTTATGAATTTTTTTTCTCCCTTAAACCCTATTTTTTGCGCCCCTTGAGCCCATTTTTAATTTTATCAAAAATCTGTGATACATAAACTTTTGGCCCTATTTTTAGAAGTAATAAAAACTTTAAACTGATTTGATATGTACAAAAATTAAGAAGTTATTGGTGTTTTTTTGGTTTTCACAAAACCCCTCCCTATTTCCACCCCTTTGGTCCAATTTTGCCCATTAACGAACTTGACCAAAATTTTATGCCCTTTGATTTTAAGTACCAGTTTGGAAAAGATTTGGCCCGATTTGAGAAGTTCAGTCATAGGCTTACTATTATGTTTTCCTGCTCCCAGCCCTCCATATTTTCATTCCTTTGAGTGCAGAGAAACACAATGGTGGACCTACGAGTCACCCGCTAAAATCGGGTTTTCAGGTGTTTTCTACCAAGATATGAATTGGCAGACCGTTTGCGTTTTAATATTCGAATCGAGTTTTAACTAATTCTGGAATTTCAGCTGTGAACTCAATGAGGTGATTTGTCTGTGCTTCAGCTTCTCTGTTTAAATGTATCGCGGAGTTTTTTTTCTCTTTTCATTAGTTTCGATTGGGTAATTTTTTTTTATATCACACCACTTACATTGCAAAATATCTGAATACCTACTGTAGTAGACTAGCAACTCTCGTATAAAGCGTGTCTCTCGATTGTGAGCGTTTTGTCGGAACTAATTTGTGCGCAGAAAAACGACGTCTGTACATTCTTTTTGTTTAATTTTCCGAAGCGTGTTTGTCGCACTTGGAATCTGTGGTTAGGGATTTACTCATGAGTTTGTGCAAACTTGGTTTGTTTGGCAAATCTACCGAATATGAAAGCGGGAGCGAAAGTTTGTATCGGTGGATCTTGAGTCGAGTCCTTCGGTGAAGCCAACTTAAACCAATCAATTGCAATTGGACGAATCTTTGCTACATGAGTCGAGTCCAGACGAGGAAAAGTTGCCAGTTGGTAAGAAACTGAGTTTTAGTTATTGTTAAAATAAGTTTATCAACAATCACTGGTTGTTAGCCAACTGCCATTTAGTTAAATAAATATATAGAAAATCTATATGTAAAAGAACGTCAAATTCACCTTAAAGTGTTAATTAAAAACATGAATACATCAAATGATTCATAGTTTTATTACTAAAATAGGTGTAAAAACAATTAAAAAGCTTTAAGACATTAAATCCAATTTGCAGATGTTAAATATAAAAGAATTCGCCTGAGTCCCGAGCGCTTTCGCTTCATCCCTTGATAATGACCAGGTTTGGTCGAAAGCGCCCGGGACTCGGGTGAATTCTTTTATATTTAAGATCTATAAATTGGTTTTAAAGTCTTAAAGCCTTTTAATTGTTTGGCCAATCTATCGAGTATGAAAGCAGAAGCAAAAGTTTGTATTGGTGGAACTTGGTCGAGTCGTTCGGTGAAGCCAAGTTAAACCAATCAATTGCAATTGGATGAATCTTTGCTACATGCGTCGATTCCAGACGAGGAAAAGTTGCCAGTTGGCAAGAAACTGAGTTTTAGTTATTGTTAAATAAAGTTTATCAACAATCACTGGTTGTTAGCCAACTGCCATTTAGTTAACTATTCGAAAAGCATTATGGGTTACACAAAACAAAAATATTTTTTAAAAGATGATTTCTTTTGCTTTTGCATCTTTTCAGCTTTCTTGGCGCTGGGGGGGGGGGGGGGATTTTTCAATTCGGAAATATTTCTATATTTCTATTGTAAGAACATTATATTTGTACATTTCCTAATTCTACAAAATATTAAGAAAATATTAAAAATAAAAGATTTGGGTGGTATTATACACATTGCATAAAATCTCTATAAATTGAAATTTAATTAATCCTTCTAAAATTTATTAAATGGGTATGTAAATCTTCTAATGTAGTTTAAACAATTCACGAAAATTGCTTTACAAGATAAAATTTTCATGAATTTATAATTCAGTACACAAAGGGTTAAGAAAATTTTAGTTTTGACGAACTAATGAGAAGAGGGGGGTGCGTATATACTTAATTTTACTACTTAACATATTGATCCATAAAATGTATATATTAAGTAGATGCTACTATGTAAGAAAGTGACCAGTTTAACTATTATTATACATTTCAATATAATTTTTCAATATAATAAATACTTTATATTTTCAAAAGTATACCTCGTCTGACATATTTTTATAATACAGAAGAATAATACGAATGGTTCGTTAAAGTATAAAATTAAAATATGTTTATAATAAGCATAGAAAGTTGAAGATAAATAAATATTCATTCTCGACCTGAAATTATAGATTTTTTTCAATGAGGAAATTGTACAGAGCTCTACTAAATATCTCACATTAATACCTTTTTATAAATCTTAATAATTATACAAAATTTTATGAAGAATTACTAATTCATTTGGTTTAAACTTGTTCTCAGCAATAAAATATGTGAACGTTTAATTAAAAATTTTAAGCATAAAAATTACTGATGAATGAATTTTTTACTCACATTTTTTAATATTTACAATGCGTGAAATATGTTTTTCATTCGTTAACACGTTGAGTGCCACGATGACGGACACTGAAGCGCTGAAAATTTACAGTGTTTAAAGTAATTTTTAAGAAAGTATAATCCTGTAATAAATAAAAGGTAGAAAAAATTAAATATTTGTTCAGTAATTATTTAAAACAATGTATATTTTTTCAGTTTTGTATCATATTTTAGACGTTAGCCATCGGTGAATGACGACTTTTTAACGGAAAGTTCGCTGTCAGCCACCGGTGGCTGACGTGGCGCTTAACGTGTTAAAACTAAGTCTATTAGCCTACACTAGTTATTTCTAGCATACTTTATTTTCTGTATAGAGCACTTTGTTTCTAGTAAAGTGCAACTGCACCTCTTAACAGCATTTGCCAAACAATAAAAACCATATATCATTATAATTCTAAAAATATGTATTTCCACATAGTAACAAATAATACAAACTACCATGGAGAGACAAAAATATTTAAAATTTGAGACTGTGCTGTATTCTTTTCAGAAAGACGGTAATTCAGTTATATAATTTGAAACACATAATAACATATTTAAATTTAGAAATATCGTATTTTACGTGACTACGTACACAACTGTTGATATACTTTTATTTTATTTAAAGTGAAAGCATAAAAATTTCTCAAAATTTTTAATTGGTAGAAAATTCTATAAAATGTTGAGTTTATAGCAATATTCCTATTCAAATAAACAAGACTAAATTTCGGTTTCTTAGTGAAGACAGCCATACAAACGTTATTTTGTTTATAAATAAAGAAATTTGGTTCTAACTCACATCCTGCTACAAGAGTTAATGGAAAATTAGAAAAAATAGAGTGAAAAACAAAGAAAATGGTAAAACAATCTCTTAAAAAAAACTATTTTGTGTAGATCATGACCAATTAAGGAAAAATTAGGAGCCAAAGAAAGCAAGACGAATAGTAGAATTGACTGGCTAATTGGTCGGGAATATTTTCTTTTTACTTTATTTTTGACTTACATCATTTTAAAATGATGCAGATATAATTTATACTATAGAGAATTTTTTTCTGGTTAAAAAGGTATTATAATCAAAAATTATAAGACATCTCGATAAGACAGCGTCTTCAATTTAAATGTATTTTTAATTAGGTTTTATTTAAATGTGGGTTAGGGGGGATATTTCATTAATTACAGCGTTGTGCGCCAGATTTTTGGGGTTGATTTGTTCTTAGGCATCTACAATTGTGAGTCCTCTGCACCAGTCGTACGAACAGAGCATTAGTGCAATCTATAATAAAAGAAATATATAAAAGAAAGCCTGGACTGGGGATTAATCAACGCACAGACCAAATTACTGAACCTAAAATATTGAAAATTGGGGTAAAAATACTTCTTATGATATAGAGTGCCGCTAAGAAAGGATATTGTAAAATTCCAATCCTAAGGGTGGTAAAAAAGAGAACAACCTTCTAAAAAATTCTTTTAAAATCTGATTTTATAGTTATTTTGCAACTGAGTTTTGGTGTATATTTGTATGCTGTATCGAATGATATTAACTAAATTCTTTTAAGTCTAATAGTCCATGTGATATTTCTTATTTTTCTAATTTGGCAATGTCTTTGGCGACAAAACCTCAAATTTCCAAGTGATAATTTCTAAAAATACATTTGTCACTATAGCAAGGGAAGAAATTCAAATTAAACAATTATTTAATAAATTCTTTTGTTTAAATAATAAAACCAACTATGTCAGTTAGGAAAAAATTCCAAACGCCTCAAAAACTAAAAAAAAAAAAAAAAAAAAAAAAAAAACTCACCGTGCCAAAACTTATTGTATAGTGCCATTTATTTCAACCCTAACCGTGCAAATGAGTTTTATTGCAATCCGTGCCAAACATTAACATTTGCTATTTATTGAACTTTTTTTATGATTATTATTCAATCATAATCTGGCAAATCTTTTTATCTGTTATTTTTTGAATAGAGAATATTTATTATCTAATATATAAAAATGAAAATTTGTCTGTCTGTCTGTAATTCTATACAAATCCACAATTTGGAAGCCAGAATTGTGAAATGTGTCATACATGTGCATGGAAACACGGCCGAGGAAATTAAAGTAATCCGGAATCAAAATAATTTATAGTTATTTTTAATTAATAAAAAAAAACAGAAATTTAACAGCAATTTCTTATCATATTTAAACATATTTCATTACAACAGTTGCCAATAATAAAAATTTCACAATAAAATTCTTACCACAACAATTACTTTTCTATTGCATGATTTCCACGTGAAAAAATGGAAATGAATGCAAGATTTCCACATGAAAAATGAAAATGGAATAAATAGTTTGACAATTTTTTTTAATGAATATTACGTCATATTGGAAATATAATGGTCGTCAGCAGGTAAATATACAACGTCATATGAGTTTGAAAAAAAGTACTGAAATATGATAAAAACCCGATTATGGAAATATTGGCATATTTTAA
Organism: Maratus speciosus; assembly: GCA_963932465.1. Lineage (NCBI taxonomy): Eukaryota > Metazoa > Arthropoda > Arachnida > Araneae > Salticidae > Maratus > Maratus speciosus. Next base: position 521,278,622 of record OZ010790.1, on the reverse strand, counting down.
CATTTTGAGTTTCTCTGAATTTGTTTTCGCCATTTTTAAATCTATTCCATATATATATACATACGTGTGTGTATGCCTGTATATTAGAATTTCTACAAAGGTTTAGGTCCCTAGAGCTTATTCTTAGTGAAGAACTGAAATAAAGATGGCTTTCATGCTTTTTTTATTGTTTGTTTTATACTATATGTTTAATTTTGATTGTTTAATTGATTTTTCAAAACATTCTTAAAATTCCGGGCAACACCGGGTAATTTAGCTAGTCAGTAATAAATGTAAGTTATAATTAATAATAAATATTCTCTATTGCCTACACGCGTCATGGCTTGAAGGTGTTTTATTTGAGTATGCCTTTTGACACCTCTTTTGCCTTAGTTTAGTCTTTCCCCAGCGCCTTTTCGTGGAAATCTCTAGACACCTATTTTCCTCGGCTGTTTGCAGTTGTTTCATCGACTCTAAAGAAAAATGTTGCTCCTGGAACATAACTTCTGCGCCTTCTAAAGATAAGATGTGGCCAATATTTAGAATAAGTAGAGTGTGCATCTAAGGTGGAACCTGTCTATGGCTCACTCATCAATATAGGACATGGGATAATTTTGGTGCTGAGAATAATAGGATTTTAACTGGTACACAGTGTCTTAAAAATTGGTAACATTTTTCATATTTTTATGAGCATGACGGAAAATGTATTCCCTTTAACATTTCATATTTTTTTTATTTTAAATTTAAATAATTTCTGTTCTAATATAAAGATATAAAATTCATTGTCATGCTTATCTTTATGTATATAAGGCAGTTTGATATCTAAATTATTATCTATATTATATTTTATAATATAAGAATCTAATTATTTTTATTACATTACAATTATAATTGGATAACCGAGTGAAAGTTGTTTACTGTTTATTCAATGTTGTTATCATCTTAACAGTTGATACATAAACAAATTTCAAATCACTCGCAAGTATTTAATGCAGTATCTTTTTTTTTTTTTTTTTTTTTTTTTTTTTTTTTTTTTTTATCTTAAAAAAAGTAGATTATAGAAAAATCTGTCATCATTACAGTAGGAAAATTTTCGGCTACATTGGGATAAATTATGTTCTCATTTTTAACACTTTCCAACAAAGTTGAAAAGTGTTTATGCATTCGGTTTATCTGGCCGTCTGTCCACGCTCTAACTCCCGTAAATATAATCGGATTTTCATGCATTTGATAATACATATTTAGGGTCACCATGTTTGGTATTGCATATGAAGTATGTGGGATTAATATTTCATTTACAGGTCTACCCAAAAGAATTCCATTAAATTATGGTACATGGTGAAAAGTCGTTTGCAGAGTACTTTAATGGCATTACGCTGTTTCAAATGTATTTAAACTGATATAAATCACTAAATTTCACTAGGATCCCGTTAGAACATGGCATTCATAACATTTTTTATTCATTTACAGGACACACAAAAGGAATCGGTTACAGTACTGTCTTTGAGTAATAATTGCTGGAGTGTGCAGTTTCAAATTCGGTATGCGCTTTTAAATTTAGATAATCTTTTGCATGTTACTCGTTCTGTATCAATTCTATACCTCATATACAGGGCTGCACAAAAGTATTAGGTACCATTCTCGTTATTAGAGGAACTTGCTGAAGGGGAATTTTCAATTGAAGTATAGTCAGGAGGGGTAAATATGACCACTTTTTACATTTTCAACTTTGTTATCATTATTTTTTTTTTGCTTATGTTAATTTTGAAAAGTGCTGTTTTTAGTACATAGGAAGTAACTTTGATCCTTTAAGAACACATTTTAAAAGTTTTAATTCTCATAGCTGTTTCTCTTTTAAAGTTAAAAGGGTGGTTATAATTACCCCACCAAAAACTCACAATCACATAAGTTTGGGGTAATTAAGACCACTAGTGGGGAAATTATGACCACTATATCTTCTCTTTATACTTGCCAATACACATTTGTTTGGGGTAATTATGACCACTTTGAACTCCAAAGTAACAAATCCGTTTATCAAAAATTTTATATACTTAGTTTCAAATTGCTATTTTGATCTCAAAAAGGCTTCAGACTAGTAATAAAGAATACCTAAGATGAAATATACATTATGAGGTTAATATCTAAGCTAGAAACAAAATTTTACCATCACAGTTTTCTCCAATATGACGGCGGTCATAATTACCCCCGGTCATAATTACCCCACCTGACCCTATATGTATTTCTTAAGTGAACAAAATTTTGGCATGCATGTAGTTAATAGATACAAATCTATAAATCATATACAGAGCTGCTGAAACAATTCAGATAGTTTTCCGATTGTAGATGAGGACAGCTGAAATTGGGTTTTGAAATGTGTTATGCGTTTCCATATGGCTGAATTAGACTTAATATTATAATTTTTTAAACGGTGCAGTTTTGTTATACTATTCTGAATGTGTTGGAAAGTGTTTCATAATCTATGCTGAACGCATGATTTTTCTTTCTTGTTAATGCTAAAGAGATATTTTAAAGTTCCTATATGTATTTACAGTTAATAAGTGTATTTTTTTTTTGTTGATTACTAAATCACCAGAGATGTAACATATGGAACTTTGAGTCGATGATATTAGTTGTCTGTTTTTCAGGAATGAGTGCAAACAGTTTATTATTCTTTTGTTAGTTTTTGTTCAGCATTCAATAAAGTAAAGAATAAGATTTAGACATATATTTTTTTGTAGAATGCATTGCAATTTTAAATCTCAATCATAAGGTATTGTTAGTCAATAATACTACTAATAATTACCTTGCTTTTCTTTTGTCTTCATTTATATCTTTATGGTTTGTAAGTGTAATGTATTTTATTTTAATTTTAGCAATCCAATATTAGATTTAATCTGGATTTCTTTCAAATTTCAATTATTTGAATGTAATCTTTTAAATTTTATTAATGGGTGTTCAAATCTTAAGTAAAATACTTTCCTAAATGTATAAAAAAAGAAGCTATTGTTAGGTATGCATTTCCACAGGCATTTTTTTTTTTAAAGTTATAATTACATAACAGATATAATGTATTAGAATTTTATGTTCCTTCACTTTAACAAACAAATGGACGTTGAATTAAAAAAAAAAAGTCCAGGACAGAGATAAATTTGTGCATTGAACAGCAGATAAAAATATATAACATAAAGAATAAAGGTAAAATTTTCTTGCTGAAGGTAATAAAGTTTAGAATAAAGAAAAGATTCGGATATTTTTATGCAGTTTTAAAACTGTAATAGTTGTAGTAATAATAATAATAAAAAATAGTGCATATATGAGGGAGACAAACTTCGTGAGACAAGTTCCAGATAAAAATTGCACAGTGCAGGGAGGTTTTAAAATATCAGGTAAGATTTTTTGTGTACTGCCGTGTGACATTTGTTTCTTATTAATATAGAGTTCATACTTTTCAAGGAGGTTTTAAATTTTTAACTTAGATTACACTGTTATAAGTATATTCCACTGCATAGCTGGAGTCAACCACATTTTTACGTGATGTTTCACAATTTGATGTAACATTTTCATTTTTACACACACTGTATATATTATATTTATTCATGCATTTATATTTAATACAGTTATTTCAGTATTGAATCATCATGGTGTACGTACGATTTTTTTTTACTTAATTTTTACACGTTGTGCAGGAAACTTCTTCTAGTTGACTATTACCGCAGATGGTTAGCTGGTTGAAGATATGCGTTATGGTGGGCGGAGAAAACTGGCCATTTTCTTCATTTGCTATGGAAATTTTACCCTGCACTTACATTTTTAGACGAGTTAAATTTGTAACATTTTAATATTAACTGTTTTTTTTTTCTGCGTTTCTCAGACTTCATTCAGACCTTAGTGGTTTTGAAATTTTTATTGAAATCTTATCCATACACTATATACACGTACCAGTAAGTTTACCAGTCAAGAGTAATTTTTTTTTTATTTTTTAGATTATTATTGTGCAAATTTTTATTGGATATTCTTTTGGGCACAATTGCTTGTAGTGCAATGCTTACAACTCACACATAAAATTATTTGAGGAAAGAAAATATCTCGTGTGCAATATAAATTGTACTTTCATGTTACTTTTTGACTTTCAGATGGTAAAATAATACAGTTGAGGGAGTTTTTATGCTTATTATATTACAGTAATGTCATTCACAGTTATTTTTAATGTGGTAATTTTGGTATGCATTTTTTTTTATATTTATATAGATTTTTGGTTATACACTGGTTGACTCAATGCTAAAGTAATCTACTCATAATATAAATTTTGATTGATATGTAACAGTTCATTTAATTTTAGACGATTCATTTTAATTCATTTCAACTACTACAATTTTAAACTCTTATATTTTTAAAAATTAATGGTTTTTGGTTTTCAAAGGTGACATTTTTCTCAGTTTGTTGTTTTTCATACAATACTTAAAATTTTAAATTTTATAATGTGTTTACACTAGTAGATAGGAAATTTTTTAGTGCATAATTTTCTTGGATCATAAATTGGTGTACCTGTTCTGTATTTTGTAGGTCTATATGATTATCAATTGCACTTTCGTTGTACACGCAGTGTGTATGCTAATGTTCATGGATGCTTCAATCGTACAATGGTTACACAAAGGTTTTTTTCTTTTGGAGTACTTATGGATGTTTGCAAATTACACTCTTTCACGACATCTTCGATTACATGCAGCAGCTACAACGGTTTTTATAAAGGGTATAATTTTTGCTGCATGCTATTCTCATGAAGCTTTTCACATACATATATACATTACATGTGCAATTGTTTGGTTATTGTTCCTCAGTACAGTTTAGGCAACGTTTGGTTGTTTGTTACAATCATGAAGATATTTCAGTAGATTTAAATTTAATCTGTCATGTAGAATTTTTACATTTTTTTTTCCTTTTCTTATCATTTAATATTCTGTTGTTCTTAAAATTAACTTAACTTTGATTTTGGTCCATTTGTACTACTTGTTCCATCTGTGGGTATTTGCTGGTGCTTAAGTTACAATGGTGTTAAACTGAAAAGTTTTTCTGGTTGAGCATTGGTGAATATTTTTCAGATTTTTTTTCTTTTTGTGCAGTTTTGCAGGCAATTACTTACTTACAAAGGTTTTTTTACAATTGTCTACAAAGGTTAATCATAACTACAGCGTGTGGGATTGTTCATTTGGATATGCAGTATCTTTTTTATTAAATGGTAATTTGAAATTATATTTAACTGTAATTAATTTATTTTGGATTCTATATCGTGTTTGGCATTTCTTAATGAATGATTCAACAGTATTTTTTTGTTTACACTTTCACATATAATTCATGGTAATTCTGACTTTCTTGTAGTCAGAGGATTTTGTTTACACTTTCTCATATAGTTCATGGTAATTCTGATTTTCTTGTAGTCAGAGGATTTTGTTTACACTTTCACATATAGTTCATGGTAATTCTGACTTTCTTGTAGTCAGAGGATTTTGTTTACACTTTCACACATAATTCATGGTAATTCTGACTTTCTTGTAGTCAGAGGATTTTATTTTCACTTTCACACATATTTCATGGTAATTCTGACTCTCTTGTAGCCAGGAGTTTTTGTTTACACACACACTGTTGAGTTTTTCGTTTACAAATTATACTACTGACATGTTTTGTGTTTTTTTTTTAAATTTTACACATGGTGTTTATGGTGTTATGGTGTCATGGCCATATTGTTTATACATAGTTTTGATTACTTTAGATTAATTCGTATTGTGGGCAATAAATTTTTGGGAGATATGTTGCAAGATTCATATTCATTTGACAGTTTTAAATATTTGATTCGTAGTTACACTTCATGTCACACTTTGAGCACACATTTTTGTATGTGGACAGTTATTATACAGGCTTCTTAAATAATTGTTCTTACTATTTCAAATTCAAGTCATGGAAATTATCCTACACCTATAAATACTACATGGTTGATCAAATCATATGTGATGGTGTGTTTTATAGTTTAGATAAAATTAAATTAAATTAAAAATTGAAATAAATAATGGTTAGATTATTATTATTATTATTCTTTTTTTTTTTTTTTTGAAAAATATAGTATTGAAAGCCCCCTTGAATAAAGAAAAGCAATTATTTTGTACGGGTCAGCAATGACCCATCACAGTAATTCTAGGTATACGGATCTGTAGATAAAAAAGTTTTCTTTGGAATTCAACTAAATTCGTGTTCAGGCATTATACTGAGTATTTAGGAAAAGTCAAAATGTTTCAAAGTTTTATTTTGAAAAACAACAGTGTTACGAGCGAAAAATCACGTCTTGGGTCACAGATGACCCGCCTCGGTAATTCTAGTGTTAAAGGAGCTTAGAAAAATATGTTTAAATAATATTATATCGTTTATCCAAGAAAAATAAATCGTATACCATTGTTTTTATTTTCTAATTTACACTACACAACTTCTAATATTATAAACGTATGAGCAGCAAATGAACGCAAAACATTGCCTATCATTTAAAAAAATTACATATATGAATAAAAATACATTAAACAAATTATCCACAGGTATATTTTTTTGACAACAATATACATTAATAAATTTAAAAAATATATCTTGATCATTTATTTTATCAAAAAGTAACCATAAATTTGAAGTAATTTATATTCCCATTGTATAATACTAATTTAATACTATTCATTCAGTAAGAATAATTTGAGCATCATTGTTTTGTTATTCCAATTTTCAAAATAAAAAAAAATATATTTTTACCATAAACTATTTAATGTTTTTTTTTTTTTTTTTTTTTTTACTTAAATAACTAGGTACTGTATTTGAATTGCAATTACCATCTCTGAATAACATTCACATCAACGTAAAGAGGAAAAAAAAGTTGTTTCACGGTTCTGTTTATTTCAACTTCAGAGGCTGAAATCGGTTCCTCCTCATGAAATAAACATAAAAGGAAGTAAGCCTTAAAATTAATGCACGTTCCTGTATAAGAAAATAGCTAAATACATTTTCTCGAACTATATGCGGAAAATGACGACCCATAAAGGGGATGCAAGTGATATTTTATTCTGTTCTTTTCATTGCATTTGATCATTATTCTTACTAGATATGGAAGTGCAATTTAAGGCTCAAATTTAGATCGAACATCTATACTGCAAAATTTAAAGCACTTAAGTTTAGGGACCATACTTTTAGAATATCTTCATCGATTTCTTTTTTCTTTATAAAAATATCCGAAATGTCTTGCAGTCAATAAACAATATTTTCATAAAATATTTAAGAAAAATTGTACTGTAAGGTTTTTTATGAAAAATGTAGCTTTTTTTAATATAGCATCCAAAAATGAGGATTTTTTAATGTTTTGTTTAAAACGTTTATATTTTTGTTAAAAAAATACTATTTAACCCTTTCGGGAGCAGAGTAATTGCATTTGTAAAATGATAAAATGACGGACTGCTACTAGGATTTATAAAGGAATTTATTAGAAAATATGAACTTGCCTATTTTCACATACATTATAAAAGAATAATTTTAATTAAATATTCTTGGTGCCGGTAAACTTAAAACTATGTGTCTTTTTTTAAGGTCACCGCCCGCGAAAGGATTAATTAATATTTTGATTCTTGAATTCAAATTTTTACAGACTAATAATAATTTTACAATTCTTAAAGTTCACGTCGTTAGTCTGTTATAATTCGTTTTAATCAACGACTATATTAATCCGTTTTTCCGTTAAAATATTTAATTATGTACATATATTATTAACGTATTTGTATCTTCATCGATTTTTTTTACATAAAAATATTTTAAATGTCTTGCAGTCAATAAACAATATTTTCATATTATGTTTAAGAAAAATTGTACTATAAGGGTTTTTTTTTTTTATATAAAAAAGGTATATTCATTATATAGCATCCAAAGATGATGATTTTTTAATGTTTTGTTTAAAACGTTAATAGGTTTTTGAAAACAAAATTATTTAATTAATATTTTGATTCTAGAATTTCAATTTTTACATATTAATAATAATTTTAAAATTCTGAAAGTTTACAATCTTAGTCTCTTATAATTCGTTTTAATCAACGACTATTTTAATCCGTTTTTAAGTTAACATATTTAATTATGTACAAATATTATTAACATATTTATATCTTCATTGATTTTTTATATAAAAATATTTTAATTTTTTTGCAGTCAATAAACAATATTTTCATAATATATTTAAAAAAAATTGTACTATAAGGTTTTTTTTAATAAGAAAAGTAACTTTATTATATAGTGCTAAAATGTGAGGGTTTTTTTAATGCTTTGTTCAAAACGTTAATAGATTTTTAAAAACAAAATTATTTAATTAATTTAATTCTAGAATTCCAATTTTTACATAATAATAATGATTATAATATTCTGAAAGTTTACAACCTTAGTATAATTCGTTTTTATCACCAAATACTTTAATCCGTTTTTACGTTACAATATTTAAAAAATAAGAAATAGTTTATTAATAAATCATAGTCAAATTTGTAATAACAACCATATTGAAAAATAGCTTCTTTGATAACTTTACATAATTTACGTGATTATTGTCCTAAAACATGATCTGTGGGCACTCTTTTTATGTAAAAAAAAATAGTATCTTTATTATAAATTATTTACATAACCTTCTATGAGCCTATTAATTAATAAACACTATGAATTTGGTATTCTTGCGATTTGTGATTCGTAATTTATAATTTATAATATCTCACAGAAATTTAAAATTTAAAATATTTTAATACTGAGTTTTGATAAAATATTTTCTTGGTTCTTTTCTTAAAGCGAAGTACTGAAAAAGTACGTCTATCCGCATAACGTTATTTTGATAGCTAATATTTTTCGAATATCAGATGGCTTTGCATGTAAACATTTTGGAGCATTTAGTCGATAAAGTGAAAGGCTATATTGGCATTTAGTTCAGTTATACTTTTGTTTAAATATTTACAGAAATTCCGAAAATAAATAAGATAAAAACCTTTTTTTATTGAGCTAAATTCAATAATTTTATCAATATAAATTGCAGAAAGATATTAAATCGTTCAACTTTAAATGACTGAATTTAAATTTGAAAGGAAAATAGAACTGTATGATAAAAAAATTTCGTTTCGGTGTATGCCCGTTAAATATATATTTCTAATAAAATATTTTGATAACTGTTAGATAAACACGTGTTTTGTAGCATTTAGTGTAAAACAAAGGGAAACATTTATAGCAAAGCTAAAAGGACTGTGAAAAATATCCTTTATATGTTGATTTCTTTATAAAAAATTTCCATATAACATAAATACAATAAAAATTAAATTAGGTACATCTTTATTAACGGAGCACAAGTCAGCCACGAAGTGTTTATATTAATGATTAAGAAACAACAACAAAAACTTTTATCCTTTATAGTAATTTAAATATATATATATAGAGAGAGAGATTTTCTCAAGCAACCACATTTTTCCATGCGTCGTGCTCTCGTGTGATACACACACCGTTACGTTTAATGTTTTTTTTTTTTTTTTAAGGGGTAAGGAGGCTGTTCGAAAAAATTAAGAGAGAAACACGTATATTAATAAGTTAAATTCTGAGATTTGTAATTCAAATTTCTGACTATGCACAAATTATTGCTACACGAGTTCGTAACACTCAAAATGAAATAAAATAAATGATAATTTAAAGGGATATATACTAAGGCCAGTGTTGACGTAACGAGGCGAAAAGATTCGCAGACAGCAAAATGAATTGTATTTGGAACTTTTATGAATTTTCGTCGCTCTCCAAGGAGGTACTTATTAATTCATCTTCAGAAGATACCAAATCAAGCAGGACGGTCGTTCTGCCAAGCCAAGCTGAAAAAAATGCTAACACCGCCAAACAAACAAACGCCAAAAATAACGGCAAGACACCGTAACTGCTTAATATACTGAAGACAACTTTTCCATGTTAAATGGAGCAAACATGGCAGCGTAAAATTTCCCATATCAAAAGAAACAATCATCGCAGAAAAATAAAACCAAAACTAGAAGGGCCTAATCAAGAAGATCTTCAATTTGAGATCAAATGCATACTCATAAATTAATTATAAACAGATATATAGATTTTTTAAAATAACGTCGAGATACTGAAAATGACAGATTTATTTTCTTCGTAACACCTTATGTTTCAATCGAGGTAGAGACTTAAATAATGGACAGAAAAAAGTAAAGATTGAATTTTTGGACAGATATTTACTCAACCTACGTGCTTTTATAAAATTCATCTTTAAAAACATAAATTTTCTATTCATAATTAGCGAAAAACTGTTAATTAATTCTAAAGTTTACAAATTATGCCAAATAGCGATAAACCCGCCAAAACATTTTAGAAATCTTATACTTTTCTTTTATATTATCCTTTTGCATTGATTTCATCGAGGAAAACTAGATCGAGGCTGAGATTCAGATAGATTTTTCGCTGTTAGCGAAATGTGTTTGACCAATCAGAAGCCTGCATGTTTGAGAATATTTGCTGTTTCTGGATCCCGGCCTATGTAATGAAAGTTTTGAGTCATTTTTTTAGTGCCATGGATGAAGTGCAATGTTTGTAGAAAGGTAGGTTAGGATCCAGATAGATTTTTCGCTGTTAGCGAAACGAGATTCACCAATCAATAGCCTGCATTTCTGCAAGCAGCGAAAAGTTCACAAAAATGCAGGCTTCTGATTGATGAATCTCGTTTCTCTAACAGCCAAAAATTTATCTAGATTGCGCCCAATGGAGGATATTCCAATTATGGGTTCGAGGCTGAAAAAAGTCACGTGATACCGGTAATTTACCCAAGGAACTTCTGACTGATAAGAAAGGAAGATACTACTACTTTACCTCATGAACCGTTTCATTGGCTAGCGGGGATTTACATTACACGTCTACGGAGCCTTCCCTTCTTTACGATAGAGGTTTTTACCTTGACCACGTGATCAAAATGTAGATGGAATATCCTCCATTATGTTGAACACAATTTTGCATTTCCACATCCAGGAAGGGTATTGATTGTCATAACAACAATCCATATTCGAAACTATTTAAGGCACTGATTCTGAACTCCTTTGCTATACATTTCGATATTAAAGAAGTTGTTGTTTCTATAGTAACAGTACTTTTCTGTGTTGCTTTCTCTAACACACAAATATAGAAATTTAACAAACAGAGCTCAGAATCAACACCATAACAGAGAGCTTTTATACATAAGAGTGGTGATATATGCACAGGAGACATGCTCATTTCAAGTTTTTGCCGAAAGTACGGCTACAGCGTCTAGAATACCTAGTGTGGAAATATGCTATCCAAACAACGCTAAAAATTTGTATCTCTTAAATTTGCGACGATACTGCTAAAATCCCAAGTATCGATCACAGCGACATCTGTGGGATTTAGTATTACATTGTATAGACTAGCAATATCTTGCAGTTTGAGAAAATATCCTGCAGATGTCGCTGTGATCTGTATATTTCACCAGCATCGTTGCACATTTAAGGGATACAATATTTTAGCACTTTTTTAAGTATTAGAGGGATAGCCAATTTCCACACTATATATTCTATGCGCTATAGTACGGCAATTCACTTTCTTGAATAGAAGATATTCTATATGCGTTATGATCACGTGGTGAAGGCAAAAACGTCTAACGAAAGAAGGGAAGGCTCCGTTGATGTAATGTAAATCCGCGCTAGCCAGTGAAACAGTTCTTGGGAGAAAGCAGTAGTATTTTCCGGTTACCCTTCTCATAAGTTAGAAGTTCTTTAGGTAAATTACCGGTACCACGTAACTTTTTCAGCCTTGAACCCATATTTGGAATATCCCCCATTAGACGATACGCGCATGGACGAGCTTTATTAGACTAGAAAAATAATTCAATAATAATTAGCCTGACGATAATGACACGCTCGCAAAGACCTTTAACGATTTGTTTTTATCACTTCTACCAATAAACCTTTATTGGCCATATGTCGCTACTTCGTTATAGCGACACACTTGTTCCCAATTGTATCCCTGCTTTAATGTATCAAAATACGGAGTTTGCTTTCTGTACTATTCCTGAGCTCAGTTATAACGTCTAGAAATATAGGCCGGGATCCAGGTACATTTTTGCAAACAGTGGAAAGTTAGCAAAAATCCTGGCTTTTGATTGGTCAATCTCGTTGCGATAATAGAGAAAAATCTACCTAGATCACGGTCATGGTGTGGAAACCGGCTATTCCAGTAATACTTTAAAAATTGCTAAAAATTGAATACCATAAATATTGAAAAATACTGAATGACAAATATCGATAGCAGCTACATTTTCTAGATCTTCTCTGAGCGAAACGTTTTCTCAATTGATGTCTTTTGAAACAGTTAGGTTGGAATTACCATATATCGCTGTGATCGACATTCATCGTTCAGCCTCTTTCAACATTTATGGGATACAATATTTTAGCACCTTTTTAATAAGCCGATTTTTAAACTATATCTTCTAGACACTATAGCTCCGTTATAGGGCTATATTATATGTTGTAGAAATCGACTATCCCAGCAATACTTAAAAAAGCGCAGAAATAGTGAATCCCTTAAATGTACAACGATGTTGAATTCCAAGCAGTCATTTGCAGCGACATCTGCAGGATATTTTTTAAAGAAGAAAGAGACACGTGTAATGCACCGCTATAGCGTCTATAATACACAATGTGGAAATTTGCTATCCAAGCAGCGCTAAAAAATTGTGTACCTTAAATGTGCACTGACGCTGAAATCCAGGTAGCTGATCGTAGCGACATCTGTGATATACTTTCAAATTTCAAAATAAACATCGTATTATTACAGCGGGCTTGACGCCAAGCACACAAGTCAGATGTTTGTTAATAAAATGTAAAAAAAAAAAATGCTATAGCGTCTAGACCAAATTATAGCGCCTGGAATATATAGTGTGGAAATTGGCTATCCCTGTAATACTTAAAAAAGTGCTAAAATATTGTATCCCTTAAATGTGCAACGATGCTGCTAAAATATACAGATCGCAGCAACATCTGCAGGATATTTTCTATAACTGCAAGATATTGCTAGTCTGTACAATGTAATACGAAAATCCTGCAGATTTCGCTGCGATCGACACTTGGGATTTCAGCAGTATTGTCGATCATTTACGGGATACAAATTTTTAGCGTTGTTTAATAACATATTTCCACACTAGGTATTCTAGATGCTGTAACCAAATCGTCATGAAGTTTTAGGAAATATCCTGCAGATATCGCTGTGATCGACTCATTGGATTTCAGCATCATTTGAAATTTAAGAGATCGAATATTTTAGCACTTTTTTAAGTATTACTGGGATAGCCGATTTCCACACTATATATTCTAGGCGCTGTAGCACCGCGGTAGCCTGTATTTTTCGTTTGCCTCGGAGTAGATATAGATGAAGTCATTTGAAGCTGTTCTTAAACTGTGATCAACAACATATAAGGCCAGTTCATAACGTCACACGAAGTTGATTATCTGTACACGGCAATGGACACAAAAAAAATCGGCGCGCAGCTTTGTACTAATCATCGTGTAAAGAGGATCCAACTCTGAGGATAACGAAAAAGACAGGCTACCGCGGTGGGTCCGATTCTTCTTTTTTTACAGACCGCTGGAGTCACGTGATGCTCGAATGCACCAATGAAGGTGCGCGAAAAGAGCATCACCTGACTCCAGCGGTTTGTAAAAAAAGAAGAATCGGACCCACCGCGGTAGCCTGTCTTTTTCGTTAGAATCGATCCAACTCTGTGTGGCTTTTAAACATCATGAACTGTCCTATTATGTCATTGGTCGCGCTAACACTCTCCCCCCTGCGTCCACCGTATATAGCGGCATCTTGTACTGGAGACTGCTAAATGGGCTGCTATCGGTCAAAATCAAGAGAGAAAAAGGCAGAAGTGAGGGAAAGAACTCGTTTTTTTGGTATCTAGTTTTTCACACGGGAAGATTGACATGTCTATTCCTCACCTTTCATAACTGCATGGTGGTGAAATAAGCCAAAGCGCCCTAAATATTTGAGAAAGTTTTGACACGCGTCACGAAAACATCACACAAAGCAGGCAAAGCAAAGAAACAAAATCATTCATTGGCTCGTTCATATTCACGAGCCAATGAATGATTTTTCTTCTTTGTTTTGCCTGCTTTGTGTGACGTTTTCCTGACACGTGTCAATGCTTTCTCCAATATTTAAAGGGCGTTGAATAGGCCGGGATCAAGATATATTTTTCGCTATTAGCGGGATGAGATTGATCAATCAGACGTCTGCATTTTTCCGAACTTTTTGATGTTTGCAGTAAACACCGAAAAGCCTGCAAGGATGGAGGCTACTGATTGGTCAATCAAATTTTACTAACAGAGAAAAGTTTATCTGGATCCCGGACATTAACTTCGGTTGGTTAAAACAATTCTGAATAAAATCAAATCAGGAAGCCAATGTTTGTTAACTTTTCTGGTTAGTTTAATTGAAATCTTCCTCGTTTATTACTGAAAACTGAGTTACCGTACTTTGGACAAAAAATTGAATATGAGTACACGACTTGTGCATATGTCATCACTCTAACACATTGTTGCCAGATGGGCTACTTTTTTTATTTCAGATACTTGATTGGCACCACTTTTTTGAAATTGTAAAATGCACCTTATTTAATGACATATTAATTAAGGCGAAAACAAAGGGAATTTTACCGTTTATAATAAGTGGTGGCAATCAAAAAATCTGAATAAAAAAAAAGTAGCCCACTGGCAGCACTGCTCTAACATATAAATGTTCTCCGTTATGACCATGATTCTAAGAGAAGTTGGTTAAATTTGAGTATCTGGGTATTAGAGAAAGCAATAGTGGCCCACCGTGGCTGAGTGGATAAGACACCATGCCGCTAATCGTTTGAGAGCGTAGGTGGAAGCAGATTAGAATCCCGCCGTGATCCGCGTGTGATATGATGTACGTGTTCAATAAAACAAACAAACAAACAAACAAGCAATAGTGAAAGGTGCAGTTGGCATGGAAACAACGACTTCTTTAATTCGTATAGAAAATTAAAGAATAGTAGTAAATGACTCAAGTTTAAAATGTAGGCAAATGGTCTGGAAATATCAATGGCTCCCATCTAGTATTTCACAAAAGTAATTTAATAGATTCACATGATGTATAACTTCATGCAACTCTTAGCTAATGAAAATTCTGCAACAAGACTTATGTAGGTAGACCTTTTGAACGAATAATTCAGAATTCTGAAAACAAAACGAAGTTCTTAAGGGCTCTTCCTCATCCCCTCCCCCCCCCACCCCCATCAAAAAAGGAAATACGATAGAAAGATATAAGAATTTGGATAACTTCAATATGTCTGTGATTTTTTGTCAGAGTTCAGAAAAAGAGTCTGGGTATTAAAAAAACAAAACATAAAACAAATTTGACGAACGATAAGACTATAGATTTCAGGCAATTTTTAACCGAAAAATATTTAATTCTAATGTATATGCGGCTTTAATAATAGACTATTAAAGATAATCAATTTAGGGGAAATTTTATAGTAAATTAATATCCTCACATTTATGCAAATAGGTATGGATAAACAGACTTGAGTAAAATTACATATTTATTATTTCTTCTCTATAACATGATCTAAATGAAGATGAAGTTATATGTACAGTTTATATCTTTAAATTTTTAGATTTTTTTTATAAAATATCTAAAAATGTTCCTTTATTATGTCTAGAATTTCTAGATTTACAGATCTTCGATTCTTTAGATGCCTGCGGGGTTTCATTCTCGGATTAACCGTATGTATTTGTAAAGGTAAATTTATTTTGCAAAACCGTCAATAAAAAAAAGTTAGAAAAAACAATTAACTGACAGACTAACTGTAAATATATATTTTATTTCGACTCTGTTTTTTACTGAATTTTCATCTTTCGTAGAAAATTTTAAGGAGATATAAATTCAGAAAGACTGATACTTTGAAAGAAGAAATTGACTTTCCTTACTTTTAAATTATTAATCACTCTAAAAAATGAATGATAGGTAGACTATTGTGTTTGTTCCCTGCTTATAAAGGCGATACAAGGACTAATTTTAACTTGAGCTTTTAGAATTATTTCAATTATATATAATTTGTTTTTAAAAAAGAACTGATATCTACTAAAAAACAACTTTTCAAAAGTAAAAAAAAAAAAAAGGTGAAAGTTGTGGCTAAATAATAGTGTGATATCAAATTTCCAAGCTTAAATTATGGTACTTATTTAACATTTTCCATTAAAAATTTACCATATGTAAGTCGAGTACCTAAGTATGCGATGATAGAAAGCCTTTTTTCCTTTACTAAATACATCATAGCGTGTTTCTGAAAATTAAATTTTTTTTAATTATGCATGATAGGCTTGGCGGCCATCTTTCCATATTTTACACAAATTTCTAAGCACTCAAGCTCGTAACATATTTGCATTATTAAGAATTTCGAACTTCTAGTTTTACCTGCAGACAGATAAATTAAGAAAGTTTTTTATTTTGAAAAAAAAATTGATTTTTACAGCTTTAACTAATTAATTACCCCCCCCCCCCCCTCCGAAAAAAGAGAATCATAAGATGAAACCTGAAGTTACTTCAGCTTTATTATAAGACACAAATTTTTAGGCCCTCATTTCCATAAATTAAAAGAATAAAATGTTTGCTTTAGTAACAATTTTGAACTTCCAATCTTAATAATGAACTTGTTTGTTTAGAAATTTGTGTAAAATATGGAAAGATGGCCGTATCACTTAATACTAATTGTATAATTCAGTGTAACCCCTGGTAATCTTCAGATTTTGTATTAAATCAAATGCTTTGATGTTTCTACTTTCATCATCAGATAACTGTATGTTGAGGAAGAAAGAGTGATAATTGCTCTTGAATGAGCATATTTCAAGGAAGGGGTAAACGCAGCCTTATTTCAGTGTAATTTCTCTTTCTCTGATTTTTTTTCTCATACATAATTTTACTTAATTTACCATTTTTTTTTTTAGTTTCAGGAGATCGTAAAGCAACACGCAGCATACACCATTCATCAACAAAATGCTTCGATTTTTATGTCGATTGAAACTTGATATCCTGCGCATGTAATCGATTTGCAGAGTTCGATCAACTGGGTTCAGTTGGACAAGATTTCATAACCTCATAAGCGTAATACTCTTCCAAATAACAACAGGTATTGAAAACGAATAGAACTTTTTCAAACACCTAATATTTTAGCATAAACATCAAAATTCTTTTTATTATTTACCTGTAAATATTAACCATTTACAAATTAACGTCTGTATGTTTTATTTTCTGTTACTACCAAAACCATACTGGCGAAAGATTAATATAAATTAATATATTCTGAGTTTAATTGCATTTTATATTATGTTTTACATTTGAATGTTAAAGGACATAATTATTAGAACTAATATGGTGTACAGTTATTTATGTCAGACAGAAATGAACTATTATTTCATGATAAGTATTGAGTTAATATATTCTGAATTAAACGTTACATGCTATAAATGATAATACTTTATATGATTTGAAAATTAATGACATCATTTGTAAGCTTAAATGACTTCATGAGTTTCAAATCACACATTTCTCTAGAGGTTCTCCATTGTATGGTTTGTGTGATAACTTATAAAATTAATGAGATTTGAATATTACTAATGTATTATGATTTGAACATTTTTTGAAAAGATTTAACCACAGATGAATCTATATATTGGCTATATTGGCATAACATAATGAACTAAATAAGATTCTCTTTCTTCGCCTTTTATATACAGTAAACTCTCTGTAAGGCGGGCTCTGTGTAAGACGGAAATCTGTGTAACCCGAAAAGATATTTAAGTCCCTGCGAATCTATAGACATAGAGTAAAATTTTTCTAATGCGGAATATTGTCTACTGCGGAAAATTTTCTTGGTCCCGATCGATTCCGCCTTAGATAGAGTTTACTGTATTCATAGGAATTCTGTTCCATATTGATCAAATAGTATTAAATGAAAAGTCTTCAGGAATGTTCGATGAAAACTCTTTTGTTCAAGTATGAACTATAACTTATTTACAGGTATGTAATTGAAAAGCGATGTCTGGTAACTGAAACAAACGAGCAGTACAGGAATGTACAGACGGGCATACAAAATGGAAACCCTCCATATACCACGCGTCCTAAAATTGACCTATGATTTTTAAATTCAATAACTTGTAAACGGTGACAGATATTAAACATATTCTTGCAGTAGGTTTATGTACGATGTTAATTTTTTTTTACCGTGATTCTTTAGTTTAGTTCGAATTTCAAACAATAGATGGCGCTGATAGCAATGGGTGCTCAATCCAGACCCGATTTTTGGTACTTCGGGAACCATTCAATATATATTAATCTCATATATACACTTGATAAAATATCATTAGTTTACTACACGGCGTACAAAACTGTTGTAAAGTCAAAAATAAACTTATACAAACTTTAAAATAAAGTTAAAATATCTACGTTTCGGTCATCTTTCTATGACCTTCCTCAGGAACGTTGTCGTATACATTCTAAAATTAGAGCAAAACCTTTTATTATATTAATCTCCTTTTTTCACATGGAAGAAGAGAAAAGCTGAAAATTTGACCCTGGATTTAGCGGTTATTGCTTTCAGCGCCATCTATTGACGCTATTTGTAACTAAAATTGAGAATCGCAGCATACAAACTTCTGACATCTTAAATAATACTCCTGCAAGAATTTTTTAAATATCTATTACCGTTTGCAAGCTATTGAATTTTAAAATCATCGGTCATTTTTGGGACACCCGGTATTTTAATCTGTAAATTGTCACAGGCAAAAACGGAAATGGCGATTCGACAGGAAATTTCGTTCACACACCTGAAAAGTGACACAACTTGCAAAAATTCATTATGCGTTTTATTCCACTAATAAGTCTCTCATAGGTGCGCCTTTCTGCAGGAAAAGTTTCATAAGTGTGGTTATCCCGAAAATCGCTTTATTAAGCTATATGTTCATTCGTGACCACAGAAGGGGGGAAAATTGTGCGAGGAAGAAAAGTTACTCAATACTCCAAATCTTATATAGGGTATTCTCCAATAATTGAGTGATTTCACTCGGTGATTTAGTTTTAGAAAACATATTTTTTCAGATATCGATCAGACGTAAAGTAGTGAATAGTGTAAAATATTCCGGCATAAACCCTAACCCCTTGAGGGGTGGTGGGATATATTTTATCCCATCTACAATTAATAAAGATTTGTAACAGTAAATTTTTATTAAATTGTACTTTTCTAACTTTGGTAAAAAAAAAAGTCGTAAAATTGCTTTTTCTTATTTTGCAGTAAATCTTTTTGCAGATTCCGGTGTCAATTCGACATTACAGAAACACAATTATTTGCCCCTCAAATGTCCTTTATAACATGAAAATTGTATGAAGTACTTGTCTATAAATGTCTTTATCTATAACAGAGAGATGACAGCATAAAGTTGCTTAAATGGAGGCTTCTTTCGGTGTTTATAAATTTTTAATTTTTCAAGATGGCGAAATGTTAAAAGTAAGTTTATTTGTATATTTTCTATCAAGAATCCAAAAACGCAAATCTTAATCTTAGCTTGTAGACTTTTTTGAAATACATATTTTTTTAAATTGCGAAATTAAATGTTCAAGCCTATTTTTTATACATTTTTGTAACGTCCAAAATATAGGGTTCTAGGCACAAATGAGCACATATTTTTGTTGGACATTTAGGAGACAGTTATTTATGTAAACTCCTTTTGAAGATATTTATGAAATAAATTGCTTTTAAGTCCGTAATAGGATTATTCTTATTTTATTATTAGTAATAGTTATAACATTATTAGTCTCTGGAAATAAATAAATATATATTTTTTGTAGTTCATAAAAATACTAATTATCGTACATAATATGCAATTTAAAATCTTTTTAATTATAAATATAGACAAAACATACAATTATGCATATTATTCTACTAGAAATACTTATATGTTGTTGTTTTTTTACATTTTATTATATAAATACAAAAAAATAAAATTTAAGCGTATTTTTTTTCCAGTTCATTTTGCAATATTTTAAAGTGATTTTACCAAAACATTTGAGAAAACCAAAATTCAGGCACAAATGGGTTAAACAGTATTTTTCTTTAATCTACCTTTCTCTAAGTGACCCTTTCTATAATTTATTTATTTTGATTCAAACCAAACATTTCTTTGTAAAGTTATTTAAATAATACCCAAATTGAACTAAATTCAATAAATATGTTGAATAGTTTTAAATAAAAATTCAAGGTTGCAAAATCAAGGTTGAGTAAAATTTCAACAGGGTAGTGAGCTGATGATATTTCCTTGAAACGGGACAGAAATGACACGAACAATGGTGACTATGATCTTTATATGGGGCATTCTCACAATGTTTTGACTTTTGGGGGAAAAAAATCTGGCGAAATTAACTTGCTAAAATAACATTTTAATCTGATAGACGAATGCCTTAATGATTCAAAATAAAGAAAAAAGCGTCAGCAGCCAACATTTTTTTATTTAACTGAGGTTTAAGTTAAACTTGCGAGTTTAATTTTCCTTACAGTTTTATCCCTATAACTTTTTATTTTCTTCTAAATTTTTATTTATAATGAATTTGCATAGTACCCACAGGACATTCAAATAAGAAATAATAAAAATGTAGTACTTTTAATACAGAATTTTTGTATAACATTGCCTTAAAGGGGTGTTAAAGAAGGGACGGTAAGGTAAAAAAGGAGATGGTATAGGAAAAAAGGGACGGTAAGGAAAATTACTACCTATTTTTAGAAAAATCATGTTAAGACTAAGTGATAGCCACAATGTTCATTGATTTTTAGAAACAGTTGTTAACATTGGATTATTTTTTTTTTTAAATTTACCCCGAAAAGTGCAGGAATAAACCATGGGGACTGTAAGACTACCAATAAAATCACGATCTTGAAATTGATATTTAAATGCTGATTTAAAATCTGCAGTGAATTTCCTGTTAAAGAATTTTTGACATTCTTTCTCTAGCCTACTTCTGCATGAGAAAAAACTTGAAAAAATTCTGTGGCTGCATCTGAAGTTATTTTCTGTATAAGTTTAGCAAGAGGGACGATAAGGATGAAAAACCCAAGAACTGAGTTCAAAAAATAATATCAACCCTAAAAATGTGTGAAGGTTAATTTTTTGCTACATATTTATATAAAACAATTGTCTCAGTTTCGGAAAAAAATTACATCGAATTACTTTTATTGAAATAATTTTATACAGACAGCTCCAAAATTAAAAATCAGCATCAGGGACGCGGGACGGTAGATGAGTTTTCCTGGTATTTGGACCCCCAACATTGTCCAAAACTTATTTATCTCGTTAATATTGTTATGCAGTCATGCAATGGGATGTTCCCCAGTATATGAAATTAAAAAAAAAACACAAAAAAGTGTATTAAATAAAAAAATTATTATTCAGAGACATGAAAGTCAAAAGATTGTGAGAATGAGAATGCCCCATATCTATTTTGCTGATTGTAACTGCTTTTGAAGTCCAGATCACAAGCTTGAGATGGTTGTGTTGTTTAACTTTTGATAGTTGATTTTTATTTATTTTTAGCGCTGAATCCAAAAATGACCTTCATTTTTAACCATCGCGGGAGGATTTTTTGTAAATCGTAAATTTCAATGGTAAAAATTCGAAAAATAAAGAACATCTGATATTGAAAGTTACAAGAAGTATTTGTATTTCTTAATTTTGATAACTGATTTTTATAATTTTTTTAGCGCTGAATTCGTAAACGACCTTCATTTTTAACCATCAAGTCAGGATGTTTCGCAAATCGTAAATTTCAAAGTAAAAAAATAGCAAAATTCTGATACTATAAAATAGATGTGATGGCTGTGTTTTTTAAATTTTGATAATTGATTTTTATGTGCTTTTTAGCACTAAATCTGAAAATAACCTTCATTTTTAACCATCACTTCATAATTTTCCTCAAATCGTAAATTTTTAATTTAAAAAGTAAAATCCTGACGTGATTGTAAAAAATGAAGACCATTTTCAGCCATTTCAGTGCTACAAAATACGTAAGAATCAATTATCAAAAGGTAAGCTATATGAAACAACCCAAATTTTGCAGGTTTCTAAATTAAAACATGCGACTTTTTCAGCAATCAAGATTACTGCTTTTAATAAATGTAACTGTCCTCCAAATTTTACCTGACATCATGATGGTCGCATGAGTACATTTATACATTGGGACAGAAGAGACATAAAAAATACGGAGCAATATTTCTCAGAATAAATATAAAACTATTTATAATTTACAATAAAATTTCTTTATTTTATTCTTTAGAATGAAAATGTTTACTTTGTATAGTAAAATTTCTAAAAATAGTTTCTTATTATATTTAAATTTGTCCCAGGAGTTACATTCCCAGGAGTTTCATAGAACTAAGTTCATTAAATATACTGAGTAGTTTTAAATAAAAATTCTTGGGTATATGTTTTAATCAAGGTTGAGTAAAATTTCAACAGGGCAGTGAGCTGATGCAATTTCCTTGAAACGGGACAGAAGTGACAGGGACAATGGTGACTATCATCTTTATATCTGTTTTGTAGAATGTAACTGCTTTTGAAATCCAGATAATTAAAACATGTGATTTTCGCAGCAGAAATTGCAGAAATTGAGCGTTGCTCAAACATTGGACACACATCGTTGCTACCGTTATGAAATCCCATTTTCTTCGACTGGTTAAGTAAAGGTACCCAGAAAAAAGGTATGTATTATTTTAACTGTTCAAATATAGTTATTTTTTGTAAAGTAATATTTTCTCTGTGATTTAGAACTTATTTTATATAAAAATAATTATTAATTGAAAAGATATGTTATTTTACTAAGTTATGTTTACATTTTTGACCATTTTAAATCAGTGTTGAGAATTTTATATTTTAAATGAATTTTTCTCAACTTTATGGATTTTTTTCTAAAATTTCGTTATTATTATAGTATTATTATATTTATTATATATTAGTATTATGTATATTTAATCAAGGTTGAGTAAGATTTCAACAGGGGAATGAGCTGATGCAATTTCTTTGAAACGGGACTGAAGTGACAGGGACAACGGTGACTACGATCTTTATATTTATTTTGCAGATTGTAACTGCTTTTGAAGTCCAGATAATTAAAACATGTGACTTTCTCATAAATCAAGATTGCTGCTTCTACTAAATGTAACTGTCCTCCAAATTTTATCTGACATCTTGATGGCCACATGAGTACTTTTATACATTGGGACAGAAGTGACATAAAATGTAGAGATCAATATTTCTCAAAATAAATATAAAACTATTTATAATTTACAATAAAAAAATTTATTTTATACTTTAGAATGAAAATTTTTACTTTTTTCTAAAAAATCTTTTTCGAAATTTTAGAAAGACATTACACATACATTCTATGCTAAAGAAAATTATGTAAACGATAAAATGTTGCATATAATCCCAAAGGACACAAATTACCACCTTATTGGAGAATCACCCATGTATTTGTTCATTCTTAAGGGGTCTTAGGACTCTTAAAATTGAAAAAAATTAAAAATTAAAAAGTCATATCTAACATTTACTATCTTAAAATGTATACGATTTTAAAACACAATTTTATTGTTGATTAAAGATATAAGTACGTTCTTTCATTTCATGTATTTAAAAAATTACAAAATGCAGAATTAGCATTTACAGGAGGTTCCAAAGTGTTAGACATCTCACGAGCAGAAATTGGTATATTAGTTTACGAGCAAGATTAGAAAATAAATTTTGCAACTGGAATGAAAATTTTGTTGCCTACTAATACTTCAGTCGTAATAATTACCCTGAACCTAAATAAATTTGTATTTAAAGCATTTTTATATTTTTAATACAAAGGTGTATTCAGCTAATATAAAATTTTGAAAATTTCAACAGTACAATCACCTAAAAAATATTTTTTTGAACAATAAAAAGGAAATTTTAGGTTCGGTTCATACAGATTAACATGAAACATATATTTTTTAAATTTCATCAAAAAATATTCATAAGTTTTTGAGATATGCTGCGCGGTATGCACAAAAAAGTCATTTGGAGCAAAACGACTTCAAAGTTTCTGAAACGCATTTTCCGCTATTGATCGGGTATAATTCTAAAAGCCACAACTTTTGTTCAAATGGAAATTTCAAGGAAACAATTATATCAAAATTTTCAGAAAAGATAGGAGTATAACATCTAAAAAAAATAAAATTTTTGTAATTTTTGAAGCTTTAAGAGACTCTTTAAAGGTTTTACGCTTTTATGTACGTTTTTACTGCTGTATGCAGAGCTAAGTGCTATAATTTTATGTTACAGTAAAACCACGCAAATTTCTTGCCTCTCCAGTGAAATTTGATTTTGTAGAAATGTATCACTTTTCTTACTTAGGAGCGATTTTTCGATTTTTAATTTATGTCAAAAATAAACTTAGGTAATTTTGATACTGAAAATGTGCCAGTCTTTTTAAATTACAATGCAATTATCTAATTATTAGATCATATTAGGATTTTAAGGTAAATTTTACATTAGGATATCAAATATGAAGTCCTTCGGTTAAGTAGTTTAGGAATGTTGACGGGCTTCAGTAGGGTGTTTCATTTTTCCAAAGATGTGATTTTCATACGACTTTACTTGCGCCTCGAGTCTGAGTGATGTAATAGATATATATGCCAAATTTAAAGAAGATTGAAAAATATTTAGAGGTTGCACACTTTGATCACTTTTATGTGAAATTAGTGAAATTTCTGATATTAAAATACTTTGTACTAATGGCCTTCTCATGTGTTTCTTTCATTTTTTGAAGGTAATTGAACTTTAAAATGGGAACCTTAAGAGGAATCTGGCGGCTAAGAAAGGTGCCTAGGGATGAGATTTTATTAGCTCGACTCCCTGCAAAGGAACAAGTACTCTTAGTTTTATTTATCTTCACAAGGAAATGAAAGGAAGACTTTCGGATTATGCTAAATTTACCAGTCCTAAGCTACAGGAAATGTAGAAGAAAGCAAACTCAAACAGGATGGATGGCAAAGGTAGTATATGCACTTAAATTTTTACTTTTCTCTAATCAGTATTCCTCAGAGAGAATTGAAAGTAATGATAAGAGTTGCACATTGTTTTGGCATCGTATATGTTCACTTTTGGTTTGAGGCAATTCTAAGTTGGTGGGCTCCAATGAAGTATTTGGATATACTACAGCTTCTGAACACTTACCTAGAAGCTGATGCTAAAAAAAAAGGGCTCTCACAGTTGCTAAGTTGATACAGATACCTTTGGAATCTTTTAGAACCAAATGTATGATTTGCTTTTTTGGACGTACGTATTACTCCGGATAATAAGGGAAATTGACACTAAATTTACAAACCAAACCTGTAAAGGAAAAGGAAATGAAACTATTCAAGGTAAAAACATCGTTTTTGAAGGAAAAGACCTGGATCATTTCGTTACTAATAAAACAAAGACGTTCTTTGAATAGTTTGGGATCCACGATGTGACAGGATACTACAGTGATTCTCTTAGAAGCCATGTGAATGCTCTTATTGTGGTAAATGATACAGCAGAAACAGGAATTGATCCGATTAAAAGAATTGGTCAGGGACAAACAGCAAAAACAATTCTTGTTGAGGGTAGTCGAGCATCACACAAAAGTCGTCACCAAGCGAACAAAGAAGAGATTGCGTCGTTCAAAGTTGATTAATATAACACCTGTTTTGCATATTATGCTATCTATTAATGTTAGTGTCTCGTATTAGTATTATTTGAAGTTTTTGATTTCTAGTTTTCCCAATAAAAGTAATTAACATTAAAAAATCGTATTTTTTGCCTACTTTTACAAAACTGATCAAAGTGTGCAACCACTAAATATTATCCGATCTTAATGAAATTTGGTGTATATATCTTTTATATTACTTAGACTACGGGCGTAAGCAAAGTCTGCAAAAAAATTACCTTTTATTTTATGCCTTACAAAATGAAACATCCTAGACTTCAGTTTGAAACTCCTGATGGTAAACTCGTTTGAGCACTGTAAAAAAAGACAAACATCTGTCAATATACAAAAATATAATATATCCATGAACGAAACAATACAGTAACCTATTTCGAATTACCCACAATTCAGAAAAGGGCTATTTTTGAAAGTAAAATCATAAAACAAAGTGAAATATTCTATCTTCATACAATCATAAACTACATAATATGAACTTTAAAAAGCGACGTATTCAAAATGAATGGAACGGCAGTTAAATATTTTCCTCTACACAAGTTTAATCCGAAGCACTGCTATTTCTACTTTCAACTACCCTTAGAATTATACACTCTCCCACTTCAAAAGAAGTGAAGTATTTGTATGAATGGAATGTCAATCAATGTAAATATTCTCTGACGATGTCTGCGGGATTGCAGATGGAAAGTACACGGAAATTCATGGAAAAACACGGAAATTCAAATACTTTTAAATTTGTAACATTTACAAGATTTATTTTGTCACCTTTTAAGTAAAGAGTGAAGTTTTTATAGTTCATATTATGTTGTTTAGGGTTATTTTTGCTTAGAAACCTCAGAAACTAATATACTTTCTAACTTTAAAGAGACAGTTATAAAAACAAATTTTCTTTTACTACTACTGACTTTCGGAAACGTGTCCGAGTATTTGTTATAGTGCATTAATCAGTTTTTTTAACCACAAATATACTTTTGATCCTATTAATTCTCAAATACACATTTTCGATTTCAACAAAAGTGTTTTACAGACAAGCATGATACATTAAGAGCATTACCATTAATGTTAAAATTAATGTTGTGTTGTTACTTTTACATGCAGCGCAGCCGAAAATGTTGTATTAAAACAGTTTTGCCGATTGTATAATCAAAATCATAATTAAACAGGATATCTCTTTTTATCGCCGTTTGAATAGCTAATTCCTTAACCGTAAGAATTAGATGCATGTTTCCAATTCCAAAAATGTTACTCTGCACTAAATCTGCTTTCTAATTTTTTTTTCAACAATTTTTTTATATATAAGATATAGTTAAAAGGCAGTGGCATAAAAAATTTAATTTCACGACATACATTCTGCTTCAGCAAATATACTTTTCAATAGCATAGCAATACATTGTTCGTATACTTCCTGTAATTGGAAGTTAACTTCTCTTATCAATGGGTCAAGAGATAATTTTTATACAGTGCATTAAGAAATTATAAGACCACTAACGAATTGGTACACTTCTGAAGAAGAAGACACAAGACGCAAATTTTTAGCGTGTTTATTTATAATTGATCGTAGAACGTTTTCCGTTATAATTGCTACATTAAAATTTAAGTTACATTTTATTAAAATATTCTCTTTTTTTAACGTAAATAAGGTGACTGAGGAACGTAAGGAAATAAGCGTATTAAACGTCACTTAAGAATCACTATAAAACGTACACGTTTGTATATTGTGAAAATATTCCCGAGAAGCAAACGTGCAGGTTTAGATAGTGTTATTTACGATACATCTGAAGATGCCGCGGGATAAAGAGTTGTCTTCGACCGAAGTAAGAAAAATTTGTTTTTTTGGTCTCGCTGGTAAATATGAACGAGAAATAGCTCTATTAATGAAGCGTTTTAAAACTGCTATTCACAATGATCTAATTAGAAAAAATTAAATTCAATTAAAATTAAACGATCTGGAAGAAAAAAGGATTTTGACAGCACGGGATGATTGACAAATATTTCGATTATCAACTTAAAAAGGCCTTTCACCTCGGGAAATTTTGAACCTTTCAGCAAAAGAACTTCACATGTAACAGTTTGGACGAGTCTGAAATCAAATAGTAATGAAAAATGTATGAAGCTGTTGAATAAAATGAGGTTAATGAAACATCATAAGGAAGAAAGACTGAAACGGACTAAAAATGTCATGTCATGGGACAAGAAATGGAAACAAGTGATATTTTCAGATGAAAAAAAAAAATCTTGACGGTCCGGATGATTATAAATACTATTGGCATGATTTGGGAAGGAACCGAAACAATGCTTCAGTCGACAAAAGGGAAGAGGATCAGAATTGGTTTGGGAAGCTTTTAGTCATGATGGATTATGCGATTTAACTCGAATTTCGGACGTATGAACTCTGCGCAATATCAGGCTATGTTATATGATCCTTTGACAACGTTTGGACCTTTTTTTAGGTGGTGCTAACTGGATGTTTCAGCAGAACAACGCTTCTTGCCATGTGTCTAAATCCACCCCAATGGTTTAAAAAAGAAAAAAAAAATCATCTTTTGTCATGGCCAAGTAGAAATCCAGACTTGATCCCTATGGAAAATCTTTGTGGTGTATTAAGTCGCAAAGTTTATGGTAATAATAATAAAGATTTTTATCTGCCAATGAACTAGAAGTAGCCATTGTAAAAGAATAGCACAATATTTCTGAATCTGTACTTAATCACACGGTCACTTCTATGAAAAACAGAGTGTTTAAGGTTATAATGAAAAATGGAGGCCCAATATCGTATTAACTTACATATTATTTTTGTTTTTAGACAAGTGATCTTATAATTTGTTAACAGTGTATTTTTCAATCATTGCTTATATATTTTTTACATACTTATTTATTGCATTATTCAAAATTATTGCAAACTGATTTTAATAAATATGTTGTATTTTGATATCTCATGTGTTTAAACTGTAATTAGAACCTTTATTTCATTCATAATTTTCAAAATCAAAGTTTTCTTATAATTTCTTAACGCACTGTAAGCCTCTATTTGAATATCACAACATATCAGTTTCAGTGTTTAAATATTTTTATTTCTTAAACCTAATAACATTTTAAAATTTTATTAATTAAAGGAGCTATAAAAAAGATTTTTCTATCACCTATACTTTTATAAGCTATGTACTGTAATATTTTTCATTACCTATTCCTAAAAATAACAGTTTTTTTTTTAATCACTGTTGCTAAATTAAGATCTTAAATGCAAAAATACACAGAAAAAAAATTATTGTTCTATTTTCAATTTAATAACTTGCGATATCCTTCAAGTAGATTTTTGAGCAATCAACCTAATTCTCTTCCAGTAGAAGTAATAATTCACAGAAAGTTTGATTAGTATGCTGTGTTTCTATAATTCAAAGTAAATTAAACTTAGATTCGTAAATTAATTTATGGGTTATCGACTGAAACACATTATTATTTTAGAATAGTCTAAGCGAACTACATAAGGCTCAACATCAATAAGTGAATTATTCGCTGTTTTATTGGACAATATTTTAACCAGCTGCTGTATTAACTAATCACATTAAAGTGGGAGATTATATCTGTGTTATACACATTAAACTTGTATTAATCATATATCAAGATTAAGTCTTTTTGTGTAATTATATAAAATTTAGTACGCAATATCATTTGAGGGGCTCACAGCCATAGTAGACCAAGTCCATTTAAAAGATATATATATATATATATATATGTCTTTATATATATCATCATCATCAACCGTTTTCAATCCACTGCTGGATGTAGGTCTCCCCCAGATTTTTTCCAATGTTTTCTGTCTAGTGCTTTAGTCATCCAATTTACACCGGCTACTTTTCTGATTTCAGAAGTGAAAAGTTATGTGTACCTTGGGCAGGAAATATCATCGGATAATAGTATCATGAATGGAATCAATAGACGAATAAGAAATGGATGGAGGGCTTTTGGGAAAAACAATATTATTCTGAAGAGTAGCATGTCCCTTTGTTTGAAAAGAAAAGTATTTAACCAATGTGTTTTGCCTGTACTAACTTATGGAGCAGAAACATGGACGCTAACAAAACGGATGGTACAAAGATTACAAACAACACAGAGAAGTATGGAAAGTTGTATGCTAGGTATAACTAGAAGAGACAGAAAAAGAGTAACCTGGATAAGAAGTCAGACGAAAGTTTTTGACATCATTGAAAGAATTAAACGGCTAAAATGGAAATGGCCTGGGCACATTGCAAGAAGACAAGATACTAGAAGGAGCACAAACACCCTAGAGTGGTATCCCAGAGATGTAAAACGGCCAAGAAGACGACCTCAAGTAAGATCTTTATATATATATAATATATACACTGCTGTTCAAAGTTAAGGACCAGTCACAAAATGCCAATTTTTAAGTAAGCGAATATTCAAAAGGAAATAATGTAATTTAAATAATTACTATCCCTACAGCACAGCTAGTCCATATAGCATCTCATTCATGTCACACATGGTCACAAGTGTCACAGACACTACGGTGAAAAAAAAATAGGAAATTCCACACGTCTTATCATGAGTCTCAAATTATCACTACATGTGACTCCACCGAGACATCAATGTGACTGCTGCTTTGTGACGAATCACCAGGTGACTTTACAATGTAGTTACATTGTGACTCTCATGTGACTGTCATTTTTAGACTTTATTTCAAAGTCATCATGAACATTGCATTATGATAAGTCCCCAAATAAAATCACATTATAGTCACATGGTGACTTTTCACAAAAGAGCACAATGGTGACTTCACAGTAGTCTCTCTGTCACCTAAAAGTCATGATGTGACTTTAATGTGACATTATTTGGTATTTTATCACAATGAAGCGTTCACGATGACTTTGAAATTGAGTCTGCAGATGACAGTCACAAGAGATTCACAATGTAACTACATTGTAAAGTCACATGGTGACTCGTCACAAAGCAGCAGTCACAGTGATGTCTCAGTGGAGTCACATGTAGTGATCATTTGAAACGCATAATGAGATGTATGGAATTTCTAATTTTTTGCTTCACCGTAGTGACTGTGACACTTGTGACCACGTGTGACATGAATGAGATGTTATATGGACTAGCTGTGCTGTAGAGATAGTAATTATTCGAATTATATTATTTCCTTTTGATTATTCGCGTACTTGAAAATTATCATTTTGTGATTGGTCCTTAATTTTGGACACCAGTGTATATAATCCATTTAGAAGGATCATAAAATCTTCTAAATGGACTATCGCATTTTTTCCAAAATGGACATGGCCTTATGAGTGTGAACCCCTTATTTTATAAATCAAGTTTAAGATTGAAATTCTGGTAAAAAGGAATTTCAAAATGCAAAGTAGAGAAAATGAAATTTTAGATTAAGAAAATTATAGCGGCATCTATTCTAATAGAATATATCTGCACGTCAGTGACATGTCTATGAAAAGAAAAAAGTAGAATTTTGAAATATAAAGCAACTTACTAAAATTACTTCGAACTCAAATATTTCAAAATCCTAAATTGAAAACTGACCCCGATAAGGTTGAATACTAAAAATGTAAATGCAAACGCTGCAAAAAATAAAAAATAAAAATAAAAAATAAATAAATAAATAAATCTGGATACATAAAACCGGGCGAGTGATGTCATAGGGTCATTAGAAGCGTGGCCAAAATCAGAAATAGAGGGCTGAAATGGAAGTATGCAACGTGAATTTTCGTATAGGATAACGGGGGTTGTGTTTTTGCTGAACGTTGAGTAGTACGTGGCTGATAATTGAAGTCCAATTAGATTCATAAAGAGTATAATTAACTAATATGTAGCTAATAGTAAATTAAAATAGATTTTATCTAATATTGCTGGCAACATTTTATCAGACATGTTGGGACATGTTCGGAGATGTTCAGTCATGCTAGAATTTGTTCAAAATGTTTTGACCTTAGTTCTGAACCACTAGGCTGTGACTCTACGCATGCATTCTGTAATTGGCAAACATTCCTTTGATACAGTCAAGGTAACATAAATAATTTCAAATTTTTAAATAAACATTAAGATTATTTTAGTTATCGAAATATAGTTTGTCTTCGAACATTTCAAATAATCGCCGTCTCATATCTTCACTGTGGCTATTTTGACGGGATTCAAACTGTAGACTTAGTAGCTTAAAGAAAATAAGTTGAAACTAGTGTGGATCAATAAGAACTAAAAGGTCTTATTAAAACACCATCAAAAACTTTTAAATTCGCTATGCCTTTCGAAAGATCTGAGTCTCTCTTCGTCAGGCGCAAATAAGACGTGCTTCTACTATGAAAGCAGGTAAGGAAAGGGAACAAGATAGTAAGAAGATCTTTTAGTTCTTAGGGGACTAAGTTAGTCACGCCTCGACATTCTCAAGCTAACGTTAAACCAATGGAGGTGCTCCTCGAAAACTCTTCATTTGTAATTCAATATTATCAGATTATTCATTTTGCATAGGATAACTGAAATCGATGTATAACGTTGTGTTGTTCTAGTTCTTTATATTTTGGATAAAACTTCCTTTTGATAACACATTCTTTTTTTGAGAAATTTTAAGTGTCCTTAGAATAAAATATTATCTTTTTTTATTAAAGTCAAAAAGTAGGGTAATTATTAATTAGGGCAATTTTGATGTTGAAAATGTACCACTTTCTGTAAGTTTCAATGCAATTGTCTAATTATTTGATCATATGAGGATTTTAAGGTAAATTTTATAATAGGATACCAATAAAAGGATAGTAATAATAATAATAATAATAATAATACAACGTTAGATTTCAATCTCAGAAGTAGCGCAGAAAGAAATCGGGATGCATTTGAGCTTCGCTCGCTCAGCTCAACTAGTAAACCATACAAATAAATAAGCTTTTAGCAATTCACTATAATATCACGTAATGAGGAGATTAAATGTATATTTAAAAATTGCTGTCAGTTTTAAGTTACTTTGCATTGTGGAACTTTTTTTATAGTATCAAACATATGCAGAGAAATCATCAGAAAAAAAATATTCTTCAAGTTTTGCTATACCGAAACAATAACCTCAGCTATAAGTATATCAGAAACACGATTTTTATTTAATATTACTTTCATTTAATTTTTTTAATTTTTTAATAAGACAATTAAGCACTTAAAGCTCTTTTCATTTCTGAAAGTTAACATTATTTTAAATTATTCATGTGTTTTTAATTTAAAGACAGTTTTTAGAAAGAATTCATTTATATATTTTGTGCTTCTGAAAACGTTACTATCGTAAACAATAATAGTGAATTTCAAGCATTATTAAAGAAAAAATCTTTTTTTTTTTTTTAAGTAGAAAATATTTCTGTTGCTTTCAAATTTTTTCTGAGTAGAAGTCGATAAATATTGGGGTTCTTTGGCACTGTTGATTTTTTTCTTTAAAACACTTAATAGGGGAAGAAATGTTTTGCAAAGCGAAAAAGAAAATTCAATTATATACTTTAATTCTTTAAAATATTTTGCAACAAGCTTTTCATTAAAAATACCGAGCTTCATATCAGAATTGCAGTAAATGTATATTAATCAAATGTGATAAAATCAAAACAAACAGTTATATTTTGTACAAATACCTATTATTGCTTAAATCAATTTATTAATTTTAATATGCGTCTGAGAGTAATCGAATTTCCTAATGTTGACATTAGGCTAAATTAATAGTGCAAGATGACAATCGACACGATAAAACTAACTTGGAAGCAATTCTAATCTGTTTATCTTCAATTAATTTCTAAAAGATTTGCAAACATTAGCTTTAATTCTATATTTTTTTTCCAAAAAGTTATTTTTAAGTTTTCTGTTTGCTTTATTTTGAAACATTGTTTTTAAAATCCTTGCATGTTAACAGGATGTTTATACATTTATACAAATTCTTAATTTTGCTAAAAATCTATTTTTTTTTTGTTTAAATCTTTAGGGGTGTTTGCAAATATGTGTATGTATAAAACACCTGTAAAGAAATTGTTTTACATCAAATTTTCTACTTTTTCATAAGAACGTATACTTGTTTAGAAATATCAAAGTAATGTTTAAAGAATCTATCAATTTCGAGATTTATTTAAAATAAATTTTATTTCTTTTTCTCAGAATTTGAACTTATAGGTAAAATTAGGGCAGAAAGATTCATACACAGACTGGTGTGTCAAGATCCCGTAATCTCTGCAGATATTTTTTGGATGGAGTACATACAGACTGATTTGAAAATCGAAGACTATGGCGCAATCTTTTCAAAAATTTTAAAGAAAAAAGGGTGAAATTACACCAGTGTAAAGGCGATACATTTTTTGAAAAAACATAAACATCAGTACTATGATATGGTGTCTTCTTTACATGTTAATATATTTAAATCTTTGTATCACCGCGTTGTATAACTGCAAAATACCTAAAAGTAGATGTTAGTTTTACGGCGGCCTTTAGAAGAGGATTGCATTTATTGCTGATATCTCAAACCACAGCAGTTAATGTAATTTTTGATAGAATTCTTAGCAAATGCCTATACTAAAGTAATTTTTCATGCTATGTTTTTATTTATCATTTGAGAACTTTTCGCTAAACTGAACGTCGTAAATTTTGTCAAATTAAATAGATGGAGACATCCCGAAATATGCTTTTTTTTGCAAAGGTAAGTTCGTGTACTTTACAATTTAGTATCAGAAAATAAGCAATATTCAGGAGTAATTTTCTGTTTATTGCAAATGTAAAAAAAGCACCTTTTAGTCAATAAATTTAGCTCACAGGGTATCAAAGCCTGAGAGTTAATGTGCCCGCAGGTTCTGTATATATGTATGTACGTAAGTATGCACGTAAGTATGTACGTAACGCGATAACTCTCGATAGAAATATTCAATTTGCTTCAAATGCTTTTTTTTTCTAGGTTCATTCTGAGAAGGCGCTTCCCTGATTAGTTTTGGGGGTTCATTGTTCATTGGTAAGTATAAAGGGGGCAACGGGTATTTAATTAACCCCCTAACTTAGATAAACGGGTTTTTCATGCATAATTATCAGTTTTACTTAAAATGTGGTGTACGGACTTTTAAAATCTGCATTGTCCAAACATCGTCCCACAACCCTTATAGGACTCTTGAAAGCTGTTCAGGAGGAATGGGATAGAATACCTCTTCTGCACTTCAAAAGGCATTATTATCCTGGAAATTACGGTGTCGAAAGATAGTTCAGAATAAAGGATGAAATAGAACATTTAAAACACAAGAATTTTATGTAATTTAGTTTTCTGAATACAATATACATCGTCTAAAAAGGTGTGAACAGCCTGTGTACATGTAATAGTAACAAAATAACATATTTTTACTTGCTAGTAGTTGTTATGTTTTGCGTCTGTAAATTAGAAACAATACTTTGGTAATGAAATAAAATGTTTTTGTAATTTATACTATATGATATTAATTATAGAATTACAATAAAAGGGATTTGTTGAAATCCTTAGCATATATTTAAGGGAGACCAAACTGGTCGCCAGAGACTAGTGTATTGTATTGTAGTATTCAAAAGTATCAATTTATAATTGATGAAATAAAACAGATGTACCATTTTAAGAAAACGTAAGGGTACTAATAAAGTTTTGCAATACGGATTTATTTATTAAACTTTTTCTAAAAGTAATTTCCGTTACAAGCAATACAGTTCTTCATCCTTCGAAACCAGTCCTTAAGCCAGCTGTGCCAAGATTAACTAGGGAGTAAGGCACACTCATTGTCCCAAGCCCTCAAAAGTGCCTTATCACTGGAAAATTGAATAGTTCTCAGCTTCATTTTCACTTGCGAGAACAGTGCGAAGTTGCAATGGGCAAGATATGGGCTGTAAGGAAGGTGTTCAAGAAGTTTTAGTCCTGTAGTGGCCAAATATTCAGTGCAGGCTTTGGACAGGTGAGCTGGAGCATTGTCATGATGGGGGAACCAGGTGTTCATTCTTGACTTAGGTCGCAGGTTCTTCAAAAATTCTATGCTTTTAGATAGGCACTGTTCAATGTGTTCCACTTAGCTGTA
The DNA here is from genome assembly GCA_963932465.1 of Maratus speciosus. Lineage (NCBI taxonomy): Eukaryota > Metazoa > Arthropoda > Arachnida > Araneae > Salticidae > Maratus > Maratus speciosus. The sequence goes on along the minus strand of OZ010790.1, from coordinate 521,242,713 downwards.
ACTGTCTTCCGTGTGTCCAAAACGATACGCTCAACAAGCAACTCGATTTGAAAAATGCAGCTATCATTTTCTTTTTGACAGATTGGGATTTTTTGACAGCTACCGGTATGTCCTCATCATGAAAGACGCAAACTTTGCTTTGGGACTTAGTCGGTACATCATAATGGTATAGCCAGGTTTCGTCACCTGTCACGATGCTGTTCACATACCGAGATTGCCCTTTAGCAAATATTTTTATCATCTGCCGGCACCAAGTTACACGTCGTGCCATTTACTCCTCAGTCAGTCTATGTGGCAGCCAGATAAAACACAGTTTCTTTAAGTGCAAATATTCGTGCAGAATTGAATGAATTGCAGGTACATTTAGGCCTACAATATCCTGTATCTGATGGTAAGTTATTCGTCTGCCTTCGTCAAGCATTTTCCTCACAGCAGTAATGTTTTCCTCCGTAATTGACGTTCGGGACCTTCCCGCTCTTTCAGCGTTCTCCAGGAAGAAATTTCTCCTTTGGAATCCTCTGTTCCAGCTGTATATAGTTGTACGATGTGCACAATCATCGTGCAAGAGTCATTTCATCTAAGCATTAGTCTTTGTTTATGCCACGCGCGAAATTATATCGCAAAACTCCCCTTATGTCACTTCGTGACCAGAATGCCATTGGAAGAACTTTACACTATCACAGCTAAAAAAAACTGAAAAACTGAGCATACGGACTTATGGCTACGTGCAGGTGCATAAGTATGAACGTATGTCAACACGCAACCACCTGCGACTTTTTGTTTCGTCATATTGCAAAACTTTCCAAGTTTCCAAGTCCTTTTATAACTGCATCAAATTAGTCATTTAATTTAACTACTGATAAATGAGAAAGGCTCAGAAGGGGATCATTAAAAGATCAATTTTACGTAATACTAAAAACTTATAAAAAACTTATATCCTTAATACTGTAAAATAAAATATATAAATCAATTTGTTTTGTATTAATCATCAGCCGCTTCAAACATATATCAAATAACGTTTTTTATTCTGAAAATTAAAGCATTTTATCCTGTGCGCTAGTTTAGAGTCAATCTATTAGCTTAAAAGGGTGAAGTGTAAATTAGAAGTAATTATTTATTTTCCACCTTACTTTTTAAAAACTTTTCCAAATTGAATAAAACAAGCTTCAGTACCTCGACAATTAAAATTTATGTAGCTGCCACTAAATGGATTTATTAAATAGCCCATTTTCCCCCACTGATAAGCAACAAAAATATGTTGCTTAGAAATTAATTAATGACTTATCTTGTACAAAAGTGAAACTTTGAATAGGTTTATTCTTGTTTACAAAGGAAAGGCATTAAAAGCCATGTAAACATCATTTAATAGGAAGAAAGACGCAATATTTATATTGATTGAATGAATTTATGAATTTAATTATGTCTGCTAAAGCGATTGAAAATCCTAATATAGACATTAATCTCCTCAAATGGAAGGATGTGACATTTGTACGGATGAAGTAACACGTGGCGTAATGGTTGAATATTTATTTAAAATTAATTCAGCTATTGATTTATTAAAAAAATATATATATTTATGGTGAAGTACATAATTTCCAATGAACTTCCGGTATTCTTTAATAATAACGTTTCTAATATAAAGATACGCAAAATCATTTTCGTGAATACACAAAGACGTTCTAGCGGGTGTGGGGTAAAGAAGTAGGGCAAGGGTTTCTCAAATTCCTAGTACCAAATTTGAATTTCTCTCACTCTCTCGGTATATGTATACATATATACATATATATACAGGGTGTTTCAAAATTATGTGTCTGAAATGTAAAGGCAGGAAGAGGGGGGCCTTGATTATGCAAATTCCGTATAGGAATGTGGATCCGGAAATGCGGCGTTGAGGTAGTAGGGGGCACTGTTGAGTTCAGTGGATAAAAGTCATTTCATCGCTTGAATCGTCATTCCCCGCACAGATTTTAAGCAACATCCATCGTTACTTCAATGCGGATCTCGTCGACATGCTTTTCATAGATAGGGTTTCTCAACGAAGTGGCTCTCACCCAACGCACGTCCAACAGCTCTCGAGGTTGTCGAAGGACTATCCTGCACTGTACGTAATACTGTTTCTTCCACAGCATGAAAACTTTGCGATACCTTCCAGTGCCTGTATGACGCCTTGAACCATAAAATGATCCTTTCGCGCAGAACTGCCGATGAAGATGCTCAAATGTTTGGAGATCCAAAAAAAGTATGAACTGCAACCTACAATTTTTTTGATGGATTCAGATTTATTAAGTCCTGCTTTATGGAAATCCAAAATTTCATATTTTTCTTCCCAGTAGTTTTCAAATTATGCTTAAAAAACGGCAAAATGTTTGTTTAAGGGGTCGTCTATGACAGAAGCGGTTAAATATTTTGAAATGTCTTTTGCTATCCTGTGATCTAACACACTTAATTGACTGCTTAAGGTGCCTTGATCAAGAAGGGAGCTCTCCTGGTTAACAATCGAGTACCGAACTTCATTTTGGATACAGTCCTTAAAATACGCTCTTTTTAAAATAATTAATTTCTCGGAAACTTATGGTACGAATTGCATAAAAATTTGTTTTTAGACTAATTGAAGGGTGTAGAGTTCATTTATGCTGTCAGAATTGTGTACTGCTATCGAAAAAAAGAAAGTTAGGGTTCGTTTTAATATGTATATTGCCCCCTAAGCAAATATTATAATTATCATTTAAAAGTAGACTTAATTTCCAATTGTTCGGTACCAGTAACTTTCTTCTACGATAATTTGTTGAGGGGTTAGTAGGGGGTGTTTACTTTTTTTTCACGACTGTATGTACATCCTTTGAGCAACCGCTCCATTTCCTGTGCAGCCCCACCCAGCTAGAAAATGTTTGAACTTTTATTCCAAAAAAGTACAGATTGTACACAATTTGTGCATAAAAAGTGAATATTTTTGAATACTTCGAAAAGTATGCACTTTTTGTGGAAATTATCTGTATTTTTTATGCATACAAAAAAGTGTATATTCTATGTTGTCAAAAACTGTGCACATTTTTTGCATAAAATAAGCTAATATTCCACTTTCGCAAAAAGTGTGCATTTGTTATGCCAAAAAAACTATTCAGTCCAGTTACATTTCCAAAATTATGTATTTTTTATGGATGTGAAAATTAGTGTATTCCAAATTTGCAGTATTTCCATGCATAGTGCCCTTTCAAAATCTTTCAAGGTAAAAATTTTCAAGATACATTAATGTCGTATTTAACTTACAATTAATCGAAAGTAATAAATTAAACATCATTGGTAATTAAAAATAACATCAATCGCATATCGGCAAGCTCAACATTGGTGTAACGGCTTATGCTGCTCGAAATCCGAGTGGAGAATAACGATTCAAGTCAGCAAAGTGCTTTTATTCAATGAACTCAACAGCGTCCGCTACTACCTCGACACTGCATTTCTGCACCCACATTTCTATACGAAATCTGCTTACTTACCCTCTACCTGCTGTTACATTTCTGAAACATAATTTGGGAACAACCTGTATATCACCAATACGTGCCAAAAAAAATCATCATTAGGATTTACGAATAAAAAAATATGAATAGCGTATATGCAAAAAATAATTAAATAATCATTAACTACAATAATGTGATTAACAATAGTATTTCAGTAAGTAATAATAAAAAAAAGTCTGGAATGACTATCCTTGACTTTTCGAACATTGGAGTACGTGTCGAGTAAGTAAAAAAGTAAAGAGATATTTATATAAATTTCTGACTTGCTAAGCTGAACAAAGCGGCTTACCAAAAAAGCATTAGATTACAATCGAATTCGATGGATTCGAACTCTGGACCCCACCTTCTGGAAGTATAGACGTTAACGCTACGCCACTGATTCTTGACATCGCAGCATATTTAAGTTATATTCAGTCAAATTTCCTTGAGGATTTTACCTACAAAATCGGTCATAAACTGTTTTTAAAAGGATTTAAAAGGGGATTAAATACCTAGGACGTCAGTCGATTTATACGAAAATCAATACAATATTCCGCAGTATACTCGCCAAATGGAACCTCAATCGGAAATACCATTTGGGGTTTATTCTGCAAGAATGGTACACACAATCATATTAGTTATGATTACTTTTCTTACATTTTGTGTTCGAAATAAATAATGCAATTTTCTGTTGCTGCATCTAGGATAAAAAATAATTAGTATCAAGTTCATTATTAATTTTTAGAGTTTCGTTCATCTGACGAAACCATATTCGTACCGCTCCTATGTCAGTGTGTGTGCGTGTGTCTGTCCGTTCGTCATACAGCTCGTTCTCAGAAACTCCATAAATTAGAGAGTAGAAATTTTGCATACTTATAGATAAACACCTGAGATAACACGAAAAATTATAAAATTTTAAAAAAGCCTTAATTAACGCACATTATTAATTAAAAACCCAAACTGAAAGAATGAAAAATGTTCATAATTTAACTAAAGCATTGGTTTTAATCAAACTGCAGCGATTTTCTGACAGAATCGCAAAAAGGGGGGGAGGATTTAGCACAATTTAGATGGTTTCCAAGGCGATAAATGTCTTGGGAGTTTTGAAAGATGTCTGTATCTTAAAATCTCCCGAGCCTAAAGACTTGAAAATTACGTACTACGACGAAAAAACATATTCCCTTTCAGATTTTTTTTTTTTTGGAAAATTCCATCTTGTAGTGAAAATATCCATTAAAAATCGATTTATATACATTCATTTTATTTCCTTTAAAAGACAACCAGTAGAACACAGATGTTTGAGTAGTATTTCATAGTCAGACACTTGGCTCCAAGGGTTTTGGGAAAGATTCACAGCGTATAATATTTTTTATAAATATTGAATTTATAGAATTATATTTATCCCTCGATGTATAATTTGTTCCGCTAATTCCGAATATGTAATTTTCGTTAAAATACTCCCAGTAGAACTCTAATTAGCTATAAAAAATCTGATATAAGAAAGGATTTTTTTTTTTTCATTTCCCCTCCTTGAGAACATTAAAATCCAGACCCCTGGTATAACCACAGATAACTTTTCGAAAAATGGACTTTTTACTTTCTTCTATCTTCAATAGAAGAAAGTATTGTAATCGAAATTTTTTTCGACTTCCGGTTTTCGATGGATTTACATATTTTAGGTGTCAGAGATCCCAAAAAACATGTTTATAGAAAATGTCTGTCTGTCCGTGTGTCCGTCTGTCTGTCGCCATTGTACCATCAAAAAATGTATGAAGTTATGCATAGAATTGAACCAAATTTTTATTTTAAGTTTTTCACAATGGCAAGCAGATACTCCCTGAATTTGGAAAAAAAATCACCGGTAGGGGGTGCTGTAATAGCTATTTTTGTGCGATTTTGAATATTGTACCATCCAAAAGTATATGAAGTTGTGTATAAAATTGAACCAAATTTTTATTTTAACTTTTCGGATATGGCAAGTAGGTCCTCCCTGAATTTGGAAAAAATTCGCCGCTAGGGGGTGCTGTAATAGCGATTTTGCATATTGTACCATCGAAAAGTGTATGAAGTTATGCATAGAATTGAACCAAATTTTTATTTTAAGTTTTTGACTATGGCAAGCAGATCCTCCCTGAATTTGGAAAAAATTTGCCAGTAGGGGGCGCTGTAATAGCTATTTTTGTGCGATTTTGAATATTGTACCATCCAAAAGTATATGAAGTTATGTATAAAATTGAACCAAATTTTTATTTTAAGTTTTTGGATATGGCAGGTAGGTCCTCCCTGAATTTGGAAAAAATTCGCCGGTAGGGGGCGCTGTAACAGCGATTTGGAATATTGTACCATCCAAAAGTGTATGAAGTTACGCATAGAATTGAACCAAAGTTTTATTTTAAGTTTATAGCTATGACAAGCAGGTCCTCCCTGAATTTGGAAAAAATTCACCGCTAGGTGACGCTGTAATAGCGATTTTGCATATTGTACCATCGAAAAATGTATGAAGTTATGCATAGAATTGAACCAAATTTTTATTTTAAGTTCTTGGCTATGGCAAGCAGGTCCTTCCTTAATTTGGAAAAAAATTCGCCGGTAGGGGCGCTTTAATAGCGATTTTTGCGCCATTTTGAATATTGTACCATCGAAAAGTGTATGAAGTTATGCATAGAATTGAGCGAATTTTTTTGTGATTCTTTTTGGTCATGGCATAAAGGTCCTCCCTCAATTTAGAAAAATTCCGCTGGAAGGGGGCGCTATAATTACGATGTCTGTACAATTTTCTTTATTGTACAATCGAAAAGTGTGTAAAATTATGCATATAATTGAACCAAATTTTTTGTGCATGTTTTTGGCTTTGGCCAACATGTCCTCCTTGAATTTGGAAATATCGCGCGGTAAAGGGGCTCTGTGATAGCGATTTTTGTATACTTTTCTTGATTTTTCGTAGTTCTGTTGTCCATCGGTAGCTCCTGCAAAGGCGGGGACTCACTTCCTGCTAAGCCGTCTATTCGCAAACATCTGATAACAACAGAATAAGGAAAAACTATTAATTTGAACAAATATCATGATATAGATTAACTCGTTTTTAGTTCATTTAATTGACTGAAGCAGGAATATAAGATGAAAATCAAAGTTGGTATAGTAATGAACTAATAATATTGAAGTATTAACATGTGTAACTAGTTTTTGAAATATTAAGATGTATAAGATAGAAGAAAGTTTTGGGATTGGCACATCCAACTAGTTTATGTGACATATCGTTTTAAAATTCTTGGCCTATGCATTACCAAGCTCCCACTCTTCCCATTCTTAATTCATTTTTTCAACATTACGGGAGATTTTAAGGCTTTAATTTGTTCATTACTATCCCATATTTATTTCAAAAATTTAAGAACTTTTTCTATACAAAATCATAGCAGTTAGTAAGTTCTTCCCATTTCATATTTCTGCACCCAGGAGGCGTTATCTAAAAAAATTCACAAACTTCAAATTTAATCTACGATATGTCATGCTATAACTTATATGAAAGGCCATGTGCCCGACAATGATAATTCTTCACACACAACCTACCTCCACCCTCACCCCTCTATGTCTACTCGATCTATGTAGGGATTTAATAATTATAAATTGACAATTTGGATTTATTAATTAAAGGATCAAGTATTTGGAAAGGAATATTAAACGAAACTCTCTGTGCGCTCTCTGATCACACTTACCCACTTTTTTTAAACAAATGTCAGCTGAATTTTGACTCATTTAATAATTGGTTTCTGTTTGAGATTTTACTATTTTCATTCGCAAAAATACTGACTCGCAGAGATAAATGGATGGAAAAATTGTTAAAAAGATAAATGCTACCATTTTAAAATACACTGAATAAAAAGAGAATAATAAGTAAGCATAAATTATGGAGCGCATTTCAGAGCTCCATAAAACAAAAACAATGTATTGTATTTACATGTTTTATAGTTTACTGACAAGCACATTTCAAATGGTTTTATGTAAAACATTGAATAAGTTCTACATGACCTCTATTTGTCATTTGTAAAATATCGAGTCTCGAGTCTTGCATCGGGTCGGGTAATCCGCTTTTACCCGAATCTGGAGCTGACCGGTAGTTCGGGTCGGGTTCACGCTATATTTTTCCGCTGTCGGTCGAGTTGACCTCTACTTTTTTTACTGCGTGTAGAGTTGACTTTCATTATTTCGGGTTGGGTTTTGACTCTTTCGGGTCGAGTTCGTTTTGACCCGATTTTTACAACTCGACACGCGCAGGACTCTAATCGAGTCTGTTGTCAGTTTCACACCAGACGTTGCAGAGCATCTCAGTAGTTATTCCTATAATAACCTCTGTAATTCACAGTTTTAGTTCAGCAATATCGCGAACATTTGTTACGTACACCCGGTCGTTCACAAATCCCCAAAATAACAAAATCTAGGGGTGTTATATCGGGTTATTGTGCACGCCAAGGAATTGGAACACCTCGGCCAGTCTATTGTTGGAGGAATGTGCCCTGTAGGTAGTCTCTAACTATGGTTTTTCCATTGTGGTAGTGACCTATCCTGCTGAAATAAAGTTCTGGAGGACGATGTTCCATCTGAGGCGTAATGTAACAATGTAACATGTGGAGATACACACACATTTTTACTGTGGGCTAATGGAAAAGAAATGGCCTATTACTTCATCCTAGGACAATCCACGCCACGACGCGCCACCTGTCGGAGAGCTGTTTAAACAGTTTGTCTTAAAACAAATTGTTTAAACCGCTCTCTCATTTAAACAACAACAGCGGTTGCTATATCACTTTGTTTCGGTTTTATCGAACTCAGAAATGCGCTCAATAATTTATGCTCAGCCTGTATAATATAACCAAGACTAAAAATATTAAATAACCTCTTCCGAGTAACCCAAGATTCGGATAAGCTTGAACTAAGTTTAGAATCTCAGAAACTAATATATTTTCGAAATTTAATGAAGTATATAAAATTACCTTGCTCGCATTAATTTTCTTAAGTTTTCTAAATCCGAAATGTCGGTTTGTAGGATGCTATCAATGCTCCATTAATCACTTTCAGCTGCGTAACTGAATGTATACATGCAAAGAATAACAAAATAATATTAATTTATACATTAATGTTAAACAGCCTGATTGTCTCTAAAACATGTTTATTGAGCATGAAAATGTATACTTGAACCTTAATAGCATTCTAAAACCTAACGTTCCGGAATGAGAAAACTGATTAATACACTATAGAAAATACTCGGAAATGTTTTCGAAAATAAGTGGCACCAAAAGAAGCTGTGTTGTTTTATAAATGCTTCCCTAAATCTCAGAAATATATTGGTTTCTGAGCTTACTAATGATAAACAATGAAATTGTCACGTGTTTGTATTCAGAAACTGTAAAACTTGTTTACTGAACATTAATATGTATACTTGAACATAAATAGCATTTGAAAAACCTAATGTTCCTGATTGAGAAAATGGATTAATACACTACAAAAGGTACTCGGAACCGTTTCCGAAAATAAGTGGTAGCAAATGAAACTTTGCATTTTATAAAGGCTTCTCTAAATCTCAAAAATATATTGATTTCTGAGCTTACTAAAAATAAAGAGCAAATTTAGAAAATTTGGGCAACTCGGAAAAGGTTATTGTATACTTTCGTTTGTGGTTATATTATATTTTGCTAGATTAATAGTCCAGGCAATAGGGAATTTTACCTAGCAAAATTAATGGTAGTTCTGGAAATCGGCTTATTTTATGTTTTTTGGGTCGTTGAATCCGAATTTGTAACTTCCCACCAAAATTTCAAAGGGCAACCCCCCCCCCCCAAATTTTATTAAATATCCCCCCCCCCAAAAAAAGGCTTTTATTAAAAAAAATCCTTTTTAGGGGAAAAATATCTAGAAATTCAGAAAGTAGACAAAATTTGCAACAAATTAGATATATACTATTATGACTTAGGATGAAGTGGAAGGGGGAATCTGCCTCGGAACATGCGCGCAGTGCTGGATGGACTAAGTTGCGCAATTCCACTTAGCAACTCACACTTTTACATTCGCCCACCCATCTCCCCTCCGAAGTTTCCCTATAAGGTTTACTTTAAGTTTTTTGGGTCACTGAATCCGAATTTTTAACTTACCCCCAAAATTTTCCGCCGCGAAACCCCCCCAAAATAGTTGTTATTAACTTAAATTTATATTGTTTTAGGGGAAAAGCATTACGAAATTCAGAAACTAGACAAAATTTGCAACAAATAGGATACATGATATTATGACGTAGGATAAACGGGGAGAGAGGGGGCTGCCTCGGAACATTACCCTCGCGCTTTTCTCAAAAACCAAATTTTTTCAAAAAAACAATTTTTTTTTCTGGGGGGGGGGGGGTTGTCGGGTGAAATTTTGGTGGAAAGTTACAAATTCGGATTCAGCGACCCAAAAAACATAAAGTGAGTCGAAATCCAGAACTAGTATTAGTTTTTCCAGGTAAAATCCCCTATTGCCTGGACTTCATAACTTAGTGCACGTAGCGCTGCAGTGCATGTTCAGAGGCAGCCCTCCCCCTCCCCGTTCATCTTGCGTCATAATGTCATGTATCCTATTTGTTGCAAATTTTGTCTAGTTTCTGAATTTCGTAACGCTTTTCCACTAAAACAATAAGAAATTTAAGTTAAAAACAACTATTTAGGGGGGGGGGGGGTGTTCGGAGGCGAAATTTTGGGGGGAAGTTAGAAATTCGGATTCAGCGACCTAAAAAACTTAAAGTAATCCTTATGGAGAAAGTTCGGAGGGGAGATGGGAGGGCAAATGTAAACGTGTGAGTGGTTAAGTGGAATTGAGCAACTTAGTTCACGCAGCACCGCGCGCATGTTCCGAGGCAGATTCCTCCTTCCCTTCATCCTAAGTCATAATGTCATATATCTAATTTGTTGCAAATTTTGTCTGCTTTCTGGATTTCTATATACTTTTCCCCTAAAATTGATTTTTTTTTAATAAAAACCTTTTTTTGGGGGGAATTTTACCAAAATTTGGGGGGGGGTTGCCGGGAGAAATTTTGGTGGGAAGTTAAAAATTCGGATTCAGCAACCCAAAAAACATATAGTAAGCGCCTTTTTCCAGAACCACCATGAATTTTGCTAGGTAGAGCCCCTATACGGTCTCTATTGCCTGGTCTATAAGGAACATTTTTTTTTTCACAGTGCAGCCGTAGCATTAATGTCGAAATTGAAATCCTTTTACGAAGGCTCTTCTCAAATCCATATGAGAAAATTTTTGATACATTTCAGAATTCATTTTTGTTCGGAAACCCATGAAATTGGCAGGGGTTCTTATTCTGAAACTGTAAAACATGTTTATTGAACATGAAAATGTATACTTGGTCTTAAGTAGCATTTGAAAAACCTAATATTCCGGATCGAGAAAACTGATTAATACACTACAAAAAGTACTCAGAAACGTTTCGGAAAATCAGTGGCAGTAAAAGAAACATTGCGTTCTCTAAATACATCTCTAAATTTCAAAGCACATATTGCTTTCTATGTGTGCTAACGATAAAGAACTCTTTTAGGGATTGTGGGCAAGTCGGAAGTGGTTATTGTATACTTTCGTTGGTGATTATATTATATCTTGCTAGATTAAGGAAAATTTAGCTTTTTTTACAGTGTAGCAGTAGAATTAACGTCTAAATTGAAATCCTTTTGTTAATGCTGTTCTCAAATCCATTGAAACAACGGAGCTAATTTCTGATACATTTCAGAATTCATTTTTGTTCGGAAGAGCATGAAATTGCATGTGTTCTTTTTCAGAAACTGCATAATCGAATGGCGTCTTCTATTTTTGGTAAAAGTAAAAGATCATTCACAAAATATCCTTAAAATAATGATTTTGAACCGAATGCTAGACCGAAAGTCGTCCTGTGATAGAAATGCTTTTAACTCGATAGGAGATTTATTTATTTAAAAAAATGGTATACGCCATCTGATTTCAAATCGCTAACTCGATAAGGGATTTATTTATTTAAAAAATGGGAAACGCCATTCGATTCCAAATCGCTAACTCGATAAGAGATTTATTTATTTAAAAAAAACGGAGAACGCCATCTGGTTCCAAATCGCTAACTTGGTAAGAAATACTATATCAATTTAATTGATGGGAATCAAAGATTACAGAGACATGTGAAAGAACGAATGGAGACTCCAATCAGGGTTGCTAGTTTAGCCTCCAATTTTATTTCGAAATTTGAAATTTATAACGGAAAATTTGAAAGAAAAATTTTTACTACAAGTAATTTACAATATTTCTGTCATTAAAGACAGTCAAAAAGACTATTTTTAATTTCTGGACAGAATGCGGATTTTTTGAATAAAAATAGAGGCCAAACTGGCAACACTGATTCCAATTACCAGGAGATTGGGGACAGAAGAAATTGAAAAGTTCAAGAATAGTGCACTAGGTGCGGGCACTGAAATTCTTTTAAACCTGTTGAAATTGTCATGTCACACACAAGTAACTGAGAGACCAGTTAAATTAGTAACATAGCCCTTTGAATCAGTATCTAGATATGAAAGAAGGCAAGGATAAATTGGAATTCAAATTAAGTCATGTTCCAGAATGAAGACTTTTGATACAAAACGCGATTATAAAGTACAAACTGAAAGTATATGAAAACTCGTATTACTTTTACCTATTACAATTATTCCGTGTTTATTAAAACTGAGGAGTTAAATGTAAACATGGAAAAGGAACATATATTAAATCATATCCTACTCGAAATTAATAAAAATGTCAAACATTTATGTATATATTGATTTTTATTATTTAATAATATCTTCAAGTAAACCTGAAATAAGTCAAATATTTCAGATTTCATAATGTTTTAACCCTGTTAAGGCGCATGAAGATTATGTTCAAGGTATTTGAAACTTTTTACACATAGTAAGGAGACATAATAGCATTGTATCCATAAAGGGTCAATAGCAAATTAATTTTTTTAATAGCTATTAAAATTCATTAAAATTAGCGTAATTTAGCTGAAATTGGAGAATTTCGCGTCCCTTGATGCGCATGAAGATATCAATTTAGGGGGCGGAATTTTTTTTTCATAGTAAGGAATACAATACACAACTTTCGCACGCCAGGCCAATTTTGAATTTAAAAAAATGTTTATCCTATGCTCCACCCTACATAAAGTGTCACTGATTGAATTACTTTGCATGTTCAGTACTTTTCACACAAAGCAAGTAAGAATGTTATAAGTTTATTTTAATTTATAACATACTTTAATTTTTACTTTCTTTATATTCAACAGGAGAAAGTATTGTAATCAAAAATTTTTTCGACTTCTTCCCGTTTTTGAAGGATTTACACGTTTTAGCTGTCAGAGGTTCCAAAAGAACATGTTTATAGGAAATGTCTGTCTGTTCGTATGTCCGTATGCCTGTCACCATTGTACCATCAAAAAATGTATGAAGTTATGCATAGAATTGAACCAAATTTTTCAAGAAAGTTTTTGGCTATGGCAAGCAGGTCTTCCCTTAATTTGGAAAAAATATGTCAAAAGGGGCGCTGTAATAGCGATTTTTGTGCTATTTTGAATATTGTACCATCGAAAAAAGTATAAAGTTACACAAAGATTTGAACCAATTTTTTTGTGTATGCTTTTGGTCATGGCAAGAAGGTTCTCTTGAATTTGGAAAAATTCCACCTTAAGAGAGCACTATAATAGCGATTTTTGTGCCATCTTCAATATTGTATCATTGAAAAGTGTATGAAATTATGCATAGAATTGAACTACATTTTTTGTGTATGTTTTTGGCCATGACAAGAAGGGCCTCCCTGAATTTGAAAATATTCCGCCGAAAGGGGACACTATAATAGCGATTTCTGTGTAATTTTCTTGATTTTTCTTAGTTCTGTTGTACACCGGCGGCTCGTGAATCAGCAGGAACTTCCCATCCTGATAAGCCGATTATTCGCGAACACCTGATTTATAACAGAATAACGAAAAACTATTGATTTTAATAAATATCATGATCGAGATTAACTCGTTTTTACTCCGATTAATTGATTGAAGCAGAAATTTAAGATGAAAGTCAAAGTTCATATAGTACTGAACTAATAAAAATGTAATATTGACATTTGTAACAACATTTTGAAATATTAAAATATATGAGATAGAAGAAAGTTTAGGGATTGGCATATCGAACTAGTTAAGATTATGAACAAAAATCCGTGTTGAACTGGAGTGAAACTGTATTATGCTTATGGATAAATCTGAAATGTCCAATACGAAAGGTGTCAAGATGGCATCGTTTCTTGAAAATTCTTCTTGAAAATTTTCCAAACAGTTCTAAACTAGACAATCCATACTTAGGAATTTACAGTACTCTACATAAAATGTCCCACATCGAATTAGGGGCTTTTAAAGCTATAAAATTTTCGAAATTTTAAATTTTTTAGACGTTACACTCCTTTTTTGAACATTTTAATATGTTTCCTAAAAATTCCCATTTGAACAGAAGTTGTGTCTTTTAGAATTATTCCCGCTCCATAGATGAACAGGTTATTCCGAAGCTTTGAAGTCATTTTTCTCCAAACGTTTTTGGACATAACGCGCAAGATATTTCAAAAACTTCTAAATATTTTTTCTTGAAATTTTCAAAACGTATGTTTCATGTTAGTCTGTATAAACTGAACATAAAATTTTCTTTTTTATTTTTTTGTCCAAAAATATTTTAAAAGGTGAATATAGTTTTGCAATTTTCTAAATTTTTCAATAGCTAAATACAACTTTGCATTAAAAATATAAAAATATTTTAAATATAAATTTATTTAGATTCAGGGGAATTATTATAATCTGATGTATAAGTAAGTACTAAAATTTTCATTCTAGTCGCAAAATTTATTTTGTAATCCTGCCCATAATCTGTCATGCCGATTTTCTGCTCGTTAAATGTCTGACCATTTGAAGCCCCCTGTAAATGCTAATTCTGCATAATGTAATTTTTTAAATGCTTCAAATAAAAGAACATACTTATATCATCCATCCCTATAAAAATTGTGTCTTAAAATCAAAAGCTTTTTAAGATATTAAATGTTGAAAACGGTCTTTCTTTTTCTTTTTTCCCCATTTTAAGAGTCCTCGGGATTCTTAATGAGCATGCCGAGCACTTTTTTAAAAATTGAAGAAGATACTTGAATATTTTAAATATCGAATCTGTATTATTGGTTTTACAGAGTACAGTTATTAATATTTGTGTACCAGCTATTTATCCATTCACACATAACAATAATGTTTATATGGTTTTTTTTAGGTGCGTCCGTAACTATATAAATACTTAGCACATATAGTCGTCGTTCAGTCCGTCTGTCCGTCTATCCACGTATAACAGAGCTACAACTACCCAACTGAATGATCTAAAATTTTAAATACATAATTGTTGCAAAATTTTGTCGCGTCATTTCAAATTTTATGAAAATCGGACGTATAATTTAATTGTAGTCAAAAGTTTTGGCTTACATTACGGCAAATGGGAAAAATAATTGCAAGTGTATTTTAATGATGTTACAGTCTTTCGAACAGAATGAAATGGATATGCACTTATGAAGTGCACTAAAATATACATTCAGTACAATACGCGGTGCGAAAAATATTTATAAAACTAGTTATAGCACGAGCGCACCTCATTTGCCACGTTTGACGAGCAATTTCCAACTTGTTTATGAAATATTTTAAGGGAAGAAACCTGCTTAGCTTTTACGTCTGGTTTCACACTACCAGCAATACTCATAAGTCAAGATATATATTATAACACATCGGGACATACGAGGTTGTATCAAAAAGTTTCTGCCCTCACATAGAAATAATTGAGTGAAATTTGTGAAATTGCTACAATTTATGAGTCCTTTTCAATATAGTCAGTGTGCATAGTAACACATTTGTGCAAGAGGTATTTAAAAGAGAGGATGGAGGATGTATTCCAGAAGGCGCGATAGTAGACCCAAAGTGGGGCATTTTTCTAAATTTTACAGACATCATTCATGTCTCCCCGGGGAACAATTTGCGGGGAGGGGCTCGGTAGGTGCATAGCATGAATAACCGTTCTAAGACCTTTCCAACAATATGTCACATGTGGGTGTCCTCAAAAGTTAGAAAAATGACCCACTTTGGGTTTATCGCGACTCCTGGAATACATCCTCCCCTCTCTCCTTGAAATACCTGTTGCAAAAATGTGTTACTGTACACACTGACTATATAGAAAAGGACTAATACAATGTAGCAATTTCATAAATTTCACTCAATTATTTCTGTGTGAGGGCAAAATTTTATTGATACACCCTTGTGTATAGATCAACACAAGAAGTAAAATCCATGAATTATTGATACGAATTTAGCGAATTCTTTTATAGATAGCTACCAGTGTTTCCAAATATTCATGTAAAGTTTATTTGAAAAATTAAATAAGTCGATTAATACACTATCTAAATTGACGATTTTGTTAAATTGGCGATAATTAAGACACTATTCAAAAATGATGATAGACTAAAATAAAAAAATCTGTACGATGTTGGCTTTATTCCAACGAATATTCATTTTCTTTTAAAGCTAAAAAATAGGTACAATTTATGGATTTAGGCATCAGAAGGCAACTTATGACAAATATATATATATTTTTAAATGATAGCTTATGATAATTATAAAATTATTAGGATATAGGCATTTAATACCTATGTTTGTCCTCTTTATTTCATATCAAGATACAGGTATTTTTTTTTTAAACTAAATTATGTAGAATAAATAAATAAATAATGTTGAATCAGAAAAAAACACCGAAAAATATTTTTATCAACACTAAAATTCTGTTATCTTTCATAATTAATCAATTCATATAAAACATTTTTTGGCGATAACAATACATAATTTATATGACACGTAGGTTGATATTTTTTGTGCTTTGATATTTGAATTCGATGGGGTTTTTTTTTTTCCCAAAAACAAGCAACCTTCATTTAATATTGAAATATTTTTATGCATAATTATTATGAGTAAAAATGAAGAATAATCACCTAAGATTAAAAACGCTTTAAGGAATTAAGAAAAATTGGTCATTATTTTTCCATTATATTTTAGAAAGAAAAAAAAAACAAATATCGATTTGTGGGGTAAATGAATGTTTGATATGGATGATTTTTTGCATATTAAATTCTAATTCTTTTTGAATATCAAGCATATGCGACAGGGATTTTTTTTTTTATCTCTCTTAATTTTTTATATTTGCACACGTGTCGTATGTAATGATTTAATTAAAATGAATACGAAATCAGCTTTTCTTTAAAGGTATGTCATCGAGAGCTAAAAATAAACTCTAGGAAAAAATTAGAAGTGAAATAAGGTGACAAAGTTTATAATATTAAACGAAATCACATTTTAAGTTTGCTCGCATTTATTTTTAAAACTTTGTCCATGAAATGTTATGCTTTAGATACGTGAATTCGGAATGGATATTGCAATATTTATTCCTTGAACATGCATTTTTATGATTTTTAGATTTTTTTCTTTGGTACTTATGTGCATGAAAAGTAAAATTAGCTATGTAGCGTTTCTTCATCTTTTAATTAATACTTTCGTATTCCTTCTGTTTTGTTATTAAAGAAAAAAAAATCATGTTTCTGGTAAAAATATTAAAGTTATATCAGACCGTTTATATATCACTTAAGTCGGACACCTGTGTAAAAAAAAAAATTATTTTGTTCCCTTAGGACTCCGTCTTAGCAAGTTTTAATTTAACGATCAATACAGAAATCTCTGAGTTCACCAGTTTCTAATTTTTGTACCATCAGTCACAATTACGTTGCTTTTATTTAATTCGTTTAAAATCTTGTTGTTAAATTTCTGTTTTCTATTATCATATTTGTTAATGCCGTTTAGCCAGAAATCTTAATTATGCATTAGTAAAAATAAAAATATTGATAACAAATTTGACAAAGTTTTTAATACTTTTTATAATTATGCAATGAAAAAACGTTTTGATAATTTTCGCTATTGGTATTGTAAAATTTAGTTCTGAATTTAAAAGTCATAACAAAAACGGTGTGTCATGTACCATTTTGAATAAAATTGACTTTTATAATATGTAATGATTTTATAATTTGCTTATTTCAATTATAACGGCTAATTAAAATTAAAAGGAAAAGCATCTCTTATTAATTTGAAGAAAAAGATTTGTTATTACATTAAATTAACTGTGTGTGTAGTTTTACACTTCTAATAGAAAATTCTATCACATAGATTTTAGAATGAAACTTGGGGATCAGAAGAGACCATAGATTCCACACAAAGTTTTGTTATAGTCTGGTATAGTAATTAATAATGTTGTCCAGAGATAATATTTTGTATCTCATTGGTATGAATGAGTCTCAATACCACACTGATAATTGTCTTTTTGTTTAAGTAAATTTAGTGGTTATAAATCTAAAAACATCTTTTTGTACTCGAATCTTTTTCATCGTAACCACATGTTATATGGTTCACAAACTTCTAAAGTTCTTTCACGGCACATATTTAAATATTCGTCTGATTTTGATCAGATAATGGTGTTGCTGATACTTTTCAGAATAATATAGGCAATGGTGGCGCTCAACTATTCAATCTATCTGAACATTCTGATTTAACAAGAGATTTGTAGTTGTCTAAGGGATCTGCTTTAAAACTAGTTCATTTCTAAGACGTATACAAAATACACCAGAAAACAGGAGTTCATTTTTTACTTTATACAGGATAGTGACTAAATTTGATACAAGTATATTATTAGATTGATGCGCAACTTTTGCGTTAAATTCTTTAGCATGGAGACCTTTATTTTGCTGTACTAAAATAATTAAAATTTTTCTTATAATGTTGACATATTGGGCAAATTTGCCCCTGTGTCTATTGTATCAAGGCCAGTGGAATTTATGATTACCGATTATTGCAGCCTATTTAGTCGTGAAAATGTATAATCAATATATAACAGTACAACCAAAAGGCACATCTTTACCAGCAGGAGACACAGACATATGGCATTGATTAAGAAATATAAGTAAATTTAATTTTACTTGGGGATATGTTACATATTCCCGCGGCCGCCATCTTGGATTTCTTGGCGATTTTTTTTGTTGGCGTTTATCGATAAGGCAACCCCAACGAGTGATGTGTTCTGGCAGCCCCCTGAAGCCTAACATGCGCATAAATCGCTGCTTGACGGCATTTACTGCTTGACGCAAAAAGGGTTTTCACGCCAAGAAAAAATCCAAGATGGCGGCCGCGGGAATATATAACATCTGTTCGTTTTACTTTATTGCATTATTTATGTTTTCATAATCTATCTATAAATTTTAAATAAAAGTGTTCACTTTTACAGAAAATATATAATGTGAACTTTAAAAATTCACTTCTTGGAACAAAATTAATCCAAGAAACTGGTACTTCTATTTTCAACTCTAGTAATTATTGGCTCTCTCATTTTCAAAACAAAGTGACGTATTTGTATAAACAAGCAACATTTAGTTATTAAAATATTCTCTGATGATGATCTCGGAAAAGGTATGAAAGTACTAACAAGTTTTAAATAAAAATGTCTATTTTTAACTTGTAACATATTTTTCTTTATTTTAGTCACCTTTTAATTAAGACAGTGAATTTGTAAAGTTCACATTATATATTTTATGTTTGAATCAATGTGAAAAATTGCGCTTCGTATTATGATTTTATTTTACTTCCATTATTACATTAAACTTTCTATTTGAATCAATGTAGCGCATATTGACACAGATTGTGAAACAAAACTAACGCCCCTGCCCCCCCAAAAAGGCAGTTCATTTCTGGTTTAAGGGGACAAGAGACCTCAAAATCCTTAAAAATAATTTTTTTTTAATTTTTTGTAAATTTCAACTTAAATATTATTCAAATGTACATTATATGTATTATGGTATTCATTTATTACAAAAAATGTAAAAACAAAAATCATTTTTGAGAAAAAAATAGAATTTTAGGCGATTTCATTGATATCACGATTTCATGCTTATTTCATTGATATGGAACGCGCAGGGGGCATTTCGAAGATTTCTAGGACGACGCGTTTTTTTCTCAAAAAAATATTTTTTATTTACATTTTTTGTGATAAATGCATGCCATAGTGCATATAATGTACCCTTGAATAATATTTAAGATGAAATTTACAATATATATATATATATATATATATATATATATATTAAGGCTTTTAAGGTCCCTTGTCCTCCCCTTAAGCATCCAAAAAGGCTATATAATTATACAGGTCTGCAACCAAAAATCTGCAAAAGATTTATTGACTGTTTCTTATACATTTTCACCCATTGAAATGGGGGAAAATATTAAAAAAATTCCCTCACGACAGGTTTTCTTACGAAACTCCCAATTTTAGTTTAATGAAGCGTAAAAATTATCTTTTTAACTTGAAATTGGAATCACGTTCTTCGGTAAAAAAATTATATCTACTAATGATTCGATATATTAAATTCATATTTTTAAGTGTGAAACTCAAAAGAAATACAAATAGAAAATGCGAGGAATTTGAGAAAAAGAACACACACAGACACAAGCTTCTACCATAATTCACACAACATCTACTGAAATATAAAGTGTAAGCAAAAGGGAAGGTATAATTTGGAATTTGCAGTATAATTTTTAACAAAGTTACATGTAATAAAATTTGTAATATAATTAGTTTTTAAAATAATTTAATGATTTTTTTCTTCAAAGTTGTACTTTTTAATGGAAATTCTCCGTGTTTTGCAACAATATGTGATGAAGGAAATACATGATGAAGGAAAACGGAGCTCGTTGTTTGATTCAGCTCCATAAAAAACATATAATTAACCAAAAATATGCCATGCAGCTGAAAAAAATTATTATTATTATTTTTTTTTGCAGACCTGTGTTATTAGTACACATTTTTAAAAAAAGTTTTCAGAAACGTCAATTTTTACTGTGACTTACGGCTTAAAATATAATAGGAACAATTCTGGATCAAAACTTTTCTTCAAAATCCTCTAACAAAAGTTATTTATCTTAACTTCTATTAGTGTCTTTGCATAACCGACGTCAGTAAGTTATTAAATGCCTTACATAAAAGAAACTAAAACCTGAGTAACAGTTTTAACGACCACATCATAATACATTAAATTTTATCCCAAAGCTATCACTACATAAATTCAAACTGCATGCAGAGGTTTTAAATTTCAAAGTT
Organism: Maratus speciosus; assembly: GCA_963932465.1. Taxonomy (NCBI): domain Eukaryota; kingdom Metazoa; phylum Arthropoda; class Arachnida; order Araneae; family Salticidae; genus Maratus; species Maratus speciosus. Next base: position 521,221,955 of record OZ010790.1, on the reverse strand, counting down.
TTGTTAATTTCAGAACTCTTTCAAGAAAGATTTTCTTTCTTTATGCATTTGTCAAATAGAAACCTAGATCTGTCTGCACAGCTTAAATGTTAACCTCGGGAAATATATCCTGCTCATAATTCTACCAGTCACTTTGAATCGTTAATGCACATTGTACAATTTCCCACTTTCTTAATTACTTAAGTTTCAATTTAAGTCGTTTTAACCTATTAGTAAACGGAAATGTGTTTCTTGCAAGTGAAACTGCCCATTTTGCAATATCTTGCTATAATTTATAGACTTGCAGTCTAAAACCCTTTATATTAATCTGACATATGCAGAAAATCCGGAATATGATTTAATGGAAAAGCTAAATGCTAAGCGCGGAGGTTGAAAAACTTTTTTGAAAAATTTACATCATTGTAAATAATAATAATAATAATAATAATAATAATAATGCTAAATATAACAATAATTTATAGAATATTATTATTTAGCATTATTATCGTATATGAACTTCGTAAATAAATAAAACAGTTTATTTACGCCACTATTTACCTTATTTAGATCTTATTAAAATTTACTTATTATTAATTATCTATATAAATATCTAAACTTTTAAAAGAAATTATTTCCTGCTGAGGTAATTTGGATATAAAACTCGCACGTTCGTAATCTTAAAACGTTAGAAGTACAAAAAAAAGATAGGTTTTCCATTCTTTTTCACTTTAATACGGCTCTTAGAATGAAACTTCTATATTTATTGCTCTCAAAATTAATATATAAAAGAATAAATGTACTCACATTATCCAGTACGTGTGTGTGTGTGATGGACCATGTGTGTATAATGTGAATAAAAAATCCTATAAAGTTTTTTATTCTAACTATACTTAAGGTATTACTCTTTCAGTTATCTTAGGCATTTTTTTAAAAATAAAGACGACATTTTAGACTTCATTGATAAAAATGTGTTAGGTCTAACTCTAGGACACACTCATTATTCAATATACACCGATTGAAAAATTATAAACTGATTGGTCCTTCTTAATATCTTCTGCAGTCATTTTGAGATAATTTCCACATATATGGGTCTTTTCCTTACTAACTTTCAAGGTATGTCTGGAAATGAACAAGGTTAGTTTGTAGATTTGATTCTAAAATGAATAAAATAAACATCAATTTATACTCAAATTACCCAACTATATCCAAATTACCCCGGTAATAATAATAATTTTTCATTAAAGTTTAGTACAAAACGAGAAAAAAATGGAAATAATTTTCTTTTTATAATTCAGTTAATAAATATTTTACTGCATTGTTGTTAAATTAATTTTTATCCATGCAGATTTTTATACATGCGGCATATTAAGCCTAAAATTTAATTCAATCAAAAACACGCTTTAAACTTCTGAAATCGCTTTTCCAGAATCTATCACACATAGGCGGTCATGTATCCAGATCTTTGCAACGCCTTGTATATGATTTAATTTAAATTCTACATATATCTCCGCATATTAAATATAGTTAAGCTTGAAAAAGCATGACTCAATTTAGAACCAAATTTAAGCAATATACTTCTCATACTCAATAATGCTTTCAGATTCCTTTGTAAAACCATGTATATGATCTATAGCATTTATACATACAGTGTAGCATGCAAAATTTTAGTGAAACTTAAAACAGCATACCATAACAAAGCACTCTTCGAACAATTATACGTGTGTTGCACGTTAAATAAACATTAAATGCTATAAATAAAAAATATATATTACAATTCATCAGACATACAAGTAAAATTACATAAATACATTTAATACAATTAAAAAGCAAACGTTTCGAGCTAAATTTTAGCCCCTCATCAGTGCAACAAAACATTCAAATGACAGAAAACTATATATCATGTTTACAGTTAAAAATTATTAGCAGTTAAAATTAAATAAAGTATAATTTTTTTTAAAACAATGCTGAGTATTCAGGAGGAAGTGCACATGATTCATTTATCGGCGACGTTTGCTTACGAGTGAACACACCTTCCAGGAAAACTCTACTTTTAATATTATTGCAACCAGATCTGATAACTTTCGTATTTGCGAAGTCTGGGATATGGTCGGTATCTAAAGAATGCTGTACAATTTTTGACTGTAGGTTTCCAGATTTGTAAGCACGTTTATGCTCGGCAAGGCGAATGGCGCAAGTGCGACCAGTTTCGCCAATATATACCGAGTCGCAATCTTTACATGGGATACTGTAAATTGAACCGGTTCTTAGTAAGGGGGGAATTTTAGGTTTAGATTTACAAAGTAAGTTTTTCAAAACATTTTTAGGCTTGAATGATGTTCTGATATTATGGGACTTCAAAAGGCTAGAGACAAAACGTGCTTACAAATCTGGAAACCTACAGTCAAAAATTGTACAGCATTCTTTAGATACCGACCATATCCCAGACTTCGCAAATATGAAAGTTATCAGATCTGGTTGCAATAATATTAAAAGTAGAGTTTTTCTGGAAGGTGTGTTCACTCGTAAGCAAACGTCGCCGATAAATGAATCATGTGCACTTCCTCCTGAATACTCAGCATTGTTTTAAAAAAATTTATACTTTATTTAATTTTAACTGCTAATAATTTTTAACTGTAAACATGATATATTGTTTTCTGTCATCTGAATGTTTTGTTGCACTGATGAGGGGCTAAAACTTAGCACGAAACGTTTGCTTTTTAATTGTATTAAATGTATTTATGTAATTTTACTTGTATGTCTGATGAATTGTAATATATATTTTTTTACTTTTAACTCGTATATCAGACGTTAAACAATGATTATTTATTTTAATATTAAATGCTATGTTGGGCTTAGTAGTGAGACAGCAGTCACTTTTGCATATAGCTGTAAGCTGGCACTCACACATAACCACCTCATCTTATGTAACACGTGGGTGTAGTTTCAGAACTTCGGTTACTCGTTCGACAAAGCAGTAAATAATAATTTATTTTATAGTGGATAAAGTTACATAAACGTCTATTTTAGAGTTTATTTTCTTCATTATGGCATAGGGTAATTCCGGGATTTATGCCGCACATATTTTTGAGTTTGTGTCTAAAGTCCCATGGTGGACATAAAATAAAAAACATCATACTGTGCTATTTAATGTTAAATATACAACGCGTACTGCGAGAAAAAATTTGAAAACAAATTATTAATATTTTTTAACATTTTTTTTCTAAAACATTACACTGCGGCGCGTCACCCGTACATTCAGTCTGAGACGCCGCACTTGTGCGATAGTTATGCCGCGCTTGTAATAAGAACAGAATGAAGTTATAAATAAAAATATTAAAAAATATATTCATATCTGGACTATAATTATGGATGTAATAACAAAATGAAACTAAATGAGTACAATGAAGCGTATTAGCAGATTCAAATTAACAATTGTTGCCTACTTTCACTATTAAAATTATTGATTTTTTTTTTTTTTTTTTACATTAAATTTTAATTATTATTTCAGCAACAACGTAACATCAATGTATTGGAAAAAGAACAGAAAAAAGTAAAATTGTGTTTACATAATTTATTTGTTAAACCTTTCGGGACCGGTGGGCTTTTACACAAATTTTATTCGGTTGGTACCACTTTTTTAAAAGAAGTTACCTTTACTTAAATAATCATGAAAATGCTCTAATTAAACAAAGCAAATATTACTTTTCTTTTTTACTGGTGTCAGAAACAAATATTTTAAGCTCTTTATGACGGTGCTTATATGCACCTATGGTCCCGAATGGGTTGAGAGATCGACTTCCATTTACAGAAAAAGTGTCGAAAAAGTACATTTTTTACATAACTACATTTAAACACATGATGCAAGGAAGCCAGTTACACTTCCTCTTTTTTGGAGTAGTTTGCAAAGAACGTCTGCGTTACGCGTAATCCAATTTTTCATTATTATCATCTTGACTTGCATCTTTCTTGCCCTTCTTACTTTTTATTTTCCCCTTTATCTCCTTTGGTTTTAGTAAACTTGATAACATGCCTAACATGGTTAGTCTGTGCAAAAAGAAAAGGAAAAGTTAATAACACTTAATCATCCCGTACAAAAGAAACTGCGGCATGTATACCGGAATAGCAGTGCGGCATGTATCCCATTTTGCATGGTGCAGCCGTCGGCCCTCACAGTTCCCTGCCATCGCTAAGGGGAATGACGTAATCATACACACAGTAATCTATACAAACGCTACACTTAGTTTTGACCTCGAAATCATGCTTGCATTTAGTAATTAGTGTATGAAAAGTATTTAAACATAACGTGTTTAAAAGTTTGGACAGTGAAATCTTGCACTTACGTCAAATTAAGGATTGCACTTTTACAAGTATACATCGAAATGGGATTCACGCTATACACTGGTTAAAATAATTTCATTGCGCACCTATACGGTGCGTTTGACAACCATCTATCGATAATTACAAGAAATAGAAGGGGTGCGGCTTCTATCCCGTATGCGGCGACACTCCCGGAGTTACCCTATATTTACTTAACCAAATCTCGCTATATCTAATAATAGACTAATTCAACAAAACAACACATTTTTAAAGCGATCAAATTGATTGAATTGATGAAACAGATCTAGCGTCCATTATATTAGAACGTAACGAATGTACACAGTGAGACACACTGCTGTGGTACACACTGAGACGTGTCTCATTGTGTACCTACTATGTGGTTATGATGTCAAACAAAGTTATTTATAATTGCAAGAATGTTTCGCTCTCTCTCTTTCTATCTGTGTGTGTTTTTGTGCGTGCGATGGTTGGAAAATCTACTGAACGTACGAGGCTGAATATTTTCAAGAAGGTAGACCAAGGTCTCCCATTGTGCACCCAAGGCTCATATTTTTAATATTTTTGAAAATCTAGAAATATTAATTAATTGGAAAGCATAAAAAGCAATCTAAAAGTTGCGTAGTGCTGATCTAGGCAACAGACACCCTACCCATAAAAAGAAGAAAGGAAAGTCGCAATCCATAATTTTATTTTCGAAGTCTTCAAAAACACACCAGACGGTTCAGAATGATTCACCCTCAGATAACACATCTGATGAAGACACAGGTGGTTTTAGACGATATTTCTGACAACGATAATTCCTTTCGGTTTCAGAAACTAGAACGGGAGCGTGTCGTTCGTGATTCTGTTCTTGTGCAGTTTCCAAATAGTGTGCTTTATGTAGGAAAAATTTAAACCTGTAAGGATGAAGATGGTGATTTTGAAGTGATTTATCTTCGCAAGAGTGGGAAAGCAACAGGCTTCGCGCCTTATGTTCCATATATGGCGTCTGTCAATGAATCAGACATTTGAATGCTACTAACAGAACTACAATTTATGATAACAAAGCAACTATCAGGATACCACTGGTTTACGATTTCCTTCGGTAATTTTAATGTACGTAGCGCTAAACACTGCCATTGTCAGCGGGAATCAAATTAATTGTGATTTGGAACTGTTATGACTGATAGTATCGGAATAATTATGATTCCTAGGAAGTTTTATCAGCCGGTATCTGCTAGGGAGCTTCCAATTAGGCTTGCTGCAGTTTGGGAATCCATTTACCATTGACTTTTAGTCAATGTCTTGCTTCTGTTCTTCAGTATGCTTTTTAATGACAGTTAGGAGTACCTGGATATCTCAGTTAAGCTAATGTTGATAATGAGATTGTGTTTGCCTTTATAGGAATCTTTTTATATAAGGAAGATAGATTAAATTTAATTAAGTAATATAATCTTTTCTTAATTACTTTATTTTTCTGAACGTCAATAGTGTATATAATAAGTATATACATATATTTTCAAAATATTCTGAGTACGCCCAGTAAGGAGACCTTCCTTGTGAGAAATTGAACTGAAATCGAGAAAAACGTTTCCATTTCTCTTCTAATACTTTTCAAAGCCCATACTATTAGGGAGACTTTATTTACCAGAATCTGCCAGAGGAAAAAACAGAAATTGACAAGATACACTAAGCAAAGAAAGAAGAATAAATAATAAGAAGCGACAAAAAATTTTCTATCTTATTCTACTTCATTAAAAACACGGAAGGTGTTTTTTATTCAAATAGCTGCCGATATTTCCAATTAGTAATAGTCACCTTAATTAATTTGACATTTAATAATCCTAACATTACTATTCGAAAACTGTGGTAGATATTTGAATCAAAAACATTTCTAAATTGGTAACAGTGGAAAACAGAGAAGAATTTCGCATCTTGATCTATGAATTCCCGTGACATTTTTTAAGCGAAATTTTTTGCTTCAAGAGTCATTTGCCTCATTAGTCTTGTGAGCGACGTTCAAGAAACTGAAAGAATCCGGTCTAAGCGGAATCGCGTATTAACTATGAGCATCTTAACCGGGTTCGACTGTATTTAAAAAATATTTCTATGCATATAGTTCAAATTACATTTATGAGCTGCATAATTAGTATATTGTTTTCTAAAATTTAAAAATATATACTGATTAGTTTTTGTCACCATTTTTATATGATAATGAATTACAGTGCGGCGCAGAAGTTTATGCACAAGCTAAATATTTTTATAAAATGAAAAATATACACTGGAATGCTTTGAAATTTTTACTGCATCTAAACAATTTGATTACATATTCATATTTCAAATTCGCAATCAATTCGTTGTAAGGAAAATAATAAATTATAAAAAATCGAAAATTGTGATGGCGTAAATTTTATGCACAAAAACGAAATATATACATTTCACAAGGCACGAAAGTCCTTTAGTAGTCTAAGGTGTTTTCATTGCACCTGATGAGATTGAATATACGAATTTTCATTGATAACACGAGAGTAAGGAAGGTTTTGGGAGCGAGTTTGTACCACGCTTCCTCGATCGCTGATTTGAGCATTTGCACTGGGTAATACTGCTTCCCATTTCTGTAGCCATATCGGGAGAGGATTCCCCAGATGTTCTATATCGGATTGAGATCTGGGCTGTGTGCTGGCCAGTTCATCACACTGATATTCTGAGATCTAAGCCATTCTTTTGTGCAACGGGAAGTGAGTATTGATGCGTTGTCTCGCTGAAAGATCCTGTGTGGACCACCTAGGAGTTCTCTAAATGGTCACAAAGGCTCAATCAGAGTTTTCTGATACTTTTCTGTTACTTGTCTGCAATTTAGGAAGTTTGTACATTGCAGCCAAACGCGCCCCATACCATGAGCGAATCACCACGTTGTTGCCTGCTGAATATGTTCTTCGGATCTCAACACAAGGCACGCCAATAGAATGAGAAGCCATCTGGAACTTCCAAATTACATTTTTTTTCATCAGAAAAAATAACACTAATCTATTCGTCATGATAATCCATGTGCTGTTTTGCCCATTCAAGTCTTGCTTGTTTGTGACATTGTTTCAAAAAAGGCTTAAGAGATAATTTTTGTTATTCGATTATTCCTGATTCTGTTACTCGTTTGCTCATTTTCACGTGATATGTTTGATCCAAGTCGTTTTTTTATCTCATTAAGAGACAAATAGCTAGTTACAGCCAATCTTTTAATTCTTCTATCCTCACAAATTGTAGTTTTACTCGACTTCTCTGAGCAATATGCATTTTTGAATTGTTTTCCATGCTGCAAAACACTATAAACACCACGTTTAGACCGATTTAAAATAAGCGAAATTTGCAAAAATGATTTACCTTCAGCTTCAAGCTTCCAAACTTCTACAACTTCTACAGGCGATAACTGCAGAGATTTCGGCATTTTGATATGACTCGTGCAGCAATCTCTATACTTTATACCCTAGGAAAAAAGTCTAGCCGATCCGCCACCTATGATGTTTAAGGAGATATTTGCATAAATCTCATTTGTGCATAAATTTTTGCGACACCACAAAAACTGTTTTCTTGTAATTTCTGATTTTCGTAATGATGAATTTTTTCGAAACTTGAGATATATATTTATGATCATAGTATTCACCTACAGTGGATATTTGAAAGCATATGGTCGTAAAATTTTATTTTTAGTAAAATATTTGCATTGTGCTTAAACTTTTGCACCGCACTGTATGAGTGTTTATTTTCAAATCAACATTCTAAATATGTACTCAATAATCAATAAATCGTAACTTTCACCTGTGATCTTTATTTAACAATGCATTGAAAATTTTCTGAGATTATACATCACTCGCAATCCATTAGCCAATTTGCCTTAAAATTTCATAGATTGCGAAATATAGAGAACATAATCAGATTGCGATTATAATGACAGCGCAGATTATTCAACAACTAAACCTGATCTTGTTATAATTTAACAATATATTTCATGCTTAGTTTAATTAATAACTGAGCTACAATGAGAGGTATTCAGAATTTAAAATAAATTGATGGGACTTTGATTTGTAAACATATATAGAGTTTCAAAAAGAAACATCTAATGTCACAGGGACAGGGTGGTCTAGCGAGTAACGTTTAAAAAATGGACATATATTGTGTTATAGATAAATTATAGAGCTATTGGTGTGCTTTATCCCCTATAAACCAGAAGCAAGAGTAATACTACAAATATTCATTCTATTTTTGCATAAACAAATGGCATCATAGATGACAGAAAAAAGACTTTTTCAGAAATAGATGCTTTAGGGGACTGGTAATTTAGTTTCACAAATATAGATCACTAATTAAAATATCAATTATCAGTAACCTAAATTCCCACAGTAACAAATTTTAGGGCTTTAAAGAAGTGAATGTTTTGTAAATATTTTGAGATCTAAGAAAAAAAAGACATCCTTTAAGAAGAGTACACAGAAAAAGGAATTAGTTTCCCGTGGAGATATTTTAAGTATGCGAATGCATTCAACACCCATAGACTTAGGAGAATTTGATGCTGAGTGACTGGCACCCTTAAGGGGTCAGATACTTTTAAAAGTGAGAAAAAATAATTTTTTTATTCAATAGTTTACATTAAAATTTGATTATGTAGGAACATTTTAAAAACCACATCTGAGAATTCGAGTTAAGAGGAAAGCCATTTCCAAAATAGTTTGTGAGCTTTTTTTATAATTTCAAGGGGTAGTTGATCTTTTAAGTCAATTTTCTACAAACGGGGATTTTGATCATTTAGCGTATAATTTCAAATCTTCAAAAATTTTATTGATAAATATTTAAGTTAAATAATTGTGAAAATTGCATTCCCGCAGGCACTCTCTTGAACGCATTTTGCAAATTCTGACCAAAATAAGATTTATATTATGAGGAAATCACCATAGATACTGGCATTTATTGATTTTGTTTTAAATCAAAACATTCAACTACCGGGTGTCCTAAAATGGACTGACAGATTTTAAAATTCAATACGGTAACAGGCAATAAAATGCAAACGGTGACAGGTATTTAAAAAATTCTTGCAGAAGCCTTATGTATGATGTCAGCAGTTTTTTACTGTGATTCTCTAATTCAATTCGAATTACAAACGATAGGTGGCGCTTCGAGCAATATGCGCTAAATCCAGGCCGGATTTTTGACCCACTCATATTTTAATCTCTTCTTTTGGCATCGGAGAAGAGAAAGGCCAAAAAATTCAGCTTGAATTTAGCGCCTGTTGCTTGCAGCGCTATCTATTGATTGTAATTCGAACTAAATTCGAGAATCACGGTACAAAACCTCCTGACACCGTACATAATCCTTCTGCAAGAATTTTTTAAATATCTGTCACCGTTTGCGAGTTATTGAATTTTAAAATCAGTCAGTCCCTTTTAAGACATCTGGTATATAGAAGTGAAGTTAAAATGTAAAACAAAAATCTAACAGTTTGGTTTTTATGAGGAAAAGAATAGAGGTCACTATTTGTGTACATCGGGTTTGAAGAGGTTTTAGATAGTGTCTAGCAGAGTCTTATAGATATTGCGATAGAAAAGTCTGATTGGTATGAGCGAGATAATCATACATAATACATATTATCTTCATAATGGACAATTATTGATGAGTGTGTTTTGTTAGTGAATGACGTCTTTAAGTTTCTTGACTGATACAATATATATATATATATATATCGTTACAGAGGTAGAGATAGTTCTAAAATCGCTGTAGTTTTACACCTCCATCTGAGGAAACTTCTCATTTCGGATGTAATAGGATTGCATGGTGTTTTTAGCCCGCATTTTATCGATCATGCGATGGTATTACATGCCATATGAGAAATTTTTCTAGGCGGAGGCTTCGAACTTCAGTGACCTTTCTCTTCTTTACCACATTATCCAATATTTTTTATTCCGGAGAAAAGCTTCAAGTCCTCTATCACTAATAATCCGCATGCAATATGAACTGCCCATTATCAAATGTTACCAAAATGCAACTATGCTCGGTAGAATGTAGAGATATAACTAGTAGATTAATGCATTTTAAGCATGTGAAATTTGGTTACTCTTTAAGGGGTCTCAAGACTCTTAAAGCTTTAAAATTTTCGAAAGTTTAATTTTTTTTTAGATCTTAAACTCCTATCTTTTCTGAATTTTTTTATCTAATTCTTTCCTCGAAATTCCTATTAGAACAGAAGTTATGTTTTTTAGAATTATACCCGCTCAACAGTTGAAGCGACTTTTCCGAAACTCCGAAGTCATTTTTCTCTAAATGACGTTTTTGGGCATAACTGGCACGATATCTCAAAAGCTTCTGAATATTTTTTTCTGAAATTTTCAAAACATATGTTTCATGTTAATATGTAAAAACTGAACGTAAAATTTCAATTTTATTGGTCAGAAAAATATTTTTTTAGGTGATTATACTGTTGATATTTTCTAAATTTTGCATTAGCTAAATACCACTTTGTATTAAAAATATAAAAATGCTTTAAATGCAAATTTATTTAGGTTCAGGATAATTATTATAATCTGAAGTACAAGTAAGCACCAAATTTTCATTCTTGTTTCAAAATTTATTTTGCAATCATGCGCGTCATATGTTATGCCGATTTTCTACACGTCAAATGTCTGGCAGTTCTGAGCCCCCTGTAAATACTAATATTGCATCTTGAAAATTTTAAATACATGAAATGGAAGAACACACTTATATCTTTCATCCCAATTAAAATTATGTCTTAAAATCAAATAAATTTTGAAATGTTAAATTTTGAAAATGATCTTTTTTTTTCTTTTTTACGCGACTGGAAAGAAGGGTTTTGTGATTCACGCGTATCTGTGTATGTGGATTTCTTTATACCCTCGAAACATCCCAACGGCTAGATGGATTTTAATGAATGAGGTCTCTATCAATTCGTCTTAACGGTTCGATGGATATAGGCTTTTTTTATAAATTCAAATTAAAGGCTAGGTGTTGTTTTTATAAATTCAAAATGGCGGCCGGAAAATACAAAATGGTGGTAGAGACGAAAAAAATATTTTACGCACCCTATAGAGGGGCATATCATTGGATAGGTCTTCCAAAATGAAGACGATGTTTCATTGACTATTTTACAGTCAGAAACTCCGTTAAAATATTATACAACCTGGAAGTTGTGTATGTATTGTGTATTTCTCGCTTTACTGCAAGTCTAACCTTCATAGACATTTATAGACCTCATCAAAACAGTGTTTATAGATAGGAACTGACAATTAAACACAACTTTAAAGTCATCAACACAAGTAAATAAAAAAAAGGTAAGTAATATAAACAAGTAATATAAAAAATAAAATATATTTTAAGTCAATTCGTGCTTAGGTCAATAAGACATTTTTTTTCTCCCATTCTTCTTTAATGTTGAGTGGCGCTTAAAATGACTTGATCAAGAAGAGGGCTCTCTCGGTCTTAAAATACCTTGATCAAGAAGAGGGCTAACTCGATTATTGAAAATTAATTAATTAAATTAAATTAATTAATTAATATTTGAAAAAAAGCTGGATTAACATCAAGTTTCGTCCACTAAAAGTTTAAAAAAATATTTGAAAAAAAAATAGGTAAGTAACATAAACAAGTAATATAAAAAAATGTTTTAAGTCAGTTCGTACTTAGGTCAATAAGATATTTTTTTCTCCCATTCTTCTTTAATGTTGAGTGGCACTTAAAATGACTTGATCAAGAAGAGGGCTCCTCGGTCTTAAAATACCTTGATCAAGAAGAGGGCTTACTTGATTATTGAAAATTAATTAAATTAAATTAATTAATTAATATTTGAAAAAAAGCTGGATTAACATCAAGTGTCATCCACTACAAGTTTAAAAAAAATTATTTGAGCTTGATTGGATGAATAATAAGTATTTTATTAACGATTGAAAATTTGAACAAGGTATACATAATGAGAGTGTGAGCTAATAGTAGGAATTGAAAAAAATAATAAATTCACATTGATGAAAAATAATTAATTAGTTCGCTTTTTACGCAGTCGGGTTTTTTGAAATTTTGAAATTTAATTGTTTATTTCCAATTTTAAGAGTCCTGAGGCTTCTTAATGTGAAAATTTTGTTGATACAGTTGATATGATTTGTATGCCTTGGCTTTTTAAACTTATACGATTATTTCTAGTTGTTTCAATGTTTTGTCCTCTCCAATAAAATATGAAAGTCTAACTGATTGTGCGAGTTAATTTTTCATTGAGTTCTTTTATGTTATCCAGCCAGAATAATCAATTCGCTCTTAATTGGCTTCAAATAAACTGTTGTAATTTGTTAACGTCAGAATACCAGCTAAAACATTATTTCAATGAGAAATGTTAGTCAAAATGAGTTAGATTAGCTTTCTAGGGATATAGTTATATCTTTGTGTGCTCATTTATTCTGAAGTCATTGTTGATCAGGGCAGTATATTACAACAAATTGTAATTATATTATTGTTCAGTACAATGTATCTTAAATTGAAAATAATTTTGTCAAATTAAACCATTAATTTTTAGAATTCAGAGATAAATATTAGGAAAAACATTTCAGTTAAATCAATTAAATAACTTTTTTAAAACATACCCATAATTGTCTATGTTATGTGTTAAAAATTAGATGCGTAGTATTCTACTTAAAAGTGTGACTTCATTCTAAAATTTTCTTTTATAGCTATCATTATTACTAAATAATTGTCTATTATTATATTTCAATTAATTTAGACAAGAACGAATTATGATATTCCAGTTTAATACTTTAACTAGAATTTTATAACTCATTAACGAATCATTCGCTCATTAAGAATTCAGACAGCAAATGTGATTAATCAACTATGAAATATCATATTTCGAAGTTCTATGATTGTAGTTTGATTACAGCTGCAGTTAATGGATAGGTATATCCCTGTAGGTTCATATTCTAATACATAGTATGTTTATTATTTTATGCTTCACATAACAAAATGATAAAACACAAAGGAAACAAAATGTACATGAAAAATACGAGAAGAATTTTACATAAAAATAAAAAATAAAACACAAACGTATATAACAGTTCATTTTTTTCTCAAATGGAGATATTTTTATCTAAATTGATGACAAAGTTTTAAATTAAAACCACGAACTATCATATTAACTTCATGCGTTTTTAATTTCATTTCATTGAACTGGAAGTATGAATAACCATTTCTATGTTTCCTGAGGGATTTTTTTTTACAGTAAGTCTATAACCTGCAGATGAGTAAGCAATATACAATAAATTCCGTTCAAGGCTGAATCGATCTATACCTAGAAATGTTTTCGGAGTAGATTGTATTCTACGTTAAACAGAGTTCACTGTATTGAAAACCGTTCTATGTGACTTTAAAATCTTTCCGCTTTAGACATATATGCGTCTTATACAGAGTCCGCCTTAGACAGAAATTACAGTATATATGTATATATATACATTTCAAAAGTGTAAATAATTTACAAGTTAGCATAATAAGAATGGCTGAATATCTTATTTATTTAAAGAATATATATTCAATGAATGTAGTCCTTATTTAATAATAAAAGAAAATGGTCGAATATCTTATTTAATAAATACATTTCATAGAATATATATTCTTATAAGTATAAAAACAACGTTAGTAGCTCCAGAACTTTATAACTTATAGCACACTGGTTTCCGTTGCATTCAGCGTACCATACTCAGTGCAAAGAATGATGGATGCTCAACCAAAGAAGAAAAACGATTGTTTTGGAGTTCCTACGTAGTGCACAATGAACACGTTTACTTCACATCTAATAGGGATCGATCTGAGCAGAAGTTATCAGGTACGTACAAGAATACTGAAGTTATTTCTGGCGGCAAGCCGAGGGTGAACAGAGCTCAAAGTCGGAGCTATCCATGAAGGTGCTTTGACGATTGTCAGGTCTGCCCAATTCAGATTGGTTGGAGTGAGCTCCGCCCAACCGAAACGTGCAACATAATAGTCGAACATGGGAGAAGAAAGGTGGAGGACAGAAAAAGGAAAGGTTTTTTCCAGTCACCATATAATTTACCTAACATTTAAGAAACTACCAAAAACATTTATTGCCAAATGGAAAAGGAATATTTACAATGAAATTTAATTAGAATTTCCCTGGTTTTCTGCGTTAGTAGCAGATGAGATTTTGGATATGCCGTCCATAAAAATAAATGCTTTCTAACAATATCCTTTTGCTACATCATATCCTCGTAGGGTTTTTCGAAATGCTTAGCGTGTTCCAGAAAATAACTTATTTTCAATTCATTTTTTTTATTTTACAGAGAGTTTCAGAAAAACACGAGAAATCACCATTTATTTGTATGTAGACTTGCTGCGGGTTAGGTGGCACCATCTTGGAGTCCTTCTTCGCAAATTTGAGAGTGTTTTTTTTCTTGACTGATTCGAACTTTTTCCGCTTATTTTTTAGCCATTTCGGAGTATGTTTTTCGATACTGGGCTTTCACAGGGAATTTGAGTACAGGATTTAATGAAATTACTTAAAAAAATTATAATAAATTTAAAAGTTTAAAAAAAGTATTTTTAGAGCGATTTTTACTTTCAAGATCCTATTTTAAAAATTTTCACACGAAATTGAAGATCCCGAACATAATTTATTAGAAACATACACAAACACTCTTTACAAAACTTCATACACTTATCTTGCAAGAAAGTTAGATATACCTGTCAAACATGGCAAATTACGACAAAATCCATTCTGAGATAACTGGACTTAAAGTTTAAATTACGGACAAGATCGAACTGTTAGTACAAAACAAAAATTATTATATCTACTGATGTAATCATTGTAGAAATACGCGGTTTGCGTTATTTGCTTTATTTAACTTTGTAGTATTTTATTACCAGCAACAACAACGAAAAATACATTTTTTGATAATTTTGACCCCCCCCCCCCCTCGGACACCCTCAAATGAAATTAATTACACGAACTTTTAACTTTATTTATAACAATTTTACAATACAAGACATTGATCACTTTCCTTTTAAATACTTTACAACATTGTTTATAATTTTGGTTTCTCCGATTGCCCGTCCACCGTCTGCATGTCCTAGCTCTCAATTTCTTAAATATACTTTAATTTTTCACGTGCTCTATATATGTTATCTAGATTCACTATGGGATATATCTTATTGAAAATGGAGTGTGTAGCATTTATTTCGTTTACAGGAGCACACAAAAGGATTCTGTTACATTAGGATCAACTTACAAAAATATTTGTTGAATATTTAAATTATGTTAAACTACTTCAAACGTAATCAAATTAATATGCATTACTAAGGTGGGCTAAATTCCGTAGAATATGGTGTGCATAGCATTTATAGTTCATTTAAAGGATCGCACAAAGTGTATTTCTTACAGTCATTTCTATGAGCAAGAAATCCTAGAAATGCGTTTTAAGCTGTGGTTCTTCATTTTAAGCTTAACCAACTGTTTTATATAATAACCGGTGTTCATTAAATTCAATAGATTATATACCGACCTGCACAAAATACTATCTAAACAACCATTCCTATGGGCACCAATTGCCTAATGTATGTTTCATTATGTTTTATGCATTTTTTAGATGAGTTTTTCTTTTCATAAAGGAATGTTTCTAGGTTATAAATATAACGTACAGAGAAAGATATTTGTCGCATTGGCATCTATGGATGGTTGTTGTCATAAGCGACCTTTTAATTGTGTATATCCGTTTTATGCCGAATAAAAATGTAGCATGCTGTGTGTGTGTATGTCGTGCGTAACAATCTATACATGATAAACTGTACTGCAGAAAACAATAGCAATAAATTACAATCTGCGCACGGAAACTGCTGAAAATGAATTTTCTTCTGAGTTATATATTTGATAGACGAAAAACTGTGGTTTCATCACACATGTCAAACACATGTCACACATGCCAAACATGTCGGTCAAACACATGTATATAGCAATCTATAGAGCATATAAGGGGTTAAGGAAACAAATTCAAAAACCTTACCGACTATATACGATAATTTCTGTAATTGGATTATTTAATATATTATGAGTTTTCTTTTTCCCTCTTATCACAAGGTGAAACTTTTCACAAGATAAAACTGCATAAAAGTATTTTTCGAAAGTGTTCCATAATCTATGCGAAACGCATAATCTATGCGTTTTCTTTCTTGATTATATTTAGAAATGGCCAATTCGATTAGTTATAATTATAAATTTAATACAAAGTAACTCAAAGAATTGTTATAGCTGAAAACGATACTTCATATTTAGTTAAATTACCCCTGATCATCGACAACTGTTTAGACTGTAAAACAAGGCATCATATACAGGGTTGAAGAAACAAATTCGAAAATCTTACTGACTGTAGACGATAATTTCTGGAATATTGCATTATCAACTATGTTATATGTTTTCTTTTTCCCTTTTATCACAAGATTAAACTGCATAAACATATTTTTCGAAGGTGTTCCATAATCTATGCGAAACACATGTGTTTGCTTTTTTGTTTATGTTTAGAAATGCCCAATTTGATTAGCTATAATTATAAATTTAATACAAAGTAACTCAAGGAATTATTATAGTTGAAAACGATACTTTATATTTAGTTAAATTACCAATAATCACTGACACCTGTTTAGATTGTAAAACAAGGCATCATATACAGGGTTGAATAAACAAATTCGAAAATCTTACTGACTGTAGACAATAATTGCTGGAATATTGCATTATCAACTATGTTATATGGTTTCTTTTTCCCTCTTATCACAAGATGAAACTGTATAAAAATATTTTTAGAAAGTGTTCCATATTCTATGCGAAAGGCATGCGTTTTCTTTCTTATTTATATTTAGAAATGCCCAATTCGATTAGCTATAATTATAAATTTAATACAAAGTAGCTCAAAGAATTATTATAGCTGAAAACGATACTTTATATTTAGTTAAATTACTCCTAATCACCGACAACTGTTTAGACTGTAAAACAAGGCATCAAATTTTAATTAACGTGAATATCCAGCCAAGTTATTCAGTAAAATATGAGAATGTCTCAAATAATTCAATGTTACTCTCTCGATTGATTTAATCTTTGTAAGCATAACGACTTCCAATACCTCATTTATAAATGCTTTTGCATCATCCTTTAAGCCTAAATCAGTGCAAGAAGTTATTTATTCAGATGCCATAAGCAACAGCTAATAATTAATTTAATGGCTTTGTAAGCCGTTACGTTGTAGCGAAATCATTTCCCTACAAATGTTTCAAGCCGAAGTCCACAAATCTCATCTGAAACGTGATTTGAATAGGGAAAAGAAAAACCTTTCTAATTTTAATTTTGGAACTGAATCCCTTAATCGTAAATCTTTAATTTATATGTTATATAAATATTCCATGTATTATATTTCATTAATATTTTCTATTGTTGTACTTATGTTTATTAGTATGAAATTTTAGAAAGAATAAAACGGACTTCAGTGGAATTTTTTTAAATATTATTTACTTGTATTTAATTATTCAGTGCTAAAACAAGCAAACCAAAAAAAAAAATACTGTTTATTCCGTATATCATTTTCCGTTAAAAGTAATTTCGTTAATGTGTCAAAAAGTATGGATTTGAGGCTATCTTTTACAGATAATATTAAACTTTCATTTTCTCTAAAGTTGTGGGATTTATTTTGCAAAAGAAAAAAAATCCGTAAAAATATGGAAATTATGCAGGCAAAATACGGAAATTATTTTTAAAATATAAAAATGTAAATAAACATAAAAATATAAATAGTTTTGATTTAAACACTTCTTTTATAAGCAGTCATTGTTAATCTTTAAATTCATGCCTAATTTTTGGACAGCAATTGAGGTTTTCCCCCAAAATTTCCATAATAATACATTAATTTGGTCATAGGTTGTTTTACTCTTGGTAGAAAGCACAAGAAAGTGAGGTACAACTTGATTATCCCGTCGACCAAAAAACTATCGCCAAACTATCAGATTAAATGCCAATAATGGCTTATCGTAAATGTCACATTCACTTGAAATTAAGCAAATTACACGTGTTTTTATGTCATCAAGCGATTTTTATTTCGACGTTTTATTTATATTTTTAAATGTTATACTAATTTATTTGTTCTTTCGTTATTTTAAATAAAAATTTAGGTCAATTCGTATAATTTGGCAAGTAGTTTGGCGATTTATATAATTTGTAGAAATTGATCGACGGGATAATCAAGTAGTATCAAAAGGGAAAAGATTAAAAAATTTATAATTTTTACTTTATTTCTTTATTAATATTAATCTTTGATTGATAAAAGCGCATTTTTTTAATATGTCATTCTTTATTTTTTATTTATAATTTATTTTATATGTTTTAACCTGTATAATGTTTCATTGTTGCAGCTTGACCCCTATTTGGCCTATTTTGGTGAGCGCATATTAGGGCAAAATTAAATCAATTCTTGCTTCAACTCCTATACAATTGTACGTGTTACAGAGAGTATTTGACGATTTATCAATTGGGGCGGGCTAACGGAAAAATACCTTAAAATCAATGTATTATTTTATAATTGAGATGTAAAAGTATTAAAAAGTTTTATTGTAATCGGAAATACACTTGTGAACGTAATTTTTATAATTCTAGTATATCTGGAAGCGGGTTAAAAATTGATTACAAAATTCGGTACTTCTTAGTTATCCCGTCGACCAAATTACTGTCGCCAAATTGTAAGATTAACTGCCAATAATGGTTGCCATTAATTAATTAATTGTAAGATTAAATTCCAATAATGGACAATAAAACCATTAATTCGATATTTTATTTGTATTTTTATTAATATTTTACTAATTTATTTGTTCTTTCGTTATTTAAAATAAAACATTATGTCAATGTGCATAATTTGGCGATTTATATAATTTGGCGAAATTGGTCGACGGGATAGCTGAGAAAAACACCAAAATTCAATCATCGCATAGAAAACCCAGGTTGAGTGTAATAAAAGAGTGTATAAATCCCAAAACCTTATCGAAAACGACGAATTAACTAGACTTATAGCACTAGTGATTGCCAAGGCTATTATGTAGCTTTCATTACAAAAAGTAAAAAGCTACCTATTGCAGCCGTTCAGATAAAAGTCCGAAAAATTTTGGTATATTTTCCCCGATCACGACCCCCAGGACCCAAACCCACCCTCCGTTCAAATGTGATTATATATATATTTATATATATCTGATTTTTGTCATGCGATAACTGTCGTATTTATTAACCGATTTGGATGAGATTAATTGTGTGTATAGTACATACTAATGTCCAACTTCATTCCCATCTTGTTTCAAAATGGCAGCCATTTAAATATTTAAAACTAAAAATAATAAACAAAAATTTTAGAAATCCAAATTTATTTTATGTTTAAGTGTTAAGCCTTGATACAAGGATTCTGGAGTATTTTTTGTTTCGTGTCTACTTTAAAAAATGGTTGAGAGATAGCAGTTTTTTGGAATTCTAGGGTGGTTGACATTTTGAAATAAGACATCAATTAAAGAAAATCAGGTAGTATTAATTTATGAGTGTTAGTGAACGTTAACTTCAAATTCTCGTCAAGATTTGCGACACTTTGAGAAAAATAGCCAAATTTGGAGACCAAATCTAAGCAAACATAAATGATGCCAACTTGGCTATAACTTACTAATTCGGCACAATTCTCTTTCAGATTTAGTATTCATGAATATTCTTTTGTCGGGTCGTCGCATTTTAGCTTCTTAAATTTTGTGCAAAATTGGTAAAATTTTGAAATCAAGAAATAAGGAATTTTTATTGAATCATCTAATCGAGTTCCACTAATTTTAGTTTCGTGTGTTTGAGTAAAATAAGTTATATTAAAAAAAAAAAAAAAAAAAAAAAAAAATGAAGGCTACTTTTTCCTCGCGGCACATGCCGAAGGGAATTTATTTATATCAATATTAGCTAATTTATTATACATTTACGAAATTATTTCATCAGAGAAAAAAATTCCGTAAAAATACGGAAATTGTAATGGCACTCAACAAAATTATTATTATTACTATAATTATTTATTATTATTATTACTAGAAAGGTAGCCCGTCAAAAATGACGGAAATTTAAATATAAAGATATATACAACTCATGTGCAAGAATATGAGTTTTCTCGCTTGTTCCGCAGTGATAGATGAAAATAACACGGTACAGATGTCATATTCGCCCCATATTGGCGCGATTTTTTTCCGACGTTGATTTGGCGAAAACATCAACAGCGTAGACAACAACATCCGGGTTACCATATCAAGCAAAATAGCGACACTTTGGCGCCGGTTAAGTATACATTGCGTATATGACATTGGCGTCAGAAAAAAATCTCGCCAATATGGAGCGAATATGACATCTGTGCCAATAACACATTTTAAGAACGAAACACATTTATGAAAAACTGTGTACAGTAGAAGACCACTAATCTGCACAGTTTGGTTCCAAGTGTTATGCAGATTTGAGGCTTTTTGCGGTCATGTCTATTCAATCTTTGTTTACATTTTTTTAATTCATATATTGGACAATTTAGATTGTTAAGCCTTAAAAATAAATAAATTTCACACTTGAAGTAAGGTAAAAACTATTAAATTATCGTATACGATTTCATGAAATGGTATTATATGGTATTATATGTGTGTGCTTCACGATCTTGGTTACGACGTTGGCGAAATTGGCTGCAACTTGTCATAATCCCAATAGTGTGGGCCGCTATAACAAAAAAGTAACCAGTTTTTAGTAAAATTTCTGATATAAAGTAGTTTTAAAAAACTTGTGTAAAATTGCAGGCCTTTCTCATGTTATGTCAGTCCTAAGAATAATATTTCTAACACTGAAGAGTTTCCATGTACATGTGGAATTTAGAAAAGCTTTTTGAAAAGAAAGGTCCTGAAATAACATTGTAACTCCTCTAACTTCAAAGTTTAATCGGGTCCTGATGTTGTTTACTGAAATCTAATAAGTACAGTTATTTTGAATATTACAACAGAATTAAAGAGTTAAACTTATTTAACTTAAACCCGCTGTTACTTCCCGATGTTAATTTTTACTATTAAGAAAGAAAATTATTTAAAATTTTCAAATCATGCATTTATAATTTTTTTCCGTCTTTAATAACTAAATAATGAAAAAATATGCTTTTGTTCTGAGCTCATAAATATGACAATAAAATAATGTAACTAAGAGACGTTGCAAAATTAAATCTTTGTGATTTCAAACGATACCGCCACCATTTTACCTACTATGATGTCATTAGAATATTGTCCATTGATTGTTGGAGAACTTACTTTGTGAATGATTACCTCAATGATTAAAAATTTTTTTAAGTTTCACGATGAATGAATCATTTGTGTTTGCTTAGGTTTATGGAATGAGATATTAAGCTGTGAATATAATTTCAACTAAAGTTATCCAAGGATATACGCATTTTTAATTGAAATTAAAAATAATGCTTTGATCTCGAAATAAAAAGTTTTAGTTTGTATAATTGGTTATTTCTGTTAATTATTTATTTAGGTACTTTTCCATTATAGCGCATTTTTAAAAAAAGCTTGGCGCAATTCGGGCATCAGAAAGTGAGATATGTTGCCAAAATATATAAACAACTATGAAAACAAATCTAATGAACTTTTATTTTTGTTTATGTATGCACTTATATACATAAAAATCGTTTCTAAATATATATAATATTTTTTTATATACAAATTACGGCACAGATTTCAGATATGAACCGGGATACCTAACTGGCGCCAAAATGGTGTTATTTTGCCTGCTATGGTAACCCGGCTATTGTTTTTTATTTATTAATAAATTGTTTATTTACTTTTATTTTCTGTTTTTAATTATGTAAACTGTTTTTTTCTATAGTTATTATTCAAACTTTTATTTATTTATAGTTATTTCCTTTTCAAAATGATAGCAAATAATTTAAAAATATATAAGTAACTGGTATTCGAAAGCGAGATTTCTGCCAAATTGGCGTCAGAGAAAAATCACGCCAACCCCGATGCGTATATGACATCTGTGCAAAAATTACTTCTGTTTATTATAAAAAATGGGTAAATAGCTTTTTTTATATTAAATAAATTGCATACATATGGAAAAAATTGCTTGTGAGTATGAAGCAGTAAATAGGTTGTCAGAAAATACGTTGGCAAACTTCTTTCTCGCCAAGCAACTTTTCTCCGAAGTATTGTACATAAGCAATGATTGCTAGAAATGTATTTTTAGTTATGATATGCGCTTTTATTTTTCACTACATTTATGCATACTATACTGTGTGTATAAATGCTACAGTTCATATGCAGGGCTACACAAAAGAATTCGTAAGGGTTACTGAGTATGAGAGTAAATTGCTTAAAGGGGGTTTTTAAAGGAGTTATGCATTTTTACGCTGAACTGCATTTAGTTTACTAAGAAATGTTTGTAGAATATAGATAAAATGATATACAGGGTCACGCAAAGAACTGGATACATAACCGTCTATGGATGATAATATCTGGAAATGTGATTTCAGTAGTTTTAAGAGTAGTTTAAATTAAAATTTGGCTAAATAGTGGCATGTAATAACGATACTATTGGCTATGGACAGTAACTGATGAAATCAATTTTTAAAATTTTTTATGCGTCTTTTAACATGTTTACTTAGTTATCTTATTTCCCCAAATAACGAAGTTTTGTTGAAGCATTCAGGATGTGTTGGAAAGTGTTTCATATTCTATGCTTAGCGCATGATTTTTCTTTCTTCTTAAGTCTTATTTTGCATTTATTTTATTCTTAATTTGTTTAGTCTTATACTGCTTTATAGAAACTTTGGCACAGTTGTCATATACGCCAATTTGGCGAAAACATCAACAGCATAAATAACGACACTTTGCCGCCAGTTTAGTACCCGTTGTGTATATGACATTGGCGTCAGAAAAAAATCGCGCCAATATATGACATCTGTGCCGAAACTTTAATACCTATTTAATTTTTAAACTCTTCACTCCACACCCCTTGCATATAGTACAAACTATAACACAGATAGCGTAAAATAATAGACATTTTGGTATTTTTCCACTGTAGGGGCTTTGGCGGTTTTTAAAAAAAGCTTAGTGTAATTTGGGCATCAGAAAGTGAGATTTGGGTACTTTTCCGTTATATGGATACCATTGTCGCCAAGCGGAATAGTTGACGCAAAATGAAAATCGCGTGAATTGAAGCATTTGAAAAATAAAAGAAAAAACATTGTCGATACTAAAGTGAGCATTTAAAAAATATAACATTTGAAAATTCAGACTTTTACGAACTATTTCATTAAATCACAAATATATACTTAAAATAAGTGAACAAATAACTGTTATAAAATAAAGCAATAAAATAAAACTCATATTAAACTGCTGGCATAAAATTACAAATATCTTTTAGCATTTTGAAATAATTGGCGCATTACCATACATTTTGGCATGGTGTCCGTATAACGGAAAAATATCGAGATTTGTTGTAAATCATATAAACAGCTATGAAAACAAACTTGATGCGCGTTTTTGTTTGTTTTATATGTTTATTTTATATGTATATTATTGATGTTTTTCGGTACAAATTACATCTGTTTCTGTATAAAATTAGAAAAACGGCTTTTTCAATTCCTACTATTAGCTTACACTCTCCCTATATTTATTTATATATTTATATATTTATCTTGTACAAATTTTCAATCGTTAATAAAATACTCATTATTCATCCTATCAGGTTGAAATAAATTTTTTTAAACTTGTACTGGATGACAATTGATGTTAATAAAGTTTTTTCAAATATTAATTAATTAATTAATTTTAGTTTTGCATGGGAAACAAAATGGCCGCCATTGGTTATTGAATTTCAATGAAAGTATTTTCAATGAGGGTTACCATGGGGGGGGGGGGGGGGGGGGAACCCTGTTCTGTCGCCAAATACCGCCAAGTTTGTCGCCAACTTGGCGATATATCGCCAAATTTGGCGGCCAAAATGAGTCGCCAGAAGTGACGCCAACTTGGCGATATCTGTAATATTTCGCCAAATTCCCATAGAGTTCCATTGTAAACCTACTTGCTTATAGAAAATCAACAAATTGAGATATTTTAATGCAACAAAAACTCATATTAGCTTGATTATATTAAATTTTTCTTTGATGGCCTAAGTAGGAATTGACTTTAAAAACAAAATTTTTATATTACTTGTTTATATTAAATAAATCGTATAAATATCGAAAAAAAAAAGCGTGTGTATATAAGATGAAACAGTGGATAGGTTCCCGGAAAATATGTTGCCAAATTTACTTTTTCGCCAAGGTACCTATACTGGAAAAGTACCTAAAGCACATTAAAATCGCGCAGTTAGGAGCTCACACAGTACAACGTCGTCTATTGGCGGTTATTTTATTAGTAGCATCGGGAGGAAGATGTAATGATGTACTTTAAATTCTCACTCATAGATTTTGAAAAATATCTTAAAAGAGCGGAGTTTAAATTAAATTTCAGTGACCTCTTTTATGAAAGATTAATGGTTTTAAATGGGAATTACACCTAATTAGCCAGTTATCACCAAATTGGCTAACATTTGGCGCTACTGTGGTAACCCTGCATTAGTTTTTTTCAACAATTACTCATTTCAATGAGGCGGTCCTACCGGAATCGTGAGGGACACACAGAGACTTGGATTTTATATAAATAGATTATTATTTATTATTATTATTATTATTATTATTATTATCCTGCATTTGGCATTAATTTGGTGACAGTAATTTATTATGAGAGAGTGTTTTCGATACTATCGTTTATTATTCTCTATTATCACTTTAAAAAACCGTTTTTGTAAATTTCGCTCATTTTCTTTCGCAATACAAGATCTTATATAATTTTTTTCAACCCCTTTGGCCCGGACACACTGAGGAGTACTTGAAGCTATATCCTGGCCAAAATTATTTTTCATACGTTTTATAGTTAAAATCATTGCTGTTGACGTACTATTAATAAATAAACTTAATTAATAGTAAATAATATACTTAATTAATGTTATCTACATATAAAGTTTGCATTCACTTAAAAAAATAAATATGAAACACAAATTTTACTTAACTTTTGACTGTTTATAAGATGAAACTAATATCTGATAGTGTTGTTTTACTTACAAGTAATGTTTAATTAAATGTTGTTAATTATACTACACATAAACTTTTAATTATTTATAAAAACGAACGTATTAATATGTGTATTATTTGCATTTAGTATTTAGCAATGTTGATTGATTCTCTTAAGTTGAGTTGTAGTATAGAGATTCTGTTTTTTGTTTGTTGTTAATAAATTACCAAAACAATTTATTTTATTAAATGAAACTATAGGCGGAATATATATATATTTTTTTTAATTGGCCTTTAAAACTATAAGCAATATGACTATACTTCAAAAATCGTCTGGTAAATCATGGCACACCTTAAAAAGCTATATATTTAAATTAATACACCTAAATTAGAGCTAAAAAAGCTTAAAAGAGCACTTTTTTAATTTTATTAAAAATAAACTATTGAGTTCAACTATTCATTAAGCCACAAAAATGTACATTTAAACAAAATTAAACATAATAACAAAGTCGAAATGTAACAATAAAGCACTTTTTTTGCAAAGAAACCTCCTCTTCAACTGAGCCTAGGAGCAGCCGGATATGGCTCATGCTGCTGAAAAATACATAGAACAAGTTAATCAGCTACTATAAATATCCGTTTTACAGGTATTGAGCAAATGTAAAATTTTCATTTTGTTAACTTTCAGTAAACCTTAACATCTGTGATTTTTATAGCTACTTTTAATTTTACTAGCGTAAAAATGATTTTTCAATTCTTTAAATTTCAGTAAACCTATGTCTGTGGTTTTTATAGCTACTTTTAATTTTATTAGCGTAAAAGTATTTTTTCAATTCTTTAAATTTCAGTTAACCTTAACGTCTATGATTTTTATAGCAACTTTAAATTTTATTAATGTAAAAGTAATTTTTCAGTTCGTTAAATTTCAGTAAAATTTAGCATCAGTAATTTTTACAGCTACATTTAATTTTATTAGCGTAAAAGTAATTTTTCAATGCTTTAAATTTCAGTTAACCTTAAAGTCTATGATTTTTACTGCTACTTTTAATTTTATTAGCGTAAAAGTAATTTTTTCAGTTCGTTAAATTTCAGTAAAATTTAGCATCTGTGATTTTTATAGCTACTTTAATTTCATTAGCGTAAATGCTATTTTTCAATTCGTTAAATTTCAGTAAACCTTAAAATCTGTGATTTCTATAGCTACATTCATTTTATTAGCGTAAAAGTCATTTTTCACAAAATTGAAAGAAAATTCAGGGACGAAACAGTTAAGTATTATGTGTCGAAAAAATGCTATTCGAAATACGCCGATTATTTTTAAAAATATCAAATAAAGCCTTAAAACATATTCAAGATTTTCGAAAAGGAAGTTAAAGCCTAAAAAGTATTTCTCTTTTTAAAGACAAGATAAAATGACAACCATATATTTTTTCATTATGTCGTCCGTATGAGTACAGCACCAGAATGAGACTTTTCCAACAAAAATAATTATGAAAATTGGTGCACATGTTCAAAATTTTTACAAAAACATACATTAAAAAATAAATATACAAGTGAATTGCATAATCTCCTTTGTTCGAATGTGCTTTATAAAATGAAACAAAGCAAATATTTTATTACAAACGATAAAGTCTAAACACGATACGATAAACTTATGACCATGTTTATTGAAGTTTTAAGCATGGAAACTATTTTATAAGATGTTTGCGTTCGTCCTTTGGCCAAGTTTCATTTCCTAAGAGCAGATTTCATTTACTTAGGCTATTTCTTACATCGCCGTGCATGAACTTAAATTATAGACTTTTCTAGTGCAATATTCTTCTTGATATTTTTTCTATTATTCGTATGCCTGACAGACACCATAACCCATGAAATAAATATGAAAATATGGTTTTTTTTTTCAAAACGAGAAACGGTTAAAAAACTACTCTACAAATTTAGTCCTTTACTAGTTCATAAAAAAACTGTATGAAAATAATATTTAAGTAAAAAAGTAAAAAATATAGAAATCTTCATTAGGTTATTTATAATTTTTAAAAAACAACTGCTGAAGGTATTTGAAATATTTTAATAGAAGTTTTCTATAATTTGTGAAGTAATTAAAACACTAAAAAATCATGAAAATAACAACAGACCATAGGAATTATTTTAGAATCAATAATCTCAATAGCACCGAACGACGATAATTTGATTGGAAGTAAAAAAATATATATAAAAACATTTTTACTGTAGTGTTTTTCATTAATGTATGCAACATTGAAATAAATACCTATAAAAAATTATCGAAAAGAAGCATTTATTAAAATAAACGGAGTGCATAAAACTCCATTTTCTGTCAATATCATTTTCTTCACCGTTTCTTTTCGTCCTAAATATTATTTTAAGGATTATTGAATGTAATTAATGTTTACTTTTTATGCACGTTTTAGCTATACTACTATCCAATTGTTTATCGCAATCTTCGGGGAAAAAAAACACAACAGCCCCTGATAAATTTTAAATGTATTTAAACTGCTTCAAAAGAAAACGTATTTAAAGGAGTGATCAGAATAATATAATTACTGCTTACACATCCAACGGTTTCTATGCCCATTTTTTAAAATAATGTACAAACAAAGATTATTCATATTGCGATAGCAAAACTAAGGAAATATTTGATCCTAAAATACTTTACAAACACCGTAAAACGAAAAATTCTCCCCTGTTTAATGAAAAAATTATAATTATGTTTAACTTTTAAAATATAAATTTCAAATGTGCAAATAAATTACCGTTTTGAAATATAAAATTGGATGAAAA
Source organism: Maratus speciosus (assembly GCA_963932465.1). Lineage (NCBI taxonomy): Eukaryota > Metazoa > Arthropoda > Arachnida > Araneae > Salticidae > Maratus > Maratus speciosus. The sequence goes on along the minus strand of OZ010790.1, from coordinate 521,193,684 downwards.
GACACGGGTAGTTAAGCATTTCAGTTTTCAAATCCAAATAAGAGCAACTCTAATTTTGCTTTCTTAAAAAAATTACAAATAAAAAAAAAAAATTAAAATTTTATTATATGTATATATATATACAGGGTGATTCATAAATATCGAAACAATAGGCTATTTCCTTAAATATTGCCTCTAGACCCATACTTCGAATTGCAAAGTTTCATAAAAAAAGGTGCAAAATTTAATGATATAAGTTGCAACTCCATAGGGGTCTATTTAAAAAAATACGAAAATTAATTTTTTATACGGCCCCCGTAGTGTAAAAATTCCAATCAAGAAAACTTTCCTTATCCATTCCTGAATTAAGCACAAAAAATTGCATCTTTATATCTGAAAAAATCGCAGAGTTATGGCCTTTTAAATAATTCATCAGGTTTTAAGGGACTAGACACAAATTGAAAAGCTTGCAATCGAAGAAACAATGTTAGTTTAAGAGTTCTAGGAAACATGTAAAAAATATATTTGTTGAACTAGAATTTTGATTTTTTTTTTTCCTTTTTTGTGATGGTTAACCGTATAATTTGCAAACAAAATCACATCCTAATATTTCGCATAAAGTTTTTTTAAAATTTAAATGTTTAGTATATTTTTAAGCGGATTTAATTTAAAATCTTTATAACTCAAAACATTATTCATCGGATTTCAAAATTTTTTCATTTAATTAAAGAGGAAAGTATGATTTTAGTTTTGTTTCAGGAATTTTTTTAATTTTAATTTTAAAAATATTAAAAATATTTGTTTAAAAAAATATGTAACTTATTTTTTAAAAAATCATATTTTCAAAAGTAAATTTTTTTTTCAATTTGCCGAAACAAAGTTAATGTAAAATAATAAAAAAAGACATGTTCCAAGTTTGCACCTTTTTAATTTACGATTAAGAAAGCATCATGCAGAAAAACGCATTTAAAGTGATAATCATTGATTGGCTCCTAATAAAATATTTAAATGCATTTTAAAAATTTGCACGTGAAAAAGTCACTTATTTCGGTAGCTTAAACTTCCGATTCAGTTTAACTTTTGCCGTTTCCACCACCTTTTTGTACTGCTTAAATGTCCATAAATAAATGTTTAATGTAGAATTTGAAACAATGCTTTTTCAAACATGCCGATTAAGAGTTTTCATAATTTTAGCCCTTACAAATTCAGGCTTTTTATCGCCCCGGCGAGGCCGATAAAAAAGTCTGTATACTAGGGCCGGGCCAGACAAGGGATTGGCGACTTTTTTCTGAAGACTCGGCCAGGCCGGGCCGATCGTATTTTTTCATACCGAGGCGGGTGTTCGTGTTATTTATGACGGTCAATTATCTATACGAGGGATGTGGGCCCAAAACGAGGGCGGGTTGTCTTCCGTGGAGGTCTTTCTAAGGGAATCTAACCCGTATTTACGCAAGGATATCCAAGGTTCGAAGAAAACCGCTGAAAACCCCGAATGATTGGGCCTAAGGACACGATTGTGTTCGAACCCAGCATGAGAGCAGAACTTCTCGGCCACTGGTTATACCGAACCGAGACTGGCTTCCTTATTCCTAGGTCTCCCCTGGGCGAAATTTTCAGTCCCGGTCTCGAGACAACTCATATTAAAATCATTATCTCTGACTGACCTAAAATATACTGACTGACCCAAAAATAACTAAAAGTTGGCTCAGCCCAAAAACCTTTACAACAAATGCATATATTTTTAAATGGCCATTATCTACCCTATCTATATTATAAAGGACAAACGTGCGTAACGCAAAGTCTGTGCGTAACGCATACGTCATTCTGCGAATGGCAACACTTTGAAATTTGAAATGAAATTTCGGTTTTGAAATTTCCGCTACTGCAAATTTTTAAACTTTTAAACATCCCACATTTTAAATGTTTATACAGTCGCATGCAGAAAAAAATGCACTTATAAATGCAATTTGTTTGAAAGCTGTATCTCAATTGATTTTTGAGACATTAATTTTTTTGTAGTTTTTAATATCAATTTTCTAATCGTGGCAACTGAGGCACTTCATTTCTATTAAAAGTGGTTTAGTTATCTTTATTGATTATATTTTTACTGATGCCATTTTCTCATTACAATTAAAAATATCTTTTTTAAAATTTGTACAGAAAATGACGTTACGCTTTAAAAAAGACACAATTTCCCTGATGATGCTGTTATATTTCACTATTTTTTCATTTCGTTGATATTGAGTTTGAGACAATAGGCTAAATATTTCAGCGACTGAAAATGACGTCATATTTAAAAGAAAACGATAATTTTATTTGATAAAACAAGATATTTCCCCTTGAATACGTCTAAAAGTTATAATTTTTTGGAATTTTTACGCGCAGGTACAGAGACCTAAGGCCTCAAATCACGAGTGGGAATTTTAACATGGAAAATTGTAAGAGTTGACAAACGTGACTTCAAGCTTGAAAATATATTTATTAATAACCTATTGCGCGTTAAAATATTTTTAAATGGTTAATATGATGTAAAACGTGGAAAATGACTTGATTCGGTTTAGATTTAAAAGGGCAGGGGGGTGGAAGTCTATGATTATGTCAAGGTGAAATCATTTTTGCTGATTTTCCATTCCGTAATACCAAGCATCAATTGATAACTTAATCAAAATTATATATTACGGATTACGTATATGAATAAAGTTTAATTTTTCAATAATTTTAACAGTTGAAGTTTATGAAAAAAGTATTTTGTTAATCTCTGGTTAAAATATGTCTTTGGAGAGTTAAACTAACAAGTGTAAGATGGATTTTGTATTGTAATTATTGTTGTGGATGTATTATAAATTTGATACTACAGTTCCTTTGTAAACATTTTCTTTCGCCGAAATTCGACGGGTTCCACCTTGTATATATAAAATCCTAATGAAACGCATTTTATGAAACGGAAGTATGTAACGGAAGTATGAAACCCAAGTATGAATCGACTGATTAAACAACTGATTATATTTCACGGCGATTTCTCCTAAAATATGGAATACTTTGCGATGAAATTAACACCAAAAATCAATATTGATTCGCAGATTTCAAAACTGGTATTAGAATTTTTAAATTCGAATTAGTTTTCGAAATATTAATTTTTTTGCTATTTTTTTATACATTTTTCTAATGATGGCAACTCAAATTTTAATCATAACTGATATTTCTTTTCGTATTTCAGAAAGGGCTATTATTTTTAATTAATTTGTGACCAGTTTGGCCTCACTTGAATCTATGCTAAGTACAATGTTTTTTTTTTTTTTCATTATCATTTTATTTAATACAAAGCTTTCATTTAAAACAGAAAAATTTAAAATCAATGGCTTTAACTTCTTTCTTTTTTTAAAACGAAACGAAAAGAAAAATATGTCATATACGCACCGGATTACCTAAATAGCGCCAAAGGGCGTTGTTTTTCCTGACATGGTAACCCGGCTACTGTTGCTTATTTATTTACCTTTATTTTGTTTTTATTTAAAACAAAAAAAAGTTATAAATTGCTTTGTTCTATAGTTATTAATTAATTATTTTTATTTATTATTAGTTCATTTTAAAAATAATAGAAAATAATTTAAAAATACATATACATATGTAACTGGTATTCGAAAACGAGGTTTTCGCCAAATTGTCGTAAAAAAACCCCATGCCAAACCCGATTAAATATTGCAAAAAATCCTGACACTTAATTTCAAATTCAAAGCAATGTTTTAAATGTACTCTTAGTTATCCAGTCGACCAATTTCGCCAAATTATATGAATCGCCAAAGCACTCACCAAATTATACAAATTGACGTAATTTTTATTTTAAATTACGAAAGAACAAATAAAGGCACAGATGTCATATATTGCGCGGTTTTTTCTGACGCCAATGTCGTATACGCAAAGGTACTTAACCCTTAACCGGAATCGTGGGTCCATTTTGACCGGACAACGACAGAAAAAACCCGTTTAATTTCGAAACGCGCGCATCAACGGTTAGAGAACTAAATTAAAAAAAAAAAAGTATAATGTCAAGATATATATGAATAAAAGTTGATTTATATAGTACATGAAACTTTTTTCAATGCGCTTATAACCCATTTAAGTGGTAATTTCATATATATTAGAAAATAACTTTGATTTTAATTAAAGGGTCCTTTTGGACATAAGATTCCACTAATGTGGAGCAATTTAGCGATCCCGGTTAAAGGTTAACTGACGCCAAAGTATAGTTATTTTGCTTGATATGGTAATCTGGATGTTGTTGTTTATGGTGGTGATGTTTTCGCTAAAATGGCGTCGGAAAAAACCGCGCCAATATGGGGAGTATATGACATCTGTGCCGAAATAAATTAGTACGCGAATATATTAGCGCGATTTTTTTCTGACGCCAATGTCATATATGCAACGGGTACTTAACTGGCGCCAAAGTGTCGTTATTTTGCTTGATATGGTAACCCGGACGTTGTTGTTTATGCTGGTGACGTTTTCGCCAAATTGCCGTCGGAAAAAAGTTACGCCAATATGGGGCGTATATGAAATCTGTGCCTAGCATTGATAAAAATAAAAATAAAACGTCGAAATAAAAATCCCTTGGTGGCGTAAACACCTGTAACTTCCTTACAGTGAAGTGAATGTGACATTTACGATCAACCATTATCGGCATTTAATCTTATATTCTGGCGATAGATTTTTGGTCGATGGGATAACCAAGTAGTACCGTTTTAATTTACCACTCGAAAAAAAAATGCTAACTGGCGAGTTAAAAAAAGCTATTGCCGAGATTTTCACCCGGCTAACATAAAAGTATCAAGAATTCTTTGTGATCATGGCATCTTTTACGTAGTTTTATTCGAAAAAATAACTTTGATTCTTTAATCAAAATGGAAACCTTTCTTAGGAAAAGCGAAGTGCTGTAATTGTTTATGGCAGTTACATGACTTGGACTATTGTAATATAAGTGAAATCATGGCGATAGAATAATATTTGGCGACTTATCGCCTGTGTCTGGCTAACATTAAAGTACCAAAATGACCGCCTGGTGTATAAAAAGCGAAGGAATCCGCCCAGAACTGTTGATAATAGTCACATGACTTAGGATATTGGTATAGAGATTTTTTTCAATTCTAAAAACAGCGCAAAGAATAATATTTCCTAACGATTAAAAATTTATTTACACGTAACTATTAAAAACAGAAAAAAACCTCTTTAAAATTACTATTAAATGAGTACGTGTTACAAGCAGGAAAATATTTAAAATTGTATTTACACGTGAATATTAAAACAGAAAGGAAACTTTAAAATAATAAATACATTAATATGCGTTTAACTCTTTCAGGAGCAAGGTACTTCTATTCGTAAAATGTTGAAATCAGTAAATGGCACCAGAATTTACAAACAAATTTCGAAATACGAAAATGCTTTTGTTCACTTAATAATAAAAGGAAAATTTTCATTCCAATTTTCTGGTGCATTTAAGAATTAAAATTAAGTGGTACAAAAATGAACTACCGCCCTTGAAGGGGTTAAAGCGGTAAATCGTAGTAATTGTAGTAAATTGTATTATGTCAATCGTTTTATAACGTTGTTAAAAAATACCTGGAGGCAAAGACTCTGTTTACTTAATTCATTTTATTTTAGCTTCCTTTCAAATGTTTAACTGGCCTTCTTTAATCAAACACGAAAACAACCGTTGGATGTCATAATAGCAAAAGATTCGGCCTTAAATTTTTGCAATCAAACGGAATTGAATGGAAACCCGTTTACAGGGAGATCGCTATAGGTTTTTTCAATTTTAATTCAATCTTCTCTAATCTTTTTAAAACCGATCAAATTAGCGTGCTTTTAGATTCTGCGGTGTCTGAAGGGGGGTTGGCGAGCGTAGCTTGCAGGGGGCAGAGCCCCCTAGTTTTACAATAAAATTTTAAAATTCATATTTTTAAAGGATTGTAGATTTTAAGGCAAAAAAATTAAAATACACTAAAACTAGTGAAAAAAATCTGCCTATGACGGAATCCTTTCTTAAACGGAAAAATCTGATGATCCATGGAAAATGAATATAATAATACCTGAGAAAAAATAGACTGCATTTACAACTCCTAAGAAGGGAACTTGTCTATACACTTTTTTTTTCTTTCCTATGTGATTCCATCTTAAAAGATTTTACTTTATAGCATTTTTCATTATCTCTAACACATGGAATATGGATTAACGTTATTAAAGAAGAATTGAATCATTTACATATAAATAGAGATTCATTAATAAAACAAATAATCACAGCTTTTGGCACTTCTTTAAAAATAATAATTATAATCATGAAAAAAGAAAAGATATAATAAGTATTTTTGGTCAGAACTCCTCCATACAAAACAACTTTTAACCATATCGATGTAAAAAATTATGTAGAAATTCCGTCAGGACGGGCCAGGCTACGATTTGAACTTTTTTCCAGGCAGTGCCAAACTTTTTTTGCTATGGGTCGGTTCGGGACCGGACTTAGATATTTCGACCGGTGCAGACCTCTAGTGCAGACCACCAGCATACTTTGAAAACAAGTTTAACCTAAAATCTAAACGCTGCCTATTTTATGTCGAAAGGAGAGGCACTGTCTTATATCGACTTTTAATAATGTACAATTTGTGGCTGATCCCTATCTTGCATTCAAAATGAGTCAAAAACTCGTCGCTCAGAGGCATGGATAAATGGTGTAAGTCGCGAATTTTGAATTTTGGTATCTCTGCGAATTTTAAAGATATCGAGATGAATTTTTTTGTGTTTAATTCAGGAATAGATAAGGAAAAATTTCCTAATTGGGAATTTTAATCTACGGGACCCGTATAAAAATTTTATTTTTGTATTTTCTCATATAGACCCCCCCTCCCATGGAGTTGAAACTTATCTCATCAAATTTTGCACCCTTTTTTATGAAACTTTTCAATTGGAAGTATGTGCCTAGGGGCAATATTTAAGAAGATAGCCTATTGTTTCGATATTTATTAATCACCCTGTATATATATATACGCTCAGAAAAACTGTAAATTTATGAGCGTTTGCCCTTCAATTTTCACAGGCAACTGCCTTATTTGATGAAAAACGGTGTGATCCACTAAATAAGCAGCCTTATCCCTTAGATTCGTAAAATATTAAGGGCAATCCACACATTGTTACAATTCACGCCCATCTGTTAGCAAAAATACGGTATGACCCACAAACATTTTTCCCCCGCTAGGCTGTAACGATTCATTTTAGTCGTGTTTCAAAAATGTTTAACAAGCTAAAAAAGAAATTGTGTGATGATTATATAACGTGTTACGTACTACGGAACAGTAAAGAAAATGTTATCGTGTTTTAAAGTGCATTATATCCTGCTTAAAGAAATTGTATTACTTAGCCCCGTAAAATTACGGGCTCCACAAAATGGTGGTTATGGATTTTTTTTTTACGGGGTATGACTGGAATCGCTGCTGTCGGACTCTGCCCATATTTTTATAGGAAAATTTTTAACAGTGTAACGTGTGCCCGCTAAAGTCCGTTGTGACCCCAATAATTTCTGAACGTCAAGAACTATAGCCATTAAAGTAGGGTCTAGGTATAGTATAATTGCCATGTGTTACTGGATTAAACCGCCTACGGCGCTACCTGGTAGAAAACTGCGGAGTTAGCATTCTTACCTCGAAAACTGAAAGAGATAGGGTAAAAAAGTTATTTACAAAGTTACAGAGTATCATCGACTTAATACGAAAATATACCTTGTGGTCATTATTGCGAAGAATAGAAAGGGTAAAACGCGAATTTTTATTTCGTGATTTCCTACACTGTGACGCTACGAAACATGAACGGAAGGAGAAATAATTATCTTTCGGACAAATGTGCATCCAAATGTACATTGCAGCTGACACGACGGTGAGAAATTTGAATATCTCAAATAAAGGTATATTGTTATAATTAATTGGTTTGTTTTCTAAAATTGTTTTGTCACGTCACAGTGTAAAGAATCAAGAAAAAACAAATGTGCGTTTTAACCGTTCCATTCTTCGCATTAACAACTACAACTATAACGATCTTTAGCGGGCACACTGTATATTACGAGAAAAAATCACCTCTTTGTCCGAAAAGTTCGTGCCGATTTTGATAGAAAATTGAAACGCATAATTTTTAAATTTTAATATGCATTTATTAAATTATATAGGTGCCATTCTGTTTTACAACCTTCTTACATCTGTCCAGAATTCTCATAATGCTTTCTTTTCAACACGTTTGTGATTTGAAGGCCAAATACTTATTGAGATGCTTTTTTATGCCAATCAAAGAGTGAAACTTTTTTGGCGAAGAGAATTTTTGAAAAAAAGAAACAAACTCTAATCGGGCAAAACAATGTCCAGAGAGTAGGGAGGGAGGGTCAGAATGTCTCAAACGAATGCAAGAGTTTGTTTCTGGCAGTCAGATTTTGTCCCAAAAGTTTGTTTCTGAAATCACGTGATAGCTTTAATTCACCTCGCACCAGTCTTTGAAAATAGCAATCTTTCAAATTGCTTTTGACAACATCTGCAAAACAAACGTAATATGAAACATATTTTTTAAAATAGTGGTTATGAATAGAATATAAAAATAATTACCAGTGGGCACGAATCGGCACAAACATTCTGGATAACCGAATAGTATATTTGACAACAAAAATTGCATGTTAAAGTTTTAATTTAAATTTTTAAATACAAATTATTATTTTAAAAAGCATTCGGGATTGTAAACTTTACTTAAAAAAATAAATTCTATAGCTTTTACAAAAGAAATAAAATATAATTTACAGTAATGGATTGAGTTACCAGAATACTAACAGTATCACACATCTTATGCCAGTGTGCGATGCACACGCTCTCTTTACAGAACCGGAATTCCTCTTTCTGGTGCCTTAAAGTATTCGGCTATATCGACTTTGTTCGTCGTTCTTCTGAAGTGAAACGCGTTCGAAACTGGTTTACCAATATGTTTAATGACAGAAATTTACCCTGAAATTCAGATTGAGCATGAACAATGCTCAAATCAGCTGAAATATTTGATTGGAGAAGGAAAGATACAGTACCCACTTTAAGGTTTGATGAAATTGTATGATACTGTTTTAATCACTAAAGTTCTAGAAACAAGTACCAATTGTAACTATAATAACATTAGTTTTAATTGCTATTTTACTTATTTTTTAATTTATTTTAAAACGTACACGTTATTTTAAAATAAAAATTTCAAAATGACCACTTTGCCCGCCTAGGTTGACTAAAGTGGCCAGCATAGGTGAATGAACAAATCACATTAATTCTGGATGCATATTTTTTAATCAACGCAAGCTAAAGTAACACACTTTAAGAATAAGTGTTATGTTTTGTAATATTTTATGTATTAAACCGTTACAAGATAAAATAATCAGTAATGACTTTCAATATGACGAATGAAAAAATACCAGTACTCCAAGCAGACTGGAAATATCGAGAGTAAGCATTTTTCTGCAGAAGTTATTGGCCGGCCTACTTTCTTTCTTTCAAAGAAAATACTTTTGGATAGTATTTTGTCATAAACAATTAATTGAAAATTGTGTCCGAACAAGTGGCCATCTGGCCATTTTTCCGATCTCTTTGTGGCTACTTTGCCCGGAATGCCGCCATTACAAAACCGTGGCCTAGCCTCACATCTACATCATGACTTAGTGTTTTCAAGCACATGTCATTTAGAAAGTTATTTAACACTGATCAAACAACATAACAAAAAATAATTATAACACTACATATTTTTTATCTGTAATCAAAAAATTGTACCATTTGCATAAAATCATAAAATTAATTAATTGCACTGGAAACTATAGTTGGGTTTTTAGTCATCATTTGGAAGAAACAATAGCTTATTGACATTTTTACTTTAAGTTGCTACACAATTATTTAAAAAGCATTAGTTAAGTGATACTATAATCACGGGAGTTGGAAAATATAGAGGGAATAGATTTAATTTTTTCTCGAAAGAATGATTAAAGAAAATAGCTCTATAGTATCGAGGGTAATTCATTATCAGCTTTTATCATCAGGTAGCAGAGAGTAGTTAACCGAATAATCAGCTGATGATGAGAACGGTTAATAAATTGCACTCGAAACAATTGCTAAGTATCTCGAAATTATATCTCTAGTCTCTCTGTTATATTTGAGGGGTTCACAACCATAGCAGAATAAGTTCATTTTGAAAAGAAATGAGATAGCTCCTATAGAAGGTGCATAAAATCTGTTTTATCCACTCCCACAGTGAACCAAGTCTGTTTTTACATACTTTATCTTATATGTCATCTATTTACAGTCTTTGTTTACTTTGGTAGTGGGTAAAATAGATTTTATGCACCTTTTAAATGGACTACCTCATTTTTTTCAAAATGGACTTGGTCTACCATGGTTTTGAGCCCTTCATTTAACCGCTTGAGGGGCGGTGCGATAAAATATATCCCACCTACGATTAATGAAGATTTGCACCAGAAAAATTTTATGAAATTTTACTTTTCTAACTTTGGTGGGGAAAAAAATCGCAAAATTGCTTTTCCTTATTGTGAAATAAAATTTTTCTAATTTTCCGGTGGGAATTCAGCATTACACAAACGCAATTGCTTGCCCCTCAAGGGGTTAATCATAATATGGAGTAAGAATAATATCTACTTTTTTTTAAATATTATTATTTATTTATTTTTTAAAGAAATTTTAATTGTGTGAGGCGGAGGCAATGAATTTATTATTAATGACAAATGTAGAAATTCAGTAAAATCTTCTTTTAAATTTAATTAATTTTGGTGTCACGCAAAAAAACGCATTTCTGACAGAAAATAAAATATATTTCAATGTATTTGTTCTCAAAAGCTTTCAAAACATAACTGACAAACCGAAGATTAAATGGCAGTTTTCCAAGTTTTAAGACTTCTTTTAGGCTTGCAACTTTATACATGTATGTTTTCCTTTAAAATGACATATTGGTTTTATTTAAATTTACAGAAACAACGCGTTACGATATTTCTATCCGATATGGCATTATTTAGGTTCCTTTTATATGCTATTTTCTTTAGTACAGTATTTTTCAAAGTCAAGTAAAGGTATTGTAAATACGAATGTTCAAGCATTTTATGTTATAGAGAAATTTTACAAAATGATATGGCATTTGAATTTTTTTATTTAAATATATTTCTATACATTTAAATATATAATTATTATTAAAAATATATTTATACTGTCCCATACTTTTTTAAAAATCATTTAATGGATTTTAATTTCTAATTTCTGAAATATTTTTCTTTTAAGCTATTTATGCGAAGTAAAGTCATTTTGTACGATCTCAAGCATTTTATCTAATTAAAAAATTTTACAAAATGATACAGCATTTAATTTTTTTTATTTAAATACATTTCTATTATGAATATAAAATTACAATTAAAAACATATTTGCAGCGTCCCATACCTTTTTAAAAATCACTTAATGAATTTTAATTTCTAATTTCTGAAATATTTTTCGTTTTTATAATCAATAATTTAAGCTATTTATGCAAAGTAAAGCCATTTTGTATTTAGTAGTTATAATATGATTGTTCAAGCATTTTATCTAATTAAAAAATTTTACAAAATGATACTGAATTTAAATTTTTTTATTTAAATATATTTCTATTATAAATATAAAATCACTATTAAAAATATATTTTCATCATCTCATACCTTTTGTAAAATCACTTAATGAATTTTAACTTCTAATTTCTGAAATATTGTTTGTTTTTACAATCAATTTTTTAAACTATTTATGCAAAGAAAAGTCATTTTGTATTTCGTAGTTATAAGTATTTGCTATTGTTATTTATTAAAATTATGGTATTTTTAGAGTTCCGTACTTAAAAAGTAACAAGTTGGAAATTGCTCGTCAAACGTGGCAAATGATTTGCGTTCGTACTATAACTAGTTTTATAATTATTTTTTGCACCCCATATTGTACTCAATGTGTATTTATTTGCAATTCATAAGTGCATAGTCTGTAACATCATGAAAATGCACTTGCAATAATTTTTTCCCATTCCCCTTAATGTAACGGAAAACTTTTGACTGTCCCTGTAATTAAGCTATACATCCGATTTTAATAAAATTTGAAAAGGCTCGACAAAATTTTGCAGCAATTATATATTTAAAATTTCAGCCCATTCGGAAAGCTGTAACATCATTAAAATGCACTTGCAATAATTTTTCCCATTGGCTTTAATGTAAAGAAACACTTTTGACTGTCCCTGTCATTAAACTATACACCCGATTTTCATAAAATTTGAAATGGCTCGACAAAATATTGCAATAATTATATGTTTAAAATTTGAGACCATTCGGAAAGCTTTAACATCATTAAAATGCACGTGCAATAATTTTTCCCATTGGCCGTAATGTAAAGAAAAACTTTTGACTGTCCCTGTAATTTAACTATACATCCGATTTTCATAAAATTTGAAATGGCTCGACAAAATTTTACAACAATCATATATTTAAAATTTCACACCATTCGGTTGGGTAGTTTTTGCTCTATTATATGCGGACGGACGGACGGACAGACGGACGGACAGACAGACGGACAGACAGACGGACTGAACGACGACTATAGGTGCTACGTATTTATATAATTACGAACGCACCTAAAAACTGAACCATTATAAGATCACTCCTGTGTCAGCTGTCCGTCTGTCACAGTCACTTTACTTTAAACTATGAAACATGGAAAGTGCAAACTGGCTGAAGTAATAAATGCTATTGACACACATATCTATTGATTATTAACAAATATATTTAGTAAAAATGTAGAGGGGCTAATTAAGTTACTTGGAAAAAGAAATCTTTTCTTTGTATATCGTGTGGGGTATCGCATAAAAGCTGTTGTAACGCCAAACTCAAAAATACATTTTTTTTAAATTTTAGATATTATATTTTCTTATATAGCGTCGAAAATGTACCGCAAAAATATGTTTCCTCTTCTCTATTTCCGAATCTACTCAAACTTAAATTATAAAACAATTAGAGGTAGCAGAAGTTAACTTAAACGTTTCAGGAAAACTATAGCGATTATCCTAGGTCACATAGTTTTTGAGAAAATCGCATTTTTCCTTTACATACAAATTTCGATTTGCGGGAATTCAGCAAAGGAGTTGAGTACCGCTGGAGGTATCTATCGTCGCAGAAGTATAGAAGGATTGTTAATAATGATAAAAAAAAATCAGCAATTAGCTGAGATATTAACCTTTAAACACACGGACGGTTTGGACATACATAATGACAAGGACGGTCTATTCTATGCGTCATCGGTTTTAAAAGCTTAGATAACAACTTTTAATGACATATTCGTATAATGAGATGACTAGCAACTAATTCATATATTTATTATACGGAACCCTCTGTACGCGAGAAATACCCGCACTTGAAAGGATATTTTTAAGTATTTCTACTTCAAATATATATAATAAATATAATGGTGCCTTTCTGAAACATTTTGATAAAACAAAAATCATTTTTGAGCTATGAATGTTTTGGAATTTAATGTAAATATTTTGGTACATAATCAGGCATTGAATCTAAAGAACACTAAACAAATAAAATGTTTATTACACTTTTATATAAGCTACAAAATAAAAATTACTGCAAAATTTTATTTTAGAAATAATTACCAACATATGAAAGGAGATCGGTAAATTTACACATATTTAAAGCTGGAGTTTCAAAAATAACTGCTCAATAGACAGATCTGAATAACTGTGACATTATATTTGAAATTTTGTATAAAGTAACCTATATAGGCAGTGTTAAAATTATGAATAAATAATCGGTCAGGTGCGAGTTTTACTCTTGCGCAAGATGTTCCTTATAGTCAGTGGAGTTAGCGTAAAAACATTTCACTTCCGGATACCAGTATGAGCTGTGGAACATTGCTTATATATATGTTAAGAAATAGAAAACTGCCGGGAGGCAATCGATCAGAAGTCAAAACCCTCCATAATGACGTCATCAAAATGGCCGCCGCGACGATGGACATAAGTTCATTAAAATGCTCACATCTTCATTCACAATTATAATATTATGATATTGTAATATATCATTTGAAAGCTCTTGAACTAAGCTACAAAAAAGTTTTTACAAATTTGTTCTGCAACAAACGGTTTAGACGTGTTTGCGGCGACAACGTAACACTCAGCCAACTTTTACATTGTTACGATGTTTTCCGGTACTCATTTTGCACTGGGTGCCATTTGTGGAATTGTTTTTCACTTTTTTCACTTCTAAACTCTCCTCCCTACCCCCTCCTAGCTATATCTTAGAGAGCATGTTTATATAATTGTTCGTATGAATATTTTCCCTGTAAATCTAATTTCCATAAGAAGTAGTAAAATTAAAAAAAGCAAAGGCATAACCGTGACTCTGAGCTTAAACAAGCCTCATATTTAAAGTAAATTCATTGTTATAATGTAAAAAGTTTACAAATTTGCAAAATAAAACCATTTTATTCACTGCATTGTCCCTCACAGCTACAAAGTAAAGTGCAACTTATACCTGATTTTACACATCGACAACGTGTGCACATCTCTTTGCACTTGCATGCACTCAGTTCTTGTAGCTTCTCCATGGTGATTTCCGTGTTTGAATACCAGAGGGGCTCGTAGTCATCGTCCACCTTTTTCCATCCCTATTGACACGGATTCAAACGTGGAAAACTGCGTTGAAGGCAGTTTGTCCACAAAGAACACTGCAGGATAGCCCTATTCAGGTGATGTAGGAGAAGATTGCTGGTTGGTGGCGTATTTTCAATGGGTCTGTTCTGCTGTATAAACAGTACTCGCCTGGCTTCATTTACGGTATCCACTGAACTTGATGCATGGTATGAAAGGACGACGAATCGCTGAATAAGTAAAAAATATTTGTGATCCTCTGTTATGTTGTTAGGAACTTTGGAATATTCCAAAAAAGCCTTGTCCACGTCTCGAAATGTCATCCATATTTTCCAGAAAGTAGACTTACCGATACCTTCAAAACTAGACACCGTGTCAGCTCCTGTGAAGGCATGGACGAAAGGTAAAAGATCTGGAATTTCTTGTGGAACTTTCCTGTGCAACTCGTGGATGGGAAGGTATTGGAGATGCTTTACACTTCCATACTCCAACCACAATTCTTTTAGATTAGGTAGCCTAGAGAAAGCATACATGGCAATCACTACAACATCACTGTCAACAGTTTTTACTGTGATCTTTGAATGACCCGAGTATTCAAAAGCATGTCGAACATGAAGTAAAAGACGGGCATCTGCTTCTTCATGGGAGACGGAAGAAACGGCTGCAAAAGTGCCCTTTGCGAACCAATTAACGTGTCTTTGTAGGTACAAATGACTTGTTTCCCAAGGGGCAGATTCATCTTGACAAGGTTTTCTATTAAAAATCCGAAGAGATCTTTATTTTTGCTGTGAGCAAGAAACTTACTGAAGGATTTAGGTATGAAAACGTTGGATTGGACATTTACCCTTGGACCAGATCCTCTGATCTTTCTTGTGTAATTTTTAAGGCTTCCATCTAGATAGCGGTCGAAAACCAAATCGACTCTATCTGCAGTTTTTAGCCACGATAAAACGTATGGTCCAACAATCTGATCACAGTACTGCTGAAAGGTTCGACTGGATTGAGGGATAAGCATATAGACCAAAGCAGCTCCATCGATAATGACGCAAGAAACATTAGGTTCAATGACAGTCGTTTCAGAAACTCCACTTGACTTTAATATACAATTAACTACATCGGATTTGTTGCTGGTTTTCGAAGTTTGCCAAGGTCAGATATAGAAGGTGGACAAGAGCTGTTTTCATGTGCGAAAAAGTCTTTGACATCCATTTGTCTTGCTTGGCTAGCAACGTATAGCTTGGCGAAAAGCGTACGGTCTTTTCTCAGGTCCAGAATCTTTTGCTTGTCTTTGGACTTAATAGAAACTTTCTTTCCACTCATCAGGGGTAAGTTGCTTTTTTTATGACGCTATGGATTGATACCTTTCATAGTGATAAGCGATCTTCGACAAATTCTTCAAACTGTCTTTTCCCTATTATATTCGATAACATAACAGACTTCGCACATTCTTCCGGGAGAACAATCCTACTACTGTTGATGGTAGTCAACTCTCGGTCTTCGAAAGGATTGCCGTGTTCTTGAAATACATCAACAAGAGAAGAAACATGGGTCTGAAATCTGTTACAAAAACTTGCAGTGTCTTCATGATGCTCTTCAGAAGTGATGTCTGACTTCAGGTTTTGATTTTCTTCGAACTCTTCAATCATTCATGCAGCCTCGGGTCCCGCAACCATCCATTGTATTAGTCCCTTCTCTTCACTTAGACGTGATAAATTATATGAAGTGTTTTTCAATAATCGGTTGTTTTGTTCATACAACTGGTCATGTGCCATCCTGGAGAATTTCCTGTTAGTATGGATCCAGACATATTTCCCTTTTTAAACTCGCAGAAAACAGCGGGATGCATCTCTGGTAGTTGCTTCAAGTTGTATAAAAATACTGGCAGCCATCCAGCATAGTTGGTTCGATCAAGAGCAAACATCCATGGACATATTTCCTCCAAAGTGGAAATAAAACTTGTCAAATTGCCCTGACGGATACTCCGCACCAGATCTAAAAGCAAAGATTCTAACGATTTAGTGGTATGCCAATACTTAAACTGAGCCGACTTTTCTGATCTTCGCTGAATCCAATCTTCAAATGTTTCATCTACTTCTTCTTCTGTTCGATTTTGATAGGCTCTCTCCAACAGGACTTGTAGAGTCATAATCGAAACCTCGTGAGCGTATCGACATCTCTTTACTTGCGACACTTTCAAAATTCCTTCCGCTCTTCCTGATGTTGTTACATTAGCTTCTACAAGGTTATCAGCCTATCCACTTCCTTCAAGCCATATATCTATCGCAGATGCAACGGCCATTTCTATATGGAGGCCACCTAACATAACTACATTTTTTGTCTTCCCCATATTTATACGGCATAGCCCACTGAAGAGATTTCAGCAAGGCGTAGACAGGTTGGTCAACTGTGATGACAGGGATTTGGTTAATATTAACTTTGCGAACAATAGCACACACATTATTTGTTACATGTCAGACAACCGATGACGAGTTGATGTCTTCATTGATCACTGGGAGCAAGATTGTCCTGCATTTGTTTATCGTTGAATTCATTTTTTCTTTTTTGGAAAAGTAGGAAGCACATGGTGTTACAGCTTCACATCCCGCAAATTTCCTACCCTCGTTCAACCACTCGGCGAGTTTAGGTGAAAGTTCAACACTTACATTCTGCAGCTCAATGTTCACTGTACTCATTGGAACCTCGCTTCTGAATTTTGGAGTTGGTGGCAATGTCGTATAGTTTTCTGGGAGTCGTGCTGCCTTGGAATTGTTCTTCAAGTCTAGTTTCACGGACTCTGAAATTTCTGTGTTCTCGGATACATATTGAATCAAAGAAATGGAAGTACCGTGAAAACCGTTTAGTTAAGTGTTCGATGAAGTGTCATGATCTATATTATCTATTGCTGCACATGTGAAGACATTACTTGGAATATTTGGGAGACAAACGCAATCCTGTTGTTCAAAATGCTCGCAAATTGAGCTTGTTACTGAGTCCATCACAGTTTTCACTCTATGGTACGAAATGCTCAATCCAAGGTGAAAAAACTTGTCAATTACATCGGCGCCACCAGTTTGACTATGCAGCATGAGGCCAACGTAGAGAGGTAAAGGTGTTTCTCTCTGGAGAGGATGACGATTTGAAGTAGTAGAGCTCTTTCGTTCTCTTTGTTCTTCTGTTCTGTTTTATTTTTGGTTCAGACAGTTACAGTCGCGATTAAAGAGTAAAGAGTGCGAATTCGCAACACTTGCGAGATCGGATAATCTTTTTTAAATCTGTGGAAATTAGACTGCTTAGAGCCTGTATGATCTAGACAAGGGTTAGTGAGCGTAGTGCGTAGTGAACAAAGTCCCTCTGAGTATTAAATGAAATAATTTGTAAGCAGGTGTAAATTTGTCAAAAGCGAAAATATTCAACTGATCGCTTTATACCCTAGAAATCATCGTCAATACACCAAAATTTAACATTGCGAATATAAGAATGATTTACTTAACATATAAAAATTTCAACGCTTTAATATATACTTTCAAGTTATTGGGGGAAAAAAGGATTTTTGAAAAATACAAAAAAAGTTTTGAGATTTTTGTTTTCAAATAGGCCATTTATACCCTAAATATCAAGATTTCTGCAACAAAATCTTACATGGTCATTGTATACATATTTTACATAATATACAAACTTTTTAAAGCTTCATTATAAGAATAAGTATTAAAAAAAATAAAATGTGCTCAATATCTGTCACACGACATTCAATCGCGCCACCTCCCGGGGGGGGGGGGGGATCTTGACACCTGATAGATTGCCTCCCGGTGATTTTTTGTTTCCTAGTATATATATAAGCGCTGTGCGAAATCTCATACTGGTATCCGGAAGTGAAATGCTTCGGTGAAATTTGTCGCTAATTCCACTGGCTATTACAACAAACTTTAAATTTGGCACTATGCCAAGTTCGCTTCGAAATGAGTTAGTGAAGTTTCAATGTTGCGTTTTTTTAGATAGATTTTTAGCTAACTGCTCGCCTAATTGTGGATAATTTTTTTTTCAAAAATCGTTAGCAACAATCCTTGAACGATTCAGCGACGATAAGTACCTAATATACCCTTCAACTACTTCTCCAAGTAAAGTTGGTGTGTAACGTAAAAATGCGATTTTCTCCAAAACAATGTGACGCAGAGTAAGCGCTATGGTTTTCCTTCAAGCTTTGAATAATTTTACACCTAAATTTTAGCTTCAGTGTATTCAGAAATAGGGGGCGGGGAAATTTTCCAGTTCTTATTCGACAATATCTCTGAAAATATAATACCTAAAGTTTAATCATATATATTTTTGAGTTCGGCATTACGAAATCTTCCGAACGATGTCCCACACGAAATACAAAGAGAGTGTTTTTCCCAAGTTTCATAATTAGCACCTTTAAATGTTTCCTTAAAATATTTGTGAATGGCTAATAATCTATACATTTGTGGGTCAATATCCTTTATATCCGTGGCAAGTTTGAACTTTCACGTTCCATAGTTTTCGAGAAAAAAGGCTGTGATAGACGGACGGACAGACAGACAGATATAAGTGGGATTTTATAACGTGTCCTTTTTTACTTTTTTAAGTATGGAACTCTAAAGTATGTTTATTTTTGTACATGCGCATCTGAAAATTATTTTCTAAATAGGTTCATATATCCCGTCAAATATAGTTTATGCAGATTTTAAACTTTAGTATAATAATTGTTTTGCATAATCTCATCTGTTCTGTAAATGTCCTTAAAGGGGGCACAGGACCTATGAACATTCAAAAAAGCAGGTTTAGAATTTTGTTTTATTCTGAGTTTTTACAAATTTCTCAAAAATATTTAAAAAAAGAAAAAGCATTACAAATTCTGCTTTATTTTTAGAGTTATAATCATTTATAGAAGGTGACTACAATTGGAAGTCCGTTGATACTGAAACTTTAAAACGCGATTTCTCAGATTAGTAAATTTGGAGTTTGCGCGCACTGTTACTTTCAAAGTATATAAGCTTTACCATTAAAAAATTAACCAATTATCCGTTTGTTTTTAGTCTTAATGTTAAAACAATATATATATTTCGGTTACTGTAAAAGCACTTGTTTTCGCGAGGCTTTAATTTTCGCGAGTTTCACGACCCCGTCGTAATCGCGAAAATTTAAGCCTCGCGAAACATATATTTTTTTCGCCTTAAATAATAATGAAAATCAGAAATTTTTCACTTTCTAAATTTAATGATTAAAGTAACTTAAATAAGAAATAAGTAAAAAAATTTCTTTGACATTTACAGCTATTTCGTGAATATTATACAACTACTTCTTGAATAAAAACAATAATACAACTAACAGAATGCAGCTCATTCACTTACAATATTTATACCAGCTTCTTTGAAGCCATTCATTTTTAGAACGATGGGGAGAGGGGGGGGGGGTGAAAAACTTTTCCTACAAAAGGAAGTTTCTTAAATTGCCTTATGCAAAAGGGGTTCTACTTAGGTAGTTCCGGAATTTTTCACCTTTCGGTTCAGTTCTCTATAAAATTCGCGAAATTTTCAGCTCGCGAAATCACTGATATCTACATTTTCGCGAAAATTACGGCTTGCGAAAATAAGTGCTTTTACAGTATTTATTTTTTTGCACTTGAAAAAATTTTGCATTTTATTTAGGTTAAAATTAAATTTTAAACAAACCTTTTTGTACATTTTTTTGGTTTTTCTTTAGAAGAAGGTGTGTTATGATTCAATTTTGTTATTTATTTTTTCTATATGCATAATTTAGAGTTTTGTAACGCGCGCAGCACTTAATGATTTTAATTCACGCATTAGTGAGATGAGTTTTTAAATTTTTAATTTAAATATTAATTTTGTATATGCAGTGTTTATTTTTCTGGATAATATAGCTAAGAATATATATACTTTTTGTAGAAAGGAAAAGAAAAGATCTTAAGTACATATTATTTGCGTTTTAGTAATTTGAAAAAGACAGTGTTTTTTATCATTTCCACAACCTCAGTGGTCTTGTGACACCTTACATTTGGTCCAAAACATAGCCTATTTTTAGACAGAAACTTTCAAAAAGTTATAATTTTTAATAATAATGTTCAGTACACAGGATGCTGACAATCCTTTAAATGTATTTATGTCTAAATCTTCACTGAAATGCGTAAGTTTTAGAAACTTCTTTACATGGCCGATGTTGAAAAGAATGTCGTCTACAATTTCTTTTTGTAATGTATTTTTTAGTATATTTTTACTTAGGTATTATTTTCGTTGAAATCAGATAGATTTTTTTCAAAACATCATTACAAAAATACATACATGAAAAAACAAGTACCATTTCTTGAAAAGTTACGGATAAGATCTGAATGAAACATCAGTAAGACATTTTGATGTGAGTAAATATAACAAAGATTCGCCTGAAGTCCACGTACTACTTCTGTACGCATTCGTATTCATTTAAATAAAACAGAGCACATTATAATTTTTTTCTTATCCAATGGATATATCCAATGGATCCCTAGAGGCTTTGTAATTAGAAGTAACTGATAATGTGAAAAATAAAAACTATCTAGATTTACAAACTATTTAAAGCGGAGTAAATATTTTATTCAATTTTTGTTGAAACTTTTATATTTTTTCCTAGCTTTAGATATTTATTTTTTGATGACATTAGTTATTTCTAAAGTATCACTTCATAAAAAAAAAAATAATAATGTTGAAAGAAAAAACCATTTCTTTAATATATATACTCATAACAAAAATGAAAATTTTTAAACCTACAGATATAGCAATCTCTATTTATCTTTAACTGTTCTATTACATAATTTTAGAGTCGAAACGTGGTAATTATTTTAATTTTATAGTTTTTCTGTGTTTGAAATTATTCTGTTTTAAAAAAAGGTATATTCTTCTATTTAAACGGCTTTACATTTTTTATTGATGTGAAAGCTATAATAATTATTTTGCGAATAAATATGACTCCATAATTATTTATACCTATTTAAGGAGTTCTGAAAGTATGTTTAGTTCTTTTTCTCATCTAATACACTGAAAGCATATCATATAGGTGTTTTGTTTATAAGAGTTCTATGAAACTGAACATCGTAGTTTAAAGAGCAGAACATTTTGAGTATCATATAAGAAAAATTAGATAAATAAAAAAAAATCATTAAAGGCATTACAATGTACTAAGTAGAAATTATTTTTTCTATAACTGCTTTAGCACCCATGACATATATCTTGGTGAAGTTAATTTTTGTGATTCAAGCTTTGTTACAAAGATGTATAGACAAATAAACATATTAATTCTTTAAAAAAATAAATATGCGAGTTCTCAAAATAAGAAAAAAAAAAAGATACTTCGATGTAAGTATATAGCGAAGTAATTTAAAGAGCGGAAAATTTTGTACATCATATAAGGTACTAAACAGGCTTGAATTTTCGCATAACTGATTACATGTTCATCATTGTATCTTAATAAAATTAATTTTTCATATTCAAGAATCGTTACAAAAATGTATGGACAAAGCAAAATAATAATTCTTTTAAAAAAAGAAATATGCACGTTCTCAAAATGGGGAAAAAAAAGATATTTGATGTGAGTAGCTATAACGAAGATTCTTAAAATTCCTATACCATTACAAATACTCGTACTCATTTAAAGAAATCTGAACGCATTTTTAGTTCTTTCTCACCCTAATGCACTAAACCATTTTCACATCTCTGTTTTATTTATAACAGCGCCATAAAACAGAACACCGTAGTTTAAAGAGCAGAAAATTTTGTGTATATAAGATAAACTAGCCAATGCATTAAAAAACTCCGCGGAGATGCGAGAGATTAAATGGCAACTTTCCAAAAATAAAGGAAATTCCTATTTCCACAACGGCGTTTCTTTATAAACTATCGATTTCCTCATGAATACAAAAAATATACTGGAATATATATATCACACCTGACATCGCTCAGAATGGTTTTGCCAACCCATTTCTCATATTCTTCTCCGGTAGGAAAGATATATTTTACTTATGATGGTATCTTCTATTATGAGGATTATTTTTCCATTTTAAAAAGTACATTTTGATTATAAACTTCAACTTAAAATAGAAAAGAAATTTAAAAATGAACAAATCGTTTTTGGAAAGTGGTTAATTTAGATGAAAGACTAATTTTATCAGAATGAAAAAAAAAAGCATTTATTTAAAAATTACAAAATAAATATTTATGATCCGAAGAGTTTATCAAATGTTTATAATTTAATTTCATTATGAAATTAAACTTGGAAAAGAACAGGAAAATAATAATATATCTAAAAGAAATTCGGGCATTATGGAATAATATATAAATTTCTATTAATAAGTCAACATAAATAAATTAGATACATTAAAAGTTAGTAGTTCTGATATTTTTCTCAGTTAGAAAAAAAATATATTTTACTTATGATGGTATCTTCCATTATGAGGATTATTTTTCCATTTTAAAAAGTACATTTTATGTTAGAAACTTCAACTTAAAATAGAAAAGAAATTAAAAAATGAACAAATCGTTCTTTGAAAGCAGTTAATTTAGATGAAAGCCTGTTTTTATCATAATAAGATAGGATAAAATTTATTCAAAAGAGACAAAAATAAATATTTATGATCCGAACAGTTTATCAAATGTTTACAATTTAATTTCTATATGAAATTAAACTTTGAAAAAAAAACAGGCTGATAATAATATATCTAACTGAAATTCGGATATTATGGAATAACATTTAAATATCTATTAGTAAGTCAACATAAAAAAATGAGATACATTAAGTTAGTAGTTCTGATATTTTTCTCCGTTAGAAAAAAATATATTTTACCTGTGATGGTATCTTCCATTATGAGGATTATTTTTCCATTTTAAAAAGTACATTATATGTTATAAACTTCAATTTAAAATAGAAAAGAAATTAAAAATGAACGAATCGTTTTTGGAAAGTAATTAATTTAGATGAATGACTAATTTCATCGTAATAAGATATGATAACATTTATTCAAAAAATACAAAATAAATATTTATGATCCTAACAGCTTATCGAGTGTTTACAAGCTAATTTCATAATAATATTGGATTTAAAAAAAGAACAGAAAAAATAACAATATATGTAGAGAAAATTGGAATAACATTTAAATTTCTATTAGAAAGTCAACATAAAAATTTTGAGATACCTTAAAAGCTAGTAATGAACAAATTTCGGCTTAGACGCCGTATATTCCCGCAGGCTGCCATCTTGGATGTTTTGAGATTTCTTGGTGATTTTTTGTTGGCGATATTTATCGATATGACAAATCCGTTAAGGTTATTTTTGTTAAGCCCAACATGCGCATAAATCGCTGCTTGCCGATATTTACTACTTGGCCGAAAAGGGGTTTCCACGCCAAGAAAAATAACAAGATGGCGGCTGCGGGAATATATGACATCTGGTCCCAAACTTGGACTATTTCTTAACACATTTCTAATGCGTTTAAAGTGGAAGAAAAAATGCATATGAATATATATATATATTTTTTTAATCACACTTTTTTGGTAATGGTAACAAGTCGGGTAATATGGAATAGGGTTATAAGGAATAGTAAAATTGCAAGAAAAAACACGATTTAAAAGAACAACCAAAATTATTTAATGAAATAAACCTAAGTACATCGTCTATAAATCATCAGATTCTTTCAAAATTTGTTTTAATTTTTAGACTTATCTTGAAACAGTTTTCTAGCTGATATTTGATATTACCCGAAACACCATCTTCAAAATCATAACATGTTCAGTCGTCAACAAGTTTCCATAGACTAACTGGCATAGGCAAACTGACGAACACAGCAATAAATATAACTGTTCAACTTTGTACTGATCTTGGTTAACATCACTGACAATGAGATTTTATAATTAATACGAAATTAATAAAATTTACCTGAAAAACATGGCAAAAATTGAGAATAAGATTTTACTTCACCTTGTTATTCCAACAACAGGTATGCAAACAGAACTGAGTACAGTGCCCAATGGGAGTACTAGGAAGTCTTACAGCAGATTTACGCTTGGCTGGAACACCAGACATTGAAATATTCCATATTATCCGACCATTCCATAACACCCGACCTTCCTCTATATACAGTGACATACACTGCATATAGAGGTAAAATCTATTTTAAAGAAGCAGTAGTATTAACTTTAATGTAAACTATAGAGGTTTACGATTAATCTTGTCGAGCCTCTAGATCAAGATTTGAAGGAGCAACAGTGTATTATTTTTAAAAATAATTAATAAATTTGATAGTACAAATATTTTACAATAACATAGTGGTGTCATGGAAGGACGTAACACGTCTAAGAATTTCTGTGTAAACAACAGAATATATCGCTTAAGTTCAGACAACAGAATTCAAATCGCGCATGCGGCGGCGAGATAGGTGTTTTGTGAATTTACCGGATCATAGAGAGAACCCAAAATTTAAATGTAATAATTTATCAACCATTTTGAACAGATATAAAAACGGGATTTTTTAAACATTGGTGTCTTCAGGGACAATAACACTAACATTAATAATAATAATAATAAAATACTGAAATATATATATGAAGACTGTGATCGCTTTGAATGGTTTTGCTAATATTTTTCATATTTTACTGCAGTAGAAAAGATTATACTTATGATGCTATCTTCTATTAAAAAGACTACTTTTCAACACATTTTAGGTTATAAAATTTAATTTAAAATAGAAAAGTAATTTTATTTAACAGAGAGCTCTTTGAAAATACGTATTTTAGATGAAAGCTTAATTTTATCATAATAAAATGGGATAATATACATTTATTTTTATTTTATTTTTTACCTCGATTATTTAACTATTATAATCAACAAAATGAAGTTGCTTTTTCTAATGTTCCATCATAAATATTTTCAAGTATTGAATGAAAAAAATACTTGTGCCTAATTTATAATATATTTATTTAAATATTTCAGTAGATTATTGTTCAATAATAATAGTTATGTAAAATTATTGTTATGTAACATTATTGTTTGATTGCTATATTCATTTAAACGTTGTCTGAACAATGTCTGTTATAATCTATGTTATCTGCATTATGTACGTCATGTACGTAAATTTTGTTTCATTTCTGTTCACTTATTTTAGAATATCATTATGAACCTCTATGTTTTTTAATTCATAATTCTATGTCACAAAACTCCGTAATTGATTTTATTTGTATGCATAGCATAATGCATATAATTTTATTTATTTAACATATTTAAATACACTGTTCTTCGAAAATGATACACAGATTGTATGAAGATGATATATTGGAAATATTCAATTACGATATTTGTTAACCTACTTGGAAATTCAAAGTAGTATTTATATAATATAATAACGAATTAAGTATTGAATCATCCGCAAACCTTCGGGTGTGATTTTTTGAAATTTTTGAAAATTTATCTTTATACAATTTTTATGGTGTCATTTAAATTTAAAGTTTGAAAAATATGTAAAAGTTTTAGCAATTACACAGAAATGATTTTTTTAAAGTGGAATATAGTCAAAACTATGAGATAAATTGGCATTTCGTCAAAACCTTATAACTCAAAAACAAAACAATATATTCACATTTTGTAAATTACATAATAAAGAGAATAACGTTCTCTAGGACATAGAGTATTCGTATTATATCAGCATCTCTATCTCAGATATGTGGCAGTTAAAGAACTAAAGTAATGAAAAATTCGTAAAATTTGTTGCAAATTTGTCACAACAGACTAATTATAAAACTTATTAATATATTATCATGAATGTTGACTATTACCTCAATAAACATTTATAAAAGTACACAAAAATTCAATGCATAACTTTTTGCTAGAGGATTTTTACATATAGTAAAATTATGAAATGGTTCATTTGAGAAAAAGCTAAAAATAACTTTTAAGCCCAATTCAAAAGCTGCAAGAGCTGTAACCTTAAACGGCTGTAACTCTGGTTCTAATTAACCCTTAACCGGAAACGTGAAAATCCCGTGTACAAAATAACACTTAATAATTTACCAAATAGTGAACTTAACCATTTAATCTTTAATAGTAATGCATTAACAGGACCAATTTTTTAATATAACAGCATAAAAAGACGTTTTGAATGTCGGAGAGAGAAAATATTAAGGACAGATATGTAAACGCAACCGTCTCCCAGACGGCACGTTTGCAGTTAAGGGTTAAGATACAGGAAAAATTTAAGCAGAATTCGACAGATAAAAGATTCGATTTTAATATTATTGCTAAAATGGAAAATCGATAGTTTGATCAAAAATGACGTTTTAAAAGTGCGCGGATATCTTAAACAACATAAAAGTTAATATAAAAAAATATCAGCATATTTATAGTCGCTTTTCCAATAGCATGTATTTTTATCAAATGAAACACTCACCACATATACAATGTAAGACAAAGTCACACGCTACCTTTCTTATCTCCAAAATGCGTTAAAAAATTTAAAAACAGTAAAATACATGATCAATCAATTGCAGAGAAACTTTATCAAATAAAAGAAAAATTAGGACTTGGAGACAGCGAGGGAAAGCGGTTCTAGATGGTTAACTTAGAAATTTTAGAAAGGAAAGGAGATCCCGTGGCAACATGGCATGTCATTCGAAAGATCTATTCAAAACAAACATTTTAATCCTTTGTATTGCCTCGTTTCATATCTGTAACACACTCAAAAGTCAATATTACCTATACAGTGGGCTTTAAATGATGATTTTATTTATAGCTGTATCTTTTAACACAGCAGTAAATATCAATTGTTCATAGAATTATTAACAGATGGCGATAGTGAGTTGATGTTTCACGTCAAACTTTTATTTATCATTTTAGCAGTTTCACATCGTTATTGTTAATATTAACTTCCTGAATTTTGTCAAATGAAAAAGGTTGGAGATGTCCAAAAGTAATGTTTTTACAAAAATAAATCCGTATACTTAATAATTTTGTAATAGAAAATTGACAATATTTATGAAAATTATGTAACTTTCTGATTATTTAACATGTCAAAAAAGTACATTTTAGTCAATTTTTTTGTTTTTTAATGTTCGATTTTTTTATGCTTACAATTCTTTATTTCAAATTCTAAGTAAAAATATTTTTTTAAATCAGAGTCGTTGGCTCACGAAGGTTTAAGAAGCTAGAAATAGCCCTTCCTTTATCTTACGTCGGCTATAGTGAAGTAGAAAAGATTGATCTTATTTTATATACTTTTTATTATATATATCTTGTTTTCTTATATATTCTTTTATATTATATATGATACATATCTTTTATTTATTATATATATATATTTACAAAAATAAATCCGTATACTTTACAATTTTGTAATAGACAATTCACAATATTTATGAAAAATATGCAATTTTCTGTTTATTGCAGATGTGAAAAAGTACCTTTTAGTCAATATTTTATATTTTATATTCGATATTTTTAAAATTATTTTTTACACGCTCTAAATTATGTATTTAACAACTGAGTAAATATTTTTATATTTTTTAATCGGAGTTGTTGAGACACAAAAGATTAAGATAGCTAGAAATAGCCCTTGTTATGGCTTGCCTTTACACTGTTTTGAGCGCACCCCTTGCGCATTCCACCAGACTTTTGTGTTTGCCGTTTGGCAACGGCATTCTTTATCGTTTGTTGTTGTTGTTCGCACGTCGAATGTTCTTATGGAATAAAATCGCATTTAGTAAGCTATTTTGTTAGCCAAAATGGTCCTGGGATACGTCTATTAGATTATTGGTGTTAAAGAATTATACAGATCATCATGTCTTTAATTCAAGTGGTATTGTAAACAAACCAACATCGCAATATGTTTCGTAACTGACTATGGTATCAGTCCTGATTCAAGTTCCTGTACATATGTATATAAAAGAACTGTTTTGTTATTAGAGACTCTTCGCATTTATATTTGAACTAGTTACAGCCCATGAACAATTTACATAAACGCGCAGCACTTTCTATCTTACGTTGACTATGGTGTAGTGGAAAAAAATTATCTTATTTTGGCAAATTAAGGATTCTAACCCTGATAATGATGTTTTAGTAAATATAATTGGTAAATTGATTTTTGTAGCATCAAATTATAAAACGTTACCAATTGTAATCAGCAACAAAATTACAAAAATAGTTAACAGATAAATAATTAATGAACTATTATTTTAACACAAACTGATTGGTAAGGTTATCATACGAATTGAATATTTTCAACTAAGCGAAAAAATTCCCATCCCGGGAATCGAACCCAGATCCTTGGCTTACGGGGCCAATGCTCTACCGTTTAAGCTAACTGGGCTGACAACCGGCGAGCATATTTTGCTCAAATAATTACCAATAAAGTTATCTGAGCGAAATATGCTCGCCGGTTGTCAGCCCAGTTAGCTTAATCTGCAGAGCATTAGCCCCGTAAGCCAGGATCTGGATTCGATTCTCGGGCTGGGCATTTTTTCGCTCAGTTGAAAATATTCAAATAATTAATGGTTAACAAACAAGGTATCACAAAGAAACGAAAACCACATTTCCTGCCATTCAGTTGGTGATGTTATACATTGGAATGACAGTAAAAAGGTTTTTATTGATCACGGAAGTGCTTTTAGCAGTTTTTAGAAACTTAAAAAAAAAATTAATAAATTTGAACCTCCTCCGAAGCAAAACACTGTCATTACTAATGACCAAGATTTTGTCTACTGAAATTTTAATATATTTTTACTATCATTGATGTTGAATGGGCAACAAAATTATTGCAAATTGTTCCTAATTTTAGAAGTAATTTATATAACTCTTGGACGTAAATAATAATAATGCCTGAAATAAATATCTGAAGCCCTATCATTAGGTCTTCTTAATCTACCCAATATGCACTTTAAAACGCTATCTGTTTACTTAAAATGTGACAGATAATAATAATACAAATATTACAAGTTTAAAATATACATTTTATTTAAATTTCCGAGTACTTTCGGTTTGCAATCCACCAGTCATCATTAGGGAATATTTTCATTAATACGTCACTTGGTTTGAAATGGGAGAATCTATAATTCTTAGGGTAGTAAACGAAGTGACGTATATGAAGTGAATTAAACGGCAATTAATGAAAATATTCCGTGACGATGCCTGTAGGTTTGGAGACCAAAATTACTAGGAAATGTAAATAAAATGCATATTTTATACTTGTAACATCTGTATTATTATTTTCTATAACTATTTAAGTAAACAGAAAATGTTTTAAAGCTCATATTGTGTACTTTGTGATTAAATCAAGGTGTAATGTTGCATTTCGTCTTATGATTTTATTTCTTTTCATTAATATTTTCAAAATTTTGGAAGCGCTGTCTTCATATTAAAATTTACGTGAACAACTTGTTTTTAATAGCAACCTCAAAAGTTGATACGTTAAAGATAAACGGCTCCCTTCAATTAGCCTTAAAATAAGTTTTAACGAATGTTCTTAAAGAATACAGTGGTTGATAAAATGGAGTTTAATTGCGCAAAGTTTCTCCAGAGATATTTGCTGCGCGAATAAAGGTACACTGGACTTTCGAATTCGATAAAATTCTTTCAAAATACGGATTTTGTATTCTTTTGCTATACAAATTATGACCACAGCTTTTAATTTAAAAATCATGATTTTTAAGCGAGTTAAGAATATTTTTGGGCGGTCGCAGGTAACAGCTGTTTCCGTCACGGCCTTTTCAAAACACTCTTTTATAGGACTGCGTTGCTGTCAGTAGCAATGAATTTATTCCCTTTTTTGAACGATTAAAATTGAATAAAAGGATCTTTTTTTTTTTTTTTTTTTAATCATGAATCTGTAGTCTGACGAGGAGTATAATTAAGAAACATACAAAATGTTGATTTTTTTTTTTTTTTTTTTTTTTTTTTTTACAAATGCTACTAGGTGCTACGCTTATAAAACTGAGTTTTTTTCTTTTTTCATTTTTCCAGCGACAAAACATTTATATAGACACTATTCTGTAATATTTTTTAGAATATACTTTTTAGAAACTAGCATGTATTATGAAAAGTTTATTATGTCATAAGAACTGACGTCAAATAATATTAAGAGAAAATAAGATAATAGAAATTTTATAGAAATTCCATTTCATAATTTATCCTAATTTCAGGTTTTTTTTTTTTTTTTTTTTTTTTAAATTCTTTTTTATTATAATTCGTAAGACATATACAATTTTAGATTACTAGAAACAAAATTTGTGTGTTTGAATGTATTGTATTAAAAACATGTTTTTTAGTAATATTTGTGAGTATAATGCATGTCAAAATCATGCTATTTCAAGTATTACAGAAATATTTTTAATAGACCTATAAACTGGTTATATTTATCATAACTACATAAAAATCTAGAAAAAGAGTCATAAATAACATTAAAACTTTCTCTCATAGTTAAAAAGTATTTACAACTCATCTATTCATTAAAAGCTGTTCTCTACAGATTTATGTTTTTCATAATTTTCATAATTCTAGATTTGAAAATATTCCATGCGCATTTCAGTTTTTTCCAATTTTATAGAAAAATTTCACAGTCATTTAAAAGTTAATAGATTAAAAAAAAATTAAACGAAAGAAAAACTTCCACAATTATTTCTACTGAAATCTATAGAATTCAAATTAAGTTCATTGAGCTTCAAAGTATTAAGTTATTAAATTTGTTGAGATTTATTTATAAAATAAACAAAAGGGTTTCAGTAACTTTCATTTTTATGTATAAACTGGCTGTTTAGAAATAATGTTTAAGCTGGGTGTAAAAACAGAACGCGCATGGAATATTTTGAAAAATGCTAATTATTAAGGATTTTAAAGTTAAAACTTTTGATTATCTCAAGCATGATCAAAGATATTTTAAACCCAATTTGCACACCGTATCTAATAAAACTATTAAAATTCCCTGTAATTAAAAAAAAATCCTTCGAAAATAAAAAAGTTGATTTTTATGGTGCACTGTACAATTTTTTTTTTAAATAAATTTATTATCCATATTCTATTTTATAAAAATATGGGAATAACAAGAATAAATTATTTATGTTTAAATTTTTAAGTAGTAATAGTTCGGAATATATTCAGCTTTCTTTGCATAAAAGATGTTTTAAATTGAGCTTATACTGGTGAAACGCTCAGAACGTTCTTTGTAACGTTCAGATTCAATGTAATTTTATTATAGTTTTTTAATAGATAGCATTATTTGTATAAAAAAAATAATAAGATAATCAAATTAATTTTCTATCAAATAGTTGGTTATAATATAATGTCATCAGATTTATGAACAAATTCATATCATTTTCTTCTATAAATAAAACGCCCCAAACTGTAATGCTGGTGAATCTGAAACCTAATTGGCGACTGAAATTTTATACACGCATAGCAGAAGCGTCTAGACATCAGTTTCTATTACAATATTTATAGGTTAGAATGCACACGTTTTTTAAAAAATAAATTTATCATCCATATTCTATTTTATAAAAATATGGGAATAACAAGAATTAATTATTTGTGTTTAAATTTTTAAGTAGTAAATTCATACAAAAATCTATATGATAAGATTGCTATTTTGGAAAATACAAGATGGCCATAATTAAACAGTTACTCAGCGCATTCTGAAGCGCGATCCAATTGCGATAATGTAGTCAAATTTTGTAGAAGGATGGCGACTGAAATTTTATACACGCATATTAGAAGCGTCTAGACATCAGTTGCTATTACGATATTTATAGGTTAGAATGCAGACGTTTTTAAAAAATAAATTTATCATCCATATTCTATTTTATAAAAATATGGGAATAAGAAGAATAAATTATTTATGTTTAAATTTTTAAGTAGTAAATTCATACAAAAATCTATATGATAAGATTGTTATTTTGGAAAATACAAGTTGGCCATAATTGAACAGTTACTCAGCGTATTCTGAAGCGCGATCCAATTGCGATAATGGAGTCAAATGTAGAAGGGTAAATGGAGTCATTTGTAGAAGGATTAAACAGAATTTACATAGGATTCTGCAAAAAAAAAAAAAAAAAAAGTTTCAAAAATCAGTGGTAGGGGAAATGGTGCTCTATGTATTATACAAAATAGTTTGAAAAATACAGATTTAATACATAAATAAAATTATCTTTTATTTAGCTCATTCAATTAATTTTCAATGTGGCTGTCGTCGTTTCTATGTATCTCATATTGCATTCTGTGAACAGAATTCAATACAGGAGGAAGTAACATGTCTACAGCGGATATCTAGTCCAAGAGCCCGCAGCACAAAAACCCATGTTATCAAGCACCAGAAAAAAAAAACTTTATTTTAACGAAGAGTAGAAGTAGGGGAATCTAATGATCCATGTCTGCCGGAACTGAAGTGGTGCATAAGCCAAAAATTAATACCACCAGTGGTTGACTCGTAGGTTTATCATTGTGTTTACCTGCTCTCAGTCCTCCATGTTTTCATATCTTTTTTTGTAGGACAAACACAATGACAAACCTACGTGTCAACCACTAGTGGTATTAATTTTTGGCGTATGCACCTATTCACTTTCGGTAGACATGGACCATTAAATTCCCCTACTTTTACTCCTCCATAAAATAAAGGGTTTTTTTTTTCTTGTGCTTGATAACATAGGTTTTTGTGCTGTCGGCTCATGGACTAACCTTACAGCCCATGATACGTCATCTTTCAATGTAGTCAGGTCCGGGACATTTACGAGATTGACAAGACTTTAGGTAACTCCGTAGCCAAGAGTCACATATGGTAAGATCAGGAGGCTGAGGCGGCCATGCGTTTAGGAAGCAGCGACTGCTGATTCTTTTTGTTATGAACTTTTGTCGTAGCATCTGCTGTATTCAGAAAACAATGATCTGAGGGCTTCATCTTGAATGAAAATTATTTTCTTCAGACATTTTCTTTGCTGAAATAACGTAATGTGAATGTGTTTTAATATGTGGCGACTTTTCTCTCTGGTAACAGAACAGATTACATGTCCTTTCGGGGTAATGTTCACGTAGAAGTATCGACCTATGACCATTTCTGCTTTGAAACCACACTAAAAAGTTATGTATGGTGTTTTTAAGGGAAATTCTTTACATTCAGTTGGTGGATTGGAATCCTAAATTCGGCAAGCGTGGGTATTTATGCATCTATTCAAGCCAAAGCGGGCCTCGTCTCTTCATAAGATTTTCGACGGCCAAGCATCAACCATCTCCATTCTGGCAAGAAATGTGAGAGCATAAGTCAATCGTTTATCATGATCGGCGTTGTGTAACTCATGCACACATGTGATCTTGTAAGGATAGAAATGGATAATCAATCTATCTTTATCATTGGAACTCATATTAGTGACTGAATAATATGCATCTGAAGGTGTGAATAATTCGTGGATATATTATTCCTATTGACAGAAAATAAATTTTTTGAAGTTCTTGTTCCTTTGTGACGATACCTAGTAACTAGTTATTAAATAATATACTGTCTTGATTACATGCAGTTGCATATCTGCATATGTATTTGCATATTTTGGCTGAAATTTCTGTAAAAGCATGATGTCCTAAATTTCGGGGCTAGTGTGAATGAACGTTAATAAGAAAAACAGTCTTTCGGGAATCACACTATTTCATTTTCACAAAGTATAAGAAAATAAATGAAATTATACTAACAGACATTCTAATACACAGAGGTGAAACGTCTCGAAATTTTCTGAACCACTGTTACATGAAATTATTTTGATTAAATACAACCCAGAATTTCTTGGTAATAACAGGAATAAAATTCCAGTACTGAAATTCCAAAGAGTCTTAAAACACAATCTACTTATTATAAAAGCTGAGTGCACGTGACCGACGGAACGATGCCGGTGCGAACCACTCTGGTCTGCGAAACGACCGTAGCTAAACGCCATGTTAGGCTTAATGAAAAACATATCTTAACATATGACAGCTAAATGATAATTTTTTCTACTTAAAATCATGTCTGTTCAGCATATTTTCATATAAAACATGTGTATCATATCCATTTATAATGTATTAAGTTCTAAATTAAAATTAAGCTATTAGAAATCAAATCTAAACAAACGATACTGTTGCCATTCAGATTCAAATTCCAGCAAATTAAGAAACAAATGAATGACTCTTTGACGATTCATCAAAAAAAAAAAAAAATACGGCTAACATCTAATTCTGCTTTAAATATATTTTTTAAAGCATATTAAAGCCTTTAAGTTTTTTGAAATGCGTTTTTCATTTTTTGAAATGCGTTTTTCAATGCGTTTACATTTATAAGCAGCAATTTTATTTACGACTGTTTACATTTACAAGCAGTCAGTTTACGACATACATATGAAATATTACGTAATTTATTGAATAAATATTTTTAAAAACATTATTTAATGATTATTCATCATTATTCATATGAATCATTCATATGAATATTGATTCATATCAATGATTCATGTATTTCACTCTTCTGTAGTGGCAACAGTGAAACGCTGTTTCTTTAGGAAAAACAACAGAGGGATAAACGTGCTGATTTTTCGCCACTACTCGCTTTCATCTGTCAATAGTTATTTTTGAATGTTTTAAAAGTTTTTTTAATTTTTATTATGGGCTTTCGGAAAGAAGGCGCCAATTGACCAGGAAAAGAATTGCGCGATCGCGGCAATCAACGGATTTCTCAGTTTGCCTGATAAACTCAGCTGAGTTTACACCGAACAGAATTAAACACCCATATGCACAATTTTTTGTTTATTTTTTATCTAAACTATGCATATTTTAAGTTCATGCTCATAAAGTGTTTATCACTCACAGGAACGTTTCATTATAATAAAGATTTAAAAATCAAAATTACATTTTTTTTTTAATTTTACTAAATTTTTTGTACCGTTAAAAAACATAGCTTTTTGTATGTGTATTACTTTCAATGATGCACATAATGGTGTTTTAGTTTTGGCCAAATATATGAATCAAATTTTAAAGTTTCATCTAAAATTAAAAAATAAACATCTGATTTTTTAAAGAAATGCCATATGTTTTTTGTTTTATTTTTAAGTTTCTTATTTCACCTATGCTGCATTTTTTAAGCTGAATTTAATATATTTCTGTGAATTATTTTTTGCTGTTTGAAAAATGCAACAGCTTTTTTTTTTCAACTATGCATATATTTTTAAAAGCATTTACAGACATGCCACTTTCCAGCGAAAACAGGGAATTCCATTTTTTCGGCACAATTTATCATCCCTGGGATTGATGCAAATCAGTATTAAAATTTGTTGACATTTTTAGGACGAGAAGGGGGGGGGGGGTAGCAGAATTTGACAAAATAAAAATGCGAGTACAAGCAACTGCAATTTGAGTTTATTTCTAATCCTTTCCCATGACCTGTGCATTTAGTCCATGTATAGAAACAAACAGGATGAAAAAAACATATAGCCAGGAGCTTGCAAAAATCATCAAAATATCGTAGAAAAAGGGTGGTGTCATCAAACGAATATGAATTCCATCAAAGGATCGCAGAAAAAAGCACAATTTTTCCCAAAGGGTCCTTTAGTATGCATGTTTCGTCTAAGGATCATGGAATATGTGAATGTCGCCAAATAATCGTGGAAAAAACATGAATTTCATCAGATGACTGCAGAAAAAATGCATTATTTGATCAAAGTATCGCAAAAAACGTGAATTTCGTCAAATAATCACAGAAAAAAATATGTTTTGATTAGAGGATCACAGAGAAAACGAGATTTTCATCGAAAGGTTGCAAAAGTGTAAGTTTCAACATAAGAACCTAAAAAAAAATGTAAATTTTGAAATCGGGGGATCTTGAAGCTTATTGGTTCATCAGTATCAGGTGAACCGTTAGTCAGCTAAATTTTCTGTTACGTAACTAATTTGCTGCATACATTCGGATGCACCTGTGCTTCTGTCAACGTATTTTAATTGTAAGGTAAGTCTCGCTTGCTCTGCTGTTTATTTCTTTTTTTTTTTTTATTAGGATTTTTGCATTAGCTGTTTAAAATGCACCCTTTATTGGTGAATATATCGATTTTTACATTGCTTACCGTTTTAGAGACAGACAATTCAGCCAACGGCTGCCGAAAAAATTCAGAGTCTGAAAACATCGAGGGTGTATTACCAAACATCCATCAAAATTTAAATTTAATTCAGTTAGAAGAGAAGTACCATACCTTGACGATGTTTCAGACCCTGACTAGGATCCCTTTTTCTAAACATTAAATTATTGATTTTTTTTTTAATTTTAACTGATTGATTGTTTTTTATGTAAATATTTGAAAATTTTTTTGTATGAAACTCCCCCTTTTTTTATGAATCGCCGTCTCATTTATTGGTATTTCTTTATATTTATCCTTTTAATTTTATTTTATGTTTCATAAATTTTTTGGCAGTTGTGAGCGAGATTTTACCTGCATTCGTAACAAATTTTTCAAGATGGCAGTAAAACTTCGTTTTTAAATCTTTATGTTACTTATAAATCTATGTTTTTACATCATTTTCTATTTTTTTGTGCAAATCATTGATTTATAAATAACATAAAGATTTAAAAATTGAGTTTTTCCGTCACCTTGAAAAGATTTTTGGCACAATTTTTTTCGTCAAGCGGCACAGGATGCGAAACTCTTCCCTGAATTTTGTCAAAGAAACGTGAGAGGTGTAATTCATCAAAAAGGCGCAGGAAAAACGTGAATTTTGCAACAAATCCCGATAAAAACACTCATTTCGTGAAAGGATTGTGGTAAAAACAGTCATTTTTTTAAAAGGCTGCGAAAAAAACATGAATTTCATCAGAGATGTGCAGAAAAAAACGAGAATTTCACCATAAACATTAAATTATTGATTTTTTTTTTGTTTGTAAATTTTAACTGATTGTTTGTTTTTTGTGTAAGTATTTTTAGTTTTTTTTTATATATTTTTTTCTGTATGAAACTCCCCTTTTTCCTGAATCGCCGTCTCATTTATTGGTATTTATTTATATTTATCTTTTTATTTTATATTAGTAAGTTTTTTGGTAGTTGTGAGCAAGATTTTACCGGCATTCGTAACAAATTTTTCAAGATGGCGGAAAAACTTCGGTTTTAAATCTTTGTTATTTATAAATCCATGTTTTTACATCATTTTCTATTTTTTGGGCAAAATCATTGATTTATAAATAACAAAGATTTAAAAATGATGTTTTTCTGCCATCTTGAAAAGATTTTTGGCAAGATTTTGAACAATTTTTTTTTGCCAAGTGGCACTCTTCCCTGAATTTTGTCAAAGAAACGCGAGAGGTGTAATTCGTCAAAAAGGCCCAGAAAAAAGCAAAATTTTCAACAAATCCCGATAAAAACACTCATTTCGTCAAAAGGCTGCGAAAAAAACACGAATTTCATCAAAGATGTGCAGAAAAAATGAGAATTTTGCCATAGGGTTGTTGGAAAAAGCTCTTCCCCCCCCCCCCCCCGCATGAGGTGGTTCATATTTTCTTCATTTGAAGGTTGACTTTTACAAACACTATTTTTTTTAATGCTTTTGAGGACTTGCCACTATCTGAATAATCATGCATATCAATCACCTGTTTAATTGAGTCTGACTTAATGTTGTAAACTTACAATAACACTTTCCCGTCATTTTTGACGGGGCCATATGCTAGTTAAACAGTAAAATACGAATTGTCAGCCCCAATCGAAACGCTAAATAAAATTCGCCCGCGCAGGCGCTACATATATTTTTAGGCACACTGTTAAAAATTTGCAGCATTCTGGCAGGTCATTTGACCGTTTTTTCTGAAAACGGTTAACAACCGTAATTTTAACACTATTCTGACCATATTATTGGCCATTTTATGGTCAGAATATAGTTAAATTATTGTTATGAAACCGTTTTTTCAAAAAACGGTCGAATGACCTGCCAGAATGCTGCATAATTTTTAACAGTGCAGTAAGAAACAATTGAGAATTTTCTAGAACCAATACATAAATATGCATAAACTATTATAAAATTCACAAAAATGCATATTTGTAGAATTTTCTAATCAAACTAAGAAATTTTAAAATGTAAATTGAGAAAAACTTTTTAGAATTTCTTATTTATTCTGAATCATACAAAATGCAATATGCTATAAGAGAAAATAATATATTCTTTTTAGAAATTTCTCATTTTACTAAATATGCGCTGCCAAATTGCAAAAAATAAGTTTATTAGTGAGATTTCACCCTCTTAATAGTTTCCATAATCTAAAACAACGAGAGATTAAAAAAAATATGTAATATTCAGCAAAGCAATTAATGTTTACTCATACATGCTGCGTCCGACATAAGTTCAAATTACGCGGCCACTGAGAGTAATTTGTTAAAGTTTACT
Organism: Maratus speciosus; assembly: GCA_963932465.1. NCBI lineage: Eukaryota > Metazoa > Arthropoda > Arachnida > Araneae > Salticidae > Maratus > Maratus speciosus. Next base: position 521,154,605 of record OZ010790.1, on the reverse strand, counting down.
GTTATGGAACATTGAGTTGGTTCCTTATACAATAAACTGAAAACTGTGGTAATGAATCAAAAGCATGTGCCTTTGTTCTTTATTGTAGATAAATATAACTTACAAAAAAACATATCAAACTATTAAATAAAAAAAAATACGATTAATTCATCTAATTTACAAGCTGTTGTATCTTTTACCTGGTTAGAGGGATCAAATATTAAAACATTAAGATTATTTCATAACATTAGGGAACGTGTTTTACTTATTTAACATCTGAAGCTATATTTATCGTGTAATAGAATTCATAAATATGTTTCGCATAAGTGCCAAAGAGCCCTCTGCCGATGACTGAGGTACGTATTGAAATAAAGAAAAAAATATTACAGAGAATTATGCTATACAACAAAGTGAATAACCTAGTTCCTAAAACATTATAACGGATATACACTATATGGCCAAAGGTGACCGGTCACCCAGACTGGCGATTTTAGACGTTTTGTTAAATATCTAGAAAAATACATAAGGAATTAACCTGAAACTGAAGGTGTGCAAACAATATGGTATAGGTCATACATTTCCGCGAAGATTTTTTCCCGAAGCCTCACATGGGACCGTCAACAAATTGAAAAAGAACGAATATATTTTGGATAACCCTGTAAAAACTAATGTACCAAAAGCGTTCAAACTTGACATTATTAATAAGTGGCTTATTGTAATACATTGTGTTCATTTTTATGAGGATAGCACGTATATTAGTAGAGAAATTGAGGTTTTTACAAAAACAGTCCCAAATTTCGTTTCCCAAAAGTTTTTTGCTTATAATTTGCAGAGTTCTTAACATAAAAAAAAGTTATTTTCAGAAAGTATGAAGAACAACATTGTGCACAATACTCTGCAATCATAATTTAAAAAAAATTGGATGAAAAAAAGGCAGGTTTAGCAAAACAATGTTTCACTACGCATGCACGAATGCAATCAAAATATAATGTGCATAATGTATTAGCTAAGAATATAGATCAACTTTTGTGAAAGTCTCAAAATCATAGCTTGAAAATTCTGAAAATTATCGTCGATAGAATAAGTTCGAAATCCGTTGTTCCCAAAAGGCAACAAAAAGATGAGGGGTTGTATCCAAATATAGTAGTTTGTGCAATATTGTGTACGCTATATTGGGAGTAATCAACAGATATTGGATACAACCCCTCATCTTTTTGCTTCTTTTTGGGAAAATGCGATCTTCTCAAAAACTATGTGACTTAGGACAATCGCTATAGTTTTCCTGCAAAGTTTAAATACACTTCTACTACCCCTAATTTTATAAAAAAATTAGTTTCAATAGATTTGGAAATAGACATATCTTTGCATTACGTTTTTGATGATATATCTGAAAATATAATACCTAAAATTACAAGAAATTAATTTTTGAGTTCGGCGTTACGAAAACTTTCACATCGTATACCGCACGATAAAAAAAAAAAAGATTTTTATTTTCAAGTAAAATTAAATAACCCCCCTTCATTTTTCCTAATATATCTGTGATCTAAATATATCTGTGAATGTTCAATAATCTATAACTATATTGGTGAATAACGTTTATTTCTTCTGCCAAATTTTAATTTTCCACTTTCCGTAGTTTACGAGAAAAACGGCTGAGACAGACATACGAATGATCTGATAATGGTTCCGTTTTAACTTTTTAAGTACGTAATCCTAAAAATATTATTTCAATTAGAATTAATATTACAGAAACGGTTTATATGGAACATAAAAATACAACCGGTATATTTTCCCCCATAGAACACATTTTAGGAACTGAATATATACTTTTTATGATATATTACTTTTATGTAATTACTAGAAATAGTATAACAGTAATAACCATCAAATTAAAATAATAATAATAATAATAATTTAATTTAAAAAAATTTAAAAAATTACACAAATACACGGACGGCATATTCTGTACGCCAGTATGAAAGAGAGAAAGAGCTCAATTTAAGACAAGCATTAACCATTGGAGGGTCTTTGGGAAGAAAGTAAATGAAGTGCATGATAATAAGTTTTTTTTTGGAGGGGGGATAAGCAGCTGATTTTTCACCCCTAAATGGGGCACTTAGCATGTCATCCATGTTTTTAAAGCTTAACGTTCTTTTCCACAACGTGTAACTGCACAACGATAAAACGTGACAAAACAATGTCAGAGATTATTTTTTAAAAAGTAATTGCATTTGAAAATGAATGGTTACAATGGTAATCTGGTGCACTAATACCAAGCAATACATGTAATTAAATAATAAAAATATTAACTTTTCATTTAAATAGTATGTCCACAAAGGTAAATCATGCAGAGCATTCAATGTCAAACCCTGCAAAGCAAGATAAATAATGTCCGTGAACTGTCATAACCTTAGTTTGTGCAAATTACTGGGTCTGTAACATTTATTTAAATATTTTCATTTTTGCATAATACATCATTCCATTTCAATTCACCGTTTTGTAAAGCTATTTTCAGGCTCAGTTTCAAAGAATAATTTTTATTTATAGTTTTATTTTTGTTTGTCACAGAGAAATGAGTCATATCCGTAGACAGAAAATTAAAAACTTCCAAATAGTTAAACAGATGGCATCAAACAGATATTTTAGCGTGAAGGAAAAGCTTAATATTCATTTTAAGTGGAGAACTACATTTGTGTGTGTGTGAAATCATTGTTATTTTTAAACGACTGTAAAGAAAAGTCATGAACATTAAAATGCACTGTTAAAAAACTGCAGCAAACTATCCAGGCATTAGACCGTTTTTTTAATAATGGCTAACTAACCATATTATTAAGCCTGACCATATTATTGACCGTATAATGGTCAGGTTAAAGTTAATTTACGTTATGTAACTGTCTAATATAAAAAAAGTCAAATAACTGGGCAGTTTGCTGCAAACTTTTAAAAGTGACAGGATTACATTATCAGTTCAGTTGACACGATAAAAATATGTAAGGATTTTAAAACAGAAAAGTTAAATAGTATTAACATGTAATATTTATTGCAAAAAATTTAATTCACAAGTACTACTCAATTCAGTATAATATTTAGTGTGTTACAAATAATTTATGAAACAAATGTCACGTCTATGGACACCGTGGTTACAATCATAGTACACTGCTCTACAATTACCAAGGAACAGAGACATTTTGAAATAAGTAATCACAGGTTACGATTGAAAAAAATGATGCTAGGTACATATGTAACAGAGTTAGAGTGTTCCATTTATCATTCAAAATGTTACAGATCGCCCCGCAAGGGAAAGTGGGATTGAAAAAAAAAAAAAAAAAAAAAAAAAAAAAATAAGTGCCTTCCTTGAAAGTTTTCGGAGAGCAAGCAAAAAAAAAGGTGTTTCCAGATGAAAGGATGAGAGATACCAGTCTCTCACTAAGCAATCTGGCCTCCTCGTACACTCTTGCACATTTTGCATCTGTTATTCAAGCTGTCTACCAAATTATTGAATAGTCTTAGGGTATATTGCCGTACTCCTCTCTCAAGGCGTTTTTCAGTTCTTGCACGTTTCTAGGAGGGTGATTTCTTTGAGAAACACGTCTGTCAAGGCTATCGCGGGTATGCTGAATAGGATTTAAGTCTGAAGAGTAACCAGGCCATTCCATACGTTCAATATTTTTACTTTCTAGTGTATCTGAAACTTCAGCGGTCCTGTGTTGACGCGTATTGTCGTCCATAAACAGAAAGTCTGGATCTGCCGAACCCCTAAAAAGCCGAACAGGATCCAGAAAAACCTCTTCGCAATATCGCTGTGATGTAACGGTACTTCGCTCAAAGATGTGAAGCGGTGTTCTGCCATTGTGGATAGTACCTACCCACACCAACACGCCTTGCCCTTACCGTTCCCGTTCATGAACATTCTCTTGTGCGCTACGTTTCCCCTCTCTCACCACACTAACTAGTGACCAGAATCACTTTTCCCAGTGAAGCGGGATTCGTCGGAGAACATTACTCTGAATCCCTGTTGATGACCCCAAACAATATGTTCATTACAGCAACTCAGTCTTTCTCGACGATGGCCTAGTTTAAGGCTCCGCTGCACTGAAACTCCCCGATCGCGAAATCCCATGTTAGCCTATGGGAAAACTTTCAATCGCGATTACTCATTACCTAATATAATTATTAAAATACCGTTTTCACATCAGAAAATAGACGTCAGATGCCGATGATGTGCATTTTTAAAAATTATCTCCGTAAATTTTAAGTACATAAAAAATCCCTATAAACTTTGAAACTTCCATTTGATTAAATTTTATCATCTTCTTAAAAATAATTAAACCTTACGTAGACAATTTTTAAAAACGCACATCATCTGCATCTGACGTATACTTTCTGATGGTATAAACGGTATTTCAGTAATTACATTAGGTAATGAGTAATCACGCTTGAAAATTTTCCCAAAGGTTAACATGGGAGTTCGATTTCTGGGAGTTCCAGTGCAGCGGCCCCTTAAGTGGGATACATTAAAACAGGATTCCGTGCATACAAACCAACCTTATTTAATCCCCGATAAATGGTTCTGGCAGATACACGTGTACCGGTAGCGGTTGCAAGTATCTGACTAGTAGTGAGATTTCTGTTCCTTTTTCCTCTAGGGATAGATATCTATTCTGTTGAAGTGGCGTTTTTTTACTACCACCTGGATGCTTTCGCATAGCATTTCCACCTTCAGCGGCCTTTTTCAATCACGATATGATACTTTTTGACACTCCCATTACTGTGGCCACAGTCATGACACTTTGACCTTTTCCGAGTCGTCCAACTGCTCGCCCATGATCGTAAGCACTTAAGTAATGTCTGGCAGACATTTTGCACTTAATTATTGACGTTCCACACGGAATTTTACAGAAATAATTTCAACAACGTACGGCGCTATTTCCGTCAAGCACCTAACTATATGAATTTTCGAACGAATAAACAGCCTATGTGCATTCTCTTTTATGCAGATAATAGGTCCTGCCTTACCACATTGTCTACATTTAATATTATTATGGTTGTTTGGCAGTTGGGAATGGTACGTTGCAAAAACCAGTTGTTCCTTAGCAATTGTCAACCAGTGTATCTGCTGAATGTAAAACCTAACTTTAATAAAATATTTCTCACGATCTATAAACATAAATAATGAACATATTTATTTCATGAC